>OX336390.1:832438834-833638834 GCA_946902985.2 Meconema thalassinum | reverse complement strand
ATAAACACAATTTTAAAAAGTAAAAATTATCAAAACAATTATGAACATAAAAATGTTAAAGAAAAGAAAAATTAAAATCACTACTAATTAAAATTAGGCTAACATAATTAATTTGAAAAAAAAAATACACAGTAAATATAGGGGCAGATGACCTCATTGATCCGCCCCTTAAAAGAACAACAACTAACTAACAACATATTATCTTCAATATACCTTATGAAGGGTTAAATACGAGACTAAAATTTCCTTCATTGCTCATAAATTCCTTGCTCTATTTCTGTCTCCGGACTTGAGCAGTAAGTACCTTTAATCAGTCTACCTCAACGTTCTTCAATTTCCATTGTCTGAAGCCCATGGTGGAAGTTTTTTGTGTACCTCTAGTAAGTCTAAGAAGTTCCTTGCGCTTGTGGAGGACATTATGAGACTTCGCCTTGGGCTGTGTTGTTATGTTTGCTAGGAGATGACAAGAGGGATGCTAATTACAGGTCAGCCACCCTACCCGACGTTACTATAGCGACCTAATTGGATGCCAAGTGTGTCAGTCTTGAGGCACCCTAGCCTCTCCTCTTCTCTCACGAATCTCGTTAATACGTCACCGCTGGCGGGTACCGTCTCTTTCAAAAGTCGCTAGAGGCAACCATTGCCAAGAGTTGCAGTCAGTTTCTCATTTTGTCTTACCTTTCGTACGCGAGCTCTATTGTGTCAGTCTTATTCAACCCCAGGGCATAGCAAATACGAGTAGACTAATATGTGGAAGGGTGCAAACAATGTAATGTTCTAGTTAAACTAAACTCAAATTGCTCTACGTATACAATAGATTAAAAATACTTAGGTATTGGGCATCAGCACACATCCATTTTAGTGAAATTTTGAATTAAAAAGTTATGAGAACAGTCGAGGGGAGATGAGTTTGGGACTTCATTTATCAATATCCTCCTTTAAAAAACCCAAAACACTACGATAAACCTAGGCCTTAGAGATATGTACTGTATTATTACATAAAGATTATTGTGTATGTACATTATTCAAACTGCAATCGCATGATTAGGACACAAGGAATAACGAGATATTAAAATGTTGTACAGCCACCATCTTGTAGTTATGAAAGCAATTGTAATAAATTAGATGGCATCTGTATGAGCATTTACCGCGCGAAGTCTCACTGCACTCGGTTGGTTAAATAACGAGAAACGTGCATTTAAATATACTGCTCAAAAAAATTGAAGCACCACTTTTTTCAAAGGACACCAAATTTTGAAAAGTTGACCTACAAGCTCGAAATCTCAGTATGACGTTTGTCCTGACGCCTACCAAGCATATGCTTCAGCACAACTCCCCAACTTGAGTAGTTTCGGGGTAGCACCCCGAAAACCAGCCCATTTTCGAAAACCGCAAATTGAAGTTTGCGAAAAACGCTGCAGGACTTGTCGCAGGTTGCCAAAGCAGTCGAAAATGAATGTGTCTTGCTCTTAAAGGTTCCACAAACACGTTGAAATCATTACATTTGACGTTTGGGCATTTTCAACCCCCTTCATCATCCCCTAAACATGGACTACCATTGGGGGCGTCAGAGAAGGTACCGGGTGTGTTTAATCACCTGAAAACCTGTACACCGTCCTCCGTTGCTGATTGCAGTAAGTTCTTAAGGCCTCCGGCAATGTCCACACCCCCTAACACCCTCAACTGGCATGGGACCAAACCACCCCTTCTCGATTCACCCCTAAGGAAGGTTTTAATCGAGATGTTTATCAGTGCTGCTATTGGGGGGGTCTTCCCCTAACGTTTCAAAAAAGGAACTGTGCCTTTGTCACCACCCCTTCCCCTGCAACCCCCGTTTGTATGATTTTTCGAATCAGGCCCTTTCTAAGGGCTGAAACGACGTCTTAATCGCTGAAAGGGCTGTAAAGGTCCTTAGAAGTAGTGGTGACACGAAATCAACCCCTTCCGATCGATGATTGACATTCCGTCCCCCAAATTCGAAATTTTTGCACCCCCAACGCTCCCTGTCTGGACGCGTAATGCGTCATGGCAGAGTTTTCAGAGTTGGATCAAAATGAAGCTTATGGCCTGCAATGGAGCCCAAATCAGCAGGCTGGATAGAAATTCATCGGTAGGTTGGGAAACGGGACCAAAATTTTTCAAAAAAGTTTACAGCATACAGTAAGTACGCCCATGCATAGGCATCCCACATCACGTCCGTGCGTGTGTGTTGCCTATGATCGGCAATAGGTTACCAAGTTTGGCAATGGGAGAAAAATGACGTGATGTGGGTTGCCTATGCATTGGTGTACTTACTAGAGGCTGTTAACTTTTTTGAAAACTTTTTGGTCCCGTTTCCCACCCTACCAATGAATTTCCATCCAACCTGCTGTTTTGGGCTCCATTTCAGGCCATAAGCTTCATTTTGATCCAACTCTGAAAACTCTGCCATGACGCGTTACGCGTCCAGACAGGGAGGGTTGTGGGTGCAAAAATGTCAACTTTGGGGGATGGAATGTCAATCAAACATCGGAAGGGGTTGATTTCGTGTCACCACTACTTCTAAGTACCTTTACAGCCCTTTCAGCGATTAAGACCTCATTTCAGCCCTTAAAAAGGGCCTGATTCGAAAAATCATACAAAAGGGGGTAGCAAGGGAAGGGGTGGCGACACAGGCGCAGGTCCTCTTTTGAAACGTTAGGGGAAGACCCCCCCATTAGCAGCACTGATAAAAATCTCGATTTAAACCTTCCTTAGGGGTGAATCAAGACGGGGTGGTTTGGTCCCTTGCCAGTTGAGGGTGTTAGGAGGGGTGAACATTGCCGGAGGCCTTAAGAACTTACTGCAATCAGCAACCGAGGACGGTGTGCAGGTTTTCAGGTGGTTAAACAAATCCGGTACCTTCTCAGGCGCCCCCAATGGTAGTCCATGTTTAGGGGATGATGAAGGGGGTTGAAAATGCCCAAACGTCAAATGTAACGATTTCAACGTGTTCGTGGAACCTTAAGAGCAAGACTCATTCATTTTCGACTGCTTTGGCAACCTGAGACAAGTCCTACAGCGTTTTTCGCAAACTTCAATTTACGGTTTTCAAAAATGGGCTGGTTTTGGGGGCGCTATCCCGAAACTACACAAGTTGGGGAGTTGTGCTGAAGCATGTGCTTGGTAGGCGTCGGAGCAAAAGTCATACTGAGATTTCGACCTTGTGCAGTCAACTTTCCAAATTTGGTGGCCTTTGAAAAAAGTGGTGCTTTAATTTTTTTGAGCAGTATATATACATTTCGCGTCGCCGCCATATTGAATTTTTGCTCACCAGGATACTGAAAGCCCTATATAGTTAACTTACATTTATAGCCTCAACGTATTAACATACACAATTTCAGTTTGATTGCTGCTGTAGATTAATAAATATTGAGAACCGTCTAAATATTTCGGATGGTAGCCATGTTGGATTTTATACAAATAAGCCTCACTGTTATGTACTAATTGATGGCGATTATTGCGTAGGTTCATTATTCAAACGTTGACTTCGGTCGTATGATTAACACAAGAAATAAATACTTGATTTGAAAACTACCCACAGCCGCCATCTTGAGGATATGTTAACACTTGAACTATATTAGATGTCAGTGCATTACAATGTGTATAAATATTTGCCGTAACATGTTTCACTGCGTTCGGATTGTTAAACCGCGAGAAAATTACATTTAAATGTTTCAAATTTGCTTGGCCGCCATGTTCATCTTGTATTTAATTTTTTTTGAAACTTACATAGGTAAACTTTTAGGAGTACCCCTTATCACCGTAAAAATACAGATGTTATCGGTAATAGTTTCGGAGTTATAGAATGCCAGTGAAATATTTCGCACAGCCACCATGTTGGATTGGTGAGTTTCATTGAAATCGTTCCAGGCGTTTAGATTTTATTAGGGAAGGAGGGTATACATACACACACACACGGACAAAGGTGATCTCATAAGCCATCTTTTCATAAGTGAAAATAGACTAAAAAAGTCCTCTCGGCACGCCGGAAGGCGGAGGTAGATTTCACCGGACAAACTTGGGGATAGGCAAAAATAGGCAGAATATGCAGGTTTTCGTAGAAGGATCAGGCCTCATTTATTGCGAGAAGGTATTTTATAATTGGAGCTTAATTAACTTTGTTTTTCGTCATTTTATTCTTATTTTAAACATTTTATTGTCTTATGGGAACGGTAACCTTCTTGTCATTTGGGGTCCATTTTTATACTTGTGGGCACACTGTCCTAATGCAAGGTTTTGACACTGATGTGTAACTATGTAACGGTCTGTTACTTCTTCACGCAAAATTATATCTCCCACAGATATTTTGGTTGGTTCTTCAGTTTAGGGGCTGCGACAACGCGGTCATGTAACCCCGTGTACTTTGTGATGGCTGTATTAGTCTGTAATTCAGGTAAGGACTGCAGACGGTCAATTTCAAGCAGTAGTTCCTAATGTTCCTACCAGGTACTACCGTCAACGACACCTAGCTGTGAACTTGGCTACTAGATGCCACCGCAACCAGCAACTCGCAACGAACGTTGGAACTTCCCCTCCAAAAGAAAGCATACTGAGGGATTTTTAGCGCTCTTAGAAAATCCGACGACTTCGGCCGGCTTTGAACTCGCGACCTTGGGCATAGACATACAGCATGCTACCAGTTACGTCACCGAAGCCGCTTCACACTTAGTCAGATGGAAATCTGAATCTGATCTCATGCAAGTGCGTTGTCTTGGCAACGTCTGATGGCTCATCCCTCATCAATTTAGTAGTGTTGCCATGGCAACCACTGATAGCTCTTGGCATTTTCTTATAATTCCGAAATCATTTTTCTCATCCCTTGGCATAATGATGGGTCATATCAAAAATTCTTTCAGACAAATGTTTTAGGTAATTATTAGGGGAATATTGTCCATTTTGTACGGTTTTGATATTGTGCCTATTAAGAGAGATATGATTAATGTTTCCCACAAAACCCACTTTTTCCCACCCCTTTTGGGCAATGGATGGTGCTATGAAAAAAAAAAGTCCTCTCGGCACGTGGAAGGCGGAGGTAGATTTCACAGGACAAACTTGGGGATAGGCGAAAATAGGCAGAATATGAAGGTTTTCGTAGAAGGATCAGACCTCATTTATTGCGAGAAGGTATTTTATAATTGGAGCTTAATTAACTTTGTTTTTCGTCATTTAATACTTATTTTAAACATTTTTTTGTCTTATGGGAACGGTACCCTTCTTGTCATTTGGGGTCCATTTTTATACTTGTGGGCACACTGTCCTTATGGAAGGTTTCGACACTGATGTGTAACTATGTAACGGTCTGTTACTTCTTCACGCAAAATTATATCTCCCGCAGAGATTTTGGTTGGTTCTTCGGTTTAGGGGCTGCGACAACGCGGTCATGTAACCCCGTTTACTTTGGGATGGCTGTATTAGTCTGTAATTCAGGTAAGGTCTGCAGACGGTCAATTTCAAGCAGTAGTTCCTAATGTTGCTACCAGGTACTACCGTCAACGACACCTAGCTGTGAACTTGGCTACTAGATGCCACCGCAACCAGCAACTCGCAACGAACGTTGGAACTTCCCCTCCAAAAGAAAGCATACTGAGGGATTTTTAGCGCTCTTAGATAATCTGACGACTTCGGCCGGCTTTGAACTCGCGACCTTGGGCATAGAAATTCAGCATGCTACCAGTTACGTCACCGATGCCGCTTCACACTTAATCGGATGGAAATCTGAATCTGATCTCGTGCAAGTGCGTTGTCATGGCAACGTCTGATGGCTCATCCCTCATCAATTTAGTAGTGTTGCCATGGCAACCTCTGATAGCTCTTGGCATTTTCTTATAATTCCGAAATCATTTTTCTCATCCTTTGGCGTAATGGTGGGTCATATCAAAAATTCTTTCAGACAAACGTTTTAGGTAATTATTAGGGGAATATTATCCATTTTGTACGGTTTTGATAAAGTGCCTATTAAAGAAATATGATTAATGTTTCCCGAAAAACCCACTTTTTCCCACCCCTTTGGTCAATGGTTGGTGCTATAAAAAAACTCTTCAAACATAATATTTTGGGCTTTATCCGACACAAAGTATGAACGTTGAACGGATTCGATATTTCACATATTTTAGAGTTATAGCAATATTTCACTTTTTCGAAAAAAGCCCCCCATTCACCCCTTCGACCGATTTAGCCCAGTAACGAACTCGACCGAGATTTTATAGGTATACTATACATATTCGGTAAAAAATTCAAAGTGATTGGTGCAAAATTATGGCAGTTATCGTGTCCACAAGAAACTGATATGCATATATTGCACCCTTCAATAAAGCATGGTTTTGTCGAGAGTCGTCTACGGGGTCGTGTTCAGTCCTGACTGCGTTACACAGCAAAGTTCGCTTAAAATAACATGCTCTAATGAATAGAAAGGTTCATGACAGAGGCTATACTAGAAATAAAATGAATAACAAGTAGATTAAAAGAAATTTAATGACTGAATGGTATGTGCATAATAATAATAATAAATAAAAACAAATCCTCCCTGACGTTCACCCCCTTAATACATAATAATAATAACAGTGAGCGGTAGGAACTCGCTTGTCACAACAAGACAATGTGAATGAAGCTTCACATAAATGATAAAATCATAACATAAGCATATTGAGCGGTAAGAACTCACTCGTCACACAATATGGATACAAGTCCATTTTTTCTGGTCAAGAGTTTATATAACGTGTGGTGTACTGCTCGTTAATAAGAAACTGAGTACTGATGCGAGTCCGTTTACAATTGAAACAGTCATGTTGCTTACGGAGTGCATCTTTTAAATCACACTACGGCTATGGGACCCACCCATAATTAATACACCATAATTAATACTGACACATGCAAGATCTAATAATATTAACAGAATGAAGAATCTCCCTGAGATCCTAGCTGGTGCCAGAGCACACGGAATAAAAAGAGCATGCCAGAAATAGGCCCAAAAAGCTCTCATCATAATTTGGGAACATAGCTTCGCGCACCCTAACTTGACACGGGTCAAGGACGCGTCAAAAATAAACACACCAAAAATTTGAACAAACAACAACAAAATACAAGCCTAACGGCTGAAAAACGATGTTTACATTTATATAAAACGCCAGACAAACACGAATCTCGGAAGCCCCCTTTACAACTATGGACAGCACCCATTTAATCAACAATACTCATTATAACCGATCAGGTTTTGTGGATTTAAACAACATCTTAAATTGCAGTACAGGAAGCAAGCCTGTTCTTATGACTAGTCACGTTATCTGATTTGAGCGCGCCCGTCTTGTATAGGTCAACACTGCCACAAATACCTCTCTCAGTCTGGCAAGCTAGGTGCAGGTTTCCCACTGGAAACGTCAACAGATCTCGCCCACCCCCTTGGATGACGAGAAACACAAATATATACCACAAGTCCAGTCTCGCGAGGACATGAACTGGGTTGACGTGGAGCAAGTCAGAATAATCGCCATGATATATTCTCGCTAGCACATCATAAAAATCACATTACGCACCCATAGCTTGGACTGACTCCCATACACACACACTGGGTCGGCTCAAAACAGATCAACAATATTGCGTCCATAGACACATTAACAAAAATAGACAACAAAAACTCGGGTGCAAAGTGCCATCCCGTTCAAATCTGCTGGAAAGCAACTATCAAAATAATCCTGATCCGTCATAAAATTCTACTCACAAATAATCTTTTACCCTCCAATTTCTATTTTTAATCACAAAATTAATTCAGTTCCATTTTTGTTGTAAGGCAAACCTCCGAATAATAATGCTTGACCGCGATTTACGCAAGCGAAAGCGAGCATCGGCTGCGCGTCCCCGCATAAAGTTAGACCAAATACAATCACAAAATATATACATTACGCAACGCTCGGCTAGTCCCATATTTAATGTGTCAGTAAAACAAAAACTAATAATCTACATTACCAAGCAAGCAAACAAATATTTACAAAAATATCCCATAATACCGTAGCTGACTTAATAAATAAATAAATTTATTTGGTACTCAATCCTTTAAACAGCGCCAGGAATACGTCTGCAGCCATCTCCTTTAAGATGTTTATCTGGTCATAGACATCTTTAGGCAAATGTCCTGCTGGTTCCCAGATCCATTCTCGTTCTTAGACGTCATCACGTGCTGAATTAACTAAAGTTTTGTCAGATACACACACGATATAATTCCTACTATATTCACCTATCAAGTACTATATTCCTTGACAGTCTATTTGGTGAATTACTTCGATGAACTGGTCCTACTGATAGTGCTGGGACTATAAATAAATCACTGAAGTTACACTTATAAATTGACGACACTGTTCCATGTTCACTAACATGAAATATGCAGAGTATGAACCTTACGTCCACAGACGTACAAAATGAGTGATCTGTGTTACGTCCTCAGACGCACAAAAATAAGTAATGTGTGTTACGTCCTCAGCCGCGAAGAAATAAGTGATCATCCTCGAAGCATCTTGGATCCTTATAAATGACACTGACTAGGGTAGGTGTGGAAGGGGATATATTAAAAAAATATTCCATACTAACTATCAGACCAGCATGCGATCGGTATCATTGAGTTCGTAGCAGTGTGGAGGTTACGATAATGCTGTAGCCGGCTTGAATCGATCGTGGAATTAATCTGTAGATAACTCCCGCGTTAATTTACCAGTGTGCGTTACCAAGCCGAGTTGCCGCTCAAACGAGGCGTCTTGATAATATTGGCCCAGACTCTTGTATGTCTTTGCGCGCTTTTACATATTTTTCAGCAGTAGGGAGTGGTTAACATGATGATAGACCAATTGCTTCGTAGCATTCGATTTCCTTCTTGGCGCCAATCTTCCTAGCAGCAGGCCATAATGTGCGTCCCCAAGCCGTCTTCCGCGCTAAAAATTGCACCTGTCCTATGTCCCAAGAATATATATGCTTCTTCCTAAAATACCACAGGAGCTTAAACCATTGTGTCCTCTTGGCCACTGATTTCTCAATATATCCCAACACCGTCTGGATCTCATATCTGTTGTCTCTAGAAATGTATCAAAAGATGATGAATAATTATTAGAATCCTTCATACAGCCTGTGGATAAAGGGTTCAATATATATATAAACTTTTGAACTGACGGTGGTTTTGGGGTCGAAATTTTCCGGAAGTCGAAAGATGGGACCCATTGCAATAGTTAGCTTTCTAATGAAATCTACCTAAAATGGGGGGTACTTAATTGGATGACATGTTTCGATCGTCAATTCAATTAACAAGATAGTGTAGACAACAATCAATAGAACACAGGTAAACATACTTAAAATACATTAATAATAACGCAACAATTACATCTGTAAATAAGATTGACGCTTTACAACTATTTATGTTCGACCCTCACTATTATGTGTCAGAAAACTGTATCATAATGATGGTCATTTTAACACTGTTTTTCATTACGATACAGTTTCTCCAGCCAATCAGAGCTCGTTCATTGACCAATTAGGTAACGATACCTTCGCGCATGCGCTCAAAATACAACATGTCGGACATAAACACAACATCGAACTATAATAAATTACCGACATGGAATACGCACCGTCCATATGTTCGCGTAAATAAACTGGCGAATATGAGACAAGAAATAGCACTGTACCTTAATGTCATCAACCCTAATTTCTACACAGCCTTCTAACGACTCCGGTGACAATATTACTGAGGGACGGCAGATGTAAACATATGGCCTGCATAATATGGCATTGCAAGCACACAGAGCGCATGCGTCGGTCGTTCAGAGATCTTGAAAAACACAGAGATGTCTCGCGCTCGCTCTCCGATAACAAAATTCTTGTGGCTGACTCTCAACAGATATTTATGAATATTTATGTTAAAACATATAATAAAGTTATAATTATCGTCGAAAATAAACAGTCGTATGCAACTTGCCTATAATGGTAATTAAGACACTCGTATGGAAATTATAAAACTCGCATACGCTCGTTTTATAAAAATACTCGTGTCTTAATTATAGCCATTATAGTCTCGTTGCATAATGTACTATTACGAACTTATATGTATTCAAAACTTTGTATTTACACTGGTGTCCAAAATTAAAGTACTAATCGGAAATGTTGAAAGGTTACGATTATTTTGCCACAAAACGGTATAAACAGGTGATAATAAAGTAGCAACAATGTAGTTAGTTAGTTATTGTTGTTTTAAGGTGCAGAACTACGAGGTCATCTGCCCCTTAGCAAGAATTTAAATTTACAGAATACAGAAAGTAAACCACTGCAATATGCATAACAGTAGACAAAAATGTCCTTCGTTTCTTTCCAACTTCATGGATTTGCTCACACATTCCGACAAATGGTTATTGTGTTCAGTATGGGGTGTGACCACCTCTGGCAGCAATACAGGCCTGACAACGGTGGGTCATGATGCGAATGAGGTCATCAAACTCATGTTGAGGCAATGACGTCCATTGTTCCTGCAGAGCAGCTCGCAAGTCTTGGAGAGTGGTTGGTGGATGCTGACGTGATGCAACTCGTCTCCCTAGTGCGTCCCAGACATGTCTATTCTCTACAAGCTGGCATTATCAGTACGAAGTCTTGGCCTACAGCACTTCACAACAACCGAACATGGCGTCCAAGATCTCGTCACGATACCTGACAGCAGTTAAACCTTGACGATTTATCCGTACAATTTCTTGAAGAGATGTTCGAGTAGTCAACATTATCCCTGCCCACACCATTAGGGATCCTCCTCGGTACCGGTTCCTTTCCACAATGTTTGTTTTCCGAAATCGTGTTCCAGGTTTTCTTCAGATGCGAATCTGTCGAGAATCACTCTCCAGACTAAATCGGGACTCATCTGTGAAATTAACATGAGCCACTGTTCGACCGTTCAGTTGGCATGTTGACGACTCCACTCTAGACGTTCCTTTCTGTTCACCCCCCAGGGGTTCACATCTAGTGGGACGTTGGTTGGCGACCACGGGGCCCCAGCTGAGTCTGGCATTGCTTTCACTTACTTGTGCCGGGCTTCTCTCCGTTTTCTTTCCTGTCGACCTCACTTGGTCAACTCATGTTCTCTTCCGACCCCGATGGTATTAGGGTATCCGAGGCCTTGGGAGTCTCTTCCTTTCCCGCCTTAATTGGCCCTTGTCTCATCTCTTCTGATACTCTCCTTCTGCGAGGAGTCAGCTTTCTTTTTCTTTTCCTATTATCTCCTGCCTTCTGCTCAACGCCCTCAAGGAGGCAGGGTGTATCTAGCACCACCATTCTGGTGCCCCCTGGATATTGCTACACCCTCAGGGGCTCACGGCTGGTGAGTTCGGGAGTTGGCGACCCCGAGGAATTCCTGAGCTAGGTCCGGTTTTCCCCCTTTTATCCATTACCTCTGGGGCGGACCCTCTCCTCTTTCACTTTTCTATCTGCCTTTCATGGCTCTCATTCCTTCCAAGTCCCTCAATCCACATTCTTCGAGGGTTGAGGGCATTTCGTTTCCTCCTGTCCTTTATTTGCCTTATTCTCCTTGTGTATACCATTTATTCTTCTAGTATATAAGTTAGTAGTTAGTTTTAGATATAGTTTATATTTCTTTTTCGTCTTCACGATCACCCACACTCTTAGGGGCCGATAACCTAGATGTTAGGCCCCTTAAAACAACAATTATCATCATCACTCTTTCTGTGCAGACGCATCAGAGGTACACATACAGCAGGTCTCCGACAATAAAGCCCACTCTGCCGAAGCCTTCTGTACACTGTTTACCTCGATTCAACTGTTCCAGTGGATGCTGCGAGGTCAGATATCAATTGCCATGCAGTACTCTGGCGGTACCGTCGTGCCCTTACACCCAAATAACGGCCCTCTCGCTCTGATGTCCCACGTGGTTCGCCCTGCCCTAGTCTTCGGGATACATTTTCGTTCTCTACAAGCTGTCGTCACATCCGAGATACAACAGAACGATTCACATTAAGCCATCGGGCCACATGACTTTGCGATTGTCCTGCTTACATTCTTCCTATGGCCCTCCACCACAGAGGGTCTTCAAGGCGTATTCTCTGTGCCATAATGCACCTTCTGTGCATGTGTACACAACGAGTGTTGATGTGGAACAACCTAGTAAACACCACCCCGTTTGACAGGAGCAATGAAGTCATCGTTGGCATGGTTGTACGATGACGGGAATGGCATCTTCCGCGCAGAACACGATTGTACGGACATTTGTTGATAGTTTGTCTGATTATGTAAGGTGCGTTCAAAAAGTAACGAGCCGGAGGCTGTAATGCGCAAACCGGTGACGACATCGGCTAATCGTGGCGTGTGTAACGAGATGTGGTTCTTACCAGAGCATGGAAGGTCACAGCCCGTCACTAGAGGGCACGCGTGCACGTCACGTGACGATATAAAGCGAGCAGCAGCATGCATCAATCGTCCAACGCTGCCAGTATCATTGAAAACAGTGACATGGAGGCATCAAGCGAAGAGCAAAGAGGCGTTGTTCGGTTTCTGACAGCGAAAGGAGTAGGGGGGACGGACATTCACCGCCGAATGTCACAAGTGTACGGCGAACACTGCATGTCCCTTGCAAGGGTCAAGGCATGGCACAAGTGCTTCAGGGAAGGACGGGTGTCGTTAGCCGATGATGCCCGGTCTGGGGCACCCCCCCCCCCCCGCATTACCGATGACAACGTGCAGCTGGTTGATGAACTCATTACCCAGGACCGCCGAGTGACAGTGAACGTCATAGCCGCCGTGGTCGGATTGAGCGTCAGAAGTGTGCACACCACCATGAAGGAACGACTGCATTTGCGGAAAGTGTGTGCCCAATGCGTGCCCCACAGTCTTCAACCACACCATGAAGCATGTCGAATGGCCCATTGTCTTGGTCTTGGTTGGACGATTGATGCATGCTGCTGCTTGCTTTGTATCGTCACGTGACGTGCACGCTCTGGTCGGAATCACACCTCGTTACACACGCCACGATTAGCCGATGTCGTCACCGGTTTTCGCATTCCGCCTCCGGCTCGTTACTTTTTGAACGCACCTTATATATTATGTTGAATTGGCCACAGGATGGAGACATCGCAGTTTGTTACTTTAGTTTTGGACACCAGTGTATATT
The DNA here is from genome assembly GCA_946902985.2 of Meconema thalassinum. Lineage (NCBI taxonomy): Eukaryota > Metazoa > Arthropoda > Insecta > Orthoptera > Tettigoniidae > Meconema > Meconema thalassinum. The sequence continues at coordinate 833,625,675 of OX336390.1, read as the reverse complement.
AGAGCATGTGCAATCATAAACCTCGTATATTAATTAAGCCTACGTGAGCAGGACCTGAAGATGATTGCATGACGATCGAAACATGTCATCCAATTAAGTACCCCCTCCCCATTTTTGTATATAAAAGCGTGTTTTTTGTGATAAATATCTTATGTAATATTTCTCATGTGAGGGCATACCCGCCTAATGTAATTGGGCAAAACTTGTGTTGACCGACTGAAAAGCATTGTTTAATATAACCATCTGTTAGTCATCACACCCGTGTTTGTCTTTGTGTTTAATGATCTGCCTTGAAAAGGCTTGCCCAATTAATTTCACTCGGCACAAAATCCCAAAATGAATGTAATCTATTTGCCATGATGAGTCGCCAAGAAATGGTTCCTATCAAACAGTAACCCTCAATCTCGTTCATTTAGCTGTCGTAAAACTAATTTTAAGGGATCGTAGTATTATAACGAAAGTAAAAGAGGGAGTTGACGATGAATTGGGGAGGAAATCCCTAAAGAGCGCAGTGTTGCTATAAGTAAGAGAATGAGGGGAGCACGTTTTATGGAAAAACAAATATGAAGGTAAGAAGTCTGTGGGTAGGATTAGGGTTGCTTATGAGTCCCTGGGGAGACGTCTGGGACTCAGCTGAAGACATTATTTACATAGGGGGGGATGCAGAGTATTCGCCGTCAGGACTTTAACGATTCGATTATACAGATACAGCGCACGTCTGTGCTTGGCGATAAGAAAATATACCAAAGCACAGGGAAAAGAAGGGTCGAGGGAAAATTTCTACTCAAAGCATGATTCCACCTAGAAATAGCATTTTGCACGGCTCAGCTGATGCCACACACCAGAGGCGTAGAGTAGGGAGGTGGGGTGAGTGCTCAACCGAAACGTGCACTTCCATTTCCTGCCAACTTAAGAATAATTCAATTCCTAAAGTTTCTTTTAGTGTTGCTTGTTACCATTTAATGAAATTTTGTATGTTTTATTAGCTACTACTAGTAGTAGTACCCAGCTTCGCCCGGTGGAATGATGATAATGTCTCACAGTATCCTTAGAAATATAATGGACTTAAAATCTAGGTAATTTGCCCCCAAAGACAATGAGGGCGTAATATCTAGGTCATTTGCCCTTTTGATAAGGATGATAATGAAAACTACTGTTGAATTGACACGTCAAACTTACAAACTACCGTAATAGAAATACATATTTCAAAATTCACAGTCGAGGAAGACTTATTGTGTGTGCTGATCAATGGTGTAATGGGCGTAACATCTAGGTCATTTGCCCTTATGATGAGGATGATCAGGGAAACTACTACCTGTATTGAATTGACACTTCAACTTATAATGTACACAATGTACTGTATAAAAATAAATATTTTAAAAATCACACTCGAGAAAGACCTTATGCGGCGGTGATTAGTGTATGATGCGCGTAACATCTAGGTCATTTGCACTTAAGATGATAATAATAAGGTAATGAAAAATGACTACTAAACGAACATGGTGTAATTGTTAGCCTATTTTCAATTTTGAAAAAATAGGCTTATGAGATCACCTTTTGTCCGTGTGTGTGTGTGTGATTCGTGTGTGTCCCCCCCCCCCCCTAATAAAATCTAAACGGCAGGAGCGATTTCAATGAAACTCGGAAAGTTCATAGCATTATTCCCAGCGACCTCGACCGTGCCCTTCAAATTTTGTTACGACTCACCAATCCAACATGGCGGCTGTGCGAAATATTTCACCAGCATTCAATATCTCCGAAACTATTACCGATATTACCTTGACATTTTCTATGGTGATAGAGGGAACTACTATAAGTTCACTTATGTGACTTTTGAAAACCTGGTAACTACAAAACCAACATGGCGGCCAAGCGAATTTGCGACTTTTAAATAGACGTTTCTCGCGATTTGACCAACCAAACGCAATGAAACTTGGTACAGTATATGTTTATATACATTGTAATGCACCGACATCTGACTTCGTTCAATTGTTTACATAATCACAAGATGGCGGATGTGCGAAATATTTCACCGGCATTCTATATCTCTGAAACTATTAGCGGTAAAACCCTGAAATTTTGTACGGAGATAAAGGGCACTACTGGAAGTCCATCTATAAGACTTTCAAAAAACGGTTAACTACAAAACGAACATGGCGACCAAGCGAATTTGAAAATTTTAAATAGACCTTTCTCGCGATTTAATGTTCCAAACGCACTGAAACCTGGCACAGGAAATATTTATACACATTGTAATCCACTGGTATCTAATTTAGTTCAATTGTTTACATAACCTCAAGATGGCGGCAGTGCGAATTTTAAAATTAAGATTTTATTTATTGTGATGTAGTCATGCGATCGAAGTGAAAGTTTGAATAATGAACCTACGCAATAATTTTCCTTTAATGGTACATGACTCTATGGCCTATACATTTAACAATCCAACATGGCGACCATCCGAAATATTTAGACAATACTGAATATCTACGAATCTATTTTAGCAATCAAACTGCATTTTTTAATGTTCATAGGGGCTATGAACCTAAGTTCACCTATAGGACTTTAGATAACCTGGTGATCACAAATCCAACATGGTGGTGACGCGAATTATAAATATTCACATGGACGTTTCTCGCAATTTAACCATCCGCGTGCAGTGAAACTTGGTACAGTAAATCCTTATACGAATGTTAATCCACTGGCATCTAATTTATTTCAATTGTTTCCATAACCTCAAGATGGCAGCTGTGAAAAATTTTAAAATCTCCTTGATTTTTCTTGTGTCCTAACTATGCGATTGAAGTTTGAATACTACACGTTCACAATAATCTGCATGTAACAGTACATAACTCTAGGACCTACATATATAAAATCCAACATGGCGACCATCCGAAATATTTAGTCGGTTCTCAATATCTACGAATCTATTACAGCAATCAAACTGAAATTGTGTATGTTGATAGTGGCAATTAACATAAGTAGGATATATGAAAATAGGCTGTATAGTTCTTCACGGAACTACTTGTTAAAAATGATATACGTAATTCAGATGTCTAGCTTCGATGTCTTCCAAAGCCTCAACCTTATTTTCTGGCTTAGGCCTGAACTCGATGCGTCTAGTGAAATAGCTTATGGCGTACTGCTCGGCAAAGAATATGGGTCCAAGCTGCACGAACCTGAGATGATCGCAGATGATGACGAAATATGATGACACTCGTTCGGGGTTCCCCGCCGTATTTAGATTGGCCGGAGAATCACTCACTCTTTCGCAACACCACAGTGGCTTGACCAACGGCCCTGTGCTGGCATCAGCATAGACAGCAGATAACACGGCGGGCTCTGGAAAGTCATCTCATGTCACCTCGCGATGAATCAGCAAGCTATTCTCACAACTGCCCCCCCCCCCCCGAGTCTTACAACTTGTGGGACGTGGGTTGGCGACCACGTGACCCCAGCTGAGTCTGGCATCACTTCTACTTCCTGGTGCCGGGCTCCTTTCCGTTCTCTTTCCTGTCGGCCTCCCTTCGTCAACTCTTGTTCCATTCCGACCCCGACTGTATTAGGGTATCCGAGGGCTAGGGAGTCTTTCAATTTCCCACCTTAATTGGCCGTTGTCTCATCTTTCCTGATGCCCTCATTCTTCGAGGGGTCTGCCTTCTATTCCTTTTCATAATATCTCCTGTCTTCTGCTCAAGGCCCTCAAAGAGGCAGGGTGTGTGTAGCCCCACCACTTCTGGTACACCCTCAAGGGCTCATGGCTGGTGAGTTAGGAAGCTGGCAACCCCGAGGGATTCCTGAGCTAAATGCAGGGAATGGAGTGGTATGTCAGAAATTTCAAGTGGAGAGTGTTACTCATCGGGATCCAAAGGGTAATTATAAACAATTTGATTCAGATCAGTGAAACGATGTGGATTTGTCCCAAAGGGCTTAAATGCATGGAAAGGGGTGGTCTGTCCGAAATTAAAAGTGGACAGTGATACTCGTTGGGTCCAAAGAGTAAGTATACAAATTTTGGTCCAGATTGGGGAAACGACGTAGATTTGTGCCAAAGGGTCTAAATACAGGGAATGGAGTGCTCTGTCCGAAAGTTCAAGCAGACAGTGTTACTCGTCGGGTTCCAAAGGGTAAGTAACTTACATAAAGATTGGTTGAGATGGGTGAATGTATGTTGATTTTTGCCAAAGAGCCTAAATGCAGTAAATGGAATGGTCTAACCGAAATTTCATTTAGACAGTGTTACACGTCGGGTTCCAAAGTGTAAGTGTGTAAAATTTGGTTCAGATAGGTGAAACAGGGTAGATTTTTGCCAAAGGGCCGAAAAGCAGGGAAAGGAGTAGTCTGTCCAAAGTTTTAAGTGGACAGTGTTACTCGTCGTGTTCCAAAGGGTAAGTATACAAATTTAGGTTGAGATCGGTGAAACGATGTAGATATGTGCCAATGGGCCTAAATGCAGGGAATGGAGTGGTCTGTCCGAAATTTCAAGTGGGCATTGTTACTCATTGGGTTCCAAAGGGTAAGTATACACGTTTTGTTTTCGATCGGTGAACGATGTAGATTTGTGCCAAAGGGCCTAAATGCGAGGAATGGAGTGGTCTATCCAAAATGTCGAGTGGACAGTGTTATTCGTCGAGTTCCAAAGGGTAATTATTTGAGATCGGTGAAACGGTGTAGTTTTGTGCCAAAGGGCCAAAAATCAAAGAATAGTGTGGTCTGTCCGAAATTTAAAGTGAATAGTGTTACTTGTCGGGTTCCAAAGGGTAAGTGTGTAAAATTTGGGTCAGATCGGTGAAACGGTGTAGATTTGTTCCAAACAGCTTAATGCAGGGGTTGGAGTGGCCTCTCCGCAATTTCAAGCAGACAATGTTAGTCGCAGTGTTCCAAAGGGTAAATATACACATTTTGGTTGAGATCGGTGAAACTGTGTAGATTTGGGCCAAAGGGCCAAAATGCAGGGAATCGAGTGGTCTGTCCGCAATTTCAAGCAGACAATATTACTCGCAGGGTACGAAAGGGTAAGTATCCGAATGTTAGTTCCGATCGGGGAAACGGTGTGGATTTGTGCCAAAGGGCCTAAATGCAGGGAGTGGGGTGGTCTGTCCGAAATTTTAAGAGGACAGTGTTACTCGCAAGGTTCCAAAGGGTAAGTATACAAATTTTGGTTCAGATCGGTGAAACGGTGTCGATTTGGACCAGAGGGCCTAAATGCAGGGAATGGGATGGTATGTCCGAAATTGTAAGTGGACAGTGTTACTCGCAGGGTTCCAAAGGGTACGTATACACATTTTGGTTCAGATTGGTGAAACGGCGTAGATTTGTGAAAAAGGGCCTAAATGCAGGGCATGGGTTGGTCTGTCCAAAATTTCAAGTGGACAGGGTAACCCGCAGGGATCCATAGGGTAAGTACACAAATTTCGGTTCAGAGCGGTGAAACTGTGTAGATTTGCGCCAAAGGGCCTAAATGCAGGGAGTGGGGTGGTCTGTCCGAAATTTTAAGTGGACAGTGTTATTGGCAGGGTTTCAAAGGGTAAGTATACAAATTTTGGTTCAGATCGGTGAAACGGTGTTGATTTGTGCCAAAGAGCCTAAATGCATGGGATGGAGTAGCCTCTCCGCAATTTCAAACAGACAGTGTTACTCGCAGGGTTCCAAAGGGTAAGTATACAAATTTTGGTTCAGATCGGTGAAACGGTGTAGATTTGTGCCAAAGGGCCTAAATGCAGGGAATGGAGTGGTCTGTCCGCAATTTCAAGCAGATAGTGTTACGCGCAGGGTACCAAAGGGTAAATATACGAATTTTGGTTCTGATCGGTGAAACGGTGTAGATTTGTATACATAACAGACAAACAGACAAACTGTAACGGCTACCTTCGTCGTTGGATATCGCTCTACAAATTGGGCGATCATTTATAACGTTTCTACAGATATTACACACAAGACTCCTTAAAACCACCTCATCGTTTTTATTTAGCATTGGCCTGTCTAGACAGACGACATACACTTTATTAATTTAGATTTACTGGGCGCCAGTTATCGTAAAGATAACACATTAAAATGTTATTTAGCCACGGCCGCTCCCTTCCTTGAGCCCAGATCTATCATCGGAGCGTAGGGCAATAAACTTGCTCTATGAGATACTCTTTGCATTCCAACTATCCTATATATTCAAGTCCCAATGAACAAGACATTTTAACTAATACTGGTTTATTTACAACAAAATTATTAATACCATTTGATCTGAGGTTTCGAGCTGTGTACAATATGTGCATTAATATTCCCTAATTGCTGGGCAATATTGACTGTCTTCTCGCTAGCGCTGATCTTCTGTGTTGATAATAACTCGGTCCACATACCTGGTGCCTTGTGGTTCAAAGTCCATCTCGTTGGTCTGCTTGTAGGCTAATTTGAGATCTTACGCCAACACGCGTTTATTGACCTTTGAAAACATATGTTTTCACTTTACTAACTGTACTTCGTCTAGTTGTTGTGGTTGTTGTTGCTGTTGCTGCTGCTGCTGCTGCTTGTTTCTGAGTTTGATCACCATGGTAAGCAAATTTGAACAAACCAGGCTAATTGAATTCACTAAGTCCCATCTTACTGAGGGACTGACAGAGTCTACGACTCACAAAATCAATGAGTGAGTGCGTGATCGAATAATTGAATGACAGAATAGAATCTATAGAATAGCCAGTGCTGAAGTCGCGCTGGGCTTTTATACACTCTGAATGGTCCCGATGTTTCGCGGCATAAATTTGCCCGCGACCCTTCAGACCAATTATAGCAAAGCATTTCTCAGTTCTCAAGCGACGCTGTAATTTCTCCTAGCGGGAATACAGGCCCGCGTACTTCAAATATTCCACTCAGAACCCGCTATTCCTCTCGTTGCGCATATATATTTTCCGCCCAAATCTTTCTCCAAGCCCTTGTCTCCCGTCAGCTTGGCTTCGTTCCAGAAATACATTTTCTTGCAATATGTTGCTTCACCGTCCATAACTTCTTCCAACCATGCCCGTCCTGTCTTTACAATTTAACTAATAAAACAGCCCTAGACCTCTATAAAAACCCTGTTTCTAAATCTAAACACTTGACAATATTATATATGATTATGGTAATGACGTGAATATGGTATGGCCCCTCCCTTGATATTAATGGGAGAATAAAACGATATAACTTTGATATTTCAATAATAATAATAACTACACAATGACTTTAATAAAAATAATAATAATAATAATTTGTACCGTAATCAAGATTACGTTACAAAACGTCCCCATGGTTTCATAAAGAATGTAATGAATGATGAAATCACAAATCTTCCCTTTAAAACTTAACAGGAAATACACTGAATATACATATATGACCCTTTAAATTACATACATAATGATTATACCCTTTTCATTTTCCTTGATTGATCTGCACTCTTCTTGCAATGTTACATTAAACATTATGATTGTCCTGTGCAGTCATACAGGATTTGCATGCTACATTTGTTCTTGTAGTCCCTTACAATAACAGAACGCAATATATTGCTTCTTGTTTCACGCAACACAAGTGATTTATCTCACTTCCACCAATTCCTTAGAGCCACGACACGACTCTAATTATAAACACACGGCAGTCTGCCCTTCTTGCTGCACTTGCTCTTTTATATGATATTTCCTCAGATTGTAAATGTTGTATGTACCTATGACACAATTTTCCTGATTTTTCAATAAGTAGGCATTCTTTCCTATCCCCTTGGAAACGACATAAAGTCCAGTAAACAATAAAAACAGCTTTGACATTTTCCCTTCCAATGCACAAGATGGCAACGGCTTACGTAACAATCGTTGCTACAAACCTCCATGTACTTCCTACCTCTCAACAAAACACTGACTAGTCTCGATAACCTCACATGAGTCAACAATACATACCTGAAATAACTACCTAGTGTCCTACCTAATTTCCTAACTAACGTTGAGCAACTACTACTAAAATCTACTGTCGAGAACCACTTCCGCCCCTGAAAACGTTGAACTAAATCCTCCACTGCTTCAGTTCTCAGCTGGTCGCTTTCGACCCTAGTATTTAACATTCTGCCGTCTATGCATAGTCTCACTGAATTGTCATTCTTGGCTACTACAACTAATGGATTTAAACAATGGCTAGCTGAAGGCTCATCTATGTCGTTTTCCAACATTAATTCTGTCTGTTTTTCGACGGCTTTCATATATTTAGTTGCGACAGGATACCTAGCCCCTAAGAAACTACTTGTGTCTTTAACGACAAATCTATGCTCATATAAGTGTGTTGCTCCGGGTTTTGTGCTGAAAATTTCCTTATATTTTATTAATACCTCATGTAACTGATGACCTTGCTCATCATCCAGCTTACACTGTGACAATGCATCATGGATCCTATTCTCAAGTTCAGACTCCATTGCAACCTGACACACCTTAAATACTTTGCTCTCACTAGCATCTCCGCGGTCTACCTCATTTACTTCAGGAAACTCATCACTCACAACCACGTTGCTTTCAACCTCAAACATACACACTTTCATCTGTTTGTCAGTCTTAGACACCTTATACGTAACCTGAACTTCCTTATCCTGCCAAAATAAACATATCCTGCCAAAATGAAAATCTAATTTAACTTGATGTAATGATAACCATTCTGCACCGAGAATCACCGGATATACTAAATTTGGAACTGCCAAACAGGGCTGAAATTTAACTAAATCACTAATGTTAATTGGAACTGCGACTTGCTTAGATATTTTCTGAGACCTACTACCTACAGCTGTGACAATGAAAGTGGACTTAACTGGAATTAAATCAACATGAATACCTTCTCTCATTATATCTTCCAAAAATCTTAAATTTATACAAGAGTTTTCGCTTCCACTGTCCAATAAAACATCAACTTCTTTACCCCACACATTAAGTTTAATTACTGGTGACATAATCTCATTCTCAACATTATCTAAATTTCCACCATTTAGGTCATAAAGCAGTTCTTCTCTAACGTCTATATTAAAATCTCCTAAATACTCAATATTCCTAGGACATTGAACTGAAATCACTTCGGGCTGTCTGTTGACCTCACTGCAACACGTTATTCGTTTAAATTAGGCCTACTTGCCCCTGGTGTAGATTGTTGTTGTTGTTGTTGACCTGTACGTCTGTCTGGCTTAGTACCTTCCTCTCCTCTGTTCAAATTCTCGTTCCTCGTATTTGCTGTGCGTCCCCCATTGTCAAGTCGTCTTTCGTAATTCGCATTCCTGCCTTGTTCTCTTCCCCTCTCTCTCTCTCACTTTGCACGAAATTATCTCCTCTACTTATTGGCTTGCGTTCGGTCCTACTATTTTCAAGAGAGTCAAAGTTTTCCAATAGCTTCTCGAATCCGTCAATAGTAGTAATATTCTGCATGAAGAATGCTTCTTTAATTATATCTGTAAAATGCCTTAATAATGTTTTAATTACCTGTGATTCAGTCTCTAAACCTTCTAAATTCTGGCATATAAGTACATGCGCTAAGAAATACTCTGTGTACGAAACACCATCTCTCGTTTGGTACTTTCCAAAAATAATGTTACATCTTTCTCTTTCTTGCACATTTTCATTCCAGTACTTGGCTATGAACTTCTCTTTAAATTTTCTAAAACTAGTCATCTGGTATTTATACACACTGAACCATGACCTTGAATCCCTAACAAAGGATTTATCTAGCATCTCAAGTACTTGTTCCCATTGAACGATCCCCTCTTCTAAATCCTTAGCGTGTTTCTTTTCTACTGTTTTTAAGAATTCCATTGGGTTATATGCCTTGCCTGTGAATACTGGCAAATCTGCCTCTTTAGTTAGAAATCTACTTAAATTTCCTATTTGTACATTGCCGCTATTTGTTGCTATTTGCTTCTGACATCTCTGCAATTTCTCCTCCATTTTATCTGTTTTACTCGCTACTTCTTCACTGATACTGTTAAATTTACTGTTAACCTCTTCCCTAATTTCTTGATTATCGCTCTCTAGTTTATTTTCTAAATTACCTATTTTAGCAATATTATTATCACACTTGACCTTCATACTGTTGACTTCTCCTTCTAAGTCAACCCTAACCTTACTACATTTAATTTTCACTTCCTCGTCAATTTTATCAACTCGCTCCGACACTTGTTGCATTCTGGCGTCAACCTTAAGTGACCATGATTCCTCCACCTCAGTAATCCTCTTTTCTAACTTATTGTGAAATTCTCGGCCTACTTCTTTAATTTGTCTATTGAAATTCTCTGTAGCTTCATCAAACTTCTTACGTTGTTCATCTAGCTTCCTACTATGCTCAGTGAACTTAAGATCTATTGCTTTTTCTAATTGATCACTACGCACGTCAAATTTCTTACTTTGTTCCGTTATCAGCATCGTCAGGTTTCGAAGCCAGGAAGGATTCTCCCCCTCATTAATCTGGATGTGTGTAGCCCCGTCTTGTTTATTTTCCTCAGTTTCCTGATTTTCGCTTACTTTTGACATCTCATCATTGGTACCCTGCACATCTAATTTCGACATTTTAACTGATCTTATAATACTATGGTTTCTCAAATGTATATTCCCCAAATTATCCCTGTTACTCATTACCCAAAAAACAACTAATCAAAAGAACACTCCTAATTTATAACCGTAGTTCCCAAACTTGATATATGCCTCTTTATTGAAAAACTCGGAATGAATGCAAAGAGTACTCGTTTATATCGTACATGAAAACAACTTTAAACTTTAACATACTTGAAATAAACTGGATTTATACATAATATCCATTCACTTCAGTACGATATTTCGTAGCCCCACATTGGTTGTGCCATTTGTAACGGCTACCTTCGTCGTTGGATATCGCTCTACAAATTGGGCGATCATTGATAACGTTTCTACAGATATTACACACAAGACTCCTTAAAACCACCTCATCGTTCTTATTTAGCATTGGCCTGTCTAGACAGACGACATACACTTTATTAATTTAGATTTACTGGGCGCCAGTTATCGTAAAGTTATCTTTTCAGAGCCAATCTGCAAAGCCCTTGGGTATTGTTCTAAGAGTCCTTCAAATCAACATCGAAGGAATCAGTAGATCTAAAATTGACTATCTTTCCAAGTTGGCATTGGAAAATAATGTTGATGTAATCTGTATTCAAGAAACGCATGCCTCTGATCAATCTCAGCTTCGTTCAAGAGGAAATATCCCTGGATACAAGTTAGTGGGAGCTACTTATCACCAATCTTATGGAACTGCTACCTTTGTTCAAAATTCCATCGCCTGCTCTCAGTTAATCTCGGCTAATTCTGATGCAGACATTTTCAACATAACAACAAAAGTTAATGAGGTGACTATCATAAACATCTATAAACCTCCAGGAACTAAATGGCTTGACAGTGTTTTTCCAGCAATCTCTCTTCCGTCCATCTATGTGGGTGATTTCAATAGTCATCATACTCAGTGGGGCTATAGGAACAACGATCAGTGTGGAGAGAAACTTATAGAGTGGGCAGAGCTTTGTAACATGCAACTGATCTTCAATCCAAAAGACAGATGTACATTTAAGTCAGGAAGATGGGGATCAGAAACTAATCCTGACTTGTGCTTTGTATCAAATGATCATCAGGGTTCCAATGTACCCGTGTTTCGTAAAGTTCTTATGAACTTCCCACATAGTCAACATCGGCCTGTCTTCCTGGAAATTGGAATGCAGATTCCCATTATAAGATCGTCCCCACTTCCTCGATGGAACTTCAGTAAAGCTAATTGGGAGAGTTTCTCAGCCGATCTCGACAGAACCATTAGATGGATTCCTCCAGAGGTAGATAACTACTCTAGGTTTATGAAAGCAGTTCTGGCATGTGCTAAAAGGCATATTCCTCGCGGAATGAGAAAGGAATTTATCCCAGGTTGGGATGAGGCTTGTGAAGCACTATACGAAGATTACCAGAGAAATAGCGAAAAGGATGTAGCTGATGATCTCCTTCATAACCTAGATGAAGCTAGACGAATCCGATGGACGGAAACTGTGGAAACATTAGACTTCAGACACTCGAGTAGAAAAGCTTGGAGCCTCCTAAGTAAGCTAGGAAGAATACCACATAGTCCCCAGCTGAAGCCAGAGATTTCACCCAATCATGTTGCCAGTCGCATTGCCAGCTTGTCTAAAGTCAAGCCTGAAAAGTGTCATAAAAGAATTATAAAAGATGAACTGTCTCAGTTGAGAAAGCTTTATACTACCTCCTCCAACATTTCTGATCCTTTTACTGAACAAGAGCTACTTCTTGCCCTAAAAGTATTGAAAAATGGAAAAGCCCCGGGTTTTGACGGTATACACCCAGAATTTCTGAAGCACTTTGGAAAGAATGTAAGGAATTGGTTAGTGCAGTTCTTTTCAAACATCCTTCAAACAAGTAAACTTCCTTCCGAGTTCAAACGAACTAAGATTCTAGCTATCGTAAAACCTGGCAAACCTCCGAATTCTGTTGAAAGCTACAGACCAATCGCCTTAATGAGCGTTTGTTTTAAGCTCCTGGAACGACTTATTTACAATAGAATAAGCCCCCTAATTTGTAAAAGCTTTCCTATCGAGCAGGCTGGTTTCAGACCTCAGCGTAATTGTGAAGATCAGGTGCTTGCCTTGACAACACATATTGAGACAGGTTTTGAAAAGCGATTGAAGAGTGGGGCAGTGTTTATTGATCTAACAGCTGCCTACGACACAGTGTGGAGAGAAGGTATTGTGTACAAGTTCTTTAAACTGACAAAGTGCAGTCAAATGTCACGTTTGATTAACAATATGCTTTCAAATAGAATAATCCAGGTAGTTATGCATAAAAACCACAGCAAAACAAGGGTACTCAATAATGGTCTTCCACAAGGATCTGTTCTTTCTCCATTATTGTTTAATCTATATATTGCGGACATACCTACTACCAGCTCTCGTCAGTTTGCTTATGCTGATGATCTAGCAATAGTTACTCAACATGCTGATGCTAATGTGATAGAGAGAACTTTAAATGCAGACCTGGATGTCCTATGCAAATACTTCGAAATGTGGTGCTTGAAGCCCAGCTCTAGTAAAACGGAAACCTGCTTCTTCCATTTAAACAATCGGCAAGCGAACTCTACCCTGAAAGTGTCTCTTAATGGAGGCCCTCTCCCTCATAATGCCAACCCCAAATATCTTGGAGTTACTCTTGACCGAACGTTATCGTACAGGAAGCATCTCACCAACCTAGCAGCCAAATTAAGGACACGTAACAATATCATCCACAAACTTGCTGGCTCCACATGGGGAGCGTTTGCAACTACATTGCGTACTTCGGCGATGGCACTGGTACTTTCAACAGCTGAGTACTGTTCCTCAGTTTGGGTCAACAGCTCTCATGTTAAAAAGGTGGACACAGTCCTGAATGAGACAATGCGTATTATTAGTGGCACAATAAAATCTACACCTCTTTTCTGGTTGCCTGTGCTTAGTCACATAGAACCGCCTAGAATTAGAAGACTGAACAACTTGGTCAGGGAATACAACAAGATATTGGCCAATCCTGAACTCCCCATTCATGAAGATGCTAGCACCAGATATAGCCGTCTCAAGTCAAGATCTCCACCTATTAAAACAGCACAGGAACTGGTTAGGCAGGTTTATGATCCAAAAGCTGATTGGCAAAAAGAGTGGAACAGCATAGCTCCAATGCAATGGCAGGCATTGTTCAACATTCAAAATATGCCAGCCGGATTTGATTTGCCCCGCAAGACATGGGTAACTCTCAACAGAGTCCGCACTAACCACGGGAGATGCGGATCAATGATGTTTAAATGGGGCATGCGATCTTCCCCAACCTGTGATTGTGGTGCAGTTAGACAGACTATGAACCATATTGTCACTGAGTGTATTAGTAGGGCATTCACTGGATCAACACAGGACTTTGTAATAGCCTCTACTGAAGCCATAAGATGGCTAGAAAATTTAGACATTAATCTTTGAACACCCTTTCCCTTGCATGATTTTAATAGTTGTAATGTGTTACTTATTGTATGTATGTATAATGTTTATGTTGTTTGTTTTGTGTTGTACCATACGCTAATAATAATAATTAAAATGTTATTTAGCCACGGCCGCTCCCTTCCTTGAGCCAAGATCTATCATCGGAGCGTAGGGCAATAAACTTGCTCTATGAGATACTCTTTGCATTCCAACTATCCTATATATTCAAGTCCCAATGAACAAGACATTTTAACTAATACTGGTTTATTTACAACAAAATTATTAATACCATTTGATCTGAGGTTTCGAGCTGTGTACAATATGTGCATTAATATTCCCTAATTGCTGGGCAATATTGACTGTCTTCTCGCTAGCGCTGATCTTCTGTGTTGATAATAACTCGGTCCACATACCTGGTGCCTTGTGGTTCAAAGTCCATCTCGTTGGTCTGCTTGTAGGCTAATTTGAGATCTTACGCCAACACGCGTTTATTGACCTTTGAAAACATATGTTTTCACTTTGCTAACTGTACTTCGTCTAGTTGTTGTGGTTGTTGTTGTTGTTGCTGCTGCTGCTTGTTTCTGAGTTTGATCACCATGGTAAGCAAATTTGAACAAACCCGGCTAATTGAATTCACTAAGTCCCAACTTACTGAGGGACTGACAGAGTCTACGACTCACAAAGTCAATGAGTGAGTGCGTGATCGAATAAGTGAATGACAGAATATAATCTATAGAATAGCCAGTGCTGAAGTCGCACTGGGCTTTTATACACTCTGAATGGTCCCGATGTTTCGCGGCATACATTTGCCCGCGACCCATCAGACCAATTATAGCAAAGCATTTCTCAGTCCTCAAGCGACGCTGTAACTTCTCCGAGCGGGAATACAGGCCCGCGTACTTCAAATATTCCACTCAGAACCCGCTATTCCTCTCGTTGCGCATATATATTTTCCGCCCAAATCTTTCTCCGAGCCCTTGTCTCCCGTCAGCTTGGCTTCGTTCCAGAAATACATTTCCTTGCAATATGTTGCTTCACCGTCCATAACTTCTTCCAACCATGCCCGTCCTGTCTTTACAATTTAACTAATAAAACAGCCCAAACCTCTATAAAAACCCTGTTTCTAAATCTAAACACTTGACAATATTATATATGATTATGGTAATGACGTGAATATGGTATGGCCCCTCCCTTGATATTAATGGGTGAATAAAACGATATAACTTTGATATTTCAATAATAATAATAATAATAATAATTACACAATGACTTTAATAATAATAATAATAATATTAATTTGTACCGTAATCATAATTACGTTACAAAACAGACAGACAGACAAACTTTGTGCTTTATATATTGAACCCATGGGCCATAGGGTCCATGACGGTCGAACCAATGTCCTTAAGGAAGAAATGAAAGAAACGTATAGTTTCTTAAAGGAACGGAGAGAGATTTTAAGCCAGGAATATAGCTTAACATTGTGCAAGCGACTAGGGACAGATGCTCCTTAGATGAGATCACCCCACTCGACATTTCAGAGAGGGCTGGTCACGAGTATTAATAACAGAGTGGAATTTTCCACCGTGATAGAAAGAGAAGCCTGAATCGGAATTCGAGCTGACGTTGCTGGAATTTGACAACGCCGCATATGCACCAGAAGAGGAATAATTAAAATTAACACGTTTACGAGCCTAATAATGAGTAAACAAGCACAGTACAGTGAATCATTTGGAATGAGAGATTTTTCAGTATAGAGAAACCATGTAATAATTGTGCAGAAATAAACTGCCGACGTAAGACGACGTCATAGGGGAATTACCTAAGCCTCTGTGGAGGGGAGAGAGCAAAAAGAATGCAACACCCACACAATTGAGGACGAGAAATTAATTAATATCTCCGAATTGCACGATCGATTCTTAGGTGCAATAAGATCATTAGACATTGAGAAGACGAGCTTTCGGAAGGTATAATTTTTATATTTGTGGCACCATTATTTCAGAAGTTGACCACAGGAAAGGCTTGAGTCTTATTTTTTTGTAGTAAAACAGTATAAAGCTTCGGGCGTTTCCAAGCCAATCATGCAGTTATTATCAGCCTGCGGGCATGACACTGTGTCACGATCATCATTGAATGCAGTTACAACGAGCACTCCGTGACCGGAGGTGCTGCATCAAAGTCTTCAAACGTATGAACCTCAGGGGAGGTCATACTGCGCAACAAGTATAAGCACCGAATGCAGTATTCAGACAGCCAGAGGGCACGTCACTGTGTCACATCGCATGCAGTCCTACGAGCATTCCGTGAGGGGAAGTGCTGCTCCACGACGTAGAAGTAATCATTCCGACAGTCCGTGAGGGGACGTAACTCTGCGTTACATCGATAACAGCTACCAGTACTCCTTGAGGGGAGAAACGCTGTTTTACATCACCGAAGTAAGATCCAATAGCCACAGGCGTCACAGTAGTAACGACTTGCTGGCCTCCATAAGGAGCATTCAAGACGAAATTTTAAAGTATCGCCGGAGTGAAATATTAGGAAAATCCTAATTATAGGATTTAGGCCCGACTGTATACAAGTTAAAGTGAAAATTCGCAAGATATAGTCAGAGCAGGCTGCGAACGTCGGACTTAAAGGCGATAGGTCGTTAAATGTTCGAACGAACAGATCATAACGTACGGAAGTATCGTACCAGACAGATAAACTGTTATTTAAATTGAAGAAATCTAAAAGGGAAGAACAGAATAAGGTTCGAACGTAGGAGTGTTAAAAACAGTTCAAACAAAGAGGATAGGAGACTATAAACATTAGCTCCAGATAGCAGGCGAACAATTCTAATAGTACTAGAATCAAGAAGTGCTAGCTGCTAGAAACTAAATCTATAGGTCTTAGAGGAGACCTCGATCCATATAGACTCTCGTTAGGATCAATAGACAGATCTACAGAGAAGCCGTTCAAGCTAGATAATAGCCAGTTATCCAGGATAGGAATAGCAGAATTGAACTCAAGGGAACAGTAGATGTTTCGGGACTTTCGCATTCTTCAGAATAGGAAGCCGACATCGGATAAATTTCACCCTTGGAAACTGGAATTTAAGAAGATCACGTGTGATAGGCTCAGAAATACGGCCTAGTGATCGAGTAATTGTGAAGTGTAAAATAATCAAGATTGTGTGTTAGATAATATTTTTAGTGTTATTATGTGTTCAAAAGGGACACACCAGTATATAAAAATGTCGTCAATATTAAGTGTTCTAGATATAGGTCAAAAAGTGTTTTTACGTAAGATGAATACCTTCAATATGGTGTAAAAAGTTCAAAGTGGGCCCCAAAAATGAAACACCGCACCAGATTTAAGATCATGGGATGATCTGGAAAATATGTGAGTACAAAATTCATTTTTATTTTGGTGTCAGAAATTGATTGTGTACAGACTCACCGGAGTTTTTGGAGTGAAAGGGATGTGTTTTAATGAATAAATACTGAATAATCAAGAACACGGTCTGAACAATAACAAATTAAATTGAGAAATTATGAATAATTATGTAAAGAATAAGTCCCGTAGAGGAAATAGGTGAATAAAGGGTTAAAGTATTTAACAAATGTCATAAGAGCAAGCGAAATATCATTTAATTATCATGAAAAACATTGAAATAAAGTAAAGTTGAGATATGAAAGAAATAGCTTTTGAGCTTGTATAAAGAATAAAGATAATAATAATAATAATTAAATATGGAAATGTTAAATAAAAATCAAATAAATTGATATGAACATAAGAACGTTAAGCCTTAACGTATGTGTAAGAAATGAGGTTCAATGGAATATTTTAAAACAGGGAGCGATTTATCGACCATGGAAAGATTAATATGTGAATTAAAATAATATGAATTGTTACTAAAGAGATTTTATCAGTTCTTGGGAAGACATTTTCGGCTTAAAATAATGCATAGCGCATAATGAGCGCAAATATAATATTAAAGTGTCACGCTAGGAACGCGTAGTGGTTAAATACTTGGTACATTACTTATGGAGGGTAGTTGATTGCAGTGAATTGATAATTATGTAAGTCCTCTATTTTGTGACATTAGTATCACGAGGCATTGTGTATGTATTTAAAAAGGGAGCTAATATATGGTATTATTGAGCGTATGTCATTGGGCCACGGCCGACTCTAAATCGCATTTTGTAATAAGTCCTCTGTACGGGATTAGTTCCCGAGGCACCTGAAGAGATTCGAATGCAGGATCTTCTTATGATAAAAGCCCCTGAAATTCTCCGTCGTCGTATGTGTATTTAATCTTCCCAATCAATGAGGACCCTCTCATAATTAATAAATGCCAAGGATATGAAAATGGTTATGAACCAAAGAATAGTTGTTTGAATGTTTACGGTACAATAAAGCCCGGTCTCCCCAGAACTGGATAGAATGGAAAGGTTTGTTTTGAAAGCCTTGAAAATAAGCTACTAATGTTGGGTCAGACAGGATGTCTCCGCCACCCTAACGTGTCATAAATCGCACCCCAGTAGTAGAGACTAGCTCTTTTAAAGCGAGAAGGAACAGAGACCGTCTCGTAAGCTGTTGTAAAGAGAAATAAATACACCAGGAGTGTTTAAAGTTGTAAACGACCCGGGCGTTGAACCGAGGTCCTTAAAGATGGATATTTCGTTTGCCAGTTCAGATCGTAGTTTCTTATATGATAATGGTCTATTAAGACATAAGAGATAAATAACAATCCCTATTGTAATAATGTAAGGACGTGGGATTCCACGAGTTGATTGAAGGCAACTGAGTTCGGGAGTAACTATAGTTTTTTGACTGTGTCAAGTACCTTCACGCTCTGGAGTACACAATTGATTTTCTGATTACCTTAATATATTTGTGAAATAAAGAGAAATGATAACAACTGAATGTGTGGACATGCCCAAAAACATTGAATTAGATAATTAACATAGATTTTAAATATAATTATATATTTGTTCTTGAGAAATAAGAAAATATAAAAGCCAGTGTTTGAGGTGTACAAGAATGACACCATAATAATGTAAATGCATGGAGCCAAAGAGCTCGGAGTTATGTAAACTTAATGTTAGTGCTTTATGGAAGTGAGATTAAGTAAGAATTGATGGTTTATGTGGAAACCACAGGTTTTGAATACAATATTTGTTTATTTTATTTTGTGATCCCTTGTTCATTTGGAACAAGCAGTTGATATTTGGGTCAGTAATTAATTTGTTAAAAATGTTTGTAGCGCCATTAAATTTATTAATTAAATGTGTTTAAATAGGAGTTGATTTTGTTGTTATTCTTGCAAGTGTATCCTCTAATTAATCCAAAATATGTGAGTCACAGAGTGGGGGAACTTACCGCTGCCCCGAAATCCCGATTTGAGCTACGCTGGTATACTGTGATTGGCATATTTCTTGCTAAATGGGCACAGGGGGATATATAAATAATGTGCCGGATTAATAACTAGAGGAACACTTAAGTCGGTCATATCATGTAAAATTAAAGTAATAATAGGAATAGCTACAACGTAAAATATTAACTGACCGCATGGGTCCCTGGAAACTCATACCGAGCAGCCCTGAATATAAATATATTATATTATAATCCCCCAAGCAAAACTAAACATGGCGCCCAGTACGCAGGGCTGAGTTTTCCTAGGGAAAACCCGAGTTTTCTCGAAAAATCAAAATTTTCATTTTTGAAAAAAATGGTTTTTCGAAATTTTGAATTTTAAATACTTCCATAAAGGTTTTATGAAATTGAATAAAAGTAGTAAAAGGGTACGTTGTAAGTGAATACCCGTACCAAAGTAATATTTTAAAAGAAATTGGGACACACGGATTCAGAGTATCATCTCTCAAGCATGTACTAGTGTGGTGGCATTTGTGGCCCACTGTATTCTCATAAGATGGCATTAAGTGAAGAGATGCAACGGCTTTTGGAGGCTATAAAAGCCGATAGCAATGAGAAGTTGGAGGCCATAAACAATAAATTGGGAACAATAGACAATACATTGGGTCTCCAAAAGGATGAAAATAACAAAGTGTTCGAATCCATAAATGAGAGTTTGAATAAGTTGGATAGCCAACAGATTGAAAATAAAGAAGGGTTAGGAGCTATAAACAATATATTGAGTCTCCAAAAGGATGAAAATAACGAAGTGTTCGAATCCATAAATAAGAGTTTAAATAAGTTGGATAGCCAACAGACTGAAAATAAAGAAAGGTTAGGATCCATAACTGAAAGTTTAGAGTCACTAAAAACTAACAGTGATAATATGGGCACTAAATTAGAGGCTATCGGAGTTAAAAGTAATACCATGGAAACTAAGTTAGAAGCTATCGAGGCTAACTGTGTAACAATGAACAATGAAGTAAAGGCTGAGATAGATAAAATAAATAACAAGTTCCAAGGTTTTGACACCATGTTTGGGGACAAGTTAACTGAGTTAAAAGGGGAAATCGCAAGTGAGATTAAAGAGGAAAATAAAGGATTCCATTCCGGATTGCAAGCCAAATTAGATACTATGAACACAAATATGATAGATTCCCAAAATAAATGTCAAAATCATTTTAAAAGTATTGAGGGTAAAATTGGTACCTTGGAAAATAAGTTTGGTTCTATAGAAACTAAATTAATTAACATAGAAACAAAGGGTGATGAGTGTGAAAATAAACTTGTAACCCAGATCCAAGGTGTGCAGAAAGAATTGGAAGCTCAGATAAAATCTAACAGCGATATTTGTGAGGCATCCCGGGATGAAATAAAACAAAGCGTGAATAAGCTAGGAACCCGATTTGGAAAGGTTGAGGAGAAAGTAGGGACCCTCGAGGACAAAATCGGTGTAGTTCAGACTGAAGTAACTGAGATGAAAAATCAAAATCTAAAGGATGTTCAGGAGATGAAAGGTCAGATTGATCATTTTACCGGGCAGGTAGATGAGAATCTGAAGACATACGAAACGAAAATAGATCAAAGATTAGGGGTATACGAGGGGCATCTCCAGAGTGAAGGAAAACAACGAGAGAACGAAAGTAAGGAAAGTACCCATAAAATAAATGAAATAAGTCAGGGTATTATTGAGGTTCAGGAAACCATCGGAACATTAAAGGTTCATGTAGGAAAAACCAATAAGGAAATTGATCAGGTCCAAGATGAAATGATGAAATTGTATAAGAGTCAAGAGAAAACTGAGGGAAGGCTTGAAGGAATGAAAATAGATATGGTCAAAGGACGAAAAGAAGTGGAGAAGCAAATAAAGGAGATACGAGAGGGCCTGGAGACCATAGGTGACGTTAAGCCAGAAATTATAGACCAACATGCTAAGATCATTAAGAAAGAGGTAGAAGACCAAACAAATGGATTTAGGGATAGCTTCAGGGATGAGAAATTCCAACTCAAAAAGATAGAGGAAGATATTAAAATGAATCAAGAAAGAATTCAAAATGAATTAAGATCCCGATTGGAGAGGACGGAACTTAAGAATAGTCAAATGGAAATCCAACTCATGGCAAATGAAGAAAGTGCCCGAAGAGAAAGGAAGTTAGAATTCGAAAATCAGGAGGAGTTTCCAAAGACAGGATGGGTAGATTCCCGTGAACAAGGCACAGATACGGAGAGGGACTTAGGAGGGGAGAGCCCTTATAAGAACCCAGGATATCCAATGGCGATGTCAACCCCGTACACGAATCAGACAAATGGCCAAATAATAAACATTATTAAATCCAATGAGGACAGACCAGTAAAGTTTACGGGTAATAACATGTCTATTACTCCAAAATACTGGCTAAAAGAAGTGGCAGAGTATCTAAATGAAATGAAGGTTCCTCAGGATCGGAGACTGAGAGCTATTGAAAAGCTGTTGGCAGGTGATTGTCTCACCTGGTTCAGAAGCTTCAGATACACTTTTGATACGGTGGAAGGCTTTAGGGAAGCATTTTTAAAGCGATATTGGGCAGCAGATGTCCAAGAAAACTTAAGGCTAGATCTGTACTCTAGGAAGTACAGCACCAATGCACCTACTAAATACTCGGAATTTTTCACCGCTCAGCTGTGTAAATTCCGCGAACTGGATATTGCTCCGGCAGAAAACGACCTGTGTGCCGCCATTGCAAGACAGCTTCCATATGAGATTCAGAGGCTGCTAATCTCATCCAAAGCCAGAAGTGCTGTGGAAGTGGAAAGCGTATTACGTCAGTTAGATATGACGACTTCGCACGTAACACCTCGGCATCAGAGACAAACTGAGCAAGTACACATGGCCAGCAGTCAGGAAACTGGAGAAAAACCAGCGACCAGGAATCAGTCCACCAGTACGGATACTCAAGGACGAGATCGAGAGTATGGGCACCAGGAGCCTAGAAGGATACAGCCATATTACCGGGGAGGATATCGAGGAAGAAATCCTAGAACGACGGGTTATAGGCAACAGGAAAGCCGACCCTATAACAATAACCAGCAAAGGCCGGACAATAGAAAGAAATGGGAGAATTATCCCAGGAGGAATGTAAGGCCAGACGATAGGGATGATGAATATCGGGCCGAAATAGAAGAAAGATATCAGGAGAGTCTTCGTTATATGAACGAAAGACCAGATGAACCTGATAGGCAAAAAGTCCGTTGGAGTGAGGCAATCAAGAACCGGAAATCACCCGACCGACTAGACGGAGCTCAAAGCTTGGAACTGCAAGCTCAGTTGAAGAATGAGGGAAAAGGGAGCCCTCAGGATAAAAAAAAACTCCAAATTTAAATTGTCAAAAGTGGAAACATACCAGGAGCTGGGAGGAGGTAGAAATTGTAAATTGGATAGCTAGACCAGATGAACTAATTAACGAGGATGTGGAAGGAATCCCACCTGTTAAAAGAGAACTACCTATAATTATGCTTAGGATAGAAGGATTACTGGTCAGAGCATTGATTGATACTGGATCCACAATAAGTTTAATTACACAAACCCTTTTAAATGAATTGGAAACAAGGGGCCGAGTACTAAAGATTCCCACATCAAGTGTAAAGATTAAGGGAATTATCCCTGAAAAATCTTTGACATGTAAATTTCAGGTATACATTGATTTAATCATGGGTAACGCTGAAATTTCGCAGTGCTTTTTGCTGGTAAATCAATTACCGTATAATGTCATATTAGGTATTGATTTTATCCGTGAGAACAAGGTCATTATAGACCTAGCGCAAAACTGCATTAGAATTCAAAGAGAGGATGTGGATGAGCAAAACATTAACCTACAGGATCAGGAGGCGAAAATAGCAGAACAGGTATGGCATATGGAAGAAGTAATTGAGGAAGATGATAAGGACATAGAAAAAATATTTGAAGTCCTCAACATAGAACTCGAAGATAATGTGGAAAATGAGTTCGAGACCAACCTGTCAGGAAAAGTGGAGGAAGCTAAAGTCAGCCTCGAAATTAAGGAACAGTTAAAGAAATTATTATTGGATTATAGGGACGTATTTGATTCCAAGCCAGGGAAGATTGAAAATTTTAAATACGCGTTCCAAGTCAACGATTGGGCACCGTTCAAACAAAAACCATACCCGGTTGCGGAAAAACATTACCCACAAACCAAGAAAACACTGCAGGAGATGATGAATGCAGGTGTTATAGAAAAGATGGCGACACCATATGTTAGTCCATTAGTGATTGTGAGTAAACCGGATGGCTCAGTAAGGGTGTGTTTAGATGCCAGAAATCTAAATGCAAAAATTATACCAGAAAATGATTCGGCACCACCCATAAAAGAAATACTGAGGAAGTTTAAAGGCAAGAAGATTTTTACAAATATTGACATGACTTCTTCGTATCATCATCTCGAACTGGAAGAGAAAACCAGCTTGTTGACTGGATTTCAGTTCGATCAACAAACATACTGCTTTAGAAGATGTCCGTTTGGATTAAAGACTGCAGGATTCGCATTAATAAGAGCACTGGATCGAAACCTGTCAGAAGAAGTGAAAGAGTGCACTATCCGATACGTAGATGACATTTTGCTTACCTCGGAGAACATTGAGGAACATTTAGAAAATTTGAAGAAATTATTAGAAGACCTAAGAAGGGCAAATTTTAAGATAAATTTAATGAAGTCGAACTTCTGTCAAAGGCAAGTGACATTTTTAGGGCATGTGATTGACAAGGATGGTGTTAAACCAAATCCATGCAAATTGGAATCGATAAGGGATTTTCCAAGGCCTTTGAAAGTGAAGAACGTTCGCCAGTTTTTGGGATGGATTGGGTTCTTCTCAGGACATTGTCCATCATACACAAAAACTGTTGCACCACTACAGGACCTTCTGAAGAAGGGGGGCAAGTGGAAATGGACGGAGGAAGCAGAAAAAGCATTCGTGGAGGCCAAGGAAATGCTCTTAAATTACGTGAAGCTAGGATATCCTGATTTTAATCAGAGATTTATCATTCAGACAGACGCATCCCAGATTGGAATAGGGGCAATGCTATATCAGGAGAACCCGGAAAACCCTGATAAGAAGAACTATCTAGCTTTCACAAGTAGGAGACTGAAACCACACGAGAAAAATTATACGATCAGCGAGATCGAGCTGTTAGCGATATTGCACGCGTTGCAATATTGGCGGAAGATCGTATATGGGTTTCAGGTCACTCTAAGGACGGATCATAAAGCCTTAACCTTTTTGATGAAGACTGATTTATCCAGTCAAAGGTTGATGCGTTGGGCTTTATATATTCAACAATTTGATGTCAAGATAGAGTACTGCCCAGGAAAGGAAAATATAGTTCCAGACTACTTAAGTAGACAGCCAGAGTCCATAGAAGAGGAAGTAATGGCTATAGATTTGGAAGACAGGGATCAGCGTACTCTTAATGAGTTAAGAAGCATTAGTCAAAGGCAACGGGAGGATCCATGGATGAACATGCTCATATCATTCCTTGAGTGAAGCTTGATAAGAGGAACACCAGCGTACACGGAAGCTGAGAAGATAGCACAAGACTACACGTTTTATAATGGGTTATTATATAAGTTTGTGGACTCTGACCATACGAAATTAAGGATTGTTGTACCTGCAATTTTGCAGAGGAAAATAGTATGGTTAGCCCATAGATCGTTCGGACATATGGGAGTCGACAAAACAGTCTCGATGCTGAAAGAAGCATTTATCTGGCCGAGACTGAGAGAAACTGTAAGGGACACGCTAAAGACATGTGATTTATGTCAAAGGATTAAACCTAATGCATTTCTGATGAGACAGAAGCCCATACCATTGTTGCCCGAAAGGCCCGGCCAAATCATATCTATTGATAATTTTGGACCTTTGCCAAAGGCAAGAAGAGGAAATCGACACATAATGGTGGCTATGGATGTCTTCACTAAAATGGTTGTCCTTGCTCCCATACAGAAGACTAGTACCAAACAGGTGTTAAAACGACTTAAAGAAAAAGTGATACCGATTCTGGGGAAACCTGAGAATTTGTTGTCGGATCACGGCAGTTGTTTCACCAGTGTAGAGTTCAGACGAGAATTAGAAAGACTTGGAATACGTCAAATTTTGTCAAGTATTCGCCATCCTGAGGCAAACCCTGTAGAGAGAGTTATGAGAGAAACGGCCAAGTATTGTAGAATATACTGTGCCGAAGAAAATTGGAAGTGGATAGATATTTTGGATATTATTGAATTTTGTATAAATAATACAATCCATGAATCCACAGGAGAGATACCCATAACGTTACATCGGAATGAGCAACCGGAAAGACCTTGGAATCTGGTAATTCCTAGGCCAGCAGACGCTCAGCCGGGAAGAGATGTACGGATTAGGAGAGCCTTTGAGCATCTAAAAGCTCAAGCCGACAGGAGGCAGAGAAGAAATAGGCATAAGAGGTATCATCGACCATTATTAGCAGGAGAAATGGTGTTAGTGAAAAGACCAGCCATTTCGGATCCAGGGAACCGTGTGTACAAGAAGTTCCAGAAAATGTACCACGGACCATATCAGATAATCAGAGATTTGAGAAATAACGCATATAGAATTCGGCACTGTGAAACGGATCACGAAGTGACCATGAATTCAGCAAATTTGAAATTATATTACCCTCCCGAAGATTTTGATGAAGAAAATGAGCAAGCCCTGGTTATGGAAACATTTAGAGATGAATCCGCTTTTGACATAAACAAGAATAAGGAAGAAATAGAAAATAGAGCTCAAGCATTCGAGTGCGAATGCGAATTGGAGAAAGTATATTGGGAAATTAAAGAAATAATTGAATTTATTGAAGAAGAAAATTCCAATTTAAGAAAAGAAAATGATGAAATAAGGAAACGGGTAGGGATAGACCAAACCCGTAAGGGAGAATGAGGTTCTGGGAACGTAAAGTCCAGACAAATAAAGAAAGAAAGAAAGGGTAGGGACAGAGCATACCCGACCTACACAATTACCGGATACGACTTAAAAGAAGTAAAAACAACAGTAAATACGGATGACGTTATGATGGATTCGACGAAAAGAGTAATACAAATTAAATTGAAATAAATTTCCTCAAAATTTTCGAAAATTTATTTACCTAAGGAGGGGAGAGATGAACCCTTGGGCCATAGGGTCCATGACGGTCGAACCAATGTCCTTAAGGAAGAAATGAAAGAAACGTACAGTTTCTTAAAGGAACGGAGAGAGATTTTAAGCCAGGCATATAGCTTAACATTGTGCAAGCGACTAGGGACAGATGCTCCTTAGATGAGATCACCCCACTCGACATTTCAGAGAGGGCTGGTCACGAGTATTAATAACTGAGTGGAATTTTCCACCGTGATAGAAAGAGAAGCCTGAATCGGAATTCGAGCTGACGTTGCTGGAATTTGACAACGCCGCATATGCACCAGAAGAGGAATAATTAAAATTAACACGTTTACGAGCATAATAATGAGTAAACAAGCACAGTACAGTGAATCATTTGGAATGAGAGATTTTTCAGTATAGAGAAACCATGTAATAATTGTGCAGAAATAAACTGCCGACGTAAGACGACGTCATAGGGGAATTACCTAAGCCTCTGTGGAGGGGAGAGAGCAAAAAGAATGCAACACCCACACAATTGAGGACGAGAAATTAATTAATATCTCCGAATTGCACGATCGATTCTTAGGTGCAATAAGATCATTAGACATTGAGAAGACGAGCTTTCGGAAGGTATAATTTTTATATTTGTGGCACCATTATTTCAGAAGTTGACCACAGGAAAGGCTTGAGTCTTATTTTTTTGTAGTAAAACAGTATAAAGCTTCGGGCGTTTCCAAGCCAATCATGCAGTTATTATCAGCCTGCGGGCATGACACTGTGTCACGATCATCATTGAATGCAGTTACAACGAGCACTCCGTGACCGGAGGTGCTGCATCAAAGTCTTCAAACGTATGAACCTCAGGGGAGGTCATACTGCGCAACAAGTATAAGCACCGAATGCAGTATTCAGACAGCCAGAGGGCACGTCACTGTGTCACATCGCATGCAGTCCTACGAGCATTCCGTGAGGGGAAGTGCTGCTCCACGACGTAGAAGTAATCATTCCGACAGTCCGTGAGGGGACGTAACTCTGCGTTACATCGATAACAGCTACCAGTACTCCTTGAGGGGAGAAACGCTGTTTTACATCACCGAAGTAAGATCCAATAGCCACAGGCGTCACAGTAGTAACGACTTGCTGGCCTCCATAAGGAGCATTCAAGACGAAATTTTAAAGTATCGCCGGAGTGAAATATTAGGAAAATCCTAATTATAGGATTTAGGCCCGACTGTATACAAGTTAAAGTGAAAATTCGCAAGATATAGTCAGAGCAGGCTGCGAACGTCGGACTTAAAGGCGATAGGTCGTTAAATGTTCGAACGAACAGATCATAACGTACGGAAGTATCGTACCAGACAGATAAACTGTTATTTAAATTGAATAAATCTAAAAGGGAAGAACAGAATAAGGTTCGAACGTAGGAGTGTTAAAAACAGTTCAAACAAAGAGGATAGGAGACTATAAACATTAGCTCCAGATAGCAGGCGAACAATTCTAATAGTACTAGAATCAAGAAGTGCTAGCTGCTAGAAACTAAATCTATAGGTCTTAGTGGAGACCTCGATCCATATAGACTCTCGTTAGGATAATAATAATAATAATTAAATATGGAAATGTTAAATAAAAATCAAATAAATTGATATGAACATAAGAACGTTAAGCCTTAACGTATGTGTAAGAAATGAGGTTCAATGGAATATTTTAAAACAGGGAGCGATTTATCGACCATGGAAAGATTAATATGTGAATTAAAATAATAAGAATTGTTACTAAAGAGATTTTATCAGTTCTTGGGAAGACATTTTCGGCTTAAAATAATGCATAGCGCATAATGAGCGCAAATATAATATTAAAGTGTCACGCTAGGAACGCGTAGTGGTTAAATACTTGGTACATTACTTATGGAGGGTAGTTGATTGCAGTGAATTGATAATTATGTAAGTCCTCTATTTTGTGACATTAGTATCACGAGGCATTGTGTATGTATTTAAAAAGGGAGCTAATATATGGTATTATTGAGCGTATGTCATTGGGCCACGGCCGACTCTAAATCGCATTTTGTAATAAGTCCTCTGTACGGGATTAGTTCCCGAGGCACCTGAAGAGATTCGAATGCAGGATCTTCTTATGATAAAAGCCCCTGAAATTCTCCGTCGTCGTATGTGTATTTAATCTTCCCAATCAATGAGGACCCTCTCATAATTAATAAATGCCAAGGATATGAAAATGGTTTTTGAACCAAAGAATAGTTGTTTGAATGTATACGGTACAATAAAGCCCGGTCTCCCCAGAACTGGATAGAATGGAAAGGTTTGTTTTGAAAGCCTTGAAAATAAGCTACTAATGTTGGGTCAGACAGGATGTCTCCGCCACCCTAACGTGTCATAAATCGCACCCCAGTAGTAGAGACTAGCTCTTTTAAAGCGAGAAGGAACAGAGACCGTCTCGTAAGCTGTTGTAAAGAGAAATAAATACACCAGGAGTGTTTAAAGTTGTAAACGACCCGGGCGTTGAACCGAGGTCCTTAAAGATGGATATTTCGTTTGCCGGTTCAGATCGTAGTTTCTTATATGATAATGGTCTATTAAGACATAAGAGATAAATAACAATCCCTATTGTAATAATGTAAGGACGTGGGATTCCACGAGTTGATTGAAGGCAACTGAGTTCGGGAGTAACTATAGTTTTTTGACTGTGTCAAGTACCTTCACGCTCTGGAGTACACAATTGATTTTCTGATTACCTTAATATATTTGTGAAATAAAGAGAAATGATAACAACTGAATGTGTGGACATGCCCAAAAACATTGAATTAGATAATTAACATAGATTTTAAATATAATTATATATTTGTTCTTGAGAAATAAGAAAATATAAAAGCCAGTGTTTGAGGTGTACAAGAATGACACCATAATAATGTAAATGCATGGAGCCAAAGAGCTCGGAGTTATGTAAACTTAATGTTAGTGCTTTATGGAAGTGAGATTAAGTAAGAATTGATGGTTTATGTGGAAACCACAGGTTTTGAATACAATATTTGTTTATTTTATTTTGTGATCCCTTGTTCATTTGGAACAAGCAGTTGATATTTGGGTCAGTAATTAATTTGTTAAAAATGTTTGTAGCGCCATTAAATTTATTAATTAAATGTGTTTAAATAGGAGTTGATTTTGTTGTTATTCTTGCAAGTGTATCCTCTAATTAATCCAAAATATGTGAGTCACAGAGTGGGGGAACTTACCGCTGCCCCGAAATCCCGATTTGAGCTACGCTGGTATACTGTGATTGGCATATTTCTTGCTATATGGGCACAATATATATTGATAGATAGATAGATTGCCACATACGTCAATCATAATAAACGAGGAAAGTTTTGTGGCTAGTCAATCATTAGAATAGGATATATTAACCGCAGTGATGAACAAAGATGCATTCGGCATTGAGTCGTGTTGTTTACGTCGCTTTGGTGTAGAATACATAGAAGCCAATTTGTAGCTATTTTTCATGTTATGAAATGAAGGCTTACGGGTTCACCATAAGTGTCCCTAATACATTCTAAGCAGCTGGAGCGATTTCAAAGAAAGTTGGTAAGGACATACTACTGCTCAATCATATCTTGAACGTATCATTAAATTTTAGAAAGAGGTGCCAATTCAAAATTGTGGATGCATGAAATATTTCACCGTCAATCAACATATTCAAACGTATTGTTGCAATCAACCTGACATTTTTAGCCTATTTTTCACATTTTGCAAAAATGAGGAAAAAGTAGACTTATGAGATCGATCCGGGAAAATGTCTGTCTGTCTGTCCTTCTGTCTGTCTGTCTGTCTGTTTGTCTGTCTGAATGTCTGTGTGTCCCCCCTTATCAACTCCTAAACGGCTGCAGCTATCGAAACCAAATGTGGTATGAGTAAAGATCTATACCGGGACATCTCAATGTCACACGTGAAAATGATGTCAGTGCTACCAACTGCTAAAAATCGCAATTGAAATTTGAGCTCCATGTTGGATATCTTGGAATGTATACATGGGAACTATTCCAAAGTTGGTACACATATAGATAATAATACTTCAGTTTAATTTTCAGGAGGCCATACATGACAGTGTTGCCAAAATGATTCTAAGCCTACTGATAGATCCAAATTTTAAATACATATAAATCCTACACTATCAATTGGATTTCAACCAAATTTCGTATGTACTATGTGTACATAAACAGATATGACTGAGCGTATTCGAAAGATCCACCAGGGCTGCCAACTGTCAATAAATGCTCTCACTATTTTTTATCCAAGTACCAATATATCAGAAAGTTGCGAGCCCACAGCTTTAAACTTTGCACACGTATAGTGCC
The DNA here is from genome assembly GCA_946902985.2 of Meconema thalassinum. Taxonomy (NCBI): domain Eukaryota; kingdom Metazoa; phylum Arthropoda; class Insecta; order Orthoptera; family Tettigoniidae; genus Meconema; species Meconema thalassinum. Next base: position 833,594,773 of record OX336390.1, on the reverse strand, counting down.
CGACAATCTAGATTAATTTGGAGCAACTAATGTATGTCAGTGCTACCAGCATGATTCTAAGCCTGCTGAAAAGACCAATTTTTAATTACATGTATCTTGTATACTATCAATTGGATTTCAACTAAATTTCGTATGTGTTATGTATACCACAACAGATATGACTGTGCATATTCTTTAGAGCAATCAGGACTGCCAACTGTTAATAAATGGTGTTTATATATTTTACCCTAATATCAATATATCAGAAAGTATGCAAGCCAACAGCTCTAGACTTTGCGCACGTAAAGTTCCTGACATTATAGATTAATTTGGAGCAACTAATGTATGTCAGTGCTACCAACATGATTCTAGGCCTGCTGATAGGTCCAATTTTAAAATTCCATTAACTTCTATACTAACAAATGGATTTCATCCAATATTGGCACAACAATACATCATAATATTTCAAGTTATTTCTGACCAACACACACATGACATTGTTGCCAACATGATTTTACATGCGCTGATAGGTCCAATGTCTAACTGCATGTAACGTCCATGCTATCCATTGGACTTCAACGAAATTTTGTATTCTGTACCTTAAGAGATGGAACTAAGAATATATTCAGTCACCAGGGCTGCCAACTGTAGTGCTCTATCGGTCTACATCATGCCAGTTATATTTCGAACTAATTAGAAATTTCGATATTACAAAATTCATTTCGTCATTATTCTAGATAGGTCCATAAAGATTAATCATTGGCATGAATCTTAAATTTTAAAAAAAGTAGGCTCTTTAGTTCATCACGGAACTTTTTGTTAATTATGGAGATATATATTGCGATTGGAATACAGTTTAACTCCATGTGTATTTTATGGTTTGAAAGTGTTCCTGATCATATAATGCGTGCTGTAAATGGATGAAATAGGATCATAATCACAATGAATGAGAAGGGTGAATAAATTCTAAAATCAGCGTAATATTAACCCAGTGAGTGGGAAGAAAACTTGAAGTCACCTGCTGGAATGGTTCCGTTAACTTCTTTCAAGCTTACGACGCCCCAAAACTTCTTTTCTGCTCCACAAACCTCTGCTGTCTCGCTCTCTTAACTTACAAACCTTTTAGTTGTCCCTTCTGGCAACGACTAACAAACTCTACCTGCAGGCCGACAAACTTGTGGCCAAGACTGCAAAGATTTATCTCACGACTGGAGACATTTTCCTGCTACGTCGGTTATGGCCACATGGAGAAAAGTAGTACTTATATATTGCACTTCTGTATTACAACCATAGTTAGTTATTGTTGTTTTAAGGGGCGGAACTACGAGGTCATCTGCCCCTATATATTACAATCATAATTGCACGAGAACAATGGAAACCTTTACACTGTCAATGACCGTCCTGGGTGTTTGGCTATTGCTGGTCTATCGACACAAACTCAAGGCAAATATCGGAATGGTTCCTTATTTTGATCCCCGAGGCACCTTCCAACACCCACACTTGTAAAGCCAACTCAGGTTATGTTAACACTACACAACTCAAGAAATACCTAATGTAAAGATTCACGAAGGAATGCGAAACAGACGAGTTGTTGAATTCGTCAACCACGAATATGATTACAATCAAAAATATAAATAGCTCATACAAATTTTTTGAAATATATCCGTGCCATACAGCTTTTTATAATATTTTTAGCCTACTTTCGATTTTTGCAAAAAATGAAAGTAGACTTATGAGATCAACACAGGGCGAAAAAAGTGTGTCTGTCTGTGTGTGTGTATGTGTGTGTGTATGTGTGTGTGTGAGTCTGTGTGTGTGTGTGTGTATGTGTGTGTGTGAGTCTGTGTGTGTGTGTGTGTGTGAGTGTGTGTACTCTGAATGTCTGTCCCCCCTATCAATTCGAACACAGTGAATGCGAATTGAACGAAATTTGGTACAAAGGTAGCACTAGCAAAGGACACCTCAGTGTCACGTTTTATATCGCCGCCATCTGGACGGAAACGTAATGGCGGCCACACAAATGTTCAAAGCTTAAATCAAATTACGATTAACCTAATCATCCGATCTCTACCAAATTTTGCAACAACATACCTTTATGGGGGGAGCATCCTTTGACCAAACTAATAGGCCATCAGCGTAATAGTTTGCGGATGGCGGCCATCTTTGTGTGAAAATCGATTCCCCCTATTAATTCGAACACGGTGGAACCGAATGGAACGAAATTTGGTACAGAGGTAGTACTAACAAAAGGCACCTCAGTGTCATGTTTTATATCGCCGCCATCTTGACGGAAACGTAATGGCGGCCACACAAATGTTCAAAGCTTAAATCAAATTACGATTAACCTAATCATCCGATCTCTACCAAATTTTGCAACAACATACCTTTATAGAGGAAGCATTTCTTGACCAAATCACTAGGTCATTAGCCTAATAGTTTGCGGATGGCGGCCATCTTTGTGTGAAAATCAATTCCCCCTATTAATTCAAACACGGTGAAACCGAATGGAACGAAATTTGGTACAGAGGTAGTACTAACAAAAGGCACCTCAGTGTCATGTTTTATATCGCCACCATCTTCACGGAAACGTAATGGCGGCCACACAAATGTTCAAAGCTTAAATCAAATTACGATTAACCTAATCATCCGATCTCTACCAAATTTTGCAACAACATACCTTTATAGAGGAAGCATTTCTTGACCAAATGACTAGGTCATTAGCTTAATAGTTTGCGGATGGCGGCCATCTTTGTGTGAAAGTCAATTCCCCCTATTAATTCAAACACGGTGAAACCGAATGGAACGAAATTGGGTACAGAGGTAGCACTAGCAAAGGGCATCTCAGTGTCATGTTTTATATCGCCGCCATATTGACAGAAACGTAATGGCGGCCACACAAATGTTCAAAGCTTAAGTTAAATTACGACTAACATAACCATCCGATCTCTACCAAACTTTGCAACAACATACATTTATGGAGGGAGCATCCTTTGACCAATCTAATGGGTCATTCGCCTAATAGTTTGCGGGTGGCGGCCATCTTTATGTCAAAATTGATTCCCCCTATTAATTCGAACACGGTGGAACCGAATGGAACGAAATTTATGTACAGAGGTAGCACTAGTAAAGGGCACCTCAGTGTCATGTTTTATATCGCCGCCATCTTGACTGAAACGTAATGGCGGCCAAACGAATGTTCAAAGCTTAAATCAAATTACGATTAACCTAATCATCCGATCTCTACCAAATTTTGCAACTGCATACCTTTATGGAGGGAGCATCCTTTGACCAATCTAATGGGTCATTCGCCTAATAGTTTGCGGATGGCGTCCATCTTTGTGTCAAAATCGATTCCCCCTATTAATTCATACACGGTAAAACCGAATGGAACGAAATTTGGTACAGAGATAGCACTAGCAAAGGGCATCTCAGTGTCATGTTTTATATCGCCGCCATCTTGACTGAAACGTAATGGCGGCCACACAAATGTTCAAAGCTTAAATCAAATTACGATTAGCCTAATCATCCGATCTCTAGCAAATTTAGCAACAACATACCTTTATGGAGGGAGCATCCTTTGACCAAACTAATAGGTCATCAGCCTAATATTTTGCGGATGGCGGCCATCTTTATGTCAAAATTGATTCCCCCTATTAATTCGAACACGGTGGAACCGAATGAACGAAATTTGGTACAGAGGTAGCACTAGCAAAGGGCACCTCAGTGTCATGTTTTATATCGCCGCCATCTTGACGGAAACGTAATGGCGGCCACACAAATGTTCAAAGCTTAAATCAAATTACGATTAGCCTAATCATCCGATCTCTAGCAAATTTAGCAACAACATACCTTTATGGTTGGAGCATCCTTTGACCAAACTAATAGGTCATCAGCCTAATATTTTGCGGATGGCGGCCATCTTTGTGTGAAAATCGATTCCCCTTATCAATTCGAACACGGTGAAACCGAATGGAACGAAATTTGGTACAGAGGTAGCACTAGCAAAGGGCACCTCACATTCAAGTTTAATATCTCTATAGCACGTTGTATTTCAACAAGCTACTACAACCAACATTCAATCATACTCCTTGAAAAGGACAAAGAGTTATAACAATACCCATGCATTTAGGAGAAAGTAGGCTATATGTTCTTTACTGAACATCTTGTTAGTATCCAAGATAAAACTTCCGTGTAATTGATAGTAGTTCGAGTAATCATGTTACTCATGTACTTGTTTTAATGGTAGATCAGAATATAATTTACATAACATTTTAATCCTTTTTAAGGTACTATAGTTTGTTCTTTTTTGAATAGATTTAATAATACATTAGATAGGTTATTTATTTAATTATTATATCTAGTTTGTATTATTGATCTTGTATAAAACTCTTTGCTAATTGGCTTGTTTAGTTATAAGAGTATTTTATATTTTGTTTTGTTGGTTGTTAAGCTAGGTTTAGTTTCATATTACAAAACTTCAAGCCAGAACATTGTATACGCTACATAAAGGGGCTCTTTAGCCCCAATGGCAGTTATATATGAATAAATTCAAATTCAAATTCAAATTCACAAGCAAAGATGTCAAGAAATTTACGGCGTCCATTGTCGTACACTGGTCACCTCGGAATTGTTGCAGCGAGCTCCGTTACATTTCTCGTTTATAAATTGTGGCGCCACCTTCCTACTATTCTGTGGACTGTATTACTAAACGGTACGTCAATCTGTTGTTTTCTCTTAAAGCCTTGCTTGGTATAATTACTTCGTTTAAGTTTAAGTGGTTTAAGTACCGCCCCCTCCTTTTCTTGTACATATAAGTGTGTTGCATTGTGATAAATAAGTCATGTAATATTTATCTCAGTGTACGGTGTTAAAATACTTGTTTCCCGCCATTTTATATTGAGCTCAACTGGTGTTGATCGATTGAAAACCTTATATAAGCAAATATGACTTTATTCCAATAAATTGAGGAAAATATGACGACTACCATGAAAACGGCCAAAATATGCGTTTATAGGCAGAAACAATTTCTTTAAACGAGACCATTCACATTTATTTTTCAATAAGCTGAGAACAAAATATGACTTTTCGTTAACTTCCGAAACTTAAATTGGTGTATTGGAGTGGCATGTAGGCCCTACAGTAGCCTACGTCCCAATACTGAGGAAATATACGATAATGTAGGTGAATTTATCACTATTTGTCACACACATTACCTCGCTCTAGAGCTCTTTCTGAATTACTAAAATGACTACACTAGAAATATGTAGGAGAGACAAAATAATAAATACAGAAAACGGTATTTTAGAAAACACCATGAAAATCTGCAAATGACTGCACTCTCGACCGCGTAATCAAGATAAGATCCTTCTATTCAAACTGCTCAACTGATAAAATAAGGCTTCTAAGGAGCGACCTACTTTCCGCGAGACGATAGAAAGTTGAAACTTTTCTGGCTGATTGGTTAGACGAATTGTGATAATCCATGTTAAGAAACCCTAAAGAATGGCAATGAAACTTGAGACTGTGTTTGAATAAGAAAAGTGTGACGAATTTCCGTTCGTATCTTCCACTGATAATACCAGCACATATCCCTTAAATTAAATAGTCCCTCCATGTTGTTTGAGTCGAGTCTTTTGACTAGTTTCATTCAGCTGTCCATAGCTCCCTGCCCTGAGTTAATCGTATCATCTCTACATTGCTACCACACCTTACATCCGAGATAATCCGAAACTTAGGTCTACCCCTACAGTTCTTATCCTCGACCTTTCCTTCCATAACTAAGTTTTCTATTCCCGGGTGCCTTAGTATGTGTCCTACCAACCTATCTCTTCTCTTTCATATCAATCCCCAGAAACATCTCTCCTCTCCCACTCGTCTTAATACATCTTCAATTGTTACTCTAAAATACAGTAAAAACATGTCCTACCACGCCCCAAATGAACTCTACGTGTGCTCGTTATTGTGACCAGTTCTGTGACATGTATCACATCACACGATGTAAAAATAACCATAAATCACTGTGCGATTGTGGCAAGGACTATATTAGTGTAAATCTATGTTATGCACATTCTTGCGCTTTTCTGTTAATAATAATTGTTTCTCCACCTACCATCTGTTCTCAATAATTTTCCTGTAACACCATATTTTAATTCTTTATATTTTCCTCTTTTCTGTTGCGTCTACAGTCCACGTTTTACTTCCAAAGAGCACCACGCTCCAGGCAGAGGATTTCAAAAATAACTCTCTAATATCTAAATCTATATTTGATGTCAACAGATTTCTTTTGAGTAGAAATGCTTTAACAGCTTAGGCTTTCGCGGCCAGCGTTCATGATTAATTACAAGTTTTTCGGGCTTTTAGGCCGTGGTCCAGACAGGATATCTCCCGACGTTTCACCGGAAACTGCGTCCGGCATTATCAAGGGTTCCGCTCCTTTCCTTGGTCAGCAGTGGAATGAGGAAGAGGCTTGAAATAATGGGTACCGGTTTGTAGTGGGGTATTGTTGTTTGGATATGACTGTTGGTTGGGTGGATCTTGGCGATGAACTAACGGCTGGAAGGTAGTTTTTGGATCAACAAATTAGCATGGTGAGCCGAGCGTTCTCTTCGCATTCCGGCTGGATCGTCTGGTGTCACGTACATGTTGCGGGTGCGGTGCGTGCTCCGGCTTCGGCGACCGAGCTTGTGAGGGTCAGGTGTTCCCTGTGCGACTGCCGGGCTGTAGCGGGATGGTTCTTCAGGTTGACGTGTGAGTGATTTCTTGGCCTTGGTGTTCCTAAGGGCCGGGATCCATGTATTACGCACACGTTCAATTTCTTCTCATGTCATCGGAAGACTACGACACTAAGATCCTGTCGCTACTAGAACCTCAGACATACCGAAAACTCACGGAAGACCCCACAACACGGATACTTAGAGAGACCAACAGGTTAATCAAGGCCTCTTCACTACCAGACCACGTGAAGAAGGATACATGCAAGAGTGAAGCTCTACCTCCCAGGCTGTACGGTCTACCCAAAGTACACAAAACTGATATTCCACTGAGACCTATCGTGAGTGCCATCGGCTCTCCAAACTACAGCATCGCCAAGCATCTCTCCATCATTCTACAACTGCACATCGGTAACACTGAGACTTACGTCAGGGATTCAGGCCATTTTATTGAGAAATTGCAGAACATACGTCTGGAACCTGAAGACCGCCTAGTCAGCTTTGACGTAGTATCCCTCTTCACGAAGGTGCCTATGAATGAATCCATAAACCAGATTGCCGAGCTCTTCACGGAAGACATCACTGACTTGTTTTGCCACTGCCTCGCTACGAGCTACTCCCTATGGCGCGAGAACTTCTACGAGCAAATAGAGGGAGTTGGCATGGGTAGCCCACTAAGCCCTGTGATTGCGAACTTCTACATGGAAAAGTTCGAGCAGTTGGCGATCGAGACTGCACCCCTCAAACCGAAAGTATGGCTACGTTTTGTTGACGATACCTTCGTAGTCTGGAGCCACGGAGAGGAAGAGCTGGAACGTTTCCTGGACCACCTTAACAGCCTCAACACCAGCAAAAATTTACAATGGAGAAGGAGAAAGCCAATTGCCTGGCCTTTCTTGACGTGCTGATCACCAGGACTAATAACCTGCGCTTGGGGCACACCGTATACCGGAAACCCACACACACCGACTGGTATCTACACAAGACATCCAATCACCACCCCCGACAGAAACACGGAGTTATTAAAACTTTGGTAGACCGTGCTACGAGAATCTGTGAGCCATCCAACCTCAACCAAGAGCTGAATCATATAAAGAGGGCCCTATGCGCCAACGGATACAGCAATAAGGAAATTGAGCGAGCCTCTCATCCCAGGCGCCGGAGCACGAGGAAAGTTTCTGAGGAAACTCCGGTGGCCACCGCATTCCTGCCGTACGTGAAGAAGGTGACGGACAGGATAGGCAAATTACTGAAGACCTATGGGGTGAAGACGGTTTATAAACCCACCGCCAAAATCTGGGACTTGCTGAGATCCGCTAAAGACAAGCGCCACCCACACTCCACTGCAGGTGTCTACAGAATCCCGTGTTCCTGTGGGAAGGTGTACATAGGAACGACGAAGAGGAGCGTGACCACCAGACTCAAGGAACATAATAGATACAGCCGCCTGGGTCGAACTGAGAAATCGTCAGTCGCTGAGCATTCTCTCTTGCCCGGTCACGATGTACAGTACGGAGACACGGATATACTCTCCACGACCACACACTACCACGCCAGGCTGCAACGGGAAGCCATAGAAATCTTCAAACACCCCGACAATTTCAATCGGAAGGAAGAAATTGAACGTGTGCGTAATACATGGATCCCGGCTCTTAGGAACACCAAGGCCAAGAAATCACTCACACGTCAACCTGAAGAACCATCCCGCTACAGCCCGGCAGTCGCACAGGGAACACCTGGCCCTCACAAGCTCGGTCGCCGAAGCCGGAGTACGCACCGCACCCCGCAACATGTACGTGAGACCAGACGATCCAGCCGGAATGCGAAGAGAACGCTCGGCTCACCATGCTAATTTGTTGATCCAAAAACTACCTTCCAGCCGTTAGTTCACCGCCAAGATCCACCCAATCAACAGTCATATTCAAACAACAATACCCCACTACAAACCGTTACCCATTATTTCAAGCTTCTTCCTCGTTCCACTGCTGGCCAAGGAAAGGAGTGGAACCCTTGATAATGCCGGACGCAGTTTCCGGTGAAACGTCGGGAGATATCCTGTCTGGACCACGGCCTACAAGCCCGAAAAACTTATACTTAATTATAAATGCTTTCCTTGCCTAAGCCAACCTACTTTTTATATCCACTGTGCATCGTTCATCGCCGGTTATTTTGCTTCATAGGTAGCAGAAGTCTGCTACTTCAATTATTATTTTTTCCTGACAATTTGACGTAAACAGGGGTTTCTGATTTCTTTTGGCTGAATTCCGTTATTTTTATCTACATTTATTGCTTGCCACGGCGAGTGAGTGGTTATCGTGTCGGATTACTAACCCCCAAGCATGCAGGTTCGCTCCTGGCCGTGGTAAGTGATTTTTGAAAGGCGGCAAATATTACTACACGCATATCAAAGAACCCATTTGAATTCAGTAAGCCATGTTCATAATGGCAATATTAATCTTGGGATTTTCCGCCAACACAAAGTTCCTCGTTTCGCTACTAGAACGCGCTATAGTGTCAAGGATCTTAGGTATCTAACCTCCTTGACTTTCATAGTGCTTCAAGGAACAAAAAAAAATCAACATGCAAGCTGCCCTCTAGGTGTCAAATAACAAAGCTTGCACCCGGCATCCGAGGCCATACGATATTCTTCTTCTTCTTCTTCTTTCCGATGAGGCCTGCTAGGGACCACGTGCCAATTTCAATTCTTCACACTTTGTTGTTTTCTCTTCCATTCCCTCCAGTACTCCTTCATCCGTTCACTATGCTGCTTCTTTCTGTCCTCGGACCACTTCGCACCAGGTTTCTTTGGCAATCTTCCTTGGAATACTTTCATACTTTTTCTAAAGATCTCTCTGTTCACCGTTTCTTCTTCACTTATGTTATTTCTTTCTAAATCTTTCTTTAATTCTTGAATCCAGCTAGTTGTTGCCCTTTTCTCCCAAAGGTACTTGAATATCCTTTTTGTTAATCTGGAATCATCCATTCTGTAAATATGTCCAAAAAAAATTGCAATCACCTCTTTCTTATCGTTTCTGTTATATTTTCTATGTTTCTGTATAATTAATCATTAGATCTTAATTTCCATACTTCTGCTGCTTTCACTGGGCCTAAAAATTTCCTCATGATTCTCCTTTCTAGTATTTCAAGTTTATCTAATCAATAGTTTAGTACCAGACATTCACTTGCGTATAGGCATTCCGGTTTCACCACTCTAGTGTAGTGCCTTATTTTAAGATTCTTAGATAAGCACTTTTTATTATAAAAATTCTTAGTGATACCATATGCTCTTTCCATCTTGTGTACCCTTTCTTCTACCGAAGATTCTTCTAAACCATTTTCTTGAATTATTTCTCCCAGATATTTGAATTTCTTTACTTTTTCCACTGGGCCAATATCTGTTGCCAAATATTTTAAAGTTTTCTTGATATTTGTAATAAATTTAGTTTTTTATACGGAGATTCTCAAACCTGTTTTGTTGGCTATTTCTTCCAATAGATTGATTTGTGTTGTTGCACTTGTTAGGTTTTCAGACAATATAGCAAAATCGTCTGCAAATGATAGGCAACTTATTTCAATGCCTTTGTTTCTTCTCCCCAAAGTTACTGGCGAAATTTTATGTTCTTTTAGCTATAAATTCCAAATTCTTACAATTTTCTCTAAAGCACAGTTGAACAGAAGGGGTGATAAACCATCACCTTGCCGTACACCTGTATTTATCTTAATAGATTTTGATATCTCACCCATAAATTTTACTTTTGAAATCGTGTCAGTAAGGGTTTTACGTATTAGGTTTGCCAATTTAGTTTTCACTCCAAATTCACGAAGTTGCAGGGAGGAAAGAGTCGGGGATTCATGAAGAAAAATTTGGGAAATGAAATTTGAATGATTGAACACTCACAATGAACAGGAATTCAATACCACCTAATATATGTCTGGATAATATCAAAGAACCATGTTTGAACCTAACAAGCACAATATTTTTACAATAAATATTGTTACAAATGAGTTAAAACTATTACATCACGTAATGTACCCTGTCCGGAATTTTTTTTAAAAGTTTTGTTATTACGTGCAAGCATGTTATTTACACAATACACCTCCAAGCAGTCTGGGAATGCGGCTGGTAGCCAGGTGCAAGGGACACTTGCACACCTTCCGACCATAAACACATCGACGGGGGATTAGGACCGGCCCTGTTTTCACCCCGTCAGCACCTATTTTACGTGATCAATCAAATCCTGATGTTTTTACAAAGAGATTTGTATATTTCAATTCTATACATCATTGCAAGAAATATGATACTAAACAAAGTATAAATGACTCTAATGGACCGCAACAAACACACAAGCACTTGTTGACAAATGATTGTTCCAATTTGATTAGGAATGTGCAGTAGCTCTACCCCGTAGAATAGTTCTTTCTTAAAGGCAACGTAGAAGTCAAATACAAACAGGTCATAGAGCCCCTAGGACTGAACGGAGGTTCACTCTTGTAGTCATTAATAGACGGGAAGAGGATACCATCCCCATGTTCGGCCAGTTTAGCTGCCCGGAATTATCCTGGTGCACAATCTATTATAAGATGAGTGAACTCTTAAGGGTTTTTGCTGCTCCGAAAAAGGTAGTTTTATTTCTAACATCTACTATCTGGGTGGGAATTGAAACCGCTTGCTTCCAGATAGAAACTCCGCATTCCACCCACAGTTAATTACACATATACTGCTGTGAATGCATGAAACGATGACGTACGATAAGAAGAGGTTAGAGATCTTATTGGCATTTGCATTAACACATAGGATTAGCTTCATTTCCTTGAAAATTGGTATTTGATTCACAAATTCCCTTCCTTAGTGTATTCAATTTCATTGAATTAAGTCATTGACTATATACTGATTTGCTATAGTGTTATACAAACACTGTTATTCCCAGGAGTTACCCTGACCCTCAATGTTACAAGTTGTGTGAACATACACTACTGAGAATACATACTGAGTTTAGAAGCAAAACAAAGGACGCGTGAGAGTAAAAAGGGTGATTGTTCTTCTAAACTCAAAGACTGTAGAGCACCAATTTGTTACAAGTTGAGTGAACTCTATGAGATTTTGCAATACCGAAAAGATATTGCCATCGTATGTATGACATGACCTACAAAGTCACCGTACTTGAATACAACTGAGAATGCTAGGCATGCTTCCACACCCAAGTACACGGGCTACATAAACATGATATCGCAAAGCCTCTAAAGGAATCAACAAAAACTACTGTTGTCTGGAGATAAATATTAAGACACGAGATCCAAAGGTCCCTTCTTTGATCTTTGATTGGAACTAAATGAGGCAAAAATGAGAAGTATGATTTTGAGTGATTTTCCACCTCTATTCCTGGTAGATGTCGGGATGGTTCCTAATTTAAAGCTACGACCGACTCCTTCTAAACCTTAGCTTCAGTAAAAAATACCCACACACAATATTACACTCATCACAATGACCCGCGTTACCAGACATAATCGTCGCATACTCCATATTACACGGGGCTACATGAGCATGATATCTCAATGGCCCTAAAGGAATCAACAAAACAGTATCACGGATTATAATATCTATGTGACCACACGGACATACAATGTACAGCGTGAATATGGTGCAATATATTTTCAGTGTCGTTCCCCAGGATATTGGGACTTTGAAATGTCGTACTTGGCCACGCCAATCACAGCAGAAACGTTTCCTTTACTGTCAGCTTTCGGGAAATGGGTCGCTCCTTCGAAACGCTCTTTTAGCAGCGGAGCAGTGAGAACAGATTTTATAGCAGAGCAAGCTTAACTTGATTGCACACCGAGTGGAATATTTTCCACACGCTGTTTGTAATTTCAGGAACAATGCACTCGTACAAGCTGGGTGCTTAGCTTCTCCACATACTTGCTAAGCTTCACAGCGTGATGTGGAATTTCCATTTAGACGAAATTACTAATTAGAATATGTGAATGGTGAGCATTGTAGTGACCCGAGACACGGTATGAGGGCGTATTAAGTACATGGCTGGAATTCATGGTCAGGAATTCCTTCGTGATTTGGACTTGAAGCATCGTGCCTTAGTTCTCAGCATAATTTTACGATACAATTATTGTACTCGTAATATCGATGGTGTTAAGTAAACGTTTATTTTCTTGGTAAGATGGCAAAGTACTCCTCACGTTATAATAATAATAATAATAATATCGTATGTCCTCGGATGCCGGGTGCAATCTTTGTTCTTTGACACCCAGAGGATAGCTTGCATGTCGAATTTCGTTGTTTCTTGATGCACTATGAATGTAAAGGAGGTTAGATATCTAAGCTCCTTGAACACTATAGCGCTTTCTAGTAGAGAAATGAGGAACTTTGTGTTGGCGGAAACTCCCAAGATAAATTTTGCCATTATGAACACGGCCTACTGAATTCAAATGGGTTTTTTGACATGCCAACATCGTATGACATGCGTGTCGTAATTTTTTCCACTTTTCAAAAATCACTTGCCATGGCCAGGAGCGAACCTGCAAACTTGGAGTTTGGTAGTCCAGCACGTTAACCACTCACCCACGGTGGCAAGCTCCTCACGTTATAATTAGATTGTTCTAGTGCATGCTAAAATTGTTAATTTATTTATTATTATTACAGTCTGTTATTGGGGAGCGTGATGGCGCAGTGACTTAGCTGCTCGTCCTTCACGCGGACGGCTGGGGTTCGAATCCCGGTGACAGCGGGGCGGAATTTTCACCTGAAAAGATCATGTGGCGTCAGGAAGGGCATCAGGCCTTAAATCCCCGGTCAAAACCAAAATGAGCCTGGTTGGCTCCGGCGATCCCAATTAATAGGGAAAAGCCGAAGAAAGTTTTTTACAGTCTGTTATTCTAAATTGAATACACGTGCATATACACATTTACTCACCTAGTTCACCAAAACCATTAAGACAAAACAAACCTAACGTATAACGAGATTCAAATTGCGAATCATACAAATTTTTCAGTAGGCCTAGTGTAGATCCCTCTTGTGCCGCTCACAAACGACCGATAGTGACAAATGAGAATCAAATGAAAGAGAAGAGACATTAGCAGAGACGAATTGAACTCTGATTTCATAAATATCCATAATTTCTTTAAAACATGACTTTTAAAAGGATGTACGAAGTGTGCGATTTGCAGATACTGCTGCTTGAGGAAAATACGCTTCATAATTGGTGTGCACTTCACATTATGGCCACTGTGACGCATGTTTCATGTCATTTTAACATTCTGAGGTCTTTCCTTCATCATTTTGCATGAATTTCAGAAACAGCTAATCCAAGGAATGAGTACTCAAATCGTATAATTTCATAAATATCGAATAACCGGTAAGTTTTACAGCAACCTTTCTCCTTACGTCTCTCATTATTCAAAAGGAAGAGAATTACCCGCAGATTTTACGAATTTCACCCTGATTTCATAAGTATGTCGACAATTTGTTTGGAAAGTGCATTTAAACAAAAGCCCGCGTAACAGGAAAGTGGTTTATGTGCATGCGAGATTTCTCGCACGGGTACTCGAGTCGTAGTATAATCTCCTAAGATGAGCTACTGTACAATATTAGTAACATTCACATTAGTGAAAATTTATCTCTCAACACAGTGATCATGATCTGATGATCGTCACTTGAGGGTCGAAACTTGTAATCACAAATTGACCCATTTAATTGTGATAATTAAATAATATATGTAATTTTTTTCAGGAGTGTGTTTTTGTACTTAAACAGTATATTACATCTTTTATCCCGCCCATTCATTGGGCATAATCGTTTGACCAACGGAAGAGCTACAAAAATGATAATGATAACTGGATGTGGGATTTCAGTAATCACAGATTGAACGTAACATTTAAATATTTTGAATAAAGAATTACAAGGGAAAGGTGTGTTTTGAAATGAAATGTATAGTTACGTGTTGGTGTTACGAAATACATTGAAATTAAAACTCAGCAATTTTTCTAGATTTGTGCTGTGTCATGTGTGGGGTTTCGCCTAGGACACCAAGAGCCTGCTGATGAGCCAGCTTGGTGTCCTAGGCGAAACCCCACACAAGACACGCCACAAACCATTAAGAATTGCTGAGTTTTAATTCACTGGCCGTGAAAGCCAATATACCATCACATTAAAATTATTTCGACAGCGATTAGAGAAGGGCATGTTGTACTGAGTTTCAAGAAGCAAAATCAAACATTTCTGTGCTATAAGATTGATTCATAAAGTTGATTGTCTTTTTGAAGAAAGCGTCTAAAATCAGATTTAAATAACTTTCTGTGAGTGCGGAGAAAATTAATTTCTTCGAAAATCCATTTTCAGTTGACGTCGATGATCTACCGGTTTAACTACAGGTTGAATTAATTGGACTTCAGTGTTGTTCTCAATCAAGGGACAAGTTCACGGAGGGAAATCTTATTAACTTTTACACTGCGCTTAGTAGTGAAAATTTTTCGGCTGTCTTAAAATTTGCGAGAAAATACTTGTGTGCGTTTGCGAGTACTATCATTTCTGAACAAACACTTTGAAAAAATAAGTTTATTAAATCAAATTTTCGTTCCCAGATCCGTGATGAACAACTACATCCTATTCTGAGGGTGGCTATGCCTAATCTCTCTCCAGACATTTCAACACTGTCATTTCAAGTGAAAGCCGAGACCTCTCAGAAATTAGTAAGTTTATCCCAAGATACCGATTATTGTTTACCATCAAGGCTGTTTTCCTGATATCTCAAAACCTCCTTGGTCATCCAGCTTCGTGGCTTGAGTTGACAGGACTCACACCTTCGGTACGAGAGGCCCCGGGCTTTAGCCTGTGTCAGGTTATGCGATCTTAACATCTGATGGATATTTCACATGGTTTGGCAAAAATAAGGTTGTAACGTCGTCAGCATTCACTTCAACCTTGGCATGACGTGAAGTTCACCAGCAAGCATCAAACTCAATGGACTGCACCTGGGCTTAGGTCTCTACACATCATGAAATAAGGTTGGAAGAAATGTAATTCTCTGAAACTATTTCTATAAGAAGGAACAGAGGGTGAGCTGTTCAACAAGTAGTTTAATTGACCGGATCTACAGTGTCATAATGAAATTATCTCTCGACTAGCAATAGCATAACAAATGCTCCGTCATAAGTAGACATTTCCCTTACCTTATATAGGTGATAATAAAACCATACATTTGGTCAGTAGCGTTGTACTATGTAGAGATCTGGATGCTTAACAAGAGTGACATCAACAGGCTAAGTGTTCGAGATGTGGTGTTGGCATCGAATACAGGAAATAAACTGGAATATAGGAGTACCAGGTAATAACTAATGCTCAAGAGAAGTGACTGGGGATTGATCAGATTAGGAAGTATTATTAATAGATTATGGGCTTCGAGAACTCAGTTTGATAATGGACTTGCTAGTAGGATAATAATATCTGGGGAGTGCCTTTGAGCAAATCCAAGATAGTTCTTGAGAATTGATAGTTGGGATGTTATCTAGGGGAAAAAACACACTGCATAAGAAAATAATAAACGGAGAAGACGTATCATAAGACAGAACTTGCAACTTCTTTGCAAATACTCCTTATTTATAGTCAACTTTGTAGCCTGGTTTGTTAACAGATCGTAGTGAATAGTTCCACACAACGCACAAATAGTTGAAGAAGATTTCCTGGAAATAATGTTGTGATGTTGATGATGATATTAATAAGAACATAATGATTATAATAATAATAATAACTTGAAGATTTGAAGCCATTATTTTCGTGTTGCCCATAAAAATTGTCATTTGTAGCGACTGAAGAGCTACAAATGACATTAATAATAATATATGTCAACAATTACCGGGGAAGTGTATTGTTACTATAGCGTAGGCCCTATAAGGCACTCTAAAAGCTCTTCAGGCAAGACTAGTAGAGCGAACAGAACACTATTTTGGTGAATACATTCTCGGATCAAACAGTTCCCGGAATTTGTAAATACAGTATATAAAAGTGGTTTCAGTGAAAGACGATCGTGCATTGAGCTGATTTGAAATTTGAAAGCAGTAGTGGGAAATTACAAACTAAAAGATCTAGTAGATGTCTTCGTAGATTTCAAGAAAGCGTACGATTCATTCGACGGAGGAGTGCTAAATGACATATTGAGTGAAATCGTATTGGATGCCAAGAAGAACGGCACTCATAATGCAGCCACTAACTCACACCCACTTCAGAGTAAAATTTAAGGGGGATTCTCCAAGGAGCTTGGAATTAAAACATGTGAGAACTTCAAAATGAAGGTATATTGAACCAAGTCTACATTACAGGTCCCAACAATTGTGTCATGATCAACTGCATGACTTGCACGGATGATATGGCAATTCTCTCTAGAACTACAGGTGCAGCTGTTCAACAGAAAAAAATTACTATAACAACAGTCAAAAAAGGACGGACTCCTTATGTCCTTCAAATCCAAAGTACCTAACGAACATCTAGACAGCTCCAAAACACCTAAAAACAAGGCATGTTAATATTGAAACAGTCTGTTGATTCAAATACCTTGATGAGATTGTACAGATGGTAACCGATAAGACAGAAGTAAACAACACCAGATGAGATATAGGATGGCAACAGCTTTTCAGAGAACTCACAACCTACACAAGAGAAAGGCAATTGCAATGCAAGATAAACACAGATACAGTATTACAATACGGTGAGTAAACTCGAGTGTCTCTATTTAATATGAAATGAAAATCCACAGCCTGCTTCCAGTCTCCGACCGGGTCAGGAATGGAACGAATGAAGCCCCCATCTAGCGGCGAGGATATGAAGTGTGCCGGCTGCCGAAGCCTGTCGCACTCCTCTGGGGCAATGATTCAATGAATGACAGATGAAATGAAATGATAGTGGAGAGTGTTGCTGGAATGAAATTGTGACAGGGAAAACCGGAGTACCCGGAGAAAAACCTGTCTGCCTCCGTTTTGTCCAGCACAGATCTCACATGGAGTGACCGGGATTTGAACCACGGACCCAGCGGTGAGAGGCCGGCGTGCTGCCGCCTAAGCCACGGAGGCTCTCTATTTAATATAATGCCTCCAAATTACTCGCACTTAAGGGCTGGTCTATGGGAAGCAGAGAAGTTTGAGAGAAGGATTCTGAGATAGATAATCGGCCCGAAGATCGTGGCTGGACAATACACATTGTGAGCAAGTAAGAAATTGCATCGATTGTTTGAAACCATACAAAAGCGGAGAATAAGAGTCACTGGTCCACAATTTAGAACGGACCTCTATCTATCGTATGGCTTTTATGCCGGGAGTGTTCGAGGACATGTTCGGCTCGCCAGAGGCTGTAGCTACTTCAAGCGGACACCGATAGGGTGAGCTACAAGTTCCATTCAATTTCAAGAAGTTCCAATTTTCGCTACCAGATACCTAGTGGTGAACGTTGGAACTGAGATAGAGCGTTCGAAATCTAACATAGAAATTTAGCTTCACACGAGTTTAGTCTGCGGAAGGATCTTTTACATGCCATAAATCTATGACATGGGACCGCCGGCTTTACTTCACCTCCGAAGGAAGGCATACTGAAGGATTTTTACGCTCTTAAAAATCCGCCAACTTCGGCCGGGTTTGAACCCAGTATCTTGGGCATAGCAGTTCAGCATGCTACCAACTACGCCACCGAAGAACGGACCAAGACCGGTTGACAAAAGATTTTTCACCATACTTGGTGGCAGAGCTAAAACTTCTGATAAGTGGTTGATAGAGGTCAAGCAGAATGGGCATAAAGTGTGAAGACATTGCTAGCAGAATTATGTACCAACAGCAGATGATTGTATAACTTCGAGGGCTTTCACGAAGAATACAAGCTGAACATCGGGTGGACAGTGGAAAAGAGAACTGGTGCCAGGGAACCAATGACACAATAGTGGACTGCATAGAAGGCTTATATGAATGTTAATATTCTGGCTTTCAGTCGATCGACACAAAATAATTCCAATTGCAAGAATATGTGAATAATAGCCCGAAAATAAATTACATGTGACTGGAATTATTTTGTGTTGAGCGACTGAAAGCTGCAATATTAATTGTTAATAAGGCAACACTGAAAAATGATCACCTTTATATGAATGTGTAATAGTTAGTTAACGTGGTCTCTAAAGGCCATAAACGGATTAAACAAAGAAGGAATGAATGAAAGGAAGAAAGAAAGAAGGAAAGAAAGAAAGAAAGAGAGAAAGAAAGAAAGAGAGAAAGATAAAAAGGAAGGAAGAGAGGAAGAAAGGAAGAAGGAAAGAAATAACGAAAGAAAGAAAGAAACAAACAAACAAACAAAAGAAATAAAGATAAATGAATAAGTTAAGAAATTTAAAAAGAAAGAAAGAAATAAATAAAGATGAAAAAACTAGTTAATGAAGGAAAGAAAGAATGAATTAAAGAAAGAAAGAAAGAAAGAAAGAACGAATTTATGAAAGAAATAAAGAAAGAAGGAAAGAAAGAAAAAAGAAAGAAAGGAAGAAAGAAAGGAAGAAAGAAAGAAAGAAAGAAAGAATTAATGATAGAAATAAAGAAAGAAAGAAAGAAAGAAAGGAAAAAAGAAAGAAAGAAAGAAAGAAAGAAAGAAAGAAAGAAATAATTAATGATAGAAATAAAGAAAGAAAGAAAGAAAGAAAGAAAGAAAGAATTAATGATAGAAATAAAGAAAGAAAGGAAGAAAGAAAGAAAGAAAGAAAGAAAGAAAGAAAGAAAGAAAGAATTAATGAAAGAAATAAAGAAAGAAGGAAAGAAAGAAAGAAAGAAAGAAAGAAAGAATTAATGAAAGAAATAAAGAAATAAGGACAGAAAGAAAGTAAGAAAGAAAGGAAGAAAGAAAGAAAGAAAGAAAGAAAGAAAGAAAGAAAGAAAGGTAGAAAGAAAGAATGAAAGAAAGAAAGAAAGAAAGAAAGAAAGAAAGAAAGAAAGAAAGAAAAAGAATTAATGAAATAAATAAATAAAGAAAGAAAGAAAGAAAGAAAGAAAGGAAGAAAGAAAGAACGAATTAATGAAAGAAATAAAGAAAGAAGGAAAGAAAGAAAGAAAGAAAGAAAGAAAGAAAGGAAGAAAGAAATAATTAATGATAGAAATAAAGAAAGAAAGAAAGAAAGAAAGAAAGAAAGAAAGAAAGAAAGTAAGTAAGGAAGAAAGAAAGGAAGAAAGAACGAAAGAAAGAATTAATGATAGAAATAAAGAAAGAAAGAAAGAAAGAAAGAAAGAAAGAAAGAAAGAAAGAAAGAAAGAAAAAATTAATGAAAGCAATAAAGAAAGAGGGAAAGAAAGGAAGAAAGAAAGAAAGAAAGAAGAAAGAAAGGAAGAAAGAAAGAAAGGAAGAAAGAAAGAAAGAAAGAAAGAAAGGAAGAAGGAAAAAAAGAAAGAAAGGAAGAAAGAATTAATGATTTAAATGAAGAAAGAAAGAAAGAATGAAAGAAAGAAAGGAAGAAAGAAAGGAAGAAAGAATTAATGATAGAAAAAAAGAAAGAAAGAAAGAAAGAAAGAAAGGAAGGAAGATAGAAAGAAAAAAGAATTAATGATAGAAATAAAGAAAGAAAGAAACAAAGAAAGAAAGAAAGAAAGAAAGAAAGAATTAATGATAGAAATAAATAAATAAAGAAAGAAAGGAAGAAAGAAAGAAAGAAAGAAAGAAAGAAAGAAAGAAAGAAAGAAAGAATTAATGATAGAAAGAAAGAAAGAAAGAAAGAAAGAAAGAAAGAAAGAAAGAAAGAATTAATGATAGAAATAAATAAAGAAAGAAAGAAAGAAAGAAAGAATGAATGAATTAATTATTTAATTGAAAAATTAATATTCAACCCGTTAAAGTTCTCATCGTCACCACAAATACATTTTATACACCACGGTTGTCATTTCCATGCATCTTACGACCATAGTCACACCAATCACAGCAGAAACGTTTCCATTTACTGCCGGCTTGCGGGAAGTGGGTCACTCCTTCGAAACGCTATTTTAGTAGCAGTGCAGGGAAAAGAGCGCAGCTTAACTTGATTGCGCGCCGAGTGGAATATTATCCACATTCTCTTTGTAATTTCCAGAGCATTGTACTTCCTACAAACTTGTCTCTTCCACATATTCAGTAAGCTCTGAAGCTTGATGTAGAATTTTCTGCTACAGGAACTTACTCATTGCAGTATGTGAATGAAGAGCTATAATGCGGCCCAGGAGTCGTGAGGGCATATTATGCAACAGGATGGTATTTAAGGAGGAGGAGAGGCTGCTTCGGTGGCGTAGTCGGTAGCATGTTGAGCTTCTATGCCCAATATAGCGGGTTCAAACCCGGCCGAAGCCGTCGGATTTCTTTAAGAGCGTTAAAAATCCCTCAGTATGCCTTCCTTCGGAGGGGGAGTAAAGCCGGTGCACAGTGGGCCAGAATCTTGAAAACGTGGCCATAATATAAAGAGTTCTTCAATTTGTACGAAAGTTAGTGTGTAAGGTTATCGAATTTGCTGATTAAGAATATATCAAAAAGTCAAAATGGCGGATCCAAGATGGCGGGTAAGTATTGATAAAAATCATTTTATTCATATACAAGTATTTTGTGGAATTAACGAGGTTGCTGATGAAGATTGAGTTCAAAAATTTAAGAAAACAAAATGGTGGATCCAAGATGGCGGACAAAAATTGATAAAAGTCTTTTCATTTATATAAAAGTCAATATTTAGGGGTTATCGTAGTTAATGGTTAAAAATATAAGCTCAAGAATGAATAGCTCGAAAAAAAAGAACCAAATAGGGGATAGAAGATAGTGTAAAATATTCCAAAAATATCATTTTAATTCAATTACAATTATTCATTTTGTAAACTGTTTGTAACTCTAATAAGAAGTTGTCGTTTTCTTCTTCTTTTTCATCTTTCATCATCTTATTTATATTCGTCTGCTTCTTCAACTGAATCGTCATCATCATCATCATCTTCAACCTCAAAGACTGTTTTCTCATCATCTGCATCGGAATCTTCATAATCTTCCGCCACAGGAAATAAGAGGGCAACGGCTTCTGGCGACAAACTCTTCTGTTTCTTCGGTGGCGATTTGCGTAGAGAAGAAATATAGGGGTCTGTGGTTGCCAACGGTCTCCCGAACACGTCTTCCATAGTCTTAACTCTGGAAGACCTTCGAGAAAAACTCAGGCGATATTGCTTTATCAACTTAGCCTATTGGTTGATTCTTGAGTTAACCGATGGGTAAAATGGCCGAAGAAATAATTTCTGGTCCGTGGATTAACAATCTATGGACTGTTGTTGGCATGTTGTACCAGGAGTATTCTTTGATGTAGTGTCTGGCAGTTGCTATGGCGTAAGCTCGAAAGTTTCAACGTCAATTTCACGTCCGCTCGATATTGTCTACAAAATAATGTAAAAACGGTGGATTAGTTCTTCGGAAACTCCAGTTATCAACGCTGACGTTGGAGTGTTTTCAAAGAAACGTCGAGAGGTGTTTTCGTCCTTTTTCTACTTACTATATTCTTTACAATGCTTCTAAGCATCGATTATAAATTAAATTGTAGAAATGTAGCTCATAATTAATTAATTTTATTGTCATTATTCAACATGTCTCAATAATGACATTTTGCAAGTATCGCTTAAAACGTGGCTCAAAGCCGTAGTTGGTACTAGTTGGTGGATTTGAAGGTTAATTTACAAAGGTAATAATATATACTTGCGGACACAGTGCAAAAGAAAGCGGAATGTCGTGGAACTCGTAACATATCTCTATTTTTTAAGCACGTTTTACAATTTTCTCGTGCATTTTCCCGTATTGAGTTAATTAAAAGAAAACATGTATAATTTAATGACTTAATAATGATATAAATGGGTTTTATATAGTACATATCTTCTTGAACTCCCACCATATTGAAAATATTCGCTTGACTTACACATAACACAAATATTTGTCTTTTACGACAAGACTATTTTGTAGCCTGGCCGGCTGCACGCACCGCTAACAATGAATTGCCGCGATTGACCTGAAATATAACGGACGAAATGAACACCTGCTCGTCCGCACAGCTGGTATTCAGTAGTCCCAACATTACTGTTGCCAACCTGATAGTCCAAAATTCCCATCTAGATTTTTTTCCCCTTTTTGGCCACGTTTTGAAGATTCTGGGCCACTGTGCGGCGGTCCCATGTCATAGATTTATGGCATGTTAAAGAACCTTCCGCTAATTGCACCTGTGTGAAGCTAAATTGGATAGGTTAAGAATGTAAACAACGCTCTTAGGTTTCTACGTTCGTTGCCAAGAGCCGACTGCGGTGGCGTCTAGTAGCTAAGTTCTGAACTTGGCCTAGTAGTCGTTGATGGTGGTGCTTGGCGGCAAAAGTAGGAACTATTTGAACAATTCTAAGTTGCAGTACTTAAATTAAAAACAGATAACACACACTAATACAGTCATCACAATTAGCACAGGCTATCAGACAGATTCTACACACACCCAAAGTACACGGGGCTACATGACCGCGTTGTCGCAGCCCCTAAACTTAAGAACCAACCAACCAAGGAGGAGGAGTATGTCTCAGTTATTTAAATTGGGGTAAACACCCAAATATTGTCAAACAAAAACCTAAGGATTCAAGGTACTGAGATGAATCAGAACGTGAATAATAGCATCTCACCCTTAAATCATACGCTTATTATACCTGAAATAAAATGAGTTATTTCTTATTTGAGATACGATTGGTGCAGTTCAAGGCTGAGCAGTGGTTTTTACATTCTAAGGCGGAACCGTCATCAATCAAACAAACGGATCATAATTACACTATTTTTGAACAGTATCCTCAACATCGATGAAATTCAGAAGACAGACGTGTGGACGGACAGATGAAAGTAACCAAAATTTGAGCGTGAATTTATCTTGGAATATTTCGGTATTGAAAAAGGCACATGCATTCCAATATTCTAATTCACATCTCTAGACGAATCCTGAAAACTATGTCAATGTTAATTCCCAGAATGATGATCTAAAACATTGCATTTATCCCCGCAACAAAGTAGGGCCATACTTTCTTTCAGATTTGCTCAGGATGTAATGAGGAAAAAAGTAGTGGCTGTGGCGGTAAAGATTGTTTCAAATCAAGTGGTGGGGCATCTAGGTCACCTCGCCCTTATGATGGAGGTTATAGTGACAATAAACTGATATGAAACTACTGCTATATACTACTGATATCCATACGACTGCAAGGTTTCTGCAAACAAGGTTGGTGACTACGGTCTGTAGGACCGTGCATGTGGTTAGTGACCACGGTGTTCGAGACCGGAAAGTGTTCTACGCAACTGTACAAGTATTAGTGAATTGGGGCATTTGAGATTACAAAAGGTGAAGCTACCTAGCAGCACTCTCGCTCTAGAGGTAAGGGATTTTAGGTACAATTGTTTCAATCGACGTTGTGACACTATATGTCACTAACAGAGGACTAGTGAAAAATCCACAGGCACTTACAGTCGACCGGCCGGGTCAGGGAATGGAATGAATGAAGCCCCCATCTAGCGGCGAGGATATGAACTGTACCGGCTGCCGAAGCATGTCGCACTCCCCTGGGGCAATGATTAAATGAATGACAGATGAAATGAAATGATAGTGGAGAGTGTTGCTGGAATGAAATTGTGACAGGGAAAAACCGGAGTACCCGGAGAAAAACCTGTCTGCCTCCGCTTTATCCAGCACAAATCTCACATGGAGTGACCGGGATTTGAACCACGGACCCAGCGGTGAGAGGCCGGCGTGCTGCCGCCTAAGACACGGAGGCTAGTGCAGTGGGCCTAATAATATGCGTGAATATTGTCTGATAGTCTTTTTTATTGTGGCGCTTGTGTAAGTGTGGGGTGGAAACATAATTTTGACTAACAAATCTTAAACAGAATCATTATTATTGCTTCATTTTCAAAGCCTGTTGAATTGTGTCGAAGGAACGACGTAATTTTTGACTACGGTATTGTTTTTCCCATGCTTGAACGCTGCTGATATCTACGGTATCAACTCCTCCAGTCTGGTTAGAAAAATAATAGAAATTCATGTTTTAATTTGGTTAATGAAGCACAGTTCATTTGACGATGGTGGACACCGAGTCTCCTCTCTCCAAATTTGTCGACCGACTCACGGCCCTGACCCAAGGAAATACTTCATTTATCTTCACCATTAATCCATGGCGTAACGTGCTCGTAAAATCGTGCACCACGGCCTTGAGAGCAGCTGCTGCAAGTGTGGATATTGGAGGTTCAAAACTCGGTGCTGACAACGGCTATCCTGAGTGTGGCTTTTCTCATGGTTTTTCTACATTCCCTCCAGGCGATTACCGGGATTGTACCTTACTTCAAGTTCCGGGGCACCTACCTCATTTACCAAATTTAAACATAAATTTCAATTATTTTTCTGAGTAGACTGGAGGAGTTGATATTATAAATACATTAGAGAAGGCTATCCAGTCAGTCAACACAAATTGTGCCTATAACATTAGGCGGGAAAACAAAATGTACAATGTGCCTTAACGAGAAAAATATTACACAATATATGTATCACAAAATAACACGCTTTTATGTACAGAAATTGGGGGTACCTAAAAGCGTGTTATGTAATAAATAACTTATGTATTATTCTTCATGTTAGAACATATAAATACTTGTTTTCCAGCCTAATGTGATTGGGCAATATTCGTGTGTACCTACTACTCTTAGGCAGTGACAGCATAACACCTTGGAAATGGTGAATGTAGGAAGAAAATGAGAGTCTGTTGCCCGTATGCCGGGCTCCTTTTACTCTAGTTTGAGGGAAGAAAGATTGGGGAGTAATAATAAAAATAATGAGTTGCATATGTCACTTCTGGCTATACTTTATTAATTAACTGATAGCCAGAGTATTTGCAGTGCAATGTATTTCAGTTTTGATAGGTCATAGTTAATTTGGCTATTCAATCAATAATTAAGGTAATTAATTTATTACCTGGATGCAATGCAAATTGACAAAAAGTGTAGTAGCTCATGTCAGCTTAGGTTCGGGTCAGGATGTGCAATGATGGCCAATGTTGGCCACTACACACTCCTGCCGATGCTGTAGATGTTATTATAATCGTTACGCTCGCCATGGATTAGCTGTATAATTGTTTCAGTGTGTGTGTAATGTTTTGAAGTTTAGCAGCTGCTTGAAAAAATAAAGACCTGTAGCAGGTGTGGCCTTATTTGGCAGTAGTATATTACTTGAGAATGGCCTCCGCTCCCGCCTTTTATGTTTAATAATTATCATATGTATTCGTGGGCAGTGTATTTGAGGTGAAATGAGTGGCACTGGAGCGGGGAGTTTTAATTTAGATGTGCTTATTGCTGATTGGCTGGAGATGTGTTGTGATTGGCTATTACTTATTGATGGTTTAAAAGAACTTGTGGATGGTTAAGTAATTATTTAATGAATAAATATTGTTTACTGGACTGGTTTAGAGGTGTTTATCTTTTTTTCTTGAAAAGGAATTTCTTATTTTGTATTCGTGTGCACCGACTGGAAAGCTTTCTTTAATAGAACCAGGCAACACTGAAAAATGGCTTCTATCACTTCATCATAAATGCAGGTTATCAAACTAGTTTAACACACACCCAACTACACGAGACCGATGATCAAGGTGTACTGTACCCGATACCTAGTTTAGGCTATCGGCTACGCCAGCAGACATTAAGCTGTAGTTGAGGTTTTGAGAAGAGCTCTTAAAAGATAGCGCACCGATCGCGTCAAGAAGAATGTCAAGATGACGTAGGAGGTCAAGAATCAAGGAGGCATTGATATCTGTGAGAAGATGGAATTATGAATAAAGATGTGAAGCTTTATTGAAATATTTATGGAATCATAGCAATTAAACATCTTAGAAGAGGATATATAACATGCATTATATGTGGAAATAATTTTATGGAAGTCAGATAACCCTTAAGTTATTTTATAACGGAATAGCCGAGATGATCTGGGTTCGAGACTATGACCGTGACGTGAGAGCACAGTGGTGGGGGACTATACCACGTGCCTGCGCCGAACACATAAGCAAGAAGACAGTGTCAGCACAATCAGTTGAGCTCAGTTAGACGAGCAGGTAGGAGCAGCTCTATAGCGCAAGCGAGACGCACAGTGAAGGTTACGTAACATACCGAAACTGTCACGGCAAGAGTGTAGGCGACAGTTCCTGCATCGCCGAGCAGCGAAGGCCAAGCGGGTCATTGATCCAGGCGGGCTAGCCGAGGAAGCGATTACAGACGGCCGGGATATTTTAGAACCGCACTGCAAGTAGTTGAAGGCTTTATTTCAAGCTTCATTTCGACGCAGTTTGAACATAGCTTTTATGAATAGCTTTATGACTATGCTGTTCTATAACGCATCCAAAGCTACTTTAACTATTCCAAGTAAACGGAATGTTGTTAGCATAGGCACCGATGAACATTAGATCGTGCATTAATAAGATTTATTTCTTATGCAGTTTTCATGAATTACCAAATACAGACAAATACAGGGTGTTTCGTAAACTTGAACACTCTCAAGTAAAATTTTATTTTACAAATGTGGGACTTAGCAGTCATTTGAGATTGAACTTGCAATACTCAAACTGAACATTTAACGGAACAGTGGCGTAACTTAGAAGAGGAGTAGGGGGTCCGCTGTTTCCATGAACTTTTTCGAGAAGGAGTTGGACGATATCCGCTATGGGTAATCCGAAGTTCAACATGTCCGAGTAGACGCTGATAGAGACAAGATGGCACCGCAGAGCGATGGATTCGATTCCTGACGAGAGGAGTCCAACAGCTGATTCACTTGGGATTTCGAAGGCGATCGTCATTTCATGGATGGAATGATATTCACGCCGATCTTTCGAGAAATTCTTTATGTAGGGAAAATCGACGATCTTGGAAATTTAATTACAGCTGATTATGAAAGGTACTGTAAGAGTCATAACTACCTGATACGATTATTTTCATGAATTCTGGGCACACATGTATATTTTTCTAATAGGAGTGATATGATTATTAAGACATGGTTTGAATTTATATACTTCGAACTTGCTAGAATATGGAGTGACCATACGATATGGCAGGCATCATTATACGAAATTCTCACCATTGGTTGGCTTTATTAAGCAGATGTTTGGTGTTTTAGACATTTTTCCAGCTAGGATATTTTTCATGAATAGTTTTTTTTGTGTAACGAGTATTTCGAACTCGTGATCTGCAATTGATTATCAAAATTACTTCGTCAGTTCATTGCATACTAGCGAGTGTGTATTATTCATCAGTAGGGATTTTTTTCCATTGGATGGTTTGGAGATATTAAGAAGTTATTCACTTTAGTGAATGAACATCGCTTTTATATGACAACTAGAAACTTGTTGATTCCTATCTGGTACATTCACTCATATAGACTACGAGATGGGGTCCTTCGTATTTATACGATTGTATGGTGGCTACTCATCTTACCCATCGTTCAGGGAACTATCATCCAAGTCGACGGGGCGAGGTCTTTCGTATTTATACGACTGTACGGTGGTTACACATCTTACTCGCCATTGAGGGACTCATTTTTATCATCCGAGTGTACACGAGATGTAAGTGAATCAAACAAGGAACTACTAGTCACTTATCAGTCGAAATTTTGTTAAATAAAGTAACGATAAATGTCAACAGGATTGCATTTAGTAATTCTTGTTTGCCAATCCAATATTTTGTTGCTATACTCTTTTGAGAGTAATTTCAATTTAACAGCTGTTACAGCTGATGCTTTTGATGAGTGTTATAATTGTGTTTGATACCTTTGAGAAGGATTTAAAGTAATTGAATCTTGTAAGGTTAATCATTAATGGTCATAATTATTTTAAGGCAGATCAGTATTGCAGATTTTGATGAGAGATTATAGCACATTGGTGTTTTTCTGTGATGTGAGTTATAAGAATTGTAAGAGAATTTATGCTATTTGAAAGAAGCTCTTAAATTACTGAAGTAATATTTTTCTAATTGTTTAAGAAGTTGTCTAGATGTGATCAGATTAATTACAGTTATTGGAGATTGTGTGCGTTGATAATTTGAAGCCAGTTATATATTTTTGTAGATCATGCAACATGGTTAAGTGGAGTTTGTGATAGGCATTTTGTGGAAGTTGCCATGTGATAGTTGCAACGTTGATAATGTATTTTGAGGCTGACATGAGGTCGTCGTACCCAGTCTAGCGTAATTGTTGAGATTCATGCTGTATGTGCTGAATATTTGTGGAGTTTTGTGGAGTAATTATTGTATTCAAATGTGATATTTGAAGTATTGAAGAAATGTAATGTCGTTGTGGATAGTTTGATCCAACGTGATGTCGTGGAGGCAATAATATGTTTGGCATGATAAATTAAATACGGGATATAACTTGGAAGTGATAAAACTGTAAGACAACGTTCTATAAACCTTATTAAACAATTTGTTAGGAAATTAAACAAATAAATGAAGTTGATAATACAAGATTTTCTGAAAATAATAATTAACGAAATAATAATCTGAGATTTAAGCATATTAACGATCTGACCTAATGAAATAAAAATCAGAATGACTAGATGAAATAATGAAAACTAAATAACCAGATAATTGAAATTTAAATAAGTTGATAAATTAAATTTTTGAATAAATCGATGAATTAAATAAATGGATGAATTAAAGATTGAATAAATAAACTGATTGAAATAAATTAATAGACGATTGTAATGATGATGAATAACTGAATTAGAAGGTGATAATTAATTAAAGAAGCTGATGATTAATGAATTTACATGGAATTAAATTAATTTAATTGAGAGATAATTTGAAGGAATTGCAACTTGAGTTGAGGATTTAAATGATGTAATGGTGATGAATTAATGATTCTGACAGGAACGTGTAGAATTTTGAAGTGAGAATTAATGTGAGAAATATTTAATTTTGATGACGACGATAATGATGACCAATGAGAATTTGAATTATCTGTAATTCACAGATAAGTGTTTGTTAATGACGATGTAAATAGTGTAAATTAATTATTCAATGTTTAGGAGCATTTGATTAACATGTTCAACATTCAAATTATGCCATGCAAACCATAATTTACGTGATATTTAATATGTGTGATTATTATATGTGTATGTTTAGACAGATTAATAACAATTTTAAATCCACATTGATGTTAGATTAAAGAGAAATTAGGTCTCAGGTTTCACAAAAGTCAGTGACGAAAGACATAGTGCTACAGTGATCCTGAGAACCCAAGAGAACTTTATAAATTTTTCTTGTTATGTGGATAAAAATTAATTTTGGATCAGAAAAGAGATGGTTCGATTTTTGGACAATGACAATTTAACTTTGGCATTCGACCATACTCTTAGGTAGGAGTTATATTTAAAATGTCTGTCTGACTATCAAAGTAAAATAAATTTGTTTTTATCTTAGTTGTGATCTGATGATGGTGTGATGTTCCTTTTTCTTTCCTTGTCTTGAGTAAGGCTTATCCGGAAAGGAAGTGGTTTGCTAGGAATTCAGTTGATGGCGCCCATTTATATTTGCATTATTTTTATTAAACTTAAGCCCGTAACGACCCTAGAGATACTTTGTCTCGTGATACCCACTGCTTTTTCGATAACTCAGCTGAATTTCCGACACATTCCTTATTTGACTAGAGGTTCATTTAACTCCGCTCTGTCCTGGAACTCCAGGAATGCGATGTTATAGCAGATGGGTCATCGCATCCCCAGGACGAACGGGTACAGAGAGAGAGGGAGAATTGGCTTTATCCAACTAGTGGGACTTTTCGATTTTGTTTATTCTATGGAATCACATCAGATTTAGATTACTGAGAGATTGTTCTCAAGTTCATTTAAGTGTGTTACAAAATTTATTAAACTTAGTCAGACAATACTTGTGTGCCCAATCCAGTGTTCATGTTAATCGTATTAGTAATATCATGTTAGTTATAAGACATTTTTTCCTATACCCAAGTGAATGCAGGAATTGAGACATTGTGATGTGTTGTTGTCTAACGTCTCTATATATAACCTATATTGAAAATATAATTATGTTGCCGGAAGATTTAGCGAAGGTGTTAGGAGAGTTACAGACGGGTATGTCTCGTATTGCAGAAACTATTTCTAAGATGGAAACGGAAGTTAAAGAACAAATTAATAATTCAGAAGCTAGATTAGAAGCTAGGTGTAAAGAGAATGTACAAGCATTACAAACTAGTAATGAAGAAAATTTAAAATCATTGCAAACAAGTACTGAAGATAATTTAAAGTCATTAGAGACTAGGTTACAGTCAAATAGCAAAGATGAGTTGATGTTATTAGAGACTAGGCTACAGTCAAATAGTGAAGCTAACTTGAAGGACAATTTTAAGTCATTAGAAGAAAGGTTACAGTCAACCGGTGAAGAAAATTTAAAATCATTAGAAGAAAGATTACAGTCAAATAGTGAGGACAATTTTAAATCGTTGGAAGAGAAATTACAGTCTCGTAGTGAGGAAACTAACACTGAATTAGAAAATAAGTTAACTAGATTAGAGAATAGCTTAACTTTAAAGAATAATGAGATGCTGAAGACTTTACAATTAGACATAATTGCAGTAAACATGAAAGGAGAGGAAAATGTTCAAATATTAAGAAAAAATATTATTGAATTAGAAAGTAGAGGAGAAGAAAATATTTTTACTTTAAGAACAGACGTTATGTCCATACAGAAAGACATTAAATCAGATGTATCGAAGTTGAGATTCGACATCGATGGTTTAGTGGCAGATGTAGGCAAAATTCAAGATTGGTCTACCGAAGTATCTTTCGAGACTAAGATTAAAGGTCTAGAAACGAATCTAGGTAACGAGATTAAAGATTTAAAGACAGTAATTGGGACCATTAAAGAGGAAGTCTTGGGAGAGGTCAATTCTAATTTAAAATCATTAGAAAATCAATTGCAGAAAGGTATTAGGAAGATAGACGACGATATAGAGCTAAAGGTTGATGAAAACTTAGCTTTGTTTAAAAATAGAGTCGGTGCAATTGTGGAAGAACGGTATAGTGAGGTCGATGCCGAAGCAAAAGAGAAACGTGAAGGGTTAGATGAAAAATTAATCGCAGGTATGGCAAACTTAGAAGCGAGGTTTACGGAAAACAAGGAAGCGATGAAGATAGATTCAACTCTATTTAGAACAGATGTTGATCTGTTAAAGGAACAAGTCGCGTCAGTAAAGAACACGTGCGAAGGAGAAATTAACAAGTTAAGAAACGACTTAGACGAGAGTAACAAGACGCAGGATGTTACATCGTTAGATGAATTGAAGACGCAGGTCAAGAAATTAGCAGAAGACAGGATGACTAAACTAGAATCCATGTTTAACAGTTTCACCAGTCAGAATATAACATCAGGGGAAACATTGATAAATCAAACAGCAATAGACCGCAGTATGACTAATCAGGAAGCGAGCATGGGAGAAGACCGTCAAATGCAACCGAATGTGACATTCGAAAGGGCTAGTTCAACCCCTCAGGATAATCCAAGTTCGAATAGGAGTACGTTGGGTCCAAGCGAACGATACTCAGGTCCAGTTACCATTATTAGGAACCTGGATGACAAGCCGAGAAAGTTTTCGGGAAATACAGGAGTCACACCAGTAGAATTTCTGCGAGATATTCGAGACTACATGGCGGAACACAGGGTAGCCAAAGAAAGAGAGCTAAGGATAGTCGAACGCGCCTTAGATGGATCTGCGCTTACGTGGTTTAGAGCGTTCAGAAGCAATTTTGCGAACATGGAGCAATTTGCCATGGCTTTCTTGAGGAGATTTTGGAGTGCCGAGGATCAACTTAACGTAAGAGCGGAGATGTACTCAAAGCGCTATTCTACGTCACATCCGACGCATTATGCCAACTATTTCACGTCACAGCTGGCTAAATTACAGTTCCTTATTCCTCCATTGCCAGAAGAAGAGCTTTTGCAAGCTATAGCGAGACAGTTACCGATTGAGGTACAGCGATCACTAATAGCGTCGGGAGCCAATACACTGGAGCACTATGACGACATTTTACGGCGATTGGACTATACAAGCGCTCAAGTTACGCCTAGAAGTAACAGAAACGACAATAGAAACATGCAAGAAGTGAATGCGGTAGTCGTAGACAATGCAGCTCAAACGGACAGAAGGGATTCCTGGGAAAACCGACGGAACGAAGGGAATCGAGGAAACATCCGTAACGCTCGAGGAAATGATCGATATAGAGGACCATATGAGAGGCCATACGATCAAGAAGCGAGAGATAGCCGATATAGGAATTACAACCAGAATTCCAGATATCAAGACAGGAATCGATATAACAATAGATATCGGGGCAGAAATAACTGGAGCCAAGGTCAACAGTATAATGGGAACGACAGGCAGGATGGCCGAAGAAACGATCCTAACGACAGACGAGATAATCGTGGACATGAGAGGTCAAGGCAAGAAGATAGACAGCCTAGTGCACCACCCGAAGAGGCAGTGAGAGATGTCAATCGAGCAAGCACGAGTAGCGAAGGAAGAAATAAACGTCAGAATAATTCGGAATCAAGATGCTAATCATTGGAAGTCAATCATCATTATTGAGAGTCAGAAAGAACCATCATGCTGAGTAAGGGAATTGTAGAGCTATCGTGTACATGTATTATATATAGAATGCCTGAGAGTGTATTTTTTTTCCTCAATCCTGATTAAAAAAAAGGAGATGTACGGGAGAGATGTACCCGATACCTAGTTTAGGCTATCGGCTACGCCAGCAGACATTAAGCTGTAGTTGAGGTTTTGAGAAGAGCTCTTAAAAGATAGCGCACCGATCGCGTCAAGAAGAATGTCAAGATGACGTAGGAGGTCAAGAATCAAGGAGGCATTGATATCTGTGAGAAGATGGAATTATGAATAAAGATGTGAAGCTTTATTGAAATATTTATGGAATCATAGCAATTAAACATCTTAGAAGAGGATATATAACATGCATTATATGTGGAAATAATTTTATGGAAGTCAGATAACCCTTAAGTTATTTTATAACGGAATAGCCGAGATGATCTGGGTTCGAGACTATGACCGTGACGTGAGAGCACAGTGGTGGGGGACTATACCACGTGCCTGCGCCGAACACATAAGCAAGAAGACAGTGTCAGCACAATCAGTTGAGCTCAGTTAGACGAGCAGGTAGGAGCAGCTCTATAGCGCAAGCGAGACGCACAGTGAAGGTTACGTAACATACCGAAACTGTCACGGCAAGAGTGTAGGCGACAGTTCCTGCATCGCCGAGCAGCGAAGGCCAAGCGGGTCATTGATCCAGGCGGGCTAGCCGAGGAAGCGATTACAGACGGCCGGGATATTTTAGAACCGCACTGCAAGTAGTTGAAGGCTTTATTTCAAGCTTCATTTCGACGCAGTTTGAACATAGCTTTTATGAATAGCTTTATGACTATGCTGTTCTATAACGCATCCAAAGCTACTTTAACTATTCCAAGTAAACGGAATGTTGTTAGCATAGGCACCGATGAACATTAGATCGTGCATTAATAAGATTTATTTCTTATGCAGTTTTCATGAATTACCAAATACAGACAAATACAGGGTGTTTCGTAAACTTGAACACTCTCAAGTAAAATTTTATTTTACAAATGTGGGACTTAGCAGTCATTTGAGATTGAACTTGCAATACTCAAACTGAACATTTAACGGAACAGTGGCGTAACTTAGAAGAGGAGTAGGGGGTCCGCTGTTTCCATGAACTTTTTCGAGAAGGAGTTGGACGATATCCGCTATGGGTAATCCGAAGTTCAACATGTCCGAGTAGACGCTGATAGAGACAAGATGGCACCGCAGAGCGATGGATTCGATTCCTGACGAGAGGAGTCCAACAGCTGATTCACTTGGGATTTCGAAGGCGATCGTCATTTCATGGATGGAATGATATTCACGCCGATCTTTCGAGAAATTCTTTATGTAGGGAAAATCGACGATCTTGGAAATTTAATTACAGCTGATTATGAAAGGTACTGTAAGAGTCATAACTACCTGATACGATTATTTTCATGAATTCTGGGCACACATGTATATTTTTCTAATAGGAGTGATATGATTATTAAGACATGGTTTGAATTTATATACTTCGAACTTGCTAGAATATGGAGTGACCATACGATATGGCAGGCATCATTATACGAAATTCTCACCATTGGTTGGCTTTATTAAGCAGATGTTTGGTCTTTTAGACATTTTTCCAGCTAGGATATTTTTCATGAATAGTTTTTTTTGTGTAACGAGTATTTCGAACTCGTGATCTGCAATTGATTATCAAAATTACTTCGTCAGTTCATTGCATACTAGCGAGTGTGTATTATTCATCAGTAGGGATTTTTTTCCATTGGATGGTTTGGAGATATTAAGAAGTTATTCACTTTAGTGAATGAACATCGCTTTTATATGACAACTAGAAACTTGTTGATTCCTATCTGGTACATTCACTCATATAGACTACGAGATGGGGTCCTTCGTATTTATACGATTGTATGGTGGCTACTCATCTTACCCATCGTTCAGGGAACTATCATCCAAGTCGACGGGGCGAGGTCTTTTGTATTTATACGACTGTACGGTGGTTACACATCTTACTCGCCATTGAGGGACTCATTTTTATCATCCGAGTGTACACGAGATGTAAGTGAATCAAACAAGGAACTACTAGTCACATATCAGTCGAAATTTTGTTAAATAAAGTAACGATAAATGTCAACAGGATTGCATTTAGTAATTCTTGTTTGCCAATCCAATATTTTGTTGCTATACTCTTTTGAGAGTAATTTCAATTTAACAGCTGTTACAGCTGATGCTTTTGATGAGTGTTATAATTGTGTTTGATACCTTTGAGAAGGATTTAAAGTAATTGAATCTTGTAAGATTAATCATTAATGGTCATAATTATTTTAAGGCAGATCAGTATTGCAGATTTTGATGAGAGATTATAGCACATTGGTGTTTTTCTGTGATGTGAGTTATAAGAATTGTAAGAGAATTTATGCTATTTGAAAGCAGCTCTTAAATTACTGAAGTAATATTTTTCTAATTGTTTAAGAAGTTGTCTAGATGTGATCAGATTAATTACAGTTATTGGAGATTGTGTGCGTTGATAATTTGAAGCCAGTTATATATTTTTGTAGATCATGCAACATGGTTAAGTGGAGTTTGTGATAGGCATTTTGTGGAAGTTGCCATGTGATAGTTGCAACGTTGATAATGTATTTTGAGGCTGACATGAGGTCGTCGTACCCAGTCTAGCGTAATTGTTGAGATTCATGCTGTATGTGCTGAATATTTGTGGAGTTTTGTGGAGTAATTATTGTATTCAAATGTGATATTTGAAGTATTGAAGAAATGTAATGTCGTTGTGGATAGTTTGATCCAACGTGATGTCGTGGAGGCAATAATATTTTTTGGCATGATAAATTAAATACGAGATATAACTTGGAAGTGATAAAACTGTAAGACAACGTTCTATAAACCTTATTAAACAATTTGTTAGGAAATTAAACAAATAAATGAAGTTGATAATACAAGATTTTCTGAAAATAATAATTAAAGAAATAATAATCTGAGATTTAAGCATATTAACGATCTGACCTAATGAAATAAAAATCAGAATGACTAGATGAAATAATGAAAACTAAATAACCAGATAATTGAAATTTAAATAAGTTGATAAATTAAATTTTTGAATAAATCGATGAATTAAATAAATGGATGAATTAAAGATTGAATAAATAAACTGATTGAAATAAATTAATAGACGATTGTAATGATGATGAATAACTGAATTAGAAGGTGATAATTAATTAAAGAAGCTGATGATTAATGAATTTACATGGAATTAAATTAATTTAATTGAGAGATAATTTGAAGGAATTGCAACTTGAGTTGAGGATTTAAATGATGTAATGGTGATGAATTAATGATTCTGACAGGAACGTGTAGAATTTTGAAGTGAGAATTAATGTGAGAAATATTTAATTTTGATGACGACGATAATGATGACCAATGAGAATTTGAATTATCTGTAATTCACAGATAAGTGTTTGTTAATGACGATGTAAATAGTGTAAATTAATTATTCAATGTTTAGGAGCATTTGATTAACATGTTCAACATTCAAATTATGCCATGCAAACCATAATTTACGTGATATTTAATATGTGTGATTATTATATGTGTATGTTTAGACAGATTAATAACAATTTTAAATCCACATTGATGTTAGATTAAAGAGAAATTAGGTCTCAGGTTTCACAAATGTCAGTGACGAAAGACATAGTGCTACAGTGATCCTGAGAACCCAAGAGAACTTTATAAATTTTTCTTGTTATGTGGATAAAAATTAATTTTGGATCAGAAAAGAGATGGTTCGATTTTTGGACAATGACAATTTAACTTTGGCATTCGACCATACTCTTAGGTAGGAATTATATTTAAAATGTCTGTCTGACTATCAAAGTAAAATAAATTTGTTTTTATCTTAGTTGTGATCTGATGATGGTGTGATGTTCCTTTTTCTTTCCTTGTCTTGAGTAAGGCTTATCCGGAAAGGAAGTGGTTTGCTAGGAATTCAGTTGATGGCGCCCATTTATATTTGCATTATTTTTATTAAACTTAAGCCCGTAACGACCCTAGAGATACTTTGTCTCGTGATACCCACTGCTTTTTCGATAACTCAGCTGAATTTCCGACACATTCCTTATTTGACTAGAGGTTCATTTAACTCCGCTCTGTCCTGGAACTCCAGGAATGCGATGTTATAGCAGATGGGTCATCGCATCCCCAGGACGAACGGGTACAGTACCAAACCCCTAAAATGAATTAATAACAACAGCAACAACAACTCTCTTCATCATGCGTTTCTCATTTACACAAAGTACTTGCTAAGCACATCAAGACTCAATATTAATGTTTTAACTGGGTGAGTTAGCCGTGGTCGTTACGGCATGACTGCTGGCAGTCGCTCACATCCGGGAGGCGAGGAGGTTCGAATCCCCCCGCGGCAACCTTGAAGATGGTCTTCTGTGGTTTCCCATCTTCCTTCCAGGCAAATGCCGGGGTTGGTCCCTTACTATAGGCCACAGCCGCTACCTTCCAACTCCTTGTCCTTACATTCAAACTTTCCTCCCCAGACAACACTCCACACGCGACGGTACGTGTAGCTCACCCATCGGGTGCCCACCTTGAAGCAGCTACAAAACTGGCGAGCCGAACATGTCCTCGGATACTCCCGGCACTAAAAGCCACACGCTAAAAACAAAAATGTTTTAAATTAGCTCACCCATTTATCTACGTAAAAAAGAACGTTCTTGGCGAACCTACTTTGAGTTGATCTCTTTCTGACTATTAGATGCCATGTCGGATATAGGGAGTTGCCATATCATTGTCACGTGAGATTGGAATATAACCCGTCTAACCTTGAAATAGGTAAGAGCAAATCACGTAAAGAATTGAAAATTCAAATTGTAGGGGAGACTCAGCTAAATCTGCAATATTAAGGGATTGATGGTAAGCATAATGAATTAAGGGAAAGGGTTTCAAAGAATTAACATAGAAATTAAATTACTGCATATTTGTTCCTAAAATTTCATCTGGCATTTGTTGTCTAAATCATCTAATACTTAAAATATTTAATTTAAAAAAATCAATTTTGTAATATTTTAGGCATTTTTGGTTGATACTAGTGGTAGTAGGGATAAATCTGCGGTAACTTGCATGAATCCGAAATGTGATACATCTAAAAAGATGGTTCATTTTCTCGGTGGAGATACATCACCGAAATACATGAGATTTTGAAATGCAGTTCTTCATAAGCAAACCCAGGTTATAACGATTTTATCACCAGGTGGTAGCATTTACTTTTTCAAAATTCATAGCCGAGGGAAATTAGACAGTTGCCTCAACACAACTGGTGAAATGAACTCCTCCCTTACACTTGGGTACATCTACAGAAAAAGTATATTTCAAGTACTGCTGAATTAGCCTTACCACGGAGTTAGTATAATCTCCCCTATACTTACACACGGCGTTCTCCGTTTCCTCGTCCACTTCTTTCACCTACCAGCCTTCATCAAAATTCATAAAACAATAGCCTGATACGCCGACAAATTTTGAAGAATTACTCTCCAGTATCGTAGCTGTCTGATCTGCGATGAGTGGACATGGAATATCATTTCATCCTACCGGCAAAGCGGACGGAAATATCCTGGCTTATGAGAATCAGTGAGTGTGTGTAGGGCGAGAGAGTGGGAGGGAATTTGCTGCGG
Organism: Meconema thalassinum; assembly: GCA_946902985.2. Classification (NCBI taxonomy): domain Eukaryota; kingdom Metazoa; phylum Arthropoda; class Insecta; order Orthoptera; family Tettigoniidae; genus Meconema; species Meconema thalassinum. The sequence goes on along the minus strand of OX336390.1, from coordinate 833,555,722 downwards.
GCTTCCAATGTCGAGAAAGAGAAAGAGATGGAGATTCACGTCCATTAACCACCGCCGCCATGCGAGAGAGAGACAAAGAATTCAGTGTGGTCAGCCAACGTGGGAGAGGAGGAATGAAAAGGCGGATACCTTACATGTCCATTAACCGCTATCACGGACGAGAGAGAGAAGGAGAGAGCTTTGGAGGAGCGACAGAGACAGCAAGTGAAGGTGGGGAAATGAAGGAGGGACGATCATACAGTGTTGGTTATCAATACAAAGATGAGGAAGTTGGGTTGCGAACATTAGGAGAGGTTTGATACTTTTTTTAAAAGGAGGTTACTTTATTCGTAGAAGACTAAGTTATTATTATTATATTATTATTCATTTATATTTCTTTTACGGCCATTAGAGAACACGTCCAACAACTGTTACACTTGCACAGAAGCCTTCTTTGTAACCCAGTATCGTTTCATTCTTTCCCTGACAGCCTGTCTCCTTTCTACCGTCCATCCGCTGACCATGTTATTATGATTATTATTATTATTATTATTATTATTATTACTATTAATATTATTATCATTATACTACAATGGGATGAGAGGGTCCAGGGAAATCAGAAACGAGATATTGGCTGCATTATTCAAGACGTGTGAATTTAATTTGCAAGATCTGTTGGAAGGCATTTTTCAGTGTTGCCTTAGTAACCAAAATTTAATGTTTTTCAGTCGGTCAATACGATTGTACCCAATTGTTATGGCTGTAGTAATATGTGTATTTGTAATAAAGACTGACATTTTGAAGTAGGCAGCCTTGGTCTTATATTAGGAACCATTTCACAAGGGAAGTATCAGGTAAGAGAGATTGAAAACTCTCTTGAAACTTTGTGGACAAAATCGTAGTACTATAACAGCACAACGTGTGGAAAATCAGTCTCCAGATTTAAGTGAAAGACTCCGAAATCGTACCAGACATCCTGCTACGGAGGCATGACGGCTGGCGGAGCTGAACATCCCTGCGGCATTCGGATTTGTCACGTGAAGGAGCGTATATGCAGGCTGCTTCCCAGCGGCCTTGAGGGCTGTCCCGTCCAACATGTACGGTACACGCTACCTCCCATTAATTTAAATATGAGATTCGATACGTGATTTCGGAACCTTGAAGTTCAATCTGGCAGGTGATTTTCCGCACGATGTCCTCTTATAGTACAACGATTGCGTCCACAAAGTTTCAAGATAGGTTTCGACCTGTCTTACCTGATACTTCCCTTGTCAGCATTTGTCTGGTGAAGTAAGAAACTAAAGAAGACTACTTCTAGGATTGCAGATGTGGGATTCAAACCCCCCTCAGTTCTCAGTTTCTCTCTCACGAATCTAACCAACCCTCTCACTAACATTTAATTTCTTTACAGAGCCAGGAATCGAACCCAGAATATTCTGTTCCAGAGTCTAAATACAATCCCCGAGACCCCAGAAAGCACCCAATTTTAAACGAGCCTGGACTGTTTGAAATTCGGGAAACTTATCGTGTAGGAAAGCAATTTGTCAGTGTTGCCTTACTAAACAAAATGTTATGCTTTTCAATTGGTCAACGCGATGGTGCCTTATTGTATTGAGTGTTGCGCCCTAAGCCTGAAGCATTTACATGAGATTAATAAATTAATTATTGATGTTATTGCATTATAAGTGATGTTGCATTGTTTATGTATAGGAACCAAACAATGGCGTAGAAAGAACCCCTTTTGCTTAGAATAATCCCATAAAATATTAAATAGATATATTTTTTAGCCTATTTTCAATTTTGAAAAAATAGGCTTATGAGATCACCTTTTGTCCGTGTGTGTGTGTGTGTGTGTGAGGTGTGTGTGTGTCCCCCTCTAATAAAATCTAAACAGCTAGAGCGATTTCAATGAATCGCGGTAAGTTCATAGCACTATTCCCGGCGACCTCGACCGTGTCCTTCAAATTTTGTTACGTCTTACCAATCCAACATGGCGGCTGTGCGAAATATTTCACTAGCATTCAATATCTCCGAAACTATTACAGATATCGCCCTGAAATTGTGTACGGAGATAAAGGGCACTACTAGAAGTTCACCTATGAGACTTTCAAAAACCTGGTGACTACAAAACCAACATGGCGGTCAAGCGAAGTTGAGACTTTTAAATAGACTTTTATCGCGATTTAACTATCCAAACGTAATCAAACTTGGTACTGCAAATGTTTATACACATTGTAATGCACTGGAGTCTAATTTAGTTCAATTGTTTACATAACCTCAAAATGGCGGCTGTGCGAAATATTTCACTGACATTCTATATCTCCGAAACTATTACAGATATCACCCTGCAATTTTGTACGGTGATAATGGGTACTGATACAAGTTTACCTATGTATATTTCATAAACCTGTAAAGTACAAAACGAACATGGCGACCAAGCGAATTTGAAATATTTTAATAGACTTTTCTCGTGATTTAACTCTCTGAGCGCAATGAAATGAGGTACAGTGAATGATTTTGCTGATTGTAATGCACTGCCATCTAATTTAATTCAATTGTTTACATTACCTCAAGATGGCGGCTGTGCGAAATTTTAAAATTAAGTTTTTATTTCTTGTGTCGTAAACTTGCGATCGAAGTGAAAGTTTGCATAATGAACCTAGGTAATAATTGTCCTTGAATGGTACATAACTCTATGGCCTATACACATAACAATCCTAAATGGCGAGCTTCCGTAATATTTAGACGGTTCTCAATATCTATGAATCTTTTACAGCAAACAAACTGATTTTTTTATGTTCATAGAGACTATGAACATATGTTCACCTAAAGGACTTTCAGCAACCTGGTGAGCACAAATCCAACATGGTGGAGACGCGAAGTATAAATATTTAAATTGGCAGTTTCTCGCGAATTAACTATCCGAGTGCCGTGAAACGTTGCACGTTAAATGCTTATACAAATGTTGATCCACTGGCATCTAATTTATTTCAATTGTTTGCATAATCACAAGATGGCTGCTGTGCGTAATTTTAAAATCTCGTTTTAATTCTTGTGTTCTAATCATGCGATTGAAGTTTGAATACCACACGTGCACAATAATCTTAATGTAATAGTACAAAAATAAAACTCCAACCTGGCGACCATCTGAGATATTTTGACGGTTCTCAATATCTACGAATCTGTTACAGCAATTAAACTTATTTTTTAAAATGTTGATAGAGGCAATTAACATTAGCAGGATATATGAAAATAGGCTGTATAGTTCTTCACGGAACTACTTGTTAAAAATTCACCGTCATAGTTTCCATCCTAAATAAGACTACAATTAGTTAATATATTTAGGAGCTTTTATTTTAATTCTATTCATTTAGTCACGTCAGTACATATACATACATAAGTACTTGTATACTACCATACAGTAATGATTACCTCAATTGCAGAGATATGCAATATATGCCCGCGTATAAGGGATTAATGATCACGATATCGCAACAACCCTTATTATTAAGAAAACATCAAGTGTGGAAAGACGGTAACTCAGCGTGGAAAGCTGCAAACAGTAATCGTTTGGTTTACTATCTCAGACAGAATAGTGTGCATTGTTCCAGTTGAGGAATGGTAAGAATGGTCGGGTATGTGTACGAGAGAGAGGAGTGCTCACAGGCCACTAGTCTTGTGAAAAGGAGGCGATTCACTGCCCGCTGGCCTTAGACGAAGATTAAGCCAGCCTCTGGAACTTGAAGAGTTCCACGTTAAATGTTACTTGATGACTTTTTATCGATTTCCAATTTACTACGTCATTTACAGCAAATTTCCAGCCATTTCCCCCATCTCCAGAACGCTCGTGGAGATACCTGTCTGAGACAGGAGGTTAAGCCAGGCATCACGGGTTATCTCAAGCTACGTTTGTCTGCTCGAGAGACTCGACTCGATTCGACTTAATATACATACCACGAGTCCGTCCCGGTACCCTGTTATTCACTCCAAATATTCACTTAATGCCTTAGAAGCAATCTCGTTACATAGAAGAACTGCGATTTCAGTCTCATTCAGTGACATCGCTAACCTTGCTGGTGGTGTCTTCCCCAATCCACATTCAATTATTTAGTTTTCTGGTTTCAAGAAAACAGATTTTCACGGCTGCATTGATGACTGAGGAGGCTTTCCTCTTTCCAAAGACTTCATATATTTGTTGCATTATCTCGATAATAATCATGATCATGGTAATAATAATAATAATAATAATAATAATATCGTATGGCCTCGGGTGCCTGGTGCAAGCTTTGTTAATTGACATCCAGAGGGTAGCTCGCATGTCGAATTTCGTCGTTCCTTTGAACGCTATGGAAGTCAAGGAGGTTAGATATCTAAACTCCTTGACACTACAGCGCTTTCAAGTAGAGAATGGAGGAACTTTGTGTTGGCGGAAAATCCCGAGATAAATTTTGCCATTGAACACGGCCTACTGAATTCAAATGGGTTCATAGTAGTCTAATAATAATAATAATAATAATAATAATAATAATAATAATAGGAAGATTTTTGTCCCAGATTGTACTGAGGGGATTTGGATGATAAGAAAATCTTAGGAGCTTTATCAGCATTCGGACAAAATCTTGGCCACGTTCTGGAAAAGTTGTTTGAAATTTCATGAGCATACTAGCAGTAGTGCCCGGCTTCGCCCGATGGATTTATTTATTTTACAGAACTGGAGCGCTCAAGGATCGGAATAAATGACAGTAAATTTGAAAGCACCAACGCTTATTGCAGCTGATATCCTCAGTAGGCCTATACTGCACCAACACCATCGCCCTTATACAGAGGCATACTATTGTCATGATGATAACTGTTTTAAGGGGCCTAAGAAATCTTTTTATCACTAATTACTCCCCTTGACTGCAATTTATAAGCAGCTCGCATTGCTGCACCAGAATATTGGTAGGGGCGACGTGATGCGGCCCGCATTTCATGGCAACAAGAGACTTCGGTAATATTGAAGCCGTTCTTGAGCGCTTGTTCTTCCGACTTACTGAACAAAAATCAAACTATAAGGTTACCTGAGAGGTGTAGCCTAATGCTACATAGCTTAAACTATTCCTCTTGAATCAGGCTATCATATACAAAAAAAAAATTTCGAATCCGGCTGATAGTTGCAGAGATTAGCGCGTTTGAACACACAAACAAACAAACAAACAAACAAACAAACATACTCTTCAGCTTTATTATATTAATATAGTTTCTCACAAGGAAACAGTACAGAAATATACAGTTGTACAGAAATGTGTCGCTGGTTGCAGAACCAAAATATGTACAGCGTGTTCCGATTCAACACGGAACTGTAAGATGGGTTGCCTACCAACCCGCAATTGGCTTGAAATCTGCTCGCAGCGCGCTAGCGACGGGGCTGAGTTCGATTTCACTGATTGCCGCCTTCTTATGCCGCATTGCAAAGTATTTTGCTCTTGCAAAATATATTTACACAGGCTTCACAATAAGTTTGAACAATTTCTGTTTCAGAACTTGTTATTTTACGCTTCTGTTAATGGCTTAAGAGCATTTCTATGAAATACAATTTAATTTTACAACATAGTTTATTACACCACAATGTGTTTTTGTGTTGTATTTTATTTACAACACAATTTATTGCTTTTTAACCCAATACCACAAAACGAGATACAATTGGGAAATGATTTGTTACAAAAGTGTAATCAGTCTTCAATGCGACTAAGAGCTCCATTTCTTCGGGCGTTTGTGGTGATCTTAAAAATACTCTCGACAATTCCTATCCACCGGCCAGGAAACAAACGGTTTAAAACATCTCTCGCCAGTCTGGAAGAGTGCGCTGGATGACCATCTTGTTGAAAAAGCATGTTGTTCAACTCCGCCAATGTAAAATCATCCGAGATGTGCTGGAGTATGAAGTAAGATTAAACTGCCTGTGTTCGTCGTTCTATCATTTTACATTGTTGCAGGTAAATAGTTCTGAAATAGAAATCGTTGAAACTTATTATTAATTAAACTCAATTTTGTAACAAATCATTTCGAAATTGTATCTAGTTTTGAGGTATTGGGTTAAAAAGAAATAAATTGTGTTGTAAATAAAATACAACACAAGAACACATTGTGTTGTAAAAAACTATGTTGTAAAATAAAATTTTATTTCATAGAAATGATCTGCAAAAGCCATCAACAGAAGCGTAAAATAACAAGTTCTGAATCAGAAATCGTTCAAACTTATTGTAAAGCCTGTGTAAATATATTTTGAAAGAGCTAAATACTTTGCAATGCGGCATAAGAAGGCGGCATTCAGTGAAATCGAACTTTGCCCCGTCGCTAGCGCGCTGCGAGCAGATTTCAAGCCAATTGCGGGTGGGTAGGCAACCCATCATACAGTTCCGTGTTGAATCGGAACACGCTGTACAGTAGTAGCCTACGTTACAAAGAAGGATATCAGAGAAGTTTATGTACGAAATTTAAAGTGCAATGGAGAACAGGTACAAACGCAAATAGGGACGATAATCTCTACGCTGGCCTGTTTGCCATCTCTTGATGAATGCAGTACATTTGCATTTGTCTGTTGGCACAGGCTAGAGTAAAATGTCGCTTTTCACCGATGTCTCAGTCTCATTCATGGTTGTGATTATATGGAAGCTACTGAGGTTTGGGTGGTGTTGGGTAATGACATTCAGGGCACAGTCAGTGTCTGTGGATGCTGTGAAAGGTTCTACACATAGGGTTAGTGCTGCTGTTCTGACTCAGTGAGGAAAGCAATGACAAACTACCTCACTCCTCATCTTGCCTAGTACGCCTCAATATCGGTCTGCCTTGGGATTTTTATGGGTATCTACGGTCATACTTTTTGAGCATCCAACCAGCCTTCGAGCTGACTACCTAACAGACAACCTCTATGCCTATACTGTTCCAGATGGGGTTGACATCTGGTAGATGTTAATTCCGGCATATGTACTGGACTTGTGCAACCGGAAGATGTGTACTTCTTCCGCCCCGATAAGAATGTGGTGAAATTCATAACGGACACTGTGTTGGTGGAATCTCGCGTTAACTTTTGTCACAGAGACCAATTTCTTCGTCTACAGTATTTTGTCCATTACCAGTTTTCAACTCCTCGATTTCATAATCTCACCCGATTTCCTTTTTTCCATGTGGTTATGTGACGACTCATTCTGGAAAATTCCAAGCACCCACCACTCCAATATTGCTTTGAATCGAGCCTCCTTGAAAAATGTTTTATGGATGAATGCGAACTGCTTTTGTTTGAATCATTGTTTACTTACAGATTTGCATACTTTTTGTCTTGACTAAGCCAGTGCAATGTGTATGCTTAATTTCCTATGTATTTAAATTTGTTTATTTGTATACTGCGCATTGTTATTAGCCTACTTTTTATTCTTTGCAAAAAATTAAAATAGACTTATGAAATCTGCACGGGCCAACTGTGTGTGTGTGAGCGTGTTTTCCTGCCCCCCCCCCCCCCCCCTATCAATTCAAAGACGATGAAACCGAATTGAACGAAATTTGGTACAGAGATAGCACTAGCAATGAACACCTCAGTGTCATGTTTTATGTTGCCGCCATTTTAACCAAAACTTAATGGCAGCCACACAAATGGTCAAAACTTAAAATTAAATTACGACCAATAAAATTATCGGATCTTCACCAAATTTGGTAAACACATACCTTCGTATATAACACGTCTTGCGTCCATACTACAAGGGCATCAGCCGTACCATTTTAGGATGGTGGCTGTGTGAATTATGCAAGCGTCATAATCCATGACTTGGGAACCAGCAGTTCCGATTATCGATCCAAGAATGGTTTAAACTGTTCTCAAGGACGTGGCCCGTTCAAAATTAAGAGTTTCTTTTATAATAATATACTGCAGAAGGGACTTTCAAAAGCTGAGCAGTCTTGGTTACAAAACAAGATGGCAGCTGATCTCTCGTTCTGACCTATATTTCACAAATTTGAGCATGTTGCATGCAATATAGCCTACTGATAGGAATAATATAAACTTTGTATGAAATTAATTATAATGAATATATACTTCAGAGATGAAATCGTTTAATCCAAGTTATTATTTCCTAGCACGTTGTATGTTTATCGATTGATAACGTTGGACCTGGGTGGACACGTTTGGCTCTGTGGTTAGAAGCTTTGGTCTTTCACCCGGCCGGCCCTGGTTCAAAACCTATCAGAGTTGTAGTTTTTTTTTGCTTGAATTTTTTATATTTATTGTTAATAAGTACTGAGACGTTATAACAATGAGCGTTATGTTGTGCAGTTTGCAATGGAAAATATATTTAACTAAAACAAAGTTCTCCACCAGATCTGCACGAGTGACATATACTAGCACCCAGTTCAACTATGCGTTTGCTAACCACGGCCTACTAGATGCGGGCTGCGCGCTATAACGTCCTGACATTCCCAGTTAGTGAACCCATGCACACGGTGTAATTGAAAAAATCCTCTCGTTGTCGATGGAGCGCACTCAACCCCAAGCATAGGTGTGATTAAAAATTAGCTGTGTGGTAGGTTTATTAAATGTGTTTCTCCCACTGATACGTTTAGACCAATGAAGTTTGGTTTCAGTTTCAATTTTTGTAAGTTGACGGTGTTAATATACTGAATTTCTACTTTGTTCGGGGTGTTTGCTGATGAAATTGTAAAATGCTGGGGTAAATTATAAACTATGATTAGAACGCTGCTGCTCAAATTCAGTATGTCGTACTGTTGTGTGCCTTATTGCACTTCGAATTGGAAGAAAATATGAGGTGATATGGACAAAGAGTTATAACTATACCTAGACATTTAGGAGAAAGTAGGCTATCTTGTTCTTAATTATAAATTAGAATTTTTTAATTTTGTAGTTGCCATCCGATGCACCTAAAACTTTGTACTTGCCCATTAATGTTGTTTCACTTTCAAGTGATATATGAGGCGTTGTGCTTCCTGCGACAACTGCTCGTACTGTTCCCTTGTCAGAATGAGTGATCACAAGCTGACTAGATGAATTCTAAAATAATGTTACTCTCTCAAAGTAAGCTACGAACAATTGACTGTTTGAAGTTGAAAAACACGTCAGAAAACTACATCTCAAGTAATATGGTACTGAATATATCTAAGTCAAAGAACTAGTAGACAATCATCAATGTTTCGACCACCCAAACACTGCATCTAAAATAACCTAGACGGAGGAGCACTGAAAGAGCCATAACGAGAAGCTAAAGAGAACTTGGGAAGTAAAGAAAGTAAGATCAGCTAGAAGGTTCAATCGCGCTCCTTAAACGGACATAACAACGTATAAAACAAATAATGATGATGATGATGATCATCATCAAGTTTCCACTCCAGTTTCCCGGGTGTGGTTTACGATCGCCCTCCATTTTGGTCGATTCATGTACCACTGCTCCTTCAAGACTTCATCCCAGTTGATTCCCTTGGATGTGATATCTTCCTTCACTTGGTCCAGCCATCTCCTCCTAGGTCTTCCAACAGGTCTCTTTCCAGTAATCTCAGTATGCAACCATTGTTTTGCAATTCTTCTTTCTGCCATACATTTGACGTGACCAAACCATCGAAAACGTGCCCTAGTTATGGTCTCCTTCAGGGACTGATTTATTCCAGCTTGTTCTCTTATCTTCTCATTTCATACTTTGTCTTTCCTAGTTTTCTGAAGCATGCTTCTTAGAAACTTCATTTCTGAAGCCTGAAGTCTGCTGTCATCTTTTTTGATAGTTGTGCATGTTTCCAACCCATAAGTCAATATAGGGACAAAGTATGTTCGAAACAGAGTTTGTTTTGATCTTAGTGGCACTTCCTTATTCCAGAGTAGATATCGAACTTGCTGATAGAATTGACTTGATTTCCGAATAATATTTACTGAAAACCGGGAAGGCATGGACGACAGAGAGAAAGGTGCAACATCGATTGTGAATGAAAGAGTACTGGGCCAACATTAATGTGCAGAAGAAACAGTTGACATGACGTGGTCCTTAGTTGGCGGTAACAAAAGAAGAAGAAGATTGCCCTGGTTCATATCCCGGGGCTCCTACCTCATACCTGTCCCCATTACAGCTACAAACACTATCACAGTAATCATATAAGTACAGGTTTTCAGAAAAGTTCAACACACACCTAACTACACGGGTTTGATGACCACAACAGCTTATTTAGAAAATGAGTTCAAAGAGCACATATTTCTCACAGCATCCTTTTCAGTTCTAGAAATACTGTAGATAATAGTGTAAAGAGAAGGTAGACAGTGGCGCTTTTAGGCTAAGTCCGTTCATTGGATGGACTTCTGGCTCACGTCTTTGAAGCATTCTCTTCATTTGCGAAATATTCCAATATCGAATCCTGCTACAGTCGGTTAGGGTAAATACATCTCACTGTATCTATTGGAAGGGTGTCTGGCTTAATGCCAAAGTGAATTTGACGTTATCCTTTGGTACAAAAGGCTCCGGGTACGATTTTCAGCTGGGTCATTTGGATGGTTGATTCCGCTTGCTTATTGACTGAGTGTTTGCGACGTCTTCATTATCCATTTCGTCCCCATCACGGTGCACATACTTGCGTCAGTTTGAAAGAAATGTACTAGGTCTCTCCGAACACTACACGTCATTGTTATTTTTATTTTTTATTTTTACAATCGTTTCGGTATTCTATGGATCACGTTATATCAACTGCCTTTTCCCTCGTTCTTTCACATTGGCGCAGTGTTCACGCAGTCTTCTTCGGTGAGCTTCTTTTCGTTCTTCGGCCCACTTCTTGCCAGTTTTCAATATGGGTTTTGGCTGAAAACTCTGTATTGCCTTTTCCCAAACATATAGGTGTGTTTAAAGAAAGACTGACTATTTGTGTAAATACTCCAGTTTAATTGTTGTATAATTGTTATTGAATTGTTATGCATAATTATTTAATTGTTATGTATATCCGGGGGACACACCCCCCATTGCAAATAAATGAATGAATGAATGAATGAAAGTTTCTTCTTCAAAGAGTCACGTTCCAAGATGTCCTCATGTGATATCCCCAGTTCTTGTATGTATTTTTCCACCTCTGTAAACCAGATCCCTTTGTTTTTTTCCCACAAAGTACAGTAGGCACAGATTCGATTGGACAATCTAGCGGAGCTCATTCGTGTTAAATGACCATAAAAGGAGAGTCTTCTTTTGCGTTTGGTGTCCGTTATTTCCTCCACATGCAGATAAAGTTCATCATTGTGTCGTCTTCTATACTCTCCTCGTTGCTTGACCGGGCCCAAGATCTTTCTCAAAATCTTTCTCTCTTTGGCTTCCAGTTGTTCTGCCAGACCTTTCCTATTCATCGCCAGGCATTCTGGTGCATATAACGCCTCCGGGCGAATAACGGTAATGTAGTGCCTCAGTTCGGCCTTGAAGGACATTGATCGTGTTTTGTAAATGTATTTGGTTAAATGGTAAGTCATATCCATTTTGTTAATCCATGACACGAAAGCTTCTTTTTCACGAATGTTGGACTCCATCCATTCACCCAGGTATTTGAATTTCTCTACCTGTGTTATTTGTCCTCCTTTCACCATAAGTTATCTGGGTTCTGACTTGATATTCGTTATACGTTGCGTTTTATCAAACGTAATCTGAAGGCCTGCCCTTGCACCTGTAATTGATTGATTTATTGTGTGGCCGTGTCAAGAGAATTAGAGAAACTTGCAACATCATCTGAGAAAGCTAAACAGTCGATTGTCAGGCTCTTGTTCTTACATCATAGTCTGACCCCATTCTCTACACCATCCTTAATAATATTTTTTTTATTTGCGAATCGACCACTTCGGATCACGCTACAATTTCATTTTTTCTTTGCCTGAAGTTTCCTTTTCCTCCAGTACTCCTCCATATGGGCGCTATGCTGTTTCTTCTGCTCATCCGTCCAGGCTCTTCCCTTCTTTGTGGTTCTTGTGACGTGAAACCCTTCCAAATTTTGAATTATGTACCGAAACGTTTCCCTGTTTGACATCAGAACTTCCTGGATGTTGGAATTTTCGAGATCTTTTCGAACTTCCTTAATCCATGTCGTTGTTGTCTTCTTGTTCCACAGGTAGTCGAATAACTGTTTGGTTAGTCTAGTTTTGTCCATTCTGTACAAGTGTCCGAGAAACGATAACCTCCTCTTCTTCATGGTCTCTGAGATTCTCTCCACATTTTTATAGACTTCATTATTGCTCCGAAGTTTCCAGCCGGTTTCAGTCTGGACTGGGCCCATGATTTGCCGTAGTATTCTTCTTTCTAGGATCTCTAGCTTCTCCAACTTGTAATTCATCGAGAGGCATTCGCTGGCATACAGGCATTCTGTTTTTACTACCGTGTTGTAATGTTTTAGTTTGGCATTCCATGAGATACATTTCTTGTTGTAGATGTTTTTAGTTAGCCCATAAGCTCTTTCCATTTTTGAGATACGATCTTCTACCGCAGCTTTCTCTAGGCCGTTCTCTTGTATGGTTTCACCGAGGTATTTGAACTTTTTCACCCTCTGAATCCGTCCAATCTCTGTTTCAAGGAATTGTGGTCCATGTTTGTCATTCATCATGAACTTGGTCTTCTCTTTCGAAATCCTAAGTCCTGTCTTGCTAGCGATCTTTTCTAAGAGGTTGATCTGTATGGCCGCTTCTTCTAGGTTTTTCTGAAAGTATCGCAAAATCATCAGCGAAAGCCAAGCAATTGACTTTGATTCCTCCCGTTTTTCGTCCTAGGCAGATCGGGGCTATCTCTTGATTAATATTATTATTACTATTATTATTGATTTTATTATTATTGTTATTATTATTGATTTAAGCCCACTATGGAGCGCATATGACTAGTTCTTCGATGCTCTTTTCCGTTCCCATTATCTCTTGAGCCCTGCTGATAATCTCTCCTTTCTCTCCTGCGAAAGGGGCTTCCGACACTTAGGGGTCCAAGATTCTACCATAGCACAAATTTTAGAACGATCTTCTACATCAAGGTCAGCAATTCCAGCCGAATTGTTATTATTATTATTGTTAAAATAAAAATACCTTTTAGCGTAAATTCCTGGCATTTAGTTGTGACAGAAGCCACAGAAATTAAAAGGGATGTCGAAGCCACGACATTATTATTATTAAAGTCCTCCTCACTTCTCACGCAACCATTTCGCCCCCGAGACGTTGAAGGTAGAGACAACGAAAGTAAAGGCTCACCTGCTACTTCAGCAAGTAGCGGGATATAAAATGTAAGTACTGTTTCCCCTATAACTTGTTTGTTTTGTTGTCATGCGTGAGGCGGTATCGCCCTGATGACAGACGGTGACCTGTTCTTGCGTGCTTCCAGACATCATGGTCTACGTCGTCCATTATTCACGACACGGGGAGGGGGCCATGTTTCCCTCTTCATATTCACGGCCCGTTCCTCTGGAATACATCATGTTTTCTTTGCAGGAGTAGAATTATTCTTAATGAATATACGTACGTTGCATGCTGTTCTTACTTCATATGTGTATCAGATCCTATTAAATCTCTAAGATTTTCACGGCCATAATCAATGAAATTCGAGTTTGACGATAATAATAATATTTTGAAGAAATAGGAACATCTTTTCAACACCGTTTCCTACTCCATAGACTCCGATTAGTCTATTTTAGAACTCCAGAAAATGTTTTATAAGCAATATACAGGGTCTTTCATATAAAGTAAGAACGGCGAGCGGCGGTTTGATATCCGCTGCTGCAGTAGCCTTGGCCGAGCTTGTGGCGCGCCACGGCCTCCTGCTGTAGTATTGAAATCGCACACATCGTATACTTGACTTTGCAATAAGCGGGCATGTGTTCAGTCACCAGTCTGAACCTCAGATGCTAACATGCTGAGACAGTTATCATTGCAACATCGTGTTTTTGTATGTAAGACTTATTTTAAGTACGAGTCGGCTCGGTGGGTACATGGTGCATTTGTTCAGCAATTTCCTGATGAAGTTCCACCTTCGATAGCACAGATTCACGTAATTGTAAATAAGTTTGATTCTACTGGCTCAGTGCTCAATAAAAAAACATTAAATAAAAAAATAAAAAATCATTACAGCGGCAGAACTCACTCGCGCCAGCCAGAATATGATTACCAGATACAATGCCTGTATAACCCAGGAAGGACGACACTATCAGCATCTTCGATAAGGTAATATTTCATATAGGATTGTAGACACGCTTAAGGCAGGGAGCCACGTCACGCCACAAGCGCGGCCATAGCCACCCCAGCAGCGGATAACAAAACCGCCGTTTGCCGTTCTTACTTTATATGAAAGACCCTGTGTATGATACTAGTACTAGCACCCGGATTCACCCAGTGGATTTATTTACTTGTTTATGCATGATAATGAATACTACTACTGAACTGACACAAATTAAAAGAAAATAATGTATTACAAATAACAGTTAAGGAGGCCTTTTTGTAAGGCGCTAAGCAGGCTGCGGGTTCTTAGTACGTGTGCAATGAAGTTAGAACGCACCGTGCTATAGGACACGTGGAAGATCCACCTGTGAACTTCGTGTGTATTAATGAAAACATGTGACGTACAGCGGATAAATTGACTGATCGCATGGTTTGTCGTCTGTTGTGGACGGGCTGGCGTGCGTTATCTCAACTCCGTGCAATACTAATCTAATAGCACTGTTTATGTACTAAGACCCCGTAGCCTGTTCATGAGTTTCTTAGGATGTGTCCTACCAACCTATCTCTTCTCTTCATTAGCTGTCGCCAGAAACATCTATCTACACATGTGGTCTTCATCATTCTCCTGTAACACCACATTTCAAATGCTTCTATTCTACTCTTTTCTCCTGCACCAACCGTCTAAGTTTCACTACCATAGAGTGCCACACTCCAGACAAAGGCTTTCAATAATTACTTTCTAAAAATAATTTTATATTAATTTGAATTAACACATTTCTTTTCTGTAGAAATGCTCTTCTTGCCTGAGCGAACCTACTTTTTATATCCTCTATGCTCTCTCCATCACTGTTATTTCGCTTACTAAGTAGCAGTTGTTTCCTACTTCCTTTAGCTGAAATTAAATAAATACAAGTAAAATAAAATATACCAAATAGGTCTGTCCCGTAATTGTAAAAATGCAATGACAAATATTTTTCTCTAAACACTACTCTGATAATCTACAGACCAAGAGCTATTGACTTCCGTAGGATCCGCTGTTTCATCAAGCGAACGGAAAACGAAAACACTGATGTTTTGAAGTTGAGTATATTTCATGTTTAAATCCTCTGCTGGGATACACATTCATCCGTAATGTCATTTGCCATAAAATAGAGACTAGTCTAACCTCATCTTAGTAGTCCTATAGATGGGAATATAAAGAACAGAAATAACATACAGTACATACTGGGATCCTTTAACTTCGTAAACACCGCTGATAACATTTGTGCCATAAAATATCGTTCAGTAGGATAAAGTTAAGTACTTTTCGCAGCCTTTTCTACCCTCGCAGTGAACTCTAACTGCCGCCATAGACTGGGAGAAGCTCATCAAAAAGTGCGACAAAACGTTATTTTTTCCCCTATCACCAGAGCACATTTTCCCCGCCAGCAATCAACACCCTCTATGTTTACTCTACTATCAGTTGGCTGCACCCTCTCTCCGGCTTAAATGCCAATTCCACGATATCTTGTGTCCGACACTCACAAACTGAATGACGTTCCTAATCTACGCGATATCACCCTCTGTGCATTACCCCCATGTCGGGTGGTATTACCACCCCTCGCAGGCAGCTTCAGAATCAACATTATATACTAAAAGCTGTTTTACCCTCGTGTTTATAGACCCCAAAAAGTTATTAACAATATGTAGTTTATGGCTGGGTGACTCATTTAAGATCCCCTGCAGTACCCTCAAATTATGTTGGGGATGATTTTCTTTTTGAAATTTAGATTGGCGCTGTTACAATCCTGTTTCATATAACACTTCATCTCTGTAATAGGGTACTTTAATTTGATACCCAGGTAATTACACAATGTAGTGTTTAAGAGGGGTGTTTATTGGTTTAAGTGAGCAATTCTCATCATAATAGAAACTAAGCCTCTAGGCAGCGTAGATACGCTTTCTATATGCCATGAGACTGGCTGCGTGGCTCAGTGAAGCCTCTAGGCAGCGTAGATACGCTATATATAATGCCATGAGACTGGCTGCGTGGCTCAGTGAAGCCTCTAGGCAGCGTAGATACGCTATCTATAATGCCATGAGACTGGCTGCGTGGCTCAGTGAAGCCTCTAGGCAGCGTAGATACGCTATCTATAATGCCATGAGACTGGCTGCGTGGCTCAGTGAAGCCTCTAGGCAGCGTAGATACGCTATCTATAATGCCATGAGACTGGCTGCGTGGCTCAGTGAAGCCTCTAGGCAGCGTAGATACGCTATCTATAATGCCATGAGACTGGCTGCGTGGCTCAGTGAAGCCTCTAGGCAGCGTAGATACGCTATCTATAATGCCATGAGACTGGCTGCGTGGCTCAGTGAAGCCTCTAGGCAGCGTAGATACGCTATCTATAATGCCATGAGACTGGCTGCGTGGCTCAGTGAAGCCTCTAGGCAGCGTAGATACGCTATCTATAATGCCATGAGACTGGCTGCGTGGCTCAGTGAAGCCTCTAGGCAGCGTAGATACGCTATCTATAATGCCATGAGACTGGCTGCGTGGCTCAGTGAAGCCTCTAGGCAGCGTAGATACGCTTTCTATATGCCATGAGACTGGCTGCGTGGCTCAGTGGTAACGTTCTCGCCTGCTGTACCCAAGGTTGCAGGATCGAATCCTGGTGCAAAAATGCGAGGGTGTGCAAATGCGAGGGAGCCGTGTCAGTAGATTTACTGGCACGTTAATTATCCCCTTTGGGGCAAAATTCCGGCATCCCGGCGTCTCTGAAAGAAGCAGTAGAAAAAAGGGACGTTAATCCAATAACATTATATTATTATAGCTTCCCACGGTGGGTGAGTGGTCAACGTGTCGGTCTACTAACTCCAAGCTTGCAGGTTCGCTCCTGGCCGTGGTAAGTGATTTTTGAAAGGCAGCGAAAATTGTTAAAGAACCCATTTGAATTCAGTAGGCCGTGTTCATAATGGCAAAATTAATCTCGGGAGTTTCCGGCAACAATAGATCCTCATTTCGCTACTAGAAAGCGCTATAGTGTTCAAGGAGCTTAGATATCTAACCTCCTTTACTTTCATAGTGCTTCAAGGAACAATGAAATTCGACATGCAAGCTACCCTTTGGGTGTTAAATAACAAAGCTTGCACTTGGCACTCGAGGCCATACGATATTATTATTATTATTATTATTATTATTATTATTATTATTATTATGCCATAAGTATACATTGTTGTTGTTTATGTTTCATTTGAGGTGCTTGGTAATCATGGTCATTCGGCCCCGTTTAATTGGATGTGCGTGTGGAATTATTGTTATTATAGTGGCTATATTAGTGTGTCAAATGGGTTTTTAGCCTATTTTCAATTTTGAAAAAATAGGCTTATGAGATCACCTTTTGTCCGTGTGTGTGTGTGTGCGTGTGTGTGTGTGTGTGTGTGTCCCTCTAATAAAATCTAAACGGCTGGAGCGATTTCAATGAAACTCGGTAAGTTCATAGCACTATTCCCGGTGACCTCGACCGTGCCCTTTAAATTTTGTTACGTCTTACCAATCCAACATGGCGGCTGTGCGAAATATTTCACTAGCATTCAATATCTCCGAAACTATTACCGATATCGCCCTGAAATTGTGTACTGTGATAAAGGGCACTACTAGAAGTTCACCTATGAGACTTTCAAAAAACCTGGTGACTACAAAACCAACATGGTGGTCAAGCGAAGTTGAGACTTTTAAATAGACTTTTCTCGCGATTTAACTATCCAAACGTAATGAACATTGGTACAGCAAATGTTTATACACATTGTAATGCACTGGAGTCTAATTTAGTTCAATTGTTTACATAACCTCAAAATGGCGGCTGTGCGAAATATTTCACTGACATTGTATATCTCCGAAACTATTACAGATATCACCCTGCAATTTTGTACGATGATAAAGGGTACTGATACAAGTTTATCTATGTACATTTCATAATCCTGTAAAGTACAAAACGAACATGGCGACCAACCGAATTTGAAATATTTTAATAGACTTTTCTCGTGATTTAACTCTTTGAGCGCAGTGAAATGAGGTACAGTAAATGATTTTGCAGATTGTAATGCACTGCCATCTAATTTAATTCAATTGTTTACGTTACCTCAAGATGGCGGCTGTGCGAAATTTTAAAATTAAGTTTTTATTTCTTGTGTCGTAATCATGCGATCGAAGTGAAAGTTTGCATAATGAACCTAGGTAATAATTGTCCTTGAATGGTACATAACTCTATGGCCTATACACATAACATTCCTAAATGGCGAGCTTCCGAAATATTTGGACGGTTCTCAATATCTATGAATCTTTTACAGCAACCAAACTGATTTTGTTTATGTTCATAGAGACTATGAACACATGTTCACCTAAAGGACTTTCAGCAACCTGGTGAGCACAAATCTAACATGGTGGCGACGCGAAGTATAAATATTTAAATGGACGTTTCTCGCGAATTAACTATCCGAGTGCCGTGAAATGTTGCACGTTAAATGCTTATACAAATGTTGATCCACTGGCATCTAATTTATTTCAATTGTTTGCATAATCACAAGATGGCTGGTGTGCGTACTTTTAAAATCTCGTTTTTACTTCTTGTGTTCTAATCATGCGATTGAAGTTTGAATACCAACGTACACAATAATCTTAATGTAATAGTACAAAAATAAAACTCCAACCTGGCGACTATCTGAGATATTTTGACGGTTCTCAATATCTACGAATCTGTTACAGCAATTAAACTGATTTTTTAAATGTTGATAGAGGCAATTAACATTAGCAGGATATATGAAAATAGGCTGTATAGTTCTTCACGGAACTGCTTGTTTGACATGCAAACATCGTATGACATGCGTGTCGTAATTTTTGCCGCAGTTCAAAAATCACTTACCATGGTCAGGAGCGAACTTGCAAGCTTGGGGTTAGTGGACCGACAGGTTAACCACTCACCCACCGTGGCAAGCTATTAGTGTGTATATGTTAGTGAGGTGAGAATTGGGAAGGCGTGGCATTAAGTTAGGAACCATCTGGAAATTTGCCTGGAGTAGAAGTGGAAAACCACTTCAAATGTGTCTGAAGTGGGATTCGAGCCCACTTCTTCTCAATTTTGCCACACGACGTTGAGTGTACCCCTTTCCAACCCTCAGATCACAATTGTATTACTTGTCAGGGCCGGGAATCAAACCCGGACGTCTGGGGTGACAGAGAAGAGTGCTAGCCGCTACACCACGGGGTGATCATTAGTATAGCGCTTTCGGATTTAGGCAGAGTCGTTTCTAACTAATGAGAAGATGAAGCAATATTTTTTACCCTCTAGGTTGGTGGTCCCCACGGACTCAGCTAGGGAACTCACCACTACCGCCTCTATGGGCAGTGTCCTGGAGCTTGGAACATCTGGTCGGGATGGATACAACTGGGGAGGTGTGATCAGCACTTCGCCCAGGCGGCCTCACCTGCAAAGCGAACAGGGGCCTCATGAGGGAGGGGAAGGGATGGAAGATAGGGATGGATAGGCTAGGAAAAGGGAAGGAGGCGGCCGTGGCCTTACAGTAGGTACCATCCCGGCATTTGCCCGAAGACGAAGTGGGAAACCACGGAAAACCATTTCGAGGATGGCTGAGGTGGGAATCGAACCCCCTCTACTCATTTGGACCACCCGAGGCTGAGTAGAGCCCGTTCCAGTCCTCATACCACTTTTCAAATTTCGTGGCAGAGCCGGGAATCGAACCCAGGACCTCCAGGGCGGCAGCTAACCGTGCTGACCGCTACGCTACGGAGGCGACTGAAGCAATATTTTACGGGTAGAAATAAAATATTCAAATTGATAAAACGAAAATATTTGAGGAGGTTAACTAAACGTTGAGATCAGTATATGAGTTATTGCTAGTTCGTCAAGGGACATCGTGGTAATGTGGCCCCGTTTACTTTGGTGTGTGTGTTGAATTTGTCTTTTAACCTGTGTTTTCGTGAGGGGCTGTATTAGTGCGTATTTGTAACTTGGGCTAGGATTGAGTAAGAGGCGGTCGTGGTCTTATGTTAAGTACTCTCTGAGCATTTTCCTGGAGCAGAAGTGGTAATTCATGGAAAACCACTTCAAGGATGGCTGATTTGGGGATCGACCTACCAGTTATCTCAGCTGTGCCTCATTAGCCTGGGTGTAACCCGTTCTAGCCATCAGACCAGAATTAAATTGGTCGGCAAAGGCGGGAAACAAACCTTGTCCTCAGGGGAGACAGACAAGAATGTTAGCCACAGCACAGTATTTCAAAGCCTTTATTCTTACTAGACACTAAGCCTTGTTAAAAAGACAATCACCATCATTACTATTTATTGAGGTCGGGAATGAGATGCATCTAGTCTCTATAATTATGATGAATGCCTCTTACGTTCTGATAACCCCTCTTGATGATATCTCCATCTCTATCTATGTCTACCACTTATTAATCCCGTTTCCAACTGGGTCGGGGATATGATTCGTTGAAATTCCACGTGGCTGATGGTTTCTACAGCCGGATACCCTACCTGACACCAACCTCGCGAGAGGAGTTAATGAGAGATGAAAGTTCAATTTCAAGTAGTTCCAACTTTGGCTACCAGACGCCACTGTCACTAATCTAACGGCGAACGTTGGAACTTGATAGAGCGTTTCTAAATCAAATAACGTACCAATTTAGCTTCACACTACCAATTGTAGTGGTAGGTTCTTTTTCATGCCATAAATCTATGTCTTGGATCCGCCGGCTTTACTTCCCCTTCAAAGGGGGGCATGCTGAAGGATTGTAACGATCTTAAAAAGCCGACGACTTCAGCCGGGTTTGAACCCATGATCTTTGGCATAGTAGATCAGTATGCTACCGATTACGCCACCGAAGCCGACATAATATATCAGTAAAATGAGTTAAAAAGAGATAAATTAATTGAAGACTAATCCAAATGGGTAAAACGTTGAAGCAGCAGCCGTAAACTAGCCTATTGAAACGGTATCATTTCGGTACTGCCTGAATTTAAAATTGTAAAACAATTCAAGCACGACCAACGGTGATGTTAAAATCCAGCCGTGTCTCGAGTCTCAATGTTACCTAACCCAATAACCTGTTGCGATAACTTGCTGCGCTAATTCAGCCTATGCTCAAGTTGCTGTATAGACAAGAAGAATTGCACTACAAAGTAATACCTGAAGAGCACAGCTCTATCTTACAAAATTAAAATCCATTTTCATATAACTCATTCCAATGCCGCAGAGCGAATATTAAATTAAAATCATTGTTTAAACAATATTTTTGCCACATTTCTTTTAGCATATATGTTTTATTTTTCCCTCAACAAGATGTAAGAATAATTGCGTGATAACCTTTTCTTGGGACTAATAACCTTGATGTTTCGCTCTTTAAGACAGCAAAATACACGATTACACTTCGATAAATGCAGCTGTAGCAGTAGTTGAGCACCGTCCGCAGTGGCTAGACCATTGGATCAGGTTGGTCTGGGCTCAATAGATGAGTGCGTTCGAATCCCACCTCTATCCATCCTTGAAATGATTGCCCATGCTTTTCTAGTTTCAACTCCAGGGAAAGTACGTCCTAGTAAGCCTTCTGACTTATTATCCCGTTACAGTTACCTTCATTCAATTGATCGTTCATAACTGCTAACATGAAGTTAACGTCATAAAGATCATCCGTCAACCTCGTTGCGTAGTGGCTAATATTCTTGACTGTCTCCTCGGAGACCTGGGTTAAATTCGCAGAATTTAATTCTGTTCTGAAAGCTGGAACGGGGTAAACTCAGCTTCATGTGGCAAAACTGAGAAGAGGCAAGTTTTATTCCCACCTTTAGCCATAATGTAAGTGGTTTTCGTGGCATCCCACTTCTACTGGAGGCGAATGCCAGGATGGTTCTTAAATTATGGCCGCGGCCGCCTCCTTCCCAATCCTCATATGAATTACATTTAAGCACATTAATGCAGTCATCACAATAACACAGGTTATCAGATAAATTATACACACACCCAAGTACATGGGGCTACATGACCACGATGTTGCAAAGCCCCAAAATGAATCAGCAACAATATTAACTAAAGATCGTCTGAACGTAAAATCCGCCCGCCACATCTCATCGCATCATATCCCGAACGCGGTAGAAACGTGAATAATAAGCAATGGACAGTGTGTCTCCCGAAAGCAACCATCACACGAGCAAGGAAACATCAGTGGGTAGGGACAGACAAGTAGCACGTGACATTGTTTTCAAATTTTTAGAAGGCATTTAATGTGTCAAAACCAGTCTGTTTGGTATTGCTTGGTAATGTTTTTGTTTTTTCCTGAAATAGTGCGTTAATCTATGGGAACATTTCCTGGCCTTGACCATGGAGGGATATAACACGTGCGCAAGCGTACTACTATTCTATTAAAGATAGCTTTAAAGTAATGTATCAGTGTTGTCTAACGAAATATTGACGATTAATATTGTAACTTTCAGTCAGTCAAAACAAATTAATTCCAATTACCGGTACTTGAATATGTAGAACCTCCGTGGCTAAGGCGGCAGCACGCCAGCCTCTCACCGCTGGATCCATGGTTTAAATCTCGGTCATTCCATATGAAAATTAATAAATGAAAAACAACAAGTAGTTCCGTGACGAACTAAACAGCCTACTTTTCTTAAAATGTATGATTCATGCCAATCTATATAGACCTATCTGCAATAATAACGATATCAAGTTCCTAATACCAACAATTCTAAGTACTGCAGTTTGAAATACACCTAAAATAATGTAGCCTAATACAGTAACTTACTACAGTTGGCATCCCTGGTGACTCTGAATATATTCTGAGCTCCCTGTCTTAAGGTATAGAATGCACATACAAAATGTGGTTGAAGACTGATGGATAGTACGGACGTTACATGCTGCTTGATATTGGATTTATCAGTGCGCGTAAAATCGTGTTGGGAACAATGTCATGTATGTGATGCTCAGAATTAATCTGAAATAATACGATCTATTATAGCCTAGTGCCAATTGGTAATAATTGTTAGTATAGAAGTTACATTTAATTAAAATTGAAACTATCAGAAAGCTTAGAATCATGTTGGCAGCTTATATTAGATGCTCCAAATTAATCTAGACAGTCAGGTACTACACGTGTGCAAAGTTTAGAGCTGAAGGCTTGCATATATTTCTGATATATTGATATTAGGATTAAACAACAAATAGAGAGGACATTTATTAACAGTTGGCAGCCCTGCTGGTTCCTACGTATACGCATAATCATAACTGTTATGGTACACAAAGAACATACGAAATTTGGTTGAAATGCATTTGTTATTATAGAAGTTATATGCATTTAAAAACTTGACCTATCAGCAGGCCTAGAATCGTATTGGCAGCACTGAAGTATATAAGTTACACCGAACTTGGGTAGAATATTAGGTACTATAAGTGTGCATAGTTTCGAGATGTTGACTTGCATACTTTCTGATATATTCACATTAGGGTTAATCAAATAGAGAGAACATTTATTAACAGTTGGCAGCCCTGCTGCTTCCTACGAATAAGCATGATCATAACTGTTATAGTACACAAAGAGCATACGAAATTTGGTTGAAATCCATTTGTTAGTATAGAAGTTTAATGCATTTAAATACTTGACCTATCAGCAGGCTTAGAATCGTGTTGGCAGCACTGATGTATATAAGTTACACCGAACTTGGGTAGAATATCAGGTACTATACGTGTGCAAAGTTTAGAGCTGTTGGCTTGCATACTTCCTGATATATTGACATTAGGGTTGAAACATAGTGAGAGCATTTATTAATAGTTGGCAGCCCTTGTGGCTGTTTAGAATATGCACACTCATATGTGTTGTAGTACACATAGTACATACGAAATTTGGTTGAAATCCAATCGATAATATAGAAGTTACATGCATTTAGAAATTGGACTAACCGGCAGGCTTAGAATCATATTGGCAACACTGGCATGTATGAACTTCAGAAAATTAATCAGGAATGTTATTATCTATACGTGTTCCAATTTTGGAATAGTTCTCCTGCATAACTTCTGAGATATCCGACATAGAGCTGAAATTTCAATTGCGATTTTTCAGCAGTTGGTAGCACTGACGTCAATTTCAAATATGGTCGTGAGATATTCAAATATAGATTTTTACTCTTACCAAATTTGGTGTTGATAGCTGCAGCCGTTTAGGAGTTGATAGGGACACACACACACACACACACAGCCAGCCAGACAGACAGACAGACAGACACACATTTTCCCGGATCGATCTCATAAGTCTACTTTTTCCTCATTTTTGCAAAATGTGAAAAGTAGGCTAAAAATACTGGAATGCAGCCTAAATAAATCAGAAACATCTATGGACATCAAATTGGCAGGTGAAAAGCTGAAGGAAGTAGGAGACTTCTGTTACTTAGGAAGCAAAATAACCAGTGATGAACAAAGCAAAGAGGATATAAAATGTAGGTTGGCTCAGGCAAGGAAAGCATTTCTACAAAAAAGGAATCTGTTTGACATCGAATATAGATTTAGGTATTATGAAGTCGTTTTTGAGAGCCTTTGTCTGGAGCGTGGAGCTCTATGGAAGTGAAACTTGGACTATTGGTGCAGCAGAAAAGAGGAGAATTGAAGCATTTGAAATGTGGTGTTACAGGGGAATGATGAAGATCAGATGGGTAGATAGGGTTACAAACGAAGAGGTATTAAGACGAGTGGGAGGCGAGAGATGTTTCTGGCGACTGCTAATGAGGAGAAGAGATAGGTTAGTAGGACACATACTAAGACACCCAGGAATAGCAAGCTTAGTTATGGAAGGAAGGGTTGAGGACAAGAACTGTAGGGGTAGACCAAGGTTAGAGTATGTTAAACAGATTGCCTCGGATGTAGGGTGTGGTAGCTATGTAGAGATGAATCGATTGGCTCAGGACAGGGAGACATGGAGGGCTGCATCAATCCAGTCAAAAGACTGAAGACTCAAACACCAACTACATGAGATTTGTGCTGGACAATGCGGAGGCAGAGAGGGTTTTCTCCCTGTCACAATTTCATTCCAGCAACACTCTCCACTATCATTTCCTTTCATTTGTCATTCATTTAATGATTGCCCCAGGGGAGTCCGACAGGTTTCGGCAGCCGGCACAGTTCATATCTTCGCCGCTAGATGGGGGCTTCATTCATTCCATTCCCTGGCCCAGTCGATCAACTGGAAGCAGGCTGTGGATTTTTTGCCTACTTTCGATTTTTGCAAAAAATGAAAGTAGACTTGGCGAAAAAAGTGTGTCTGTCTGTGTGTGAGTCTGTGTGTGTGTGTGTGTGTGTGTGTGAGTGTGTGTACTCTGAATGTCTGTCCCCCCTATCAATTCGAACACGGTGAGCGCAAATTGAACGGAATTTGGTACAAAGGTAGCACTAGCAAAGGACACCTCAGTGTCATGTTTTATATCGCCGCCATCTGGACGGAAACGTAATGGCGGCCACACAAATGTTCAAAGCTTAAATCAAATTATGACTAACCTAATGATCCGATCTCTACCAAATTTTTCAACAACATACCTTTACGGGGGCAGCATATTTTGACCAAACTAATAGGTCATCAGCCTAATAGTTTGCGGATGGCGGCCATCTTTGTGTGAAAATCGATTGCCCCTATTAATTCGAACACGGTGAAATCGAATGGAACGAAATTTGGTACAGAGGTAGTACTACTAAAGGGCTCCCCAGTGTCAGGTTTTATATCGCCGCCATCTTGACGGAAACGTAATGGCGGCCACACAAATGTTCAAAGCTTAAATCAAATTACGACTAACCTAATCATCCGATCTCTACCAAATTTTGCAACAACATACCTTTATGGAGGGAGCATCCTTTGACAAATCTAATAGGTCATTAGCCTAATAGTTTGCGGATGGCGGCCATCTTTTTGTCAAAATCGATAACCCCTATTAATTCGAACACGGTGAAACCGAATGGAATGAAATTTGGTACAGAGGTAGCACTAGCAAAGGGCACCCCAGTGTCATGTTTTATTTCGCCGCCATCTTGACGGAAACGTAATGGCGGCCGCCCAAATGTTCAAAGCTTAAATCAAATTACGACTAACCTAATCATCCGATATCTACCAAATTTTGCAACAACATACCTTTATGGAGGAAGCATCCTTTGACAAATCTAATAGGTCATTAGCCTAATAGTTTGCGGATTGCGTCCATCCGTGTGTCAAAATCGATTACCCCTATTAATTCGAACACGGTGAAACCCAATGGAACGAAATTTTGTACAGAGGTAGCTCTAGAAAAGGCCACCACATTGTCATGTTTTATATCACCGCCATCTTGATGGAAACGTAATCGCGGCCACCCAAATGTTAAAGGCTAAAATGTAATTACGACCAACCTAATAATCTAGTCTCTACCAAATTTTGCAACAACAAATCTTTATGTGGGAAGCATATTCTGACCAAACTGCTAGATCATCAGCCCAATAGTTTGCAGATGGTGGCGGCCAAGTATGTGAGCAAATCGATTCCCCCTATCAATTCAAACACGGTGAAACCGAATTGAACCTCAGTGACATGTTTTATATCGCGGCCATCTTGACGGAAACGGAATGACGGCCACCCAAATGTTAAAATCTTAAATCAAATTTCGACCATCCTAATAATTTGATCTCTACCGGATTTTGCAACAACATGCCTTTTTGTGGAAAGCATCTTATGACTGACTACAAGGTCATCAGCCCAATATTTTTTAAATAGCGGCCATGTATGTGTGCTAATCCATTCCCCGGATCAATTCAAACACGGTGAAACCGAATTGAATGATTTTTTTACAGAGGTAGCACTAGCAAAGGGCACCTCATATTCATGTTTAATATCCCTATAGCACGTTGTATTTCAACAAACTACTACAACCAACATTCAATTATACTCCTTGAAAAGGACAAAGAGTTATAACAATACCCATGCATTTAGGAGAAAGTAGGCTATATGTTCTTTACTGAACATCTTGTTTAATGATGAGTTTATATGCCGTGTATCACATCCCCAATGAAACCAATCGGGAGATATTGTTATTCAATGAAATGCAGCTTTAACCCCCTTAAGACCCCTTTAGAACCTGCATATCCAAAAATCCTTTCTTGGTGGGCGTTTGCGGCCTTTGTGGAAGCTGCATACCAAATTTCATTCTAATCCGTTCGGTGGTTTCTGAACCTTCGTGATGAATGAATGAGTGAGTGAGTGAGTGGTATTTGACAAATATATAGTAGATAGTGTCAAGTTATTGTTATGCTATACTCGGTTGACAGTGCTGTGTGAGCAGTTGAGTAACTGACGGGATTTCAAGTAAAGATTCTCATTTTCTATACCGGTAGTGCAGTGCGAAACTCGTATCCAGTCAGCCGTGTCTCGACTTGAGCTATGTTGCCATGGAAATGATCTGGCTTGCCATTCCTTCATGAGTATATTAGCCTACTTTCGATTTTTGCAAAAAATGAAAGTAGACTTATGAGATCAACACAGGGCGGAAAAAAGTGTGTCTGTGTGTGTGTGTATGTGCGTGTGTGAATCTGTGTGTGTGTGTGTGTGTGATTGTGTGTACTCTGAATGTCCGTCCCCCCTATCAATTCGAACACGGTGAACGCGAATTGAACGAAATTTGGTACAAAGGTAGCACTAGCAAAGGACACCTCAGTGTCATGTTTTATATCGCCGCCATCTTGACGGAAACGTAATGGCGGCCACACAAATGTTCAAAGCTTAAATCAAATTACGACTAACCTAATCATCCGATCTCTACCAAATTTTGCAAAAACATACCTTTATAGAGGGAGCATCCTTTGACCAACCTAATAGATCATTAGTCTAATAGTTTACGGATGGCGGACATCTTTGTGTCAAAATCGATTCCCCCTATTAATTCAAACACGGTGAAACCGAATGGAACGAAATTTGGTACAGAGGTAGCACTAGCAAAGGGCACCTCAGTGTCATGTTTTATATCGCCGCCATCTTGACGGAAACGTAATGGCGGCCACACTAATGTTCAAAGTTTAAATAAAAATTACGACTAACGAAATCATCCGATATCTACCAAATTTTGCAACAACATACCTTTATGGAGGGAGTATCCACGGGCCAATCTAATAGGTCATTAACCAAATAGTTTGCGGATGGCAGCCATCTTTGTGTCCAAATCGATTACCCCTATTAATTCAAACACGGTGAAACCGAATGGAACGAAATTTGGTACAGAGGTACCACTAGCAAAGAGAACCTCAGTGTCATGTTTTATATCGCCCCCATCTTGACGGAAACGTAATGGCGGCCACACAAATGTTCAAAGCTTAAATCAAATTACGACTAACCTAATCATCCGATCTCTTCCAAATTCTGCAACAACATACCTTTATAGAGGGAGCATCCTTTGACCAACCTAATAGGTTATTTGCCTAATAGTTTGCGGATGGCGGCCATCTTTGTGTCAAAATCGATTCCCCCTATTAATTCAAACACGGTGAAAACGAATGGAAAGAAATTTGGTACAGAGGTAGCACTAGCAAAGGGCACCTCAGTGTCATGTTTTATATCGCCGCCATCTTGACAGAAAGGTAATGGTGGCCACGCAAATGTTCAAAGCTTAAATCAAATTACGACTAACGTAATCATCCGATCTCTTCCAAATTTTGCAACAACATACCTTTATGGAGGGAGCATCCATTGACTAATCTGGTAGGTCATTAGCCAAATAGTTTGCTGATGGCGGCCGTCTTTGTGTCAAAATGGATTCCCCCTATTAATTCGAACACGGTGAAACCGAATGGAACGAAATTTGGTACAGAGGTACCACTAGCAAAGGGCACCTCAGTGTCATGTTTTATATCGCCGCCATCTTGACGGAAACGTAATGGCGGCCACACAAATGTTCAAAGCTTAAATCAAACTACGATTAACCTAATCATCCGATCTCTACCAAATTTTGCAACAACATACCATTATGGAGGGAGCATCCTTTGACAAAACTAATAGGTCATTAGCCTAATATTTTGCGGATGGCGGCTATCTGTGTGTGAAAATCGATTCCCCCTATCAATTCGAACATGGTGAAACCGAATGGAACGAAATTTGGTACAGAGGTAGCACTAGCAAATGGCACCTCAGTGTCATGTTTTATATCACCGCCATCTTGACGGAAACGTAATCGCAGCCACCCAAATATTAAAAGCTGAAATGTAATTACGACCATCCTAATAATTTGATCTCTACCAGATTTTGCAACAACATGCCTTTTTGTGGAAAGCATCTCATGACTGACTACAAGGTCATCAGCCCAATAGTTTGCAAATAGCGGCCATGTTTGTGTGCAAATCCATTCCCCATATCAACTCAAACACGGTGAAACCGAATTGAATGAATTGTTTTTACAGAGGTAGCACTAGCAAAGGGCACCTCATATTCATGTTTAATATACCTATAGCACGTTGTATTTCAACAAGCTACTACAACCAACATTCAATTATACTCCTTGAAAAGGACAAAGAGTTATAACAATATCCATGCATTTAGGAGAAAGTAGGCTATATGTTCTTTACTGAACATCTTGTTTTCACTTGAATATGTGAAAAATAGCCTGAAATAAATTACATGTTATTAAGAAACAAATACAGTTATGGACTATTGTACAAGAGGAAGAAGAGGAAGAAGAAAAATAATAGTAAGAGATGACATGTTTCGCTTGTCAAGCGAGCATTTTCGGATTCAAATCTGCAAGACAAATACTGTAGCTGTACAAAACACTGTTAAACCTACAGTGACACCAACAGACAGACCCTGCCACCAAAAAAACAAAATATAAAAAGGAACCGTCAGAAAACTTCCTAATTATTACTGTTAAATATCAAAGCATTAAGCATCCGAAAAATGGTGCATTATGCAACGAGCCTATAATGGCAATAATTAAGACACGAGTATGTTTATAAAACGAGCATAAGCTAGTTTTATAATTTCCATACGAGTGTCTTAATTACCAATATAGGCGAGTTGCTTACGACTGTTTATGTTCGACGATAATTATAACTTCATTATATGTTTTAACATGAATATTCATAAATATCTGTTGAGATTCAGTCACTTGAATTTTGTGATCGGAGTGCAGCGCTGGGTAGGATATCTCTCTTTTCCGAGCTCTCTGACTGACCGACGCATGCGCTCTGTGTGCTTGACAATGGATTTTGAGCGCATGCTCGAAGGTATCCTTACCTAATTGGTCACACAACTGTTTCTTGAGCTCTGATTGGTGGAAGAAACAGTTTCATAATGAAAAATAGTATTATAATGAGCCTCATTATGATACAGTTTTCTTACACATAATGTTTACATTCGACATCGTCGAACATAAAATATCTATTGATTTTAATATTGGAGAACTTAGAAATTTCTATCCCATCTCCTCCCCCAAATAATCTATCAAGGTGTAGCTACTATTACTGTGATACACTTAACCAGTGAGCCCTAAACTATTCTAGAATAAATTGTAAACTGATATGCTTTTATGATTGTAATTGTTTACTAAATCGTTCTACCTGCAGTGTGATTCACGAATTTTAGAATGTGAATGAAATACTTTGAATTAGTAAAATGGTTTCGATTCACGCCACCCAAATAAATACTCGGCTATCCATTTAGTTTTTGCCAGTCCAATCCTTAACAACCAGTATTTTAATGGCAACGGTTCTTGTTTTAGCATCGTACACATTGAACATGGCGTCACAGTTGCGTTCACTGTAGCTAGTGAAACACGCAGTGATTGCTCGAGCAGAGCGGCAAGGCAGGAACTTGTTTGAGGAAGCCTCGTGTAATATTTACGTCGCCAGCTGGAGGCATTCTCATTACGTATTTACTCATGTCTCGCTGTAATGAATTTAAAGTAAGTTATTGCAGTTCTCTCTGTGTGCCATGAATATCTTAGCTACGATGAAATGAGCTTGCCCCATTCATTATGGACGATATGTTAGCGACCAGATCCCGGAGCAATCTAACTTCTGTTCTGTGTCATTAGTAGAGGGTGCCCTGGACTTCGAGTCTCACGAACTTTCCTGATATTAACAGCACCAAAGTTCTAATTAAGTTTTATTTTCATCTTGTTCCTCGAGCAAGGTGACCCATTTCTAGGATGTTACTTAAAGCAAATTGCAGTACGTCAATTCAATGGACGTACGTTGGGCATTGTAGGGAGGCACATATGTGTTGCCTCTTATATCAACTAGGGATATATTTATCATCAGTACAATGCACCGAGGTGTGAAAAACATCCATCAGCGATGCGCTGTTAGTGGTCCAAGAGTGAATAAGAGATGAATCCTGGAATATCTAATATACCTTTTCTCATATTTCAAAGTAGACGTGTACGACTAAAGGACTTCCAGCTAACCATGATCTCATAGCCTAAAGCTTCTTTGGCCATCATCATGACCGTGAATAGTTAAATTCATACTATCCCTATGAATTGACTAAGCGTTCTGTCTGAACGATTTAAAATTTTCTACGCAACCATTGGATGTATCCTGGGTGAGATACAATTATACCTTTACTTTCATTTTTGTCTGTTTGTTTAGTGATGTCGTGCAAACTACTTGAGCGAATGTCATGTAAATTCATATTTCAATAGAATATACAACTAACTTAACAGAGTTTTATTCACAAAGTAATAAAAAAAATGGAGGTGCTTGATTTCCTCCAAGATGCCTTGATGCACATCATACCCTTCAACCCTTGTTAGGACAAATCACTAATCAACATTTTCTTTTAAAAATATAAAATCCAGTGTTATTTTCTGATCAAAAATGTCAGGTGTTGGTACCCTTGTAAATATGGTGTTGCAATATGGTTACAGAGTCAGCAAATATACCCTCAGCAAGAGTGATCAGTTTATTCCTGTCTATGCCGAGCTACTGGAACAGTTCCACAGCTTCTCGATGGATAGTGCCCCTGGCATCAAACAGCATTCCTCAAACATTGAAGGTGTGATTCCTGTATCTATCTCCGTATTTTTACCGAAGATACGGAACGCAATCATCATAGATGGCTTTTCTCTCCTGGTCAACCTCTTAAGCCTGATCTGATCCATTCTTCTCAAACCGAGTGGTTGGATCAAGAATGTAGCCTTCATTAGATGATTGCTTAAATGCAACTATGTCAGCAAAACGGTTCCTCCATGGATAATCGAGTGCATCCCTTTTTGCTCAGCAAGTTGATGATTGAATGTTTAACTTTCAAAACGTTACACACGGACAAAACTCACAGCTCTAGCCATTCAGGCAGGAAACTTAATGTTGAAAACATGAGTTGGGAATTTCGACTTTAGGATAACAAAGAAAACAAGTTCCGTGACGAACTAAAGAGCCTACTTTTCATGCCAATGATTATTCTACAGAAGATGAACCTATCTAGAATAATGACGAAATTAAGTTGGTAATATCGAAATGTCTAATTAGTAGCCTAATAGAGCACTACAGTTGGCAGCCCTGGTGACTGAATTTATTCTTAATTCCATCTCTTAAGGTACAGAATACAAAATTTGGTTCAAGTCCAATGGACGTTACATGCAGTTAGACACTGGATCTATCACCACGCGTAAAAGCATGTTGGCAACAATGTCATGCGTGTGCTGGTTAGAAATGATCGGAAATATTATGATATCTTGTTGTGCCAATTTTGGATGAAGTCCTTTTGTTAGTATAGAAGTTACATGTATTTTAAAATTGGACCTATCAGCAGGCATAGAATCATGTTGGCAGCACTGACTTATATAAATTACTCCAAATTAATCTAGAATGTCAGGTGCTATATGTGTGCAAAGTATAGAGCTGTTGGCTTGCATACTTTCTGATATATTGATATTAGGGTAAAAATATAGACAGCATTTATTAACAGTTGGCAGCTCTGATTGCTCTTAACAATACGTATACTCATATCTGTTATGTTACACATAGCACATACGAAATTTGGTTGAAATCCAACTCGTAGTATAGAAGTTACATGTATTTAAAAATTGGTACTATCAGCAGGCTTATAATCATGTTGGTAGAACTGACGTATATAATTTACTCCATATTAATCCAAAATGTCAGGTACTATACGTGTGCATAGTTTAAAGCTGTCGGTTTGCATACTTTCTGATATATTGGTATTTGGATTTAAAAAATAGAGAGAGAGCAATTATTAACAGTTGGCAGCCCTGGTGGCACTTAAGAATATGCTCAGTCATATCTGTTTATGTACACATATTACATACAAACTTTGGTTGAAATCCCATTGATAGTATAGAAGTTATATGCATTTAAAAATTGGACCTATCAGAAGGCTTAAAATTATTTTGGCATCACTGTCATAATGGCGTCGTGGAAATTAAACTGAAATAGTATTATCTACATGTGTGCCAATTTTGGAATAGCTCCCATGCATACCTTCCATGATATCCAACATGGAGCTCAAATTTCAATTGCGATTTTTCAGCAGTTGGTAGCACTGATATCATTTTCAAATATGGCCGTGAGATATTCAGGTATAGATCCTTAATCCTACCAAATTTTTGTTTGGATTGCTGCAGCCGTTTAGGAGTTGATAGGGGACACACACACACACAGCCAGCCAGACAGACAGAAGGACAGACAGACAGACAGACACACATTTTCCCGGATCGATCTCATAAATCTACTTTTTCCTCATTTTTGCAAAATGTGAAAAGCAGGCTAAAAAAATATATAATAAACATTATATTATCCATTTAGTGAACGAACTTAATACAACACGTATCATCATCATCATCATCATTTAAACGGAAGTAGATATTTCGATTTTGATTTGACCATGTATGAGTCAACAATAGCGCTCGTAGTTTTAGGGCACAAGAGATGTGGTCTACCTGTTGGTGTGCATGACTTGTCGGTCAAAACGAAAGTAGATATTTAAATTTTGATTTGACCAAGCATGGGTCAACACTAGAAATTCAAAATCTGCTTCCCACAAATTAAGGATAGATTAAAACAATCAAACAAGTCCATTTCTAAAACACGTGTTATAGCGTGTTTTTTTAAATATCTTTCAAACCGGAATTAATTTTCAAAACATTATTTTAAAATACAGGGAGCGGCAAAAAGATCTGACGGTTTTTAAATCACAACAACACAAACATTTTAAATGATACAAACTCTTTTATTACTTATAACAGCAAAGTGTACATGTCAATTAATGGAAAACATGAAAGAACAATAGATTTTAACTTTTAAGATTTGAAGATAACGTCTTTCAAATGATGCACATCTTTTGCCATGCGGCAAAAATATCTGACGGTTTATGTCGTTGTACGGCTGAGCGAGTCGAAGAGGACGCGTTCCATCTCGTAACACAATTTCGTTATGGGTGAGTAATTTTAGAGCTACAGGTTCAGCCTTAAAACGTACGTTGACGGGCCGTCCAAGGTCAGCCAGGACACCAGAATATGTTGAGCGAGTGAGACAAGCTGTTAAAACCAGTCCACGGCGGCCGGCTCGTAAACAAGCTGCTGCTTTGCAAATGTCTGATCGAACAGTGAGACGAATATTGCGTTTCGATTTGCATTTTCATCCGTATAAAATGGTTATTGTCCAGCAGTTGAAGCCTTATGACTATGCAAAGCTTCAGTGCAAGACTGGAAGAATGCATGGCAAAAGATGGGCATCATTTGAAAGACGTTATCTTCAAATCTTAAAAGTTAAAATCTATTGTTCTTTCATGTTTTCCATTAATTGACATGTACACCTTGCTGTTATAAGCAAAAAATAGTTTGTATCATTTAAAATGCTTGTGTTGTTGTGATTTAAAAACCGTCAGATCTTTTTGCCGCTCCCTGTATGATAGAACTTTTCATAACAAGCATTTTGACACTATTTTCGGTCTTCTAGTTCTTCCAAATATTGTTAAATGCCGTAATATTCAATACCTGGGTCACATAATGCGGAACAGAGGCAGATACGAACTACTACAATGCATTTTGCAAAGAAAAATAGAAGGAAAACGAGCCCCCGGACGAAGAAGAATTTCCTGGCTTGCCAACCACAGAGTATGGTTCGGAAAAACATCCACCCAATTGTTTCGGATAGCGACCAATGAAGACACCATAGCCAGAATGATCGCCAACGTTCGAAGCGGATAGGCACCCTGAGAAGAAGAAGCTTTTCAAAGTTTGGCAATAGCTTAACTTTACGTATTTGTAAAACTGCGCTGCTATAGTCTGAGTGCTCTTAATGTCATTTTAAAAATGTTTCCAACATTGAAATCGATCTCTTTAGTCTATATTAAATATACTAAATTTTCATATTATTAAAATGGCTGATAATATTCGAGTCAGTAAGGTGTCTTACATTTTGTAAGATAAATAATTTGTTACTATCACATAACGTGCCTTCCTCACGATTGGGTAACTTTATGGGGGCAGATCCCCCGAGGGTGGATGGATCATTGAGCTGCACGCGCGGTTTACCTTATTAAAATAGCTGGAGTCCCGTGAGCTAACATTGGTTGCAATAACAGCAGCCTAGTGCCTCATCCGAGCTTAATTTGCTCGCCCGTATTACCCCGACGTGTGGCTCTCTGGAGGAACTTTTATTTCCTTCCTAGCTGCTATATTTACATCAGCCGTGGGACTCACTCCGTTCCGGATATCGCAAGGTGTTCTTCCTTCTATTATTAACACAACTGGCCGATGTTCCAGGGTCATGAGAAGGACGTAGTAGGAAAGAACCGAAGGGATAGCAGTGGAAACTCGCTTTGAAAGATAAGCAGGCCTCAGTTGAAGTGGTGCGCATTGCTCAGAGAGCAAGCATGAGTCTTCAATACTAATTAGAGAATCTCGCGTATCTCAACTTTCCGAAATTGATGAAGCATGATTTACCTAAAGGGCAGACCACAAGTATTGGTATTTTGTCATCAAGTTCGTTTGGACCAACATCAGAAGGTGTTAAGTTGCACGAGTTTAAAATGTAATACTCGTATGAGATGTGATTGGAAGTTCTATGTGAAACTCTATTCGAGAACAACAGTAGTGTTGATTATGGTATGGATATTACAAAAGCAGAAGTTGAAAATGGCTGAGGAAGGGGGAGTATTAGCCCCCGAAACTAGTCCCTGTAAGTAATAGAAATAAACAGTATTGAAGGCGGAAAATCTATTATTCTTTCAAAGTTATAGTTACGTCAATACGGACCTGAATAATCGGCATTATGATTCAATGTCAAGGAAATAAAGTGGATGGTTTCTGGCGTAACACAGATGAAACTCGTGACTGTGTTTCACTTGGTAATGAAAAGATTGAAATGATTTAATCGTGTAAATATTTAGGATGTCAAATCAATGGTAATTGGGACTCCATTCAAGATATTTGACGCAGAATTGAGCGGGCCAGACATCCTTTCTTGAAAATGAGAAAAGTTTTGACTAGCCATGACTTAAGTCTCTCATTGACGGTATTTGGGGCCAAGGATGCAGAAGAATATCGTAGTTAAGGAACTTAAGCCAGTGGTTTGGAAAATCTATGGACAAACAGCAGATAATGCTACTGATCGCCAATGCTCCTGACGACTATATAGTGCGCTATTTGTTGCACGAGCTAAGTTATTTTTTAATATTTGAGCTATCCCTCAGTCCCCCTCGGTGATACGGTATATGGTGACTATATTCAAATTATTTACTACGCAAATTTCGCGGATTCCTGCTTTGTTTGAACCATTGCTAACGCCTATTAAATGAAAGACCGTCATAGCTAATACAACGGCAAATTAACATTAACTTTTAGAACATAGCACAACTCCAAAAATGCAATGTACAGTACAGTACTTAACCACGGATGAGTAAGGTGCAGTTGTTACAGCACTATGGGTAAGGTGCGGTGTAAACGCACAACACTTATTACAGTTTAAATATAAAGAGTGGAAACATGTTGAACTTTCCTTTAAAACATTGAAGTTACTAATCTAACATTGTGTTATCAATTTAATGCAAAGAAAATGATTGCTTTATAACAATTCGGGTCAGTACAGGACATACAAACATATATGTTTCAATATGAATGAAAATCCACAGCCTGCTTCCAGTCTCCGACCGGGTCAGGAATGGAATGAATGAAGCCCCTATCTAGCGGCGAGGATATGAACTGTGCCGGCTGCCGAGGCCTGACGCACTCCTCTGGGGCAATGATTAAATGAATGACAGATGAAATGAAATGATAGTGGAGAGTGTTGCTGGAATGAAATTTTGACAGGGAAAACCGGAGTACCCGGAGAAAAACCTGTCTGCCTCCGTTCTGTCCAGCACAGATCTCACATGGAGTGACCGGGATTTGAACCACGGACTCAGCGGTGAGACGCCGGCGTGCTGCCGCCTGAGCCACGGAGGCTCTATGTTTCAATATAATCTTCTAAAATATTCTTTTCAGAAAATAGGTTATTTTCGCACTTTTCAGTCAATGCTGCTGTCGTAGCTGATCACTTTGTATTCCTGACTTACAGGACTTTTACAAACACCACCAAAAAAAAAAGTTTCGTGGCTTTTACTTCTCGGACAAGCATAGCATTGTACAATAGGAAAAGAATTTCATTGAGTAAGGTGGGGTGCGACACCACCCCAAGTTTTGTGTCCATGCAAGTGATAAACACGCAGACCAAAGGTCAAAGTGGCACTGAGTATCAACTAGCGAGACAAACAATGTCAGGGAAGATAAAAGAAATCAACGCTACCATCATCCCAGAATAAAAATACTCTGGGGTGAGCCTGCACCCCACCTTACTCAGCTAGGGTTAAATGTATTTGGTG
This sequence comes from Meconema thalassinum, assembly GCA_946902985.2. NCBI lineage: Eukaryota > Metazoa > Arthropoda > Insecta > Orthoptera > Tettigoniidae > Meconema > Meconema thalassinum. The sequence goes on along the minus strand of OX336390.1, from coordinate 833,517,705 downwards.
GTCTTGACCATAACCAAAAACAAATAAGATTTAAAAATGCAACAAGGGGCAGTTTAGTATTTAATATCATGTGGGAGCTCAGACAATTTTGAAAGCCGGTCTTATATGTATACCACTTGTGAGAGTGTGTTTAAGGTTGAAAGGATAAGGAAATATCAGGAGAAAAACAAGAAGTTCCGTGACGAACTAAAGAGCCTACTTTTCTGAAAATTAAGATTCATGCCAATGATTAATCTGAACCTATCTAGAATATTAGGGTAAAAAAATATAGACAGCATTTATTATCAGTTGTCAGCCCTGATAGCTCTTAAGAATACGTATAGTCATATCTGTTATGTTACACTTAGCACATACGAAATTTGGATGAAATCCAACTGATAGTATAGAATTTACCTGTATTTAAAAATTGGTCCTATCAGCAGGCTTAGAATCATGTTGGTAGAACTGAAGTACATAAGTTACTCCAAATTAATCTAAAATGTCAAGTACTATACGTGTGCATAGTTTAAAGCTGTCGACTTGCATACTTTCAGATATATTGGTATTTGGATATAAAAAAAGAGAGAGAGCAATTATTAACAGTTGGCAGCCCTGGTGGCTCTTAAGAATACACTCAGTCATATCTGCTTATGTACACATATTACATACAAAATTTGGTTGAAATCCAATTATTAGTGTGGAAGTTATATGCATTTAAAAATTAGACCTATCAGAAGTCGTAAAATTATGTTGGCAACACTGTCATGTATGTCCTCCTGGAAATTAAACTGAAATAGTATTATCTACATTTTTGCCAATTTTGGAATAACTCCCATGCTTACCTTCTAAGATATCCAAAATGGAGCTCAAATTTCTAGTGCGTTTTTATGCAGTTGGTAGCACTGACATCAATTTCAAATATGGGCTTGAGATATTCCGGTATACATCTTTACTCATACTAAATTTGGTTTCGATTGCTGCAGCCGTTTAGGAGTTGATAGAGGGACACACACACACAACCAGATAGACAGGACAGACAGACAGGACAGACAGACACACATTTTCCCGGATCGATCTCATAAGTCTACTTTTTCCTCATGTTTGCAAATTGTAAAAGGTAGGCTAATAATAAATAATATGGATCAGGATCCAAGTATTCGCTTTTATAAAGTTTTGTAAACTTAAAGTACCATACGTTTTCCGGTAGCCCCTTACATGCGCAATATGTCAATGCACAATATCACGCACGAAGCCAAGAATGGCATTGTTATTACAATCCTCATGTCTATGCGCATGATGTTTGTATATGTGTCATAACTACACTATAATAATATGGCACTCGACGTCCTCTGTTGAGCTAGCCTCGGTCTTCTAACAATTTTCTCATTCTGTGAATCAAACCTGAGGAGCACGTCAGCCACGAGGATACGTTGCAGGTCTGGAGACCTACAATATTGATCGGGTGCTTGTGGCGCGGACGATTGGAGAAAGCCGAGGACATTTAATGACAGGATATCAAAGTTTTATGGGGAGTGTGATGTATCGCAGATACTTACTGCAGTAGAATATTTAACGTCTCGTGGGGAGCAGACGATAGAAACAACGAGTTCTCTTCCCTCAAATATGATCTGCCACAGACATGCAAGAAAAATTTCTTCTGAACAGTAGCCTACTCAAATTTGCGGGTTATAAATATTATTATTCCCGTATGCAGAGAAAACTATACTGCCATTTCGTTTATTGAAAAGAAAGAAAGAAAGAAAGAAAGGAAGGAAGGAAGGAAGAAAGAAAGAAAGAAAGAAAGAAAGAAAGGAAGGAAGGAAGGAAGAAAGAAAGAAAGAAAGAAAAAAGAAAGAAAGAATGAAAGAAGGACAGAAAGAAAGAAAGAAAGAAAGAAAGAAAGGACGAAAGGAAGAAAGAAAGAAAGAAAGAAAGAAAGAAAGAAAGGAAGAAAGAAAGGAAGAATGGAAGGAAGAAAGAAAGAAAGAAAGAAAGAATGGAAGGAAGGAAGGAAGGAAGGAAGGAAGAAAGAAAGGAAGAAAGAAAGAAAGAAAGAAAGAAAGAAAGGAAGGAAGGAAGAAAGAAAGAAAGAAAGAAAGAAAGAAAGGAAGAAAGAAAGAAAGAAAGAAAGAAAGGAAGAAAGGAAGGAAGGAAGGAAGAAAGGAAGAAAGAAAGAAAGAAAGAAGGAAAGAAAGAAAGAAAGAAAGGAAGGAAGAAAGAAAGAAAGAAAGAAAGAAAGAAAGAAAGGCAGAAAGAAAGAAAGGAAGAAAGGAAGGAAGAAAGAAAGAAAGAAGGAAAGAAAGGAGAAAGAAAGAAAGAAAGGAAGAAAGAAAGAAAGAAAGGAAGGAAGGAAGGAAGGAAGGAAGAAAGAAAGAAAGAAAGAAAGAAAGGAAGGAAGAAAGGAAGAAAGAAAGAAAGAAAGAAAGAAAGAAAGAAAGAAAGAAAGAAATGAAGAAAGAAAGCAGTTCGAGTCGTTGCGTAGTGGCTGGAATTTTTGGCTGTCACCGTGGAGACCTGGGTTCGATTCCCGGCTCTGCCAAGAAATTCAATTCTGGTCTGAGTGCTGGAACGGGGTACACATGACCTCGTGAGACAAAACTGGAGATAGGTGGGTTCTATTCCTACCGCAGCAGTGGGTCAAAATCAAAATCTAGGAGGACAAAATTATTTATTTTCATAATTTAACAAGAAGTTCCGTGACGAACTAAAGAGCCTACTTTTCATGCCAATGATTATTCTACAGTATATGAACCTATCTAGAATAATGACGAAATTAAGTTGCTAATATCGAAATTTCTAATTAGTTCGAAATACTGTATACCTGGCATAATGTAGCCTAATAGGGCACCACAGTTGGCAGCCCTGATGACTGAATATATTCTTAGTTCCATCTCTTAAGGTACAGAATACAAAATTTGGTTGAAGTCCAATGAATAGCATGGACGTTACATGCAGTTAAACATTGGATCTAACAGCGCGCGTAAAATCATGTTGGCAACAATGACATGCATGTATTGGCCAGAAATAATCTGAAATAATATGATCTATTGTTGTGCCAATTTTGAATGAAATCCATTAGTTAGTATAGAAGTTACATGCATTTTAAAATTGGACCTATCAGCAGGCTTAGAATCATGTTGGCAGCACTGACGTATATTAGTTACTCCAAATTCATCTAGAATGCCAGGTAATATACGTGTGCAAAGTTTAGAGCTATTGGCTTGCGTACTTTCTGATATATTGATATTAGGGTAACAAAAATAGGGACAGTACATATTAACAGTTGGTAGCCCTGGTTGCTCTTAAGAATAGTCATATCTGTTATGGTACACATAGCACATACGAAATTTGGTTCAAATCCAAATGATAGTATGGAAGTTGCATGTATTTAAAGTTGGACCTGTCAGCAGGCTTAGAATCATGTTGGTAGCACTGACGTATATAAGTTACTCCAAATTAATATAGAATGTCAGGTACTATTCGTGTGCATAGTTTAAAGCTGTCGGCTTGCATACTTTCTGATATATTGGTATTTGGATAAAATAAATTAGGAGCATTTATTAACAGTTGGCAGCCCTGGTGGGTCGTAAGAATACGCTCAGTCATATCTGGTTATGTACACATACAACATACGAAATTTGGTTGAATTCCAATTGATAGTGTAGAAGTTATATGCATTTAAAAATTGGACCTATCAGCAGGCTTATAATCATTTTGGCAACACTGCCATGTATGGACTCCTGGAAATTAAACTGCAATATTATTATCTATACGTGTGCCAATTTTGAAATAGCTCCCATTCATACCTTCCAAGATATACATCATGGAGCTCAAATTTCAATTGCGATTTTTTAGCAGTTGGTAGCACTGACATCATTTTCAAATATGGCCGTGAGATATTCAGGTATAGATCTTTAATCCTACCAAATTTTGTTTCGATTGCTCCAGCCGTTTAGGAGTTGATAGGGGGGGGGACACACACACAGCCAGACAGACAGACAGAAGGACAGACAGACAGACACACATTTGCCCGATCTCATAAGTCTACTTTTTCCTCATTTTTGCAAAATGTGAAAAGTAGGCTAAAAATCAAAATTTATTATTTCTACAGCATTCTCATATAATTGCCGCTCACTATTCTGGGATATATACGCATCTTAGTGTAAATCTGTCATCACTGTTCGAGCAGTCTGAATTGGAGGGTGAATGTAAGTGGCTGTGGTTTGATTGTCGTTGTGGTTAGTGTGATGCTTTAAGATGGAACATGCAGCTGAAGATATCATCTTTGTAACGTGTCTCAGTTATTAATTGGCGTAATTGTTACGTAATTTTGGCTATATTTGCATTATATAATATTTAACGATTATTTTTTTAATTTATACATATATTTTCACTTAGCTTTTTAGTATGTTGCGTCACTCTGCGTCACTTTCTACTTAATGTTAAAATGTAGATAAAGTCTTATAGTTTACGCCCGTTATAAGATTTTTTGCATCTTTTTGCAACTTAAGTAGTTACTTTATGTTTTAGAAGATGCCGCGAAAACAGTTCTCACACGTTTACAACTGTTTGAAGCACTGGGTTCGACTATTATGTCAAAAGTGGAACTTTGTGACTTTGTTAAAAGTAAATTAGGGGTAGAAAATTGTTCTGAAGAGATAACTGAATGCTCTATCCAACTCTTAGTCATAGACAATTTCTTGCATGTGAAGGTCTTAACTGATGTTTACCATGGTGTAAACAAATTATATACGTTGCTTTCACTCTAAATTTATGATTAAAACGTAAAAATAATTTTGTCCCCCTAGATTTAAATTTTGGCCCACTGTGCGCAGCCATCCTGGAAGTGTTTTTCCGTCGTTTCCAAATTCTACTTCAGGCAAATGCCGGGAGGGTACCTAAATTACGGCCGTGGCCACTACCTACCCGAATCCTACCTCAATTACAATCACACACACTAGTACAGATATCACAGTACCACAGGTTATTAGACAAATCTACACACACCCAAGTACATAGGCTTCTCGAACACGATGACGCAAAGCCCCCAAAAACGGACATATAAGAAGCGTGTAGTTTCATTTTACCATTAATATTGTTATCAAAGACCAAAATTAGTCCTTTTTGCGTGGACCGGACGTGACATTTTACCTCGAAAGTCACTCATTTGTTAACTAGAAATCATTGTTAATAGATAAATAAGATTATAATAAAATAAAGACAAAAAAGTAAAATAAAATAACAACAATAAAATGATGTAAAATAAAATATAATAAAATAAAATAAAACTAGAAGACCCGTGCTGCTCCGCAGCATTCACTTCCACAATCCTACAGCACTTCTGTCCATATGACATTTGCATGTCTTCATGCTAGTGACCTGAACAGACATTTACGGTACCGTCGCTTTTGGGTAAATGATGAAGTAGACTTATGAGACCAAATGTGTGGGTGTCTGCCTGTCCTCTGTGTGTGTGTGTGTGTCCCACTTTTTACCCTGCGTAGGCTTAAAAGGCGCACGGACGTCAGGCCGAGGTGCACAGCTAAATCCAAACGCATAAGCTACACTCATCTCTGAAGGATTAACTCGACACGACTCGGCAGTTTGATCCTGGCTGAAGCTAGGGTGATAGGTTGCTCGCAAGCTCATAAACTCACTCTGAAGCTAGTAATTTAAATTTCCACTGAATGAGATTGCTGGGAGAAATGAAAACGTAAAAACACTTACAGTGTTCGATGTCGCGGACTTTCTTGCAGAACTTTTCTTGCTGAACAATTTTCAGAGAATATCGATATTTTTAACGGTTTACCCAGTTTAAGCTTAAAAGACACATGGACGTTAGGTTTTTCTTCAACTCAATTCACTGAAATCGTAAATGCTCGGCTTCTTTGGTCATAAATAAATGTTTCTCTACCTAATCCTACATCGAGAAATCCTTTACAGAATGGTGAAAACCGCATCAAAATCCATCATGTTGCTCTCGAGATTACCCGTTACACCCAAGAATTGGGAACTTTGTTTTATACTAAGTAGATAGAGATATCCACACAATTTAAGGCTACAGCGGTACAATTTGGTGTTTTGTCTACTTATGAACATTGGTATGAATTTAAAATAAAAGATGGGTCTCTTATATTTGAATTTAGAGATGTAACTCTTGGTTAACATATAGAGGTGTGCAAATTAATAGAATTAAATAAATAATTTTAATTAGTCATAATTACTTTTATTCAAAATCATTTTATTGACCAACTTCTTTTGTTGTCCTACTTAGTAGTGTGTCCTTTACCGTGGAATGACACCTTCTCCCATAAGGAATTGCGTCTGGAAATTTTCAGACTATTGGATTCCGAGGGATATCTGAGCTGGGTCCATTTTCAATTTTTCATTGACTTCAAAATTAAAGTCAGGTGACTTCAATGCATAGTTCATGAATCTTTGAACAGTTCAATAGCGTTCATCAGTTAAAAGACCCCAAATCCCTCCGCTCTAAATTCACACGTAAAGTAGAGTGAAGTAATAAAAACGAAAAGTGTGGCATTTTGCATTTGCAAGGCTCCTTTGTTAGTGGAAATTCTAAAAAATCATTTTAATTTGAGTTTCTTAAATGAAAATATAATTGGGAGCCTTGGTTAAACATTTGAAGTAATTTCTTCGCCTTGTAAACATACTTAGTGCATTAAACCGTGAAAAGTAAAAATGCAATTTTGGAAAACTGACTTAGAATCTAATAATTTGCACATCTCTCTGTAAAGACAGCTATCGCCTCCACCCCTACAGATAGTAAAGGCGATTGAAAGAGAAATGAAAAGATAACTCACACAGAAGGAATTAATATTTATTAAGCTGTGAATTTGATTGAGTATATCTTTGTTATAGAACTGAGGGAATGAAATAACAGGATGTAGGATAGTAATTACCGTTGTAGGACAATAGAATTTTTTACCATTACCACAGGACAGTTATCGTATTAGGGAAGCGGACGTCCTTGTATAATTGTTATTTAATCTGTGCCCCGTTTGCTGAGGTCTGTGCTCATCCGCAACATTCGTTTCAAAATTCTAATAGTACTTCCTTCCATTCATCTGCTGTTCGCTTGCCTTTAGGTTTTATTTGAACTTTGACGTCATGAAAGGATTATGCTCGCGATAGTGCGGCATACAGTAAAGTTGTTCGTGGCTAAACACCGGTTGAGGTACATAAATGCCTACATGATCTAGTGTTTGACCTTGAGCTTTATTGATAGTTATACAAAAAGCCAAACATACTGGAAACTGCCTCCTTTTGAAGGAAAATAGCATAGAAGTATCTGATGGCGTAAGGTCAAGGCGAAGGAGCAGGACATTGTTTCCAACATTTACGCCAGTAATAATTTCCAGGTGTAAGCAATTGTCATGCATCTTCCAAACCAACAGTGTAGTACCGTTCGACAGACCTTGGGTAACATTAATATTTCTCAACAAAATCACAATTGAGCCTTCTTTTAGTCGAAGGATATGAGGTGGCAATCCACTTATGCCTATGCTGTCTAAAAATTCCACTGGGAATTGTAGAAGTTCACTCTCATCTTCAGTAATCAAATTATTCACACTGATGAAGTTCTCGATGATCCTGGGATTAGGTCTAAAACTTTGTCATTGATTTCTTTACAACTTTCATATTTAGGTGCTCTAATCGCTATTTTTGAAAAGCGTGAAATATTTTTCAGCGTGGGAATAATTCTGAATTTTCTCCATCGACGTGAGGGTATTCACCGTTACCAAATTGTATCAAGAAGTTTGCAAAATCACGGTGATCTGTATCCGCTCGCATATTTTTGTTGAGTTTAAAAATTTTGACTAATGGCCACAAAGGAGATAACCTTACTGACATTTGGACTGATGCTGCTTTAGATGCGTGAGGCACAACAGGCAATACCTGCCTGAAATCTCCTCCTAAGATGATAATTTTTCCTCCGAAAGGCATGTCGTTATTCATGATGTCCTTGAGCAACCAATTTACACACATCAACCCGTGCTTATTAGCCATAGGGGCTTCATCCCAGATGATAAGTTTTGCTGGACGAATAAAAAACGCTTCCTTGCAGTTAACTTTATTCCTGATACAGAACTTTCATGTAAATGTAGTGGTAACTTGAACTGGCTGTGTTCAGTGCGCCCCTGAGGTAGTAACATTGCTGCAATACCAGTCCATGCAACAGAAACTACATTTAACCCCAAATTTGTGAAACTGTGAATCAAGCATTGGTAATGAAATGTTTTCCCGGTGCCCCCTGGACCGTCAATGAAATATGCATTACTCATCCTTGCATTGCTGTTTTGTACTAACACCAAAATTTCTGTAATTATAGCCGTTTGGTTTGCATTTGCTAGGTTTATCATCCGACTTAATTGATCCTCATTAAGTTTCGGATAATTCATTGGTAAATTTGTCTGAGGAAATTATCAATAATAGCTGGCATTTCGAGAGAAGTAATGGGATGAACATGGTGCTTTAATGTATTAGAAATATGTATAAGAGTGAACTGATATGCAATGTTATGTTCGTGAAACTGCAGATAATCTTCTGATAATGAATTCTTGAAAACGTCCCATAACTATCTTACATTTGAAGGGGTCTGAAATATACATATGTAAGAAAACAGTTGTCGTAACTGAGAAGGCATCTGGAATTGTGACGCTTCTGCCAAACAACGCTGCCATTCAGAATCGTCAATCAGCAAACCTCGCTCCTTAGCTGTTTCTTTAAAAGTAGAATATACAACTGCTTTGTATGTTCGTAGATCCTGGAAGCTGGTAGCACCTATGACGTGAAGCAATAACAGGCGTAAATAATACCTTTCTGTTTCTGTAGGCGAAACATTATACATTCTGCCTATAGTTTTTGAAACATTTTTTTTCTTTTTTGCCACTGGCAGTTGCTCTTATTCCAGACGTAATGTACTGGTGTTTCAGGATATATATACGGACTTCTGGCTTGCGAATCTTGATTTAAATTGAACCGCGCTTGTAATTCCGTGTTGCGCAACTGTGTATGAAGGAAAATATCAGGAGCGTTATCATTTTTAAAATAGATATTTTGCAAGTTTGGCAAGTGAACTGGCAATCGCAAGATAGAATGTGACTGTTCATGCATGTGAAATGAAAATATCCTGAATGCGGCTTCTGTTGGACCAACATATCTAGCAATTAAGAAAGAAGTTATTTCATCGTAGTTCACTGTTTCGCCTTCAGGACATATTTTAACAATGCAGCAGTCCTGACCTTTATACACATACTTGTGGATATTAATATATAAGATATTTGTGGATGTATTTAACACTCCGAACACTTGAGCATATTTCAACATTAATATGAGCTTGCAAGTAAAGTAAAAGAAATGGATTGTAGGGAACAATGAATCGACTATCGATTTCAATGTCAATGCCTCGAATTGTTTTTATAATAATCCGTCCATTATTTCTTCTTCTATACGAAGGATTACGATTGGCATTATCTTTGGTCTCTTCCTGAAACTGTTTAGGGAAATCTTTCTTACATACGCCATCTTTCATACAGACTGAAGAAGGATTCAAAGATCCGCGAGGACCATGTACCTTATGACGACTTACCAACTCGTATAGCGCTTCATCCTCGAGATCTGGTATTTCGGCTGACACCACGCTGTCAATGTCAGAAATTTCTTGAAACTTACAATCTTCCGTTAATGTTAAGAGTAATTGGATGTGCGGGAGACCTCGTTTTTGAAATTCCACTGCATATAGATATGCTTTTACCGAGAATTTCCTTAACATTAATCAATCGTTGCAATTCCTTTACTTTGCAATGGAAAACTCTCACTTCAATATCAGGCCTATTATTAGCCGTTTCCCAGAGATGAATGCTGTAAGTATTTCTGGCCAGCCCGCATTATAGGTGAACGTAATGAATAAATCTGGCTTTCCAAACTTCCTCACTATCGCCATCGCATCCTGATAATTTTGCAATATTTTCCTTGCTACCTGTAAAAGAAGATGGGTGGGAAAACTACAATACGACCGACTCTGAGATTTTCATTTTCTGCTCGTACATGCAAGGCGTCTGCTAAATCGGCATATGTATCAACTCGTAACTTCGTTTGTTGAGGACGTATATATTTTAACCGGTCACCTTCCATACGACAGTAGTAACTCACGAATAAATATCCATTTTGCAAACGTGAGCAGCGACAACTAACTCAACATGACCTCCATGAACACCATTCATAGACATATACATTTTGTAATCATCGCTCGTATTGATAGCAGTTTCGTACATATCGCTGTTGCCAACAAGAAAGGAAGAATAATTATTCCACTTGTCTGTAACATGTTTTACAATTCGCTTTCTAACCTGTGTAAATAAACTCTGATTGTTGTACTCTCAATATGCCAATGACCTGAACAGACAATTACCGTCACCTTTAATCTTTATAACATTTGTAATTGACTGTCGCCTCTCATTCATCATAATATGATTCATTGTATTGATTGAGCACACAACCTATAAGGACGAATGATGAAATGAAAAGATGACAGTTTGTAGCCGGTGAGACCAAAGACTATATAACAGAAAGATCGGGTACACAATATAAAATGGCGGTTCCAACATTCGACTGTAGCGGCATCTTCATGAAATTAGTTGTCTTTCGTATAAAGTATTTGTTGTCATTCAAAGAGATGTTGACATGACAGTGTCATTAGCAAAATGACTGCTGATTGTGCATGAGCATTTCAGTCTCAAAGTAATCCATTCTTTGAGAAGTTTTTATTAAATTATGTGCACAGAATCCCCTTCTACTTATTTTATGGATACATGCGACATTAGCGCCCGAGTAGAACAGGTAGAAGCTAACGATATCATGTATGGATACATGCGACATTAGCGCCCGAGTGGAGCAGGTAGAAGTTAACGATATCATGACGTAATTAGGGAACTCTCTGTTAGTTCCAAGTTAGATTTATTATTGAGGCGGCGTAGAATATCATGAAACAGTGTTAGTCGATGTCGCCTAGCGACAATATGTCCGTCAAGTCATTCGATTCTATTTTCTTGAGACCTTGAAAGAAGTAATATTCGCAATTATTTTAATACTCGAATGATATATTCAAGTTAAGTGGGTATCAATCGGCGGTGCTTGACGGGCATTACATTTTAAGATAACAAAAGTCGTCGTAGCGCAAATACTTCCCGAGATATTTCAGTTTTAGTAAAGGGTGAAATCATTTGAAAACTATTTTAATATATAAAATAAAATAAAGTAAAATAAAAGATAATAAAACTAAATTAAATAAATAATTATATTAAAATAAAATAAAATTTAATTTAATAATATGAAATAAGGTAGAATAAAATAATATAATATAAAATGAAAGAATAAAAAATAAAATAATAAAAAATAAAATAAAATAAGCAAAATGAAGTAAAATACTATAATATAAGACAAAATAATATAATAAAAAATCTAATTACATTATATTAAATTAAATAATATGAAATAATATAAAATAGAATAAGATAATTATAATTTTCAACCCTTAATAAAAGTAGCAAAACCACCAAGGAGCTCTAGAATATCTCGGTTCAATACTCAACACCTACGTGATGAAAACTGTAACTTCCAACAAACCCTTCGGATGAATACACAGAAAGAAGGTTGCACAGCCCTCCAGGATGCGTTACTGGATGCCGCTCACGATACTATTCCCCCTACGTCCAATAAAGGAAAACCCCCTTGGTGGACTACAGATTGCGATAAGGCCGTAGAAGATATGCGTCGAGCCTGGATCAGGTGGAACCAGTACAAGAATAATTTCAACTTTGAGGCTTTCATCACGCAAAGAAAGGTAACAGCGAACACTGTAGGTGGAGCTAAAAGGAATACCTACACACCCTGCTACAACAGGCAGAAGAGGACTTAGAGAGACACAACTCCAGACATCTGTACAAGGGACTTAAGAAACAGACGACCCAGTACCTTACCTTACTTCTTCGTGGATCAGACGGCATGATATAACTAAATAACAAGGATTGTACCACCGTTCTTGCAGATTATTTCCAGAAGCTCCTCAACACGGAAGAACCTAGTGAAAGATTAATCTTCTATGAACCATCTATCAGGAATCCTGATTCTCAATCGCCTGACAGAGAGGAAATAGAGAGTATAATCAATAACCTGAAAAATAATAAAGCCTCAGGTGAAGATGGAATAGTAGCAGTGATGTGGAAATGCGCAGATGAACAGTCCTTGCAGAGCATCCAACAGATCATACAAGACATATGGACAACAGAGACCCTACCGGAAGGGTGTACATCAGCAGTAATTCACCCGTTACACAAGAAGGGAAGCAAGACTGACCTCAACAATTGCAGAGGTATCTCCTTATAGCAGGTTACCTACAAGGTTCTTTCGAAATCTCTGTTATCTAGAGTCTCCAACCAACTAGACTCACAATTAGGGGAATATCAGGCCGGCTCTCGTAAGAATCGATCTTGTCCAGAGCAGATAAAAAATCTCAAGACTATCCTCACTTATAAGAGCCGTGGGGACAACCCTGGGTAGTTGTCTTAATGGATTTTCAGAAGGCATACGACTCGGTGGACAGAGAGAGTCTTTTCTTTACCTTGCGAGAATTTGGCCTTGATGAAAAAACCCTTAAACTAGTCCAGGCCACCTTGACAAACACAACATATAAAGTCAAGTTCAGAGGTGAACTATCCGAGAGCTTCCCCATCAAGACGAGAGTTAGACAGGGCGATGGACTCTCCTGCATCCTCTTCAATTGCATCCTGGAGAAGATCATAAGGGAATGGATGGTGCGACTAACACCAAGGACTGATCTGCAGCTTGGATACAAGAAAGATAACCTTCATGTGTCATGCCTGGCCTTTGCCGACGACCTCGCCATACTGACCAACACTATAGAGGAAACTGCTCTTCACTTACAGAGTTTTCACGATGTAGCGGTTAGGGCTGGCCTGAAGATCAACATTGGGAAGACTGAATTCATGACTAACATCAAGGAAGCCCCGTCCACAATTCCACTTGAGGGGGTCATCATCCGAAAACTCCGTGCGGTTAAGTACCTAGGAGAGTGGATCTCTGCAAACCAGAGTGAGAATCTGGCCATAGACACCAGGTGCACCAAGTTCGAGAGGGCCTACCATTCCTGCCGCAGCATCTACGCATGAAAGTTCCTCTCCAAAAACCTCAAACTCAGACACTACAATTCAGTAGTAAAACCATCTCTTCTGTACGCCTCTGAGTGCCTCGTGATAGCCAGGAAAGGCCCACTCAGGAAACTTGAACTCAAGGAGAGGAAGATCCTTCGGAGGATACTAGGACCTATACGGGAAGAGGGAGGCACCTACAGAATTCGGCACAATGATGAGATTTACAGCCATCAAGAAGGCATTGTGACTTGTATAAGAAAAAGGCACCTGGCCTTCTATGGACACTTGACCCGCATGATCCCTTGCCGGCTCACCAGTAAGTTCTTCACATTGGCAGGAAGAGGGAAGGCCTCTAGGACCAAGTGGATCTCTACGGTCAGGACGGATTTAGACCACGTAGGGATCCCACTTAATTCCATACAGGACCACCAGCAATTCCGGCAAGCCAACCAACAGGGAGTTTTTCCTGTATTACTGACAGCTAGGAAGAACACCGGAGTCAGCAAACCACCATGGACGGAGGAAAGAAAGCTAGCTCATACTCAGATGATGAAAAAGTACTGGAAGAAGAGAAAAGACAAAGCGACGAGGAGATACGAGCCTCGTAGTCATCAGTAGGCCCAAACGACGAAGAAGAAGAACAATAAGATAATATAACATGAAGCAAAATAATAGAAAATATTGTAAAGTAAGACAAAGTGTAATAAGGCGGCTTCGGTGGCGTAGTCGGTAGCATGCTGAGCTTCTTTGCCCAAGATAGCGGGTTCAAACCCGGCCGAAGCCGTCGGATTTTTTAAGAGCGTTAAAAATCCCTCAGTATGCCTTCCTTCGGAGGGGAAGTAAAGCCGGCGGTCCCATGTCATAGATTTATGGCATGTTAAAGATCCTTCCACTAATTGCACCTGTGTGAAGCTAAATTGGATAGGTTAAAGAACGTAAACAACGCTCTTAGGTTTCTATGTTCGTTGCCAAGAGCCGACTGCGGCGGCGTCTAGTAGCTCAGTTCTGAACTTGGCTTAGTAGTCGTTGACGGTGGCGCTTGGCGGCAAAAGTAGGAACTATTTGAAAAATTCTTAGTTGCAGTACTTAAATTAACAAACAGATAACACACACTAATACAGTCATCACAATTAACACCGGTTATCAGACAGATTCTACACACACCCAAAGTACACGGGGATACATGACCGCGTTGTCGCAGCCCCTAAACTTAAGAACCAACCAACCAACCAAAGTGTAATAAAATAAAATAAAATAAAATAAAATAAAATAAAAAAATAAGAAATGATAAAAAATAAATTGATAAATAAAATAAAATTACACTAGAAGACCCGTGCTGCTCCGCAGCATTCACTTCAACAATCCTACAGCACTTCTGTCCATATGACATTTGCATGTCTTCATGCTAGTGACCTGAACAGACATTTACATTACCGTCGCTTTTGGGTAAATGATTATTTATTTATTTATTTATCGTGGGTAAATGATGAAGTAGACTTATGAGATCAAATGTGTGGGTGACTGCCTGTCCTCTGTGTGTGTAACCCACTATTTACCCTACGTACACTTAAGAGGCGCACGGACGTCAGGTTCCAGACGCAATTCTCAAAAGCCGAGGTAAAATAAATAATTAAATTAAAATATAGTAAAACGAAGTAAAATAAAATAATATATTATTAAATAATGCAATGTGAATAAAATAAAATAATAATAAATAAAAATAAAATGTAATAGGCCTAATATAAAATTAAATTAAATGAAATAAATTAAAATATTATTTTATTTTTTATGGAGCGGTAACATTCTCGCCTCCTGTGTCCAAGGTTTTAGGATTGAAACCTAGCACAGTCAGTTGGTATCTTAGGGTGCGGAACTGCGAGGGAGCCGTGGCAGTGACTCCGGGAAGACATTTCTACAACCCGGTGTTTCTAAAACCCGCAGTAGTTGAAAGGGACGTAATTATTATTATTAATATTGTTATAATTATGTTATTGTTATTGTTGTTGTCTTCTATCACGTTTTTACATGACAGTAAAAGTGAATAACATTTTCTTATTTCGATTGTTATTATTTCGTATGACATGAAGTGTACATGTGTTACAAATAAGGTGAAAAACTTAATTGATAGTATAAACAAAATGTACAAAAGTTCTGACAGGGAAGAAGATACAAGCAATACAAATGGATGTCCAACGAAAATGATTATGTTACACCGATTACATCCAAAAATGGAGTCCCTCTCCTTTCTCACTTTGTTGAATGGGACACAGCAAATTGTGTTCTACATACAGCATACTTGGAAGTGTATTGCATTTTCCTGATATAGTACTGTACAGCTGGAATGGTTTTGTTCCAAAAGCTGTGCTATGGTTGGCTTTTTGTAAATCGTTAGAAAAGCACAAGAAAAGCTTAACTCAAAATGTTAGAATAATTTGCACGATCATTTTGTCGGAAAACTCAAAAAAACATTGAAAAGCGTTTTTCTCTGAATCGACGCATTTTAAAGAAAAGTTTTTTAAACAAAAATTGTAGAGGACATTGTCACCTACAATTCGTCTCATTGAGGTCATGTCATACGTTTTGAAATGAAGAAGCTAGGTGGCGCCAAATTTTCCAAAAAAGTGTGTGTTTTTTTCACTTTTTGTCCTAGAAAAAAAGAGGTTTTTTTTTACAAAAGAGTGAATCAGAAATTTGTTCCTCTCAAAATTGTCTGCAACATTTATTTAAACGTTTGTTTCCTCCGACTTATACCGTTCCAAAGTTATAGCGCAGCAAATGCAACGCTGCGTAGTCAAGGCTACTATTGTTACTGCGGAGAGAGCGGTGGGCATAGTTTAGACCGGGACCGGTGTCGAACAGCTGCCTAAGGCTCAAACAATCATATCTAATTCAATCGCAACGTCTCAATCATAACTGTACACATATTAACCTTTGTGCCATCTGAATAGTACAATATTCACACTTCGGCAGACTATAACTTTGGAACGGTAAGGCGGAGGGAAAAAATGTCTGAATAAATGTTGTAGACAATTTTAAGAGGAATACATTTTTGATTCGCTCTTTTGTGAGCAAAGCATTTTTTCTAGGACAAAAAGTGAAAAAACCCTTTTTTGGAAACTTTGGTGCCACCTAGCTTCTGCATTTAGCTAAATTCGATCTTTGTACCGTTTGCCCTTGTTCAGTGCCAAAGGGCCGAAAAAACTCACTTACAAATTGAATTTTCAAAACGCGTTTCTTAGTCAGCCCCTACAACCTAGGATCAACAAACATGCAAAATATCAGCTTTCTAGGTCTAGTGGTTTCAGCACTGCGATGATGAGTCAATTTTGGATTATATATAAGAGATTTCATTCAGGTTAGGCAAATACTTGTTTTCCCGGCAATTGTATTTGGGCACAATTTGTGTCGACCGATTGGAAAGCATTCGTAACTGAAATAATACCCATCATTGTACTCTGACCCATTTGATTGTATCATTATTCATCTGGAGTAAAATGAAATGAGTTTTTAATTTTAAACTTCCCATCACCGAGTGAGAAAGTTCTCCGCCAGACCCACCCTGCCGAGCTGTTGCCAGAGTTTTTGAAAAATGACCCTCGCTCTTCTTTTGTGTTGTACACTAGTTTGTATCTTACTTGCCTGCCAACTCTCATTAGGCTGCCGTGCTGGATCCAGCTCCTCAGTCATTGTATTTCTTGGTGCGTAACAAAACTCCTTTAAGAATTGATCAACTATAATGGATTAGACTCGTCTCCTTCTTTCTTCGCCTTTGAACTCCGCTCTTTCAAGGTTGAGCATATTTCTTGACGGTCTAATGCACTCTTTATGCGGGTTATTTATCGATGTAGGGACAGGGGTGGTGAAACACCCTGCAACAGCACAAAGCACGGGGATGGGCACATTACACGTAGTTCAGCTATGAATCATTGTACTCTACTGGGATTCGCGTATCATTTTATCATTTTAAATGATCTTGTCGACTTCGTCGTTACGCTGGGGTCTGGCGTTACGTTACGGTGACGGGACGAAATGTACCGAGAATGCACTGAGGTGTGTGACGTCATAGTACTGCTTGAGCTTCCTCCTTTCCCCCGCGCGCTCCGGTGAGCGTGACGTCATCCAGCCAGCTACCTCCTTTGACCTTGGTTTGCACTTGCTAACGGACTTTGAGTTCACGCAGCATTTGTAGCATTTGTAGCATTTAAAATTAAATAAAGTCTAGTCTTTCAGACTGACTATCAGTTTTCTTCTCAACTGAACATAATAATGTTATTGGTTTTAGGGCACTTTTAACTACTCTGGCTTTTAGAGACGTTTGGGTGCCGGAATTCTTCCCCGAAGGGGATCTTAAACGTGCCAGTAAATCTACTGACACGGTTCCCTCGCATTTGCGCACCCTCAAATGCCTGCTGACTGCACTAGGATCTCAGCTGAACATCCTATGTTATTGGTCAAATGAGTTTTCAAACTATTCTCCTTCTTTTTGCTCTTCTTCTGCTTATTATTATTATTATTATTATTATTATTATTATTATTATTATTATTATTATTATTATTAAGCCTCCGTGGCTTAGGCGGCAGCACGCCGGCCTCTCACCGCTGGGTCCGTGGTTCAAATCCCGGTCACTCCATGTGAGATCTGTGCTGGACAAAACGGAGGCAGACAGGTTTTTCTCCGGGTACTCCGGCTTTCCCTGTCTACATTTCATTCCAGCAACACTCTCCACTATCATTTCATTTCATCTGTCATTCATTTAATCATTGCCCCAGAGGAGTGCGTCAGGCCTTGGCAGCCGGCACAGTTCATATCCTCGCCACTAGATGGGGGCTTCATTCATTCCATTCCTGACCCGGTCGGAGACAGGAAGCAGGCTGTGGATTTTCATTATTATTATTATAATTATTATTATTATTATTATTATTGTTATTATTATTATTATTATTATTATTATTATTATTACTATTATTATTTATTCCTATCTATTGAAGATTTATTGAAAGTACGGTACTTGTAACACATTATAGATAAAGCACCCTAGGGGAACCAGATTAAAGGAGGATGGCAAGTATACTGTTTTCTTCTCGAAAAATGCATAAATGAGAAACTTGAATTGAAAATTTTAGTTCTAAGACTATACTAGCTTCAATAAAATAAGAAAAAAGAGAATTTTCATAAACATCTATCAGCCAACAAAACTGGGTGTTATCAGACGTAATGAAATAAAAATAAATAAAATGACAATCCTTAATAATACGAATCAACTAATTGCAAGTCACGATTTTCATGAGTGAACATATAAGTAATATTTTGATACTACATCACACACATAAGCCACATATGATGGATTTGTGGGATCAGGATAGTTTCAATTATTGTAAGTTCAAGGTCAATCAATGTCTAAAGGCAATGCCTTGTCGATTCAACCATTGTCTTCTGTCTTCAGCCTGTCTTTTCATCTCACAATAGGAACCACATCCTACGTTTTGTATCAATGCTTGAAGGAATTGCTTCTTAGGTCGACCTCGTCCCTTCTTTCCTAAGACCTTTCCTTCTAGTAGATTGGTTAGAAAGGTATTATGACGCACGGTGTGTCCAAGGTACATATCCAAAACTAAAAACCAAACAAATATTATACATAATCCAATAATATTATGGATATGACTTTTCATATAGGTTTGTTTGTAAGTTATTTTCCAATTTTTGGGTTACTACTATCGTTATCATTACTATATACAATCGGAATGCACCCTCTGCCAATTAATGGGATGTATTGCCATTTAATACCAATGTTATTATTTTTATTAATGTGATGTATTCTTTTTACATTTATGTATAATATTAATTAATAAATCAACCCCCCCCCCCCCTTCTCCAGTTTGTGGAGATCCCAGGGCTGGGAATTCATTCATTCATATCCATTGTTCCCCTTTAGGGGAGCGATTGAACTTTCGATTTCATCTTCGGGTGGTTTCCCTCGTTTCTTCCCAAAATCCCTTCATCCTCTCGGAATGCTCCTTCTCCCGCTCAGATATCCATTTTTTTTTTTGCAGGTTGTTGTGATATTCTTTGCTCAAACTTAACATTTGTGATTTTATTCCGGCACTCAATGCAGTTCTTGAGATTTTCTTTATTGATCTGTTGTAGGTCCCTCTGCATTTACTATTTGTTATGATGATGAATAATAATAATAATAAAAATGATAATAATAAATATAATAACCAGAAAAAGCCGAGCAAAATTTCATACACACACCTACAGGTTGGAAAACTCCGGAATGGCAAAGAAACTCATCAACATCTACACACAGAACCGGGTTTAGAAGGCAATTAACACATTATAATTAATGTTTTTTAGACATCTCAGTCTAATTACCAGCGTTTTGCCCCAGTGTGCTATTGAGCTCTTCAATTGGCATGGTGCACCTCACCTAGCACATACTGAGAAACCCACTGAAACGCATTTATAAACCAGAAGGTGAGCTGGACCGTGCCAAGTGATGAACCCAATGGTATACTGGGGCGAAACCTTTGCACTACACTGAGCTGTCTGAAAAGAATTTGTTATTATCAAATAATTCCGAAATATAGATATTATATGCCTGAAAACTGCATATTAATGAGGCTCATTATAGTACAAGTTTCATTATGCTACAGGTTCTCCACCAATCAGAGCTCAATATTTTCATTACGATACAGCTGTTTGACCAATTATGTAAGGATTATGAACCCAGGGCATGCACTCTGTTCAGTAAACGCAACTGGGGGAATATCGACAGATATTTATGAATATTTATGTTCGCACATAAGCAAAAGTTATAATTATCGGCGAACATTAGCAGACGTATACAACTCCCCTTTAATGGTAATTAAGACACTCGCATGGACAATATAAAACTCGCTTCAATCGTTTTATAAACATACTCGTGTCTTATCACCATGCTAGACTTGTAGCCCAAATTAGCTTGTTAGTGGAACAGGTTGTATATTTCACACATTATCAATCCATGAAATGTGTCTTCATCCACGTTATATTTTGCCTTATATATTCTCCTAAACAGACTGCTGTAGTAATTGATATTTAATTCCCATCACTCATTCAAGTTATTGCAATTTCCTTATCATGGCTGTGTTAAGTACTGGATAGTGATGTTGGCTGTCAACCGTGAGTTCATTTGATCTGAGAGCTAGAACGGGGTTGACTTAGTCTCGTAAGGATAACTGAGAAGATCCTGAGATCAATTCACACCCCATCTACTCTAGAAGTGGTTATTCGTGGTTTTGTACTTCCCTTCCCCGAAAATGATAAGATGGTTCTTATTATAATATCATGGTCACCTCTGTTCTAATCTGAGTCCAATTACAAGTACACATACTATACACACCACATTAACACACGCTATCAGAAAAAATGCACACACACAAAACCAAGCCACGAAAAACCAAAGAGGGCTCGGTGAGTCTCATTGTGAAATTCCTTGGTGAATTGGTTTTAACGAAGGTGTTAGTCCTAAATAACCGTCACCATCTGTAGGTCAGACGAAAGTGTCCAATGAAACCGTAATTTTCTTCAGATAGCTCCTTATAACATGGTTAACCTTGTAAGAACCATGTACACATTCGAAGGCTTTCTGGTAGTCGATGAAGCAAGCAATGAAGTGATTTACAGTTGTAGGTCTGCTCGAATACCATGGTATCAATAGTGCGCTGCTCCTTACATGGGTTAGTCTTGAAACTCTTCTGCTCATCTTCACGAATTTATTTGTAAATGCATTGTGTCTGAATTATACTAGTTATGATGGCTGATAGATTTTATACAAGGTTGACTGGTACGTGACGCGACGATGTTTGGATTGATTTGTGACATTACAATCCTTTGGATTGAGATACGTTAACCCTGTGATTATTATTGCGTATTATTATTATTAACATTCATATAAGTATTATGTTATTAATATTACTTCCGTCAGTCTCAATGAAGGACACTGATTCACTCTATCTTGGAGCAATTCTCTGTATGTTACAGGAGGCAAGCTATCCATCGCTTGACCAGCCAAGAGAACACCGCACTAATTGGCTGGGGAGTGCGATCAGCACAGTGGAAATCAACAGAGGTGTACACTAGCATGTATGAAACCTCCCTTATGTCGTACACATCACATTTTGCCAATGACTGACAGGCTCATTCACCGTACCTTCTAATTGTCTTAGTACAGCGCCAGCCACGTTTCTGTTGACAATTGTGAATCCATCACAGCTGAGCCCAAGATCTCTCACTTATCACTTGCGCATTCCCTGTTTGACCCTTTAGCCAAGCCCACTGTGTCACTGAAGCAAGTTCCCAGATCAGAGTTTTGAGACCTGGCATTGACTGTGGCTATCCTGGATATGTTTTTCATTGGATTTTCTGTCACCCATATCTCATATGTCATATTGTTTTAAGTTGTGAATCACCAAACTCAATACCTGGTGAGTTAGCCGTGGTCGTTACGGCGTGGCTTCTGGCAGTCACTCACATCCGGAAGGCGAGGAGGTTCAAATCCTCCCGCCGGCAACCTTGAAGATGGTCTTCTGTGGTTTCCCATCTTCCTTCCAGGCAAATGCCGGGGTTGGTCCTTAACTAGAGGCCACATCCGCTACCTTCCAACTCCTCGTCCGTACATTCAAACTTTTCTCCACAGACAACACTCCACACGCGACGGTACTTGTAGCTCACCCCATGGATGTCCGCATAGAAGCAGCTACAAACTGGCGAGCCGAACATGTCCTCGGACACTCCCGGCACTAAAATCCATACGCTAAAAAAAAGAAAAAATAGAAAATATAACTGAATTCTGGACCCAAGTAATTGCAATTGTACACACTACTGCAGTCATCACAATAACATGTGGTACCAGGCGAAAACAGAAATTGCACAAATTACTCGTGGCTCTTCATTAAAGCTCCTAATGTAGCGACACGATTCTACCGTGATGCAACATTTACCTCTTGGACGTATTACATCGATGCACGTTCATAGACAAGGGGTGGTTGCGCATCTCCATCTGTCCCCTGCACACTCCTCACTCCTGAGTATCATTATCGCAATACATTCTTCATTACTAGATAGCTCATAATAGCTTGCCACGGTGGGTGAGTGGATAGCGTGTCGGTCTACTAACCCCAAGATTGCAGGTTCGCCCCTGACCGTGGTAAGTGATTTTTGAAAGGCGGCAAAAATACGATACGCATGTCATACGATGTTGGCATGTCAAAGAACCCATTTGAATTCAGTAGGCCGAGTTCATAATGGCAAAATTAATCTCGGGAGTTTCCGCCAACACAAAGTTCCTCATTTCTCTACTAGAAAGCGCTATTGTGTTCAAGGAGATTAGATATCTAACCTCCTTGACTTTCATAGTCAAGGAACTACGAAATTCGACATGCAAGCTACCCTCTGGGTGTCAAATAGCAAAGCTTGCACCAGGCACCCGAGGCCATACGATATTATTAATTAGCTAATAATGAGAACTTAACTTGATTGTTTCAGGAACGGTCATTGGCAATCGTCGTCCTAAGAAAACCATGTCAGTTGTATTTGTGATCATCGTATGATAATATCACCATGGGTGTGTACAACTGAGATAGCTACTGCACAATTTTAATTCGCGCACCCAGAATGACTCGAGTACTCCTCCTGTAACACATACACAGTTCCTGGTTTCTGTTTATGCGCCTGCCTAGATGTCAACTTTTACCATATGGTCCGTTTAAAGTATATCTTGACAATTTACATCACCATTTGCACTAATAAACTACTTATAATCCTATGTCTTTGCGTTATTCCGCCAAAGTTTCATTGCGTTGTTCCGTTTCCAGTGAAATAACAACAGGCTAAGTTACGGATAAAAGCACTTGCTCAGGAACTGCCTTCTTTTTCCGCCAGATTCATCCCTCTACAGCGGCGAGGAACGATCTATTTCTTACGCTCCCCCAGGGGCTCACATCTAGTGGGACGTGGATTGTCGACCACGGGGTCCCAGCTGAGTCCGGCATTGCTTCCACTTACTTGTGCCGGGCTCCTCTCCGTCTTCTTTCCTGTCGACGTCACTTGGTCAACTCTTGTTCTCTTCCGATCCCGACAGTATTAGGGTATCCGAGGCCTAGGGAGTCTCTTCCTTTCCCGCCTTAATTGGCCCTTGTCTCATCTTTTCTGATACCCTCCTTCTGCGAGGGGTTAGCCTTCTTTTTCTTTTCCTGTTATCTCCTGCCTTCTGCTCAAGGTCCTCAAGGAGGCAGGGTGTGTGTAGCTCCACCATTTCTGGTGCACCCTAGATATTGCTACACCCTCAGGGGCTCACGGCTGGTGAGTTCGTGAGTTGGCGACCCCGAGGGATTCCTCAGCTGGGTCCGGTTTCCCCCTTTTATCCATTACCTCTGGGGCGGACTCTCACCTCCTTCACTTTCCTATCTGCCTTTCATGGCTCTCCTTCCATCCAAGTCCCTCAATCCGCATGCTTCGAGGGTTGAGGGCATTTCTATTCCTCCTGTCCTTTATTTGCCTTATTCTCCTTTTGTTTTCCATTTCTTCTAGTATATAAGTTAGTAGTTAGTTTTATTTATAGTTTACTCTTTATTATCATCTTCACGATCACCCAAACCATTAGGGGCCGATAAACTAGATGTTAGGCCCCTTAAAACAACAATTACCAGCATCATCATCACATCATAGTTCTTACGCCAAACACAGGACTAGTATCCCCTTGTCAGTGCCAAAGTGTAACTAATTTTGGCCCGAAAGCAGTTGTGATGCTGGTTTGAAATATTTTAATTCTGATTCTACGCACAGTATGTGGCTTACGCGAATAAACATCATCCATTTTTTTCCCTTAAAGGGTGAAAACATTGTATTATCTCGATATATTTCATGGGATCGAGATGATCTATAGGCTAGTGAATCTAGAATAATGTTGTCACACACTAAGATAGTGATACGAGTCACAGCATTGGGGAAACAAGACTGCATGGTTTAGAATTAACAACATTCTTTGTATCCATCCTCTCAGTTTTTGGTTTTTGGTTTTGTATTGTGGTCGTACGTCCTAGCCACAACAATTTGTTGCCATTGCTTTAACTGTAGACTGGAAACATTTGTGGTCAAAGTTGTGTGTGTAATGAATGTACCTGATAATTTGTGATATTGTAATGATTATTATTATTGTCCGAACCGTAATTACTTGGATCAATGCTTAAGTTAGACGTCATGGCATTTGAGATAATGTACCATCAAGGGATTAGCCTTGATTGAATGGGGAGAGTGTAGAAAATCTTAACTGGAAGTGTCAGGATTCAAACCTTCGATGTTTGGCAGAGTGGCTCTCCATGATAATCGTGGATCGAGGGTGAGTTCTTCACCTAAAATGGAAGCATATTCATGTTTATGATATCAATCACGAGTCTATGCCAGCAAAAGAGCCCTTTACAATAAAGCGAGGAACATGTTTTCTAAAAATACATATTCTTTAAAGCTATCTGAGTAATTAGATTGGCTTTGCATCGCCGATGAAGTTAATTCAACTTGGTCAAGTGTGTTAATCCAGTAAGTTATTTCTCTATCTTAATGGACTGGCTAGTTCTCTCTCCGGCCGCCCACAATATAGCCACAGCTGCTACATCGCGATCATTGACCCCGATAATCCCTCCGATTGCCCAATATCACTACCTCGATAAAATAAAGATGAATATTCCGCCATAAGCCTAATTGTTCGGACGGCAGCCCATTAAACTTCATTGGTCCGGGGAATGAGTATCGTACACTCTGAGTTGCACAAAATAGTCCCCCGTCACTTACATCAGAAAAGTCAGTAGCTCGTTAATATTTTTAGGGTACTTAAAAGCAAAATACCCAAATTATGCTGAAATATTTGAAGCCATTGTTTAGTGTTGCTTAAACAATCTACTAATGCCAGCTTTTCACTTGGTCAACATGAATGAACCCAATTAGATTGGGTGTGGTGTTATAACAATCAATTTTCTAGTGCCTGACATTTATTATTTATTACTTATCGTATGGCTTTTAGTGCCGGGAGTGTCTGAGGACATGTTCGGCTCGCCAGAGGCTGTAGCTGCTCCAAGCGGACAACCATAGGGTGAGCTACAAGTTCCGTTCAATTTCAAGTAGTTCCAACTTTCACTAACAGATGTCACTGATACTTAGTGGTGAACTTTTGATAGAGCGTTCCAACGAAATCTAACCTAGAAATTTAGCTTCACACAAGTTTAGTCCGTGGAAGGATCTTTTACATACCATAAATGTATGACATGGGACCACCGGCTCTACTTCCCCTCCGAAGGATGGCATACTAAAGGATTTTAACGCTCCTAAAAATCCGACGTCTCCGGCCGGGTTTGAACCCGCTATCTTGGGCACAGCAGTTCAGCATGCTACCAACTACGCCACCGAAGCCGCTAGTGTCTGAAATATATTATATGCATTGTGTATATACTTAATAACACTACTTGCATAAATTGTGGCAAAATTGGATGACTATCTCTATTCATCAAGCGAACATAATCAGACTCTGATCACTTGGCTTAAATTAGGTCCAGTGTTCATAATTCTTATGCATCTACAGTGATTAAGCTACAGACGTTCTTAATTCAACATTGTAGCAAGTCAAATTCTCTAACCAATTATATATTACTAGTATTACCCGTCGCGAATATTCTAGTTGTAAAGAGTACACTTAGCAAAATCTCAATCATGAATGCTATGACTGATTTATCCTTGGTATGAATAATCAGACTTTATCAATTCAGCTACTGGTGCAGTGGTTAGGGGTTTGTCATTCTTTCATAGGTATATCAGAGCGAAGTTAGTTTTCTGGGAATATCACAGACACTGTTAATTTAAGGGCCTTTAAATGTGGTTTTCGGAGACCCTTTATAGTTGGGTGAAAAATACCTTTCGTATCACACTCACACGTGAAAATTGCGAGAAAAAATCTAGAGTGCCCCTTGACCCTCTTAAGCCCATTATACTGTATGTAATGATGAATTTTACAGCTTAATTTGGTTCAGTGATAACCTTATAACCGTATGGAAATTTTCACAATAATGTAATAATTGGAATTGCATTGCGTCTTACAGAAATAGATGGACCTGTGAGATTCTGTTCCCATGGTTACCGTGTTGCATTCTTTCATTATTTCATTGTAAATATACAGGTTTTATGGTATTTATTTAATTGTGAGGCATTTAAAGAGTAAGTGAGTGCGTTTCGCTTACGCATTGGGTTATGCTGAACCTGTAGGTACCCCATATGTGTAGGTTGGTGTTAATAAGACCTTATTTTCGCTACAAAACTGGAATGGGACCTTAGCAGAATAATATAGGGAGGAATTCCGTTTATACTTCTCAGTCAGTCAACACGATTGTGCCTAAACCTGAGAAATAAATAAATTCACTTGGATGACCTGTTTCGTTCGTCAAGCGATCATCATCAGATCCTTTACACTTAGGCCGCTAAATCTATGACTAAAAGTATGTTATGGCATTTACAATATGTACATTTATTAAGTTACAGCAGTTATTATAAACTAGCGCAATTTTTCAAGGTTTGTTAGTTATATGTGATTTTATGTTAACATATTATTAGTGGTTATTGACCTTCAGGTTTGCTTTCAAATTTCGTATTTATTTCGTGAGCTTTTGTAGTTAGTTAGGTTAAAATCTTTAACCAACAACTTCAATGTAGCTGAGTTGACACTGTAGTAAGTACGATTAGCGGATTTGCGGCTGTTCCTGTACAGATGTTCACTTCACTACACGTCTCACTGCGGACTTAAGGTCTAATTCTATAGTGCCTACTCGTTGGTTGGTAGCTAGCGCTATCTCTTGCTGTACCGTGAACTATATTGGAAGAGAATATCACTAGGCTATATGTTGTTGCATCGTGAAACTTACTTTCTGAGCGTGGAGCAGGCTACGAGTCCTAACTTATAGTGTTGCATGTCAATCTGGAGTTTCTCAACTATTATAGAACAGTGTTTATCTGCAGTCACGCGCAAAACAGGTCTTTCATATACCAAACTGACGAATTTTGATCGTGGTTTGCACTCTATAATACTGCATACATTTGGTCTTGGATTATTGAGAAATACAACGAAATATAGACTCAGCAAGGAACTTCCTAAATTATTAAAACATAGGGTGATACTCTATAATTACAAATCAGTCAAAAACACAGCGAAATTAGTCAACAAACAAAAGTCAATACACACAAAATCTGGTATAAGGTTAGTGTATTTTCCTATTATCAACATGTACACCATCATTCCGATAAACAATGCCAATAAAATAATAGAAGATAACCTAAAGATGAGTAACTCTGTAAAAGAAACGAAAGAGAGAATGAAAGCTTTGAAGGTTGTACTCAACGAAAATGTACAACACAGTATTTCAGGTCAATGATGAACTCAACCTGTTAACAAATGGTTTAGTGATGGAATCACCACTCAGCATGTTTGTAGCTAATATTTTCATTACTAGCATAGGGAAGACTTTCTAACAGAAAACAGGGCTAAAGGAATCCTACAATGGAGTAGATAAGTGGATGATATTCTATGCTTATGCGACACGGAAATAGCAAATGAAGAGACGCTATTCCAAGAAATCAACAGTTTACACCACTCAATCAAATTCACCAAGGAATCAAAAACAGAGCGGAACATAAATTACCTTAAAATAACTATCAGTATATCAGACAGCAGTGTGACATACTTGATCTTCCGCAAGCGTACACAATCATCTCACGCTACTGATAATCGCTCCAACCACATTAGCACACATAAACTAGTGGGTTTCAACTAGATGGCACAGAGGTTCATGAGTGTACCTATGATAAAAGAAAACGAAGAAAAGGAAATTAAAGCAATAAAACAAATAACTTCAAAATAATTTCAACCCCAATTTCAACTGTACATAGGCAATCGGGAGAAACACAATTTAAGCACCACCAAATAATGAGAACAAATTCGCTCGATTCAATTTCCTAAACGCAAATTTACTAACCTTCTCAGAAAATAAGAAATCAAAACAACATTCAGAATCTCAAACTCCAGTGAAAATCACCTCCATAACAGTAACTTAAATACGCAGGACCCATACTGAAAATCAGGGGTATATTTATTTACGTGCCAGGAAACAGAGTGTTAAGAAAACGACGATGGAGAGACTGGTACAAGAATGAACACCCGTTATAAAGAACAAAGAAATGCAATTAAGTACAGATAAAACTCAACAGTATGTTTCGAAATATAGAGCAGTTAAAACGAATGTCATATTGAAATGATAATATTAATAACAAAAACAATAATAATAATAATTATTATTATTACTGTATGGCCCCAGCTAAGTGTGTGTCGATCTTTTGACTTGGTGTGATCTAGGCGATCTACTCTACAATTTTTAAGATCCGTCAATCAGTGCCATTTGGCAGAACAACTGTAACTTTGCTGGTCGGTCTATCACTGAGATTTAATTTAATGTTCATTTAATCACAGCAGCAACAAAAACGACAATCGAAACTTAAACATCTAAAATACCTTCTATTTTGGGTCATTTTAGCCTGTACAATGACCAGTTGCAAAGCCTCTTAACGAACTTTCCGTAAATACTGCAATAGAACAGTGTTCTTATACCCTTACGGGGAAATAATTCCGCGTAAAATAAAGAGGAGGGTGCTCGAAATGTTCTTCCGGAAGTAATAATTAATTACTACAAAAAGCAGCTTATGATTCTAACCAGCTAAAAATATACGCTACCGAATACAGTACTTTGTAAAATAGCATGTCGAAAGGAATATTGTATCAGCATCTAGACATAATTCTGAAGGTCTACAGTAGGTATCTCCAGCAGTACGCTTAGCGATTGGCAGCAACTTGCAGTACGCTCGTGGTTGATGGGTTGTATAACCAAAGTACTTTACGGCGTGCGTCGAAAATAGAAAGTTTAATTCTCTCACTGAAAGTTTCGAAATTAAATCCTTCTAAAGGTTTAGTCTAGCTCATATAATTTTAGGAGAACCTTTATTACGGTTCGTACAGCCGTGCGTGGTGATAGGAGATTATAAGATTCATAATGGGCACAAAATTATCAATTGAGTTAGATGAAACGAGCCTAGATAGGCTTAATGGACGATGCAAGCACACGGTGTGAACTTTAAGGGCTCTTAGATATTACGCAGACTTTTAGCGACCGACGATATAGCGATGGAAATCGGACTTGGAAAATGCAAGGCGATCATACTGGCAGGAGGACGATATAGTGATGGAATTCGGACTTGGAAAATACAATGCGATCGTATTGGCAGGAGGAACACGTGCCTAACCGAGAACAATAATAATAATTCCTAAGAGAAATTATCCAACCCTCAGGCGTGAATCGTGATGCAAACAGAGAATCTCTAAATTGTAAAGAGTCTACAGAATCACATGGAACAAGTGTAATAAGAAATCTATCTCCGGTGAAGCAAAATTACGACATTAAAGACAGTAATCAAACCCAAGGCACTATACGCTTCTGAAACAATGATCATAGGGGGAAGATCACTGATTCAAGATAGCCTATACAAAAACAAGAAATAATAATCTTGAGGAAAAAGTTTGGCCCAGTTTGCACTGAGGGAATCTGGACGGAAAGGAAATCCCAGGAGCTTCATCGGCATTCGGAGAAACATCGGAAACATAAAAAAAAAACGTTTGGAATTTTATGGGCATATTCTCAGAATGGGAGATCATAAAGTGACTAAAGGATTTTAAATCTTACTCGCACAAAGAAATCTCAGAACAACTGGCTTCTTGAAGTTGAGAAAGACCTTCGGGAAATAGACATGTCAAGCGATATAGTACTGGACAGATCTAAGTTTAGAATTGTAGTTGACAACCATAAATTTTCAGACCACCCAATCATTGCATCCAACAGGACCTGGACGGATAAGCATCAGCTGCCCCTAAAAATAATGTTTTATGCAGCCCAACTAACGTGTGTTGTCAAGAAGGTCGATATTTCTCTGCTTGCGTCCCGAATGTTACTGCGCCCGAATAAACCCATCAGTACTTATATCCGCTGCACTGTAAAGGATTGCAGACATGTAAATTACCCAGCTCACAAACTTACCATGCCTACTAAGTAAAATTGGGAATTTCAGGAACATACAGGATAGATATTATTCGTAAGAAAATAGTACTACCAGCCAAGGTACAAATTTCTACTATCATTTACATTTAGAGCAAATCGAGAAACTCCAATCTCGAGGGGTGATAAGGTCTAATCTATAGTGAGCGCCTGTAGCTATACCTCGCAGTACTATTTTCGACGATGACGACAATGAAAACGGTGTCAGTTAAGATAAAAGTTGACTGAGTCGCTAAAAAGCGCCAGCCGTTTATTGTGCTGAAACAAGTACAATAAAACTGGCTTCCTGCCTGAATATGGTGTCCCCTTGACACTCTCACAAAAATGAACTTCAAAAATAAACTTGCACGTGGCACTGATGTAATAAGAAATGTGAAACGGTGTGATACTAAGCATTACCCTACTTTATACAAATCCGCTTCAACTCTGAACCGTAGTTCCATATCTAAGCAAAATCTTTCATTAACTATGTGCATATATACATTCATTTATGTTTCGCACAAATTATACACTCTATTGTGTCGAAAAGATTAAATTGTCTATCTTTCAATGAGTCTCTTATCTACTCAACTTCCTTAACAATCAAATAACAA
The DNA here is from genome assembly GCA_946902985.2 of Meconema thalassinum. Taxonomy (NCBI): domain Eukaryota; kingdom Metazoa; phylum Arthropoda; class Insecta; order Orthoptera; family Tettigoniidae; genus Meconema; species Meconema thalassinum. Next base: position 833,486,771 of record OX336390.1, on the reverse strand, counting down.
ACATACACCGCAACTATCGTGTTGAAAGTAATAAATACTCGTCTTAATCAATTGAACATAAGCGACGAACATTTAAGCTAAGCACTGTTCCTTTTATCTTTTATCTATTCATTACAAAATGCTGAAATATTTCTGAAATTCTTTACTGTGTTAATAATTCTCTGATAAACGTGAATACTAGAAGTGCATGGCATTAACCTTCATTCTCACACTCCTCTTTCAAAATTATACAACAATTACCTCATCTCTTAAACACCCTGTACAGAATCTTCCTTTAATACACTCAAATAACTTCACAATCACTGCGATCAATACTAGAAAAACTTGAGACTCCTCAGCCTCCTCTCGTAAAAATACGTAACTCATTTACGTCTATATCTCCTTACTTTGCACGGTATTTCAACTATAAACTTCCATTTCAATACACTTTCTTCCTAACTTTAACACTCTTCTCTATCCTGATACAACTTTACCTCGTGCTTACAATTCCACTTCTGCAATAAATTTCTGTACTTTCACTTTCTGATCACCCTGTGATTTAACTTTGTTAACTTTCTTTTTCACGTGTTTAAATTCAGTTTTACATTCAATTACAACCTTTAAAGAAATATCAGTAAGAATTCATATTTTTAACAAATGATATAAGTTTGACTTCCTTCCATGAATATATTTGTTTAACAAATTCATCTATGCTTTTTAATGCTCTAAATTTCATTAGAGATATGTGTATAAGCGTTCTCGTAATACTTTCGTTTATAATTAGTTGAAAATAAATTTCTGACACTCTAATCAACATCATGAGTTGTCGAAATATTCTTTACACTTCGTGACATAACTTCTTAAATATGCGGTACTTAAATTTGCTTCAATAAACTTCCTTTACTTCATTTACAATTATGCTCCTTCTTTAGTTCGTTCAACGTTATACTCCTTTTAAATAGTTCACTCTACATTCTTTTAATAGTTCATCCTACTTTCCTTTAAACAATTCATTCTACATTCCTTTAAATAATTCATTCTACATTCCTCGAAATAGTTCATTATACATTCCTTTAAATAGTTCATTCTACATTCCTTTAAATAGTTCATTCTACATTCCTTTAAATAGTTCATTCTACATTCCTTTAAATAGTTCATTCTACATTCCTTGAAATAGTTCATTCTACATTCCTTTAAATAGTTCATTCTACATTCCTTTAAATAGTTCATTCTACATTCCTTGAAATAGTTCATTCTACATTCCTTGAAATAGTTCATTCTACATTCCTTTAAATAGTTCATTCTTTCTTGCCTTTCATAATTGCATAAGGTGTATAGTATTTCACTCATTTCCATACAGATTTTCCCATATTTCTCGAATTTTTAATGAATAAAAGATTTTCATCCACTCTTTTATTTTTCCTGGGTCTTGGTTCATATCCAGATCGGTTCTTTGGTAATGGCCTTAAATAATTCTGGCGCAGTACTAATGCACTGCAAGCATATCCCTTGTATTAGTCTGTAGTTGGAGCCTCCGTGGCTTAGGCGGCAGCAAACCGTCCTCTCACCGCTGCGTCCGTGGTTCAAATACCGGTCACTCCATGTGAGATCTGTCCTGGACAAAACGGAGGCAGACAGGTTTTTCTCGGGGTACTCCGGTTTTCCCTCTCACTCTCCACAATCATTTCATTTCATATGTCATTCATTTAATCATTGCCTCAGAGGAGTGCGACAGGCTTCGACAGCCGACACAGTTGATATCCTCGCCGCTAGAGGGGGCTTCATTCATTCCATCCCTGACCCGGTCGGTCGACTGGAAGCAGACTGTGGATTTTTATTAGTCTGTAGTTACATCAAGGGAAAAATAATACTGATCAGTGACGTTTGAGGGAAATGGTTGCAGTACATTAGGGTACCCTACGGGATGCAAGCAGAGAAATATCGGCCTTCCTGATATCAAGCCTTAGTTGGGCTGCATAAAACCATATTATTTGGGGCAGCTCATTTACCCGGTAACTTATATAGTTTCGCAAAAGAATCTCGTAAGGTTAATTTTCTTGTGTTCATGTAAAGAGGAAAATAACCCGAAGTGAACTGTTTGCTTGGACGTCACATGCACATATAGTACGGACAAATTAGGCTTCGAAACGGAAAAAATTAAATGACAACAATGACACACCTAAATTTTCAAAAAACATTAGCCATCTTCAATTTTTCAAAAAACTGTTATAACTTATGAACGAAAAGTAGAAATAAGGTGCGGTTTTCGCCAAAAGTTGTGTTTGGGCTTTTAGATGTTGTACTTACTATAAAAACTCTCAATCAATTCGGGGACCGTCCTTAAATGTTTGTATTTAGAAAAATGCTATAGCTTACGAACAAAAAGTAAAAACTAAATGCGATTTCCCCAAAAAGTTGTGTTTCTACTTTTATATGTTGTGCATACTATTAACTCTTGATATTGTACTTAATATTAACAGTCAAGTCAGGGATGCGTGAATAGCGTTAGGGGAAGGAATGGATAAGAACGACATTGTCACATAGCAGTTTTGCAGGTGCAGCGTGAAATAATTTTTGAAGTCTTGTAGCTACAAATTAAGTGCCAGTGTAGGTTTTGATTGCATGTTAGAATTGTTATGTTCCCATTCTAGAATACCTCAGAAGAGTGGTGGCGCAGCGGTCAAGCTGTTGGCCTCTCACCACGGTGGACCGTGTACGAATCCCGGTCAATGCATGTGAGATTTTCAAAGTGAAATGGCATATCCTGTGGTTCGGATTCCACGTAAAACGGAGGTCCCAAAGCTCATGATCTCGAGATTAACGGTCACGTAATACTACAATCTTCCTTTTCTGAACACTACGATATTTAAACATCCTGTTCATTTAATACGTATCTACTTCCAGGGAGGGTATGACGTTCGGTGGAGGCTTTAAGGGGCGGGTATTGAAGTCTTTTATCCCTTGTAGTATACTGCTAAGTTGATGAAGGTAAAACGGAACGGTTCTGAACCCTCCAAAATAGGAGTATTGGGAAAATACGACAGAAATTCCATGAAAGGCGGAAAAAAATCGTTATTACCCCGGATACCCTAAGAAAAGATAATTTAGTCAATAAACAAAGTCTACACGGAATATGTTGTTGTTGTTGTTGTTGATACATTGAGGCGTTTGCAACATACTGGTCATGTAGTCCCGTGTACTTGGGCGTGTTTGGAATATGTCTTATAACCTGTGTCATACGGATGGTTGTACTATAATGTGTATTTTTGACAGGGGTTAGGATCTGGGTAGGAGGTAGATGTGTCCTTCATTTAGGTGCTACCCCAGCATTTCCTTTGAGTAAAAGTGGGATATCCATGGAAAACAACTTCATGGGTGATTGACGTAGGAATCAGACCCTCCTCTCTTCAATTCTGCACCACAAGGTCTCAGACCAGAATGAAATTACTTGGCAGAGCTGGGGCTCGAACCCGGAACTCCACTGTGGCAGCCAAGAATGCTAGTCACTATTGGCACTAGTAAGTGGAAGCAAGGCGCAAGCCCATTGGTTGCTAGATAATTTTCCACAAGTTTTGAACCCTAAAGAGAGACGGGGATGGAGCCTCTAATTATCGCTCACTCAAGAAATACCTTACGTGCCGTGATATTTAGCAACACATTAAGTTTTTAACCCTTCGACTTTCAAGGTAACGATCTGTCGTTACGCCCTGTTCGTGCCAAAACTGTCAGGGTATCCGGCCTTTATTATTGATTATTTCATTATTTTTACGCTTGATAACAGCAATTTTCAGGGAATATGAAGAAGGCAATTTTAACTTCGTTTACATTCCGCGGGGACTTCTGAAGATCTGTATTTACTGCATATTAATTCTTAGAGTCTGAAACATGTGAATACAGAGTTTTGTGTCTTGTTTACGACGTGGTTGGTGGCAAACTTTCGTGTATTTTCCTCAGTTTTCGTTGGTAATTTTCAAATCTTGACAATTACCACGCTACCAAATAATATTAAGTTTCCTTTAACATAAATAGTAGACTTAACTAGTGAATTCGATTTCCCAAAATTACTTCAAATGGGGCAGATGGCCTCGTAGTTCCGCCCCTTAAAACAACAATAACTAACTTCTTCAAAAAATTCAAATCTGAAATTTGTATATTTTTTTCATTGTTTTTTAACATTAAAATCGTAGACGTCACTTATTTTCATTAATAACAAGTGATTTAAAATATATTATTTTAATATCTTTATTGGTCCCTCTTGCATATCATTTTAAATTACGTGTCTGCACAGCTTGGTAAATATAACTGACAGTTTTCACATATCCATCAGATGAGAGCTTGAATGTGAAAGGGTTAAGACTAGAATTCACTAACCATCCTCTCACCTGGAGGACCCGGGTTCGATTCCTGGCTCCGTCAGGGATTTTAAAACTGACGTGAGGGTTGGAACGGGGTGCACTCAGCCTCGTGAGGACAATTGAGTAATTGTCTGACAGTGAAGCAGCGCCCCTATCACGAAAACCAAGATTAACGGCCGAGGGGACCCGATGTGCTGATCACGTGTCACCCCAATATCTGCAGGCCAAGTGGCTGGGCAGCAGTCCCTTGGTCGGCCTAGGCCCTTCATGGGCTGTATACTGCCAGGGGTTGTTGTTGTTGTTATTCACTAATAATTGCCACCAATAACAGTTCCAAGTTGTCTTGTCTGGCCACTATGGCATGTAGAATATTCCGGATATAGACATTATAATTGAAGGCGATATTTTAAGAGCACGGAACATAAAGCAATTACGAGTATAACACAGAGTATTTCAGAATATATTTTCCCCTTTGCTAATATTAGATAAATGTGTAATTAAAAATGCATGGCATTCTAAGTTATTAGCGATAACTCGCTCTAGGTGAGCTCAGAATTCACTCACTAATTAAAACTTGGACGAGACGTTCGTGCCTCGGGACTCGCCAAGTGGCGATTAGTTTGAAACTGTGGTGACGTGCACTGTTGCCATATATCATTGTTCTCGCTGCATGAAACGTGCGCAACCTTAATGTATACGTCTCCATGGATACCCTTGGTGATAACAGGATAATCATTGTCAATTTGAGCTTCCGAGCTGAAAACTAGGATAATTGTAGCCTCTTAAAAGGTTTTGTATAATCTGTTGGAACATGGACGTACAGCATATCGTGAAGCAATTCATCTCCCTGTGGTAGAATTGTAGATATAATGATGAAATGGAAAAAAACGATTCATTTACAAGTTGGTATAATTTTGTGTCACCAGTGATAATGAATTAGTTGTTGCTAATAATAATAACTTGTATAAATTAATACAGAACGCAGTGATATTGGCTACAACTAGGATCGTTCGTAATTTCATTTGCAATTATCAAAATCGAGATGATGAGTATGCTTTGATTCAATGTAATCTTCCCACTTGCTTTGTTTTACTAGACTATGATATGAGAATCTGGTGATAATAATATAAAAACAAGATGTTCAGTAAAGAACATATAGCCTACTTTCTCCTAAAGGCATGGGTATTGTTATAACTCTTTGTCCTTTTCAAAGAGTATAATTGAATGTTGATTGTATTAGCTTGTTGAAATACAACGTGCTATAGGGATATTAAACATGAATATGAGGTGCCCTTTGCTAGTGCTACCTCTGTAAAAAAAATTCATTCAATTTGGTTTCACCGTGTTTGAATTGATCTGGGGAATGGATTTGCACACATACATGGCCGCTATTTGCAAACTATTGGGCTGATGACCTTGTAGTCAGTCATAAGATGCTTTCCTCAAAAAGGCATGTTGTTGCAAAATCCGGTAGAGATCAAATTATTAGGATGGTCGAAATTTGATTTAAGCTTTTAACATTTGGGTGGCCGTCATTCCGTTTCCATCAAGATGGCGGCGATATAAAACATGACACTGAGGTGCCCTTTGCTAGTGCTACCTCTGTACCAAATTTCATTCTATTCGGTTTCACCGTGTTCGAATTAATAGGGGTAATCGATTTTGACACAAAGATGGCCGCCACCCGCAAACTATTAGGCTAAAGACCTATTAGATTTGTCAAAGGATGCTTCCTCCATAAAGGTATGTTGTTGCAAAATTTGGTAGAGATCGGATGATTAGGTTAGTCGTAATTTGATTTAAGCTTTGAACATTTGGGTGGCCGCCATTACGTTTCCGTCAAGATGGCGGTGATATAAAACATGACACTGAGGTGCCCTTTGCTAGTGCTACCTCTGTACCAAATTTCATTCCATTCGGTTTCACCGTGTTCGAATTAATAGGGGTAATCGATTTTGACACAAAGATGGCCGCCATCCGCAAACTATTAGGCTAATGACCTATTAGATTTGTCAAAGGATGCTTCCTCCATAAAGGTATGTTGTTGCAAAATTTGGTAGAGATCGGATGATTAGGTTAGTCGTAATTTGATTTAAGCTTTGAACATTTGGGTGGCCGCCATTACGTTTCCGTCAAGATGGCGGCGATATAAAACATGACACTGGGGTGCCCTTTGCTAGTGCTACCTCTGTACCAAATTTCATTCCATTCGGTTTCACCGTGTTCGAATTAATAGGGGTAATCGATTTTGACACAAAGATGGCCGCCATCCGCAAACTATTAGGCTAATGACCTATTAGATTTGTCAAAGGATGCTCCCTTTATAAAGGTATGTTGTTGCAAAATTTGGTAGAGATCGGATGATTAGGTTAGTCGTAATTTGATTTAAGCTTTGAACATTTGGGTGGCCGCCATTACGTTTCCGTCAAGATGGCGGCGATATAGAACATGACACTGGGGTGCCCTTTGCTAGTACTACCTCTGTACCAACTTTCGTTCCATTCGGTTTCACCGTGTTCGAATTAATAGGGGCAATCGATTTTCACACAAAGATGGCCGCCATCCGCAAACTATTAGGCTGATGACCTATTAGTTTGGTCAAAGGATGCTCCCCCCATAAAGGTATGTTGTTGAAAAATTTGGTAGAGATCGGATGATTAGGTTAGTCGTAATTTGATTTAAGCTTTGATCATTTGTGTGGCCGTCATTACGTTTCCGTCAAGATGGCGGCGATATAAAACATGACACTGAGGTGTCCTTTGCTAGTGCTACCTTTGTACCAAACTTCGTTCAATTTGCGCTCACCATGTTCGAATTGATAGGGGGGAAAGACATTCAGAATACACACACTCACACACGCACACACACACACACACACACACACACACACACACATACACACGCATACATACAGACTCACACACACACATACACACACACAGACAGACACACTTTTTTTCGCCTTGTAGTGATCTCATAAGTCTACTTTCATTTTTTGCAAAAATCGAAAGTAGGCTAATAAGCAGAAGAAGAAGAAGAAGAAGAAGAAGAAAGTGACATAATTTAGCTGCTAAAATAGTACATCAAGATTGTCTATATACCTTCAACTGCTGAGCCAACAGAAGGTGCCGTCGATAAATATGCCCCATAAAGTGAACTGGAAAATGACTACTTTACCCTGTACTGGGATCATACTGAATTGACAAACCAGCCAGTCGTGCACAACAGACCTCATTTGGTTCTTATTGCAAAGGCATGAAGTACACCACATTCATGGATGTGGCAAACAGCGGCAATATACTAACAAAAAATGTTGAAAAGCTGTCAAAGTGCAGAGAACTTTCAGAACTGATAAGGAAGCAATGGCACATGGGACAAGTCAGAACAGTTACTGTGATCTTCTCTAGCACTGGTGTGATTCCGACAAACTTAAAGGAATCTCTCACAGATTTTAAGTTAGGCCCAGATCTTTTTAAGCCTATGCATAAGATGTGTCGCATAGTAAGGTTGTTCTTGGGTAATCAAGCCTGAAGGAGTGATGGAGAAGAGTAATACTACTACAGAGTGCAGTCACAGAGAGATTGAAAAATTTGCTCCTTATGATGTACATCTGGGATTGTAAACGTCTTCTTTCCACCAAATATGTTGAGAATGTGTAAGAGCATGTGTAATATAAATAATAATAATAACACCAACAACGATACCAATAAAGCAAACTCCGAACTGTACCAACGGGACAGTTGGAAACGGCCAATACCTGCGTGCGATGTAGGTGGCTGAAGATCTACAGACACCTTCTACAAAAATGGACAATCACAGACTTATCAACGGGATCTTCTCCTTGGTTAAAAGCTATGATGAAGTAGAAAAGCACTTGGATTCATCTGAGATTTCTGACCTTGATGTTCAAGATCGTTCCAATTTTGATGATATGGTGTGCACGTGGCCCTCACCACCCAATGTGCCCATTGTCAATACCCCCCTCACAAGAGAGAAAGGTAAAATTATCGACCGGGCTCAAGAGATATTGCAAACAAAGGAGAGCATCGATGAGGAACTAGTCAAAAGTGGTCCTTAGTCGGCTTGAATCAATAATAATAATAATAATAATAATAATAATAATAATAATAATAATAATAATAATAATAATAATAATAATAATAATAATAATAATAATAATAATAATAATAATAATAATAATAATAATATCAAATATCTCAATAGCTCCACAACACCTAAAGACTAACCATGGTAAAATTGAGAGAGATTGTGCAGTTGGGAACCGCCTATAAGGGAGAAAACAACATCAGACAAGGTAGGATGACCGCAGTGTTTCATAGAACACACAACAGGCACCGATGACTGTACTGTTCCGACCCTTAAATAACTAAGAATAACACAATATAATAACTATAAAATTAAAAAAATAGACCGTGCACCCAAATTCTGCCACGTACAGTACATGGCCTTATATAAATAGATTCAAACTGCGAATCGTGGAATGACCGCCAACTTAATCCACTGCACTTCAGCGTAATGGATAATGTTTTTATATACAGTATCTGGCCAGATTATTATGATCATTCTTAGATTTCTTGTATTTATATGTTATTAGCTTTGCTTACTCTATATAAGAGATTTTTGTTAAATAAAGATGATTAACTCTCTTCTAAGTTTTTTGGCATTTTTGTAGTGCACTTGGAGTTACTCAGTTGGTTTTGGTGAGCGATTATAGACGGGCCTAAGTGTTTCAGCGAGTCCGTTGCTTTGTAAGTTTTTGATTACAGCCATATTGTAGTGAATACTGAATTTGTAGTTGATCTTTGCTAGAAATCCTATCATTTATACTAGTCTTAGATATTTGTGCATTTTGCATAATCTTCATTATGATGGGAAAATTAACAATTCATTCGCCCTGGAAAAGAAGAGCCTCTGGTTTCACGCAACTAGCAACGATCCATTACATACATAAATATGCCAACAAATAGGCAGGTACAGTATCAAATATCTGTGGGATGGATAAAGAAAATAATAAGAAATGGCCCGATTTAGGATATCAGAGGATAGAGAAAAGCAAAACACGAAGAAAACTACCACCACAAACGTGTACCAGTACTTGATTATAATAATGTGACAAGGTACTATACAGGGTGTCATTTATGTACTTGAGTACCCTTAAGGGGCGTGTAGGTGATGGGTATAGGATCAATTTGAGATAGGGAACCTGGGGTCGGAATGGCCTCCTTACCCCAGATAACAGGTTTGTTTCAGGCCCTTCGCCGCTGTAAAGTAGGGAAGCGGACCATGTGTTACTCTGAGGTCAGGCACTCTTTCGCTGTCAACGGTCTTGGCGCGACCAGCGCTCAACGCTGCGTTAGCCGAGAGCTGCATTCCTCTTGCCAATTGATAGTTCCGTCGTCTTGAACTACTACAGAAACATACGTAACTCATTGATACTAATAATCAAAAGACAAGTAATTTACGGAATCAACGATAGTTTAATAAAATCAGCACAGAAAAAACACGCACTGTGACTACGCCCCCTCCTCTCCTTCTCTAAAAAAAAGAAAAAGACAAAATTAAGGCGTGGCATCCCAGGAGAAACGAACCCGGGACCACCGTGGCACCGAGCCTCGCCGCTATCCTCTCAGCTAATGCAGCGTTGAGCGGTGGTCGCGCCAAGACTGATGACAGCGAAAGAGTGCCTGATCTCAGAGTAACACATGCCGCGCTTCCCTACTTTACAGGGGGGAAGGGCCTGAAACAGACCTGTTTTCTGGGGTTAGGAGGCCGTTACGACCCTAGGTTCCCTATCTCAAATTGATCCTATACCCATCCTCCACACGCCCCTTCAGGGTACTCAAGTACATAAATGACACCCTGTATATTTCAACCTCAATACAGTGATCGGGATCTGATGATGACTGCTTGAGGTTTGAAACTCGTAGTCCTGGGATTGCCCAGTTGTGGTAGAGATCATAGCTAGTACATGAACTTTCTTCCAGGAGTGTCTTGCTTGTTATTCAAGTATTAAACCGTATATGTTGCGCCTCGCCCAGTCCTTGGGTGAGTTCGTGTTGACTGACGGAAGAGTTACAACTGACAGTTGGTATAGGCAACACTAAGAGTATGGCATTAAAACGTTACATAACCGTGTGTGATTAAACACCGGAGATCAGAGCTCCTTTCAATTAATTATTTTAAACTAATACATAACATTTTGTTTTTTGGTGAAAATGTCAGATTGCACATGCAATTTTAGAGTGACATATTTTTACTCTCACAAGAGGACCCTACGGCAATCAGATTTTTGTAATTTTTCCCGCTTCGGGTACGTAAAGTTCAGACCTTGAACAAGAATTTCCCAAAGCCGTTCGATGCAATATTCATAAATTCTCGAGAAAATCGACTTCCAAGTTTTCCGAGCGCTTGACATCCAGTAAAGATGTTACCGAGTTCGAGCATGACGCGTGGCTCACCCGGTAACGTTCGGGCCAAGTAATCGCCGGGACGCTAGTACTGGATATGAAGCGCTCGGAAAACTTTGGAGTCGATTTTCTCGAGAATTTATGAGTATGGCATCGAATGGCTTTGGAAAATTATAGTTCGAGGTCTGAACTTTAAGTACCCGAAGCGGGGATAATTACAAAAATCCGATTGCCGTAGGGTCCCCTTGTCAGTGCAGAAAGAGTAATCACGCCAGTTTTATCAATATTTCAAATTTAAGGTAAGTAAAACAAAATTGCATGTTTTATTTAGGTTTATTTGATTATCTCAATATGAACTAAAATGGAAATAGCTGGTTATATTATTTCATTAAGCCCATATATACTTTACAATTAATTACATTACTTGAGCGTTAAGACTCTGATCTATCAATAATTAATAGTTGTTGTTGGTGGTGATGTTGTTGATTCTTTAGGGGCTTAGCGGCATCGTGGTCACACATCCCCGTGTACTTGAGTGTGCGTAGAATTTGGCTGATAAGCTGTGTTTCTGTGATGTCTGTACTACTATGTGTATTTTTAATTGAGGTAGGATTTTGATGGAAATGGCCATGGACTTAAGTCAGGAACCATCCCGGCATTTGCCTGGAGTAGAAGTAACAAACCACAAAAAAATCACTTCCAGGATGGCTGAGATGGGAATCGAACACGCCTCTTCTCAGTTTTATCTCACAAGGCTGTGTGTATCCCGTTCCAGCCCTCAGAAAATAATTAAATTTCTTGGCAGAGCTGGGAATCGAACTTGAGCCTCAGTGGTATCAGCCAAGAATGTTAACCACTCTGCAACGAGGCGGACTTTTCAATAGTGAAACCCTATACCACTAAATAATTTTCCCCGTGTCAATGGAACGGAAAGTATAAATTAATGTTATGTTCCACGATGTCGAAATGTAAATATTATATGTCAGAAAACTGTATCAAATTTGTCATTATGAAACAGGTTCTCCCACCAATCAGATCTCAAGAAAGAGTTGTGTGATCAATTAGGTAAGGATAGCATCGTACCTGTGCTCACTTCCACGGCCTTTTATTTTAAATTTCACTGCGTGGCTTCTAGTGTCATAGTGGGGTATTCCAGGAAGCCATAGTATTCTCTGCGTCCCATGCGCTCTGTTCAGTAGATAAAACTGGCGAAATCTCGACAAATATTTATGAATATTTATGTTCGAACATAAAATAGTTATAATTATCATCGAACATAAACAGTCGTATGCAACTCGCCTATAATGGTAATTAAGACAATCCTATGGACATGCTCGTGTCTTAATTATTGCCATTATAGGCTCGTTGCATAATGTACTATTAAGATTCTTTCACGCCTTGATGCATTCGTCCATATGATCCCCTTTAAGTATGTTTGGCTGTACGGTATCTTTAATCTGCATTGTCTGCAGGTGATAGTGTATGTTTACCGATGAGCACACCCGAGGCGAGTCACATGCTATGCAGTAGAGGGAGAGGCAGCCCCTGGAATGTTCTACATTGTTACAGCAGGCTCCGTGCTGTGCTGTATATATCCGTTAATCTTCATCTGTACGCAGCGTCTGTTCCCATGGCAACCAACTCTGTGTGGACCACTTACAATAGACGCGCAGATGGAAGCCTTTTGTCTCCCGAGTTACAAAGAAAGACCTACTTCGATGAGAATGAGGGAAACAGCTTCGCACCAGTGAAGCCGTTCTTTTCACTTTGCGTTGTTATTATTATCAAAGACGCAGCAGATAAACAGTGGAATCCTCGCTTATTAGTACGCTTGTTAATACATATGGCAGGAGAGCATCAGGGATATGAGCACAAAGGAGGAGTTAACGCAAGAATTTTAGCATCGAAAAGCAAAGCAAGTGGTGATTATAATTTTCTTTTGTTGTTATATTTTATTCATTAAGGGACAATTTGATGATGATGATGATTATGATAATTAATTGTTGTTTAAAGGTGCCTAACATCAAGGTTATTGGCCCCTCATGGTTTGGGTGATAGTGAAAATGTTAATGTAATTATTATTATTATTATTATTTCGTATGGCATAAAGGATACATTACGTTACAAATAAGGTGCAAAACTTAATTGCTAGTATATACAAAAAGTACATAAGTTCTGACAGGGAAGAAGATACAAGCATTACAAATGGATGTCCAACGAGTTTAACCAATTCACTGCTTCATCTGTAGCCTCATGTATTTCTTGCACCGTCCCACTGAACCTCCGTATTGGGCATACCATGGCAATGTGATAAACCATCTGTGCCACTTCACTGCAACCGCAGGCTGGACTGTCGATCATCTTTCTCTTACGCCTCCAATACTGGCATCTACCATGTCGAGTTCTTAGTCGATTTACTGACGTCCAAGTTTTTCGGGATAAGTTGAAACCAGGGGGACGTTGAGTTGGATCCAGAATTAGATTACATTGTCTGGATTCGAGGAAACCCAATTGTTGCGCCATGCTTGATAGACATTAAATTGCTCTTGAACCAATTCCTTACCTAGTAACCTGGGAGATTTCCTAGATGTCAATTTGAGATGTGGTTGAAAAATGTCCTGATGTATTGGTAATGAAGGATCTTTACAGTATTTTTCCCATTCTTTCGTCAATGGCATTAGTCTACGGAGGTGAGGAGGCGGAATGTTTGAGAGGACTGGTAACCAATCCAGTGTCGAGTTGCTTCACGTCCGTAGGTATTACCTTAAAGTGCCCTACACGTGCTTCCTGGGGAGGGGGTTGCTAAGAAAGCAACAGCTACATTGGCTGCTGGAACTTAAGTTTTACTTTTGAATATCCCAGCAATTTGAGGATACAATGATTACTATATTAATGTAATGTAAACTCTAATTAAACCTAACTACACACTTGCAACTTTAACTACGAACTTACATACTAGAAGTAGAAATGGAAAACAAAAGAATACGGTAAATGAACGACAGGAGAGAACAAAATACACTCAACCCTCAAGGATTGGTGGACTTTAAAGGAAGGAGAGTCATGAAAGGCAGATAGGAAAGGGGAAAGATGAGAGAGTCTACCCCGGAGGCAAACTGGGGAAAAACACGGACCCAGCTCAGGAATCCCTCAGGTCGCTAACTTCCGAACTCTCCAGCTGTGAGCCTTTGAGGGTGTAGCACTATCCAGGATGCGCCATAAGTGGAGGGGCTACAAACACCGTGTCCCCTTAAGGACCTTGAGCAGAAGGCAGGAGATATCATGAAGAGATCAGGAATGATGAGACAAGGGCCAATTAGGGAGGGAAAGAAAAAGACATCCTAGCCCTCGGATACCCTAATACCGTCGGGGTCGGAAGAGAACAAGGGTTGATCAAGAGAGGTTGATAGGGAAGATATCAGAGAGGACACTGGAACAAGTAGGCGTAAATGGCAGCAATGCCTGACTCATCTGGGGTCCCGTGGTCATCAACCCACGTCCTATTAGTCGTGAGCACGTAAGGGGGAAATTTTGACATCGTCGTCGTATATCCCCGTGTACATAGGTGTGTGTGTGTGGAATATGTCTGATAGCCTGTGTAATTGTGATGGCTGTACAAGTGTATGTATTCTATTTGTGATTGGGGCTATGGGTCGGGTGGACGTGACCAGGGCCTTAATTTAGGTACAATTCTAGTAAACAAGCATTGTTTTATGTTGTAGTTATAACTGTTAATTATTACAACATAGTACTCGTAGTTAATTTCTGCATATTAGTTTTAGGGCTTACTGCTTAAGTAGGCTATATCACAGCAATTGTAACTACACTTTCATAGATTAGTTTGGGGTAGGAAGAATGTTATTGTTGATGGGATAAACATTCCTAAGCTTTACAACATTCAAATAAATAGTTCTTTCGTCGGTGCTTAATGCCTTAATATTTATCAGTAATATACTAATTACCACACATGCGGAGTTATCTGACGGGTTTTGTTGTATTTTGCTTTTGGAAGGCAGAGCCTGTCTGAGGGTGTCACTGTAGGTTTTTAAAGCTATTTGTCCAGAATATTTGGATTTGATGATGCTCGCTTGACGTGCGAAACATGTTATCTCTTAGTTCATCAGTAGTCCGTAACAATATACAGCATATAAATCTTAATCATATATAATTTATTTCAAGTTGTCTGATGCATATTCCAGTAATTGGAATGATTCTTGAGTTGAATGACTGAGAGCTACACTATTATTTAGAAAATATAAACCATGAACAATCACTTCTAGTGTTGGATGTGGCAGGAACAGAACCCACCTCTTCTCAGTTCTGCCTCACGAGGCTGAGTGTACCCCGTTCCACCGGTCGGAACAGCATTAATTTTTTGACAGAGGTGGAAATTGAAACCAGACCACAGAAGACGGAGGTTTCAGGATAAGTCATCAGCACCATTACACCGACAACATGACTGTTCATGGACAATGCATTGATTTTTAGTCTATTTTCATTTTATCAAAAAATAAGCGTTTGAGATCACCTTTTGTCCGTGTGTGTGTGTGTGTCTGTGTGTGTGTGTCCCTAATAACTTCTAAACGGCTGGAGCGATTTCAATGATACTCGGTAAGGTCGTAGTACTATTTTGGACGACCCGACCGTGCCCTTCAAATTTTATTGTCTCTCACCAATCCAACATGGCGGCTGTGTGAAATATTTCACTGGCATTCTATATCTCAGAAACTGTTACTGATATCACCCTAAAATTTTGTACGGTGATAAAGGGTACTACTAGAAGTTCAGCTAGGAGACTTTCAAAAACCTGTAAAATACAAAATGAGCATGGCTGCCAAGTGAAGATGAGCCATTTTAATAGACTTTTCTCGCGATTTAACCATCTGAGCACACTGAAATATGGTACAGTAAATGTTTATACAAATTGTAATGCACTGGAATCTAATTTAGTACAATTGTTCACATAACCTCAAGATGACGGCTGTGCGCATTTTAAAAATTAAGTTCTTATTTCTCGTGTATTAATCATGCGGTCGAAGTGAACGTTTGAATAATGAAGCTACGCAAAAATCGTCATCTAATAGTACATAACTCTATGGCCTACATATATAAAAGTCCAAAATGGCGACCAACTGAAATATTTAGACGGTTCTCAATATCTATTAACCTATGATAGCGAAAAGACTGAAATATTGTATGTTGATGGAGACTATGAACATAAGTTCACCTATAGGACTTTCAATAACTTGGTGAGCACAATTCCAGCATGGCGGTGACGCGAAGTATAAATAAATAAATGGACGTTTCTCGCTATTTAACCATCCGAGCGCAATAAAATATGGTATGGTGAATGCTTATACAAATTTCAATTCTCTGGCATCTAATTTATTTCAATTGTTTTCATAACCACAAGATGGCAGCTGTGCGAAATTTTAAAATCTGATCTGTATTTATTGTATCCTAATTGATCCGATTGATGTTTGAATACTGAACCTACAAAATAATCTTCATGTAATAGTACATAACTCTAAGACTTACAGTACATACGGTATATAAAAATCCAACATGGCGAATATCCGAAATATTTAGACGGCTATCAATAACTACGGATGTATTACAGTAATCACACTGAAATTTTCCATGTTGATGGAGGCGATTAGCATAACTAGGATATATGAAAATAGGCTTTAGTTATTCACGGAACTACTTGTTATAGTTATGTAACCACGGCTGTGATTCAAAAGTTAAGTCATATAACTGAATGGAAATTAGCATGCTTCAAAGAAAATATGAGCCTTCCTACTTACCGTTATGTTTGTTGTTGTTATTTCATTTAAGAAATTTGGAGATCGTGGTTATTTAGCCCCGTGTATTTTTGTTATTTCACTGTACTTAAATAGCTGGAGAATCACCGCTCCCCAGGCATGCTGCAACTGCCTGAATGGCATGCAACTAAGATACATTTTCATGTGGACAGTCGTGTTGAATCAGCATCTTTCGCGTTACTTATGAAATAGGGATGTCTAATTAAAAATACTATTTTACAAAATGATAAAAATTCTGACTATGAAAACTTGTAATGAACACATTGCTACTCGTATTTTGGTTCGTGCAACAAAATTTGACTTGATTAATGGATCTCAGAGGATCATGGTTTCGCTCGTATGACGTGACGAGAACACAGTGGTGATCACGAGTGCAATTTTGAGCACGCCTGTCCATCAGAATACTCTCTCACATCTGTGAGAAATATTTAACAACTCCTAAACTACGTGTAAGTTCTCCTGCTGAACTTCATACAAACTATTACAATTTATTTTAATCCCAGTTTGATTGTTCATATTACAACGCCGTAGCACAGATGAAACGTTTGTCACTAGAGGAAGAATTGACTGGTATTGAATTCAATAACTTTTCTTTTCCATTGATGGTAATCTGTATGTGTTGGCAATCCTCGCCCGAATCACCATAGCTAATAATCTGAGCATGGCGTGACGAGTGGGAAATAATCATATACTGGCGAGGGATGGAACGTGTGGACTTAGGGTAAGCAGTCCAGACAGATATTTCACGGCCAGTAAAGGTCGTGCATACAGCCCTTATATGGATGTAGAACAGCTGTGAATGATACCTTGCAGCAGTCGATAGAGAATTTCGGATATGCTGCGGCTTGGTCTGCCAGGTTGTGACGTAATAATGCGGGAACACTAGCACCCAGTCGTCACTCAGAAATGGGGTCATCGATTTTGAAACCACACATGGATTAATTCAAGGTCCTGTATTCTACATAGCTTGAGGATTACTGCAGAATACGTTTCCCTGCTCAAGAGTGACAGAAACTGCCAATAACGTTTAGAGAAAAGATTCAAATACTTTCATATTAGGTCACAATAATGCAATATTGGCTCGAAGGTTTCAGTAAATGGCTGCATAATGATGGTTAACTCCAAACGTAAAGGACTCCGCAATGTCCTATATTGCCCACGCTAATATCCAACTCTTTATTTACTTGTGCCTGCCACGGTGGCTGAGTAGTTATCGTGTCGGACTGCCAACCTCAAGCTTGCAGGTTCACTCCGGGCCGTGGTAAATGATTTTTGAACGGCGACAAAAATCACGACACGCATGTCTTTCGTTGTTGGCATGTTAAAGAACCCATTTTAATTCAGTAGGCCGTAATCATAATGGCAAAATTAATCTCGGATTTTCCGCCAACACAAAAGTTCCTCCTTTCTCTACTAGAAAGCGCTATAGTGTCAAGGAGCTTAGCTATTAACCTCCTTGACTTTCATAGCGCTCCAAGGAACAACACAATTCGACATGCAAGCGGCCCTCTGGGCATCAAATAACAAAGCTTGCACCCGGCACCTGAGGCCATGTGATATTATTATTATTATTATGATTTGCTTGTTTCTCTGAAACTATTAACATGAACTAATCGAATGTTCTCAGGGATGTTTTTCAAGACTCTCTCCTTACATGCGTTTTGAAAGTAAATATTTTATTTCGGATTACCGACAGCATTGGCTACGCTCGCTAAAGCGCAGCGTTAGGCTATGGGACCAAGCTCTCTGCTGATTTGGTAGACGTGGGTTCGAGCCTCACCGTCGGTCATCCTTGAAATGGTTTTCCGTGTTTTCTCATTTTCAACCCCAAGCAAATGGGACGGTACCTTCTGACAGGCCTTCCACATCCTTGCCCACTTTCATCCATTCATCCATCTCTCATTCTGACGCGCAGGTCACCCTCGGGCGTCGACTGGAAAGACCTGCACTGGGCCTCTCAGGAGGCCACACTGCAAAAAAAAAGAAAATTTTGACTCTCTATGAATCTCTTTAAAATTGCTATATTTTTAACAGCACATTCATGAGCATTTCCATCGGGCAAAATTAAACCAAATTGAATTTTTTGGAAACGGACGCGCTAAAATATAACGCATATAAGGAGGGATTACATCTAATAATTTCAACTTTGTATGTTGAATAGCTCAGAATAAAAAGGGAAATATTATATGTAAAATAACATTTAAGCGAGAGTTTGGAATCAAAGATTTTTCCGGTTTCTGGAACATGCTATTGCCATAGGATTCCTCTTCCTCGATTTGAAGCACTAGCAACCAGTTTGCTGTTGTTTCATATCCCTTAGGCCCTGCTTCTAACGCAGCCTCTTTCTTACATTCCTTTGTATCTATCGTCAGAATTGAAAATGTACTTAGGTGGGTTTACTAATAGGACTCATGATTGTGGGAAAGTTTGAGGGGTGTTCAACTGAAAAGGTACGAAGCGATACTGTGGGTACAATTTATTCGTTATTCAGAAGTAATCACCACAGGCCTGTGCACAGGTGTCCCATTGCTTCACTAGCAGCAGGATTCCCTGTTCCCAGAAGTCTTGTGGTTGTGACAGGAGCCAATCCTGAACGGTGTCCTTTTCCCCTGAGATGTTTTTTTTAACGGACTAAACAGATAGAAGTCGCAGGGTGACAAGTCAGGACTATAGGGCGGATGCTCAAGTTGCTCCCACTTGAACGTGGCCAATACACCTTGTGTGACGTTATAGACGTGTGGGCGAGCGTTTTCATGGAGCAGAATCACTCCCTTCGTGAGCAGTCCAGGCCGTTTGTTCTTGATGGACTTGCGTAGGTTACGGAGTGTCGCACAATACACGACACTGCTAATGGTTCGTCCCAAGGGAAAACGTTTCCAATCGGACGACGAACTAAAGGACACCGTACAGGATTGGCTCCTGTCACAACCACAAGACTTCTGGGAACAGGGAATCCTGTGGCTAGTGAAGCAATGGGACACCTGTGCTCAGGCTTGTGGTGATTACTATTGAATAACGAATGAATTGTACCCACAGAATAGTTTCGTACCTTTTCATTTGGACACCCCTCATAGTCTCAGGAATGAGATATGAGAAATAAAATGCACCGTTAGAACGGTAAATGACCGTATATTAAGATCGTTCATAAACAACATTTTGAAAGCGTTGAATATTTTAGATATTTTGGAGCTCCATAAACATGAAATTCATTTCCTGTAATAGGATGTTGGTACGTTATGAGTAGAGCTGGGATTTCTATGTAATTACATATTTTACATATTTTTTCATATTTGTGGGTATTCTACATATTCTTAGTGATATTACATAAAATTACATATTTCAGAGTTTTCCTTTTTTTACATGAAATAAATTGCTGATTTGAAGTTTCACACTAAATGTGGGGCTGTTGTCTGTCCTCTCAACGGGGGGTTAAGGTAATTATGAGTGACAGGTATTTGAGAGGATGATAGGATGATAAGTGCTGTGCATGGGGAAACTGGTGCAAGTGTATTGAGTAAATTTCAAAAAGTGTTGAAGAGAAATCTGATTATTCAACATTTCACAGTGTGTGCCGAATTCTAAATGGAGATGACGTTGATCCTCCCAAGGCCATTTCTCCAGCGAAAATTCCTCTCCTAAAATTTGCCCCAGTTACATTATGTGATGTTGAAAGATCTTTCTCTGCATATAAGAACACCCTAAGTGACAAACGCCTTTCTATGACCCCAGAGAACATCGAAAAATACTTAACAGTTCACTGTGCTACAAAATTTAATGAATAAACGTGCTTTGAGTTATGAAAATAATAAGTTTCTATTGAATATGTGTCTGATATATTCATATAATATGACTCCAAAGAACATTGAAAAATACTTAATTATTCACTGTTCTACAAAATGTAATATAAAGCCTGTTTAGTGTGTTGTAACTGACAAAATGGTAAGTTTATATTAATTATATGATATTACATATTTTGCTACATATTTTGGTGCTTTTTGTTACATATTTATGTACATATTATGCCACTTGATATTAGATAAAAATCCCAGCTCTAGTTATGAGGTATAGTATACTGGGAGTCTAATTTGTCACGGAAAAGAGAGACGCATATAGTTGTATGAATTAATTTTTTCCACCTGCTGGCGTGGTCATCCCGAGGCTCCGTAGTGTCCCACGTCTACTCTAGGCAAATTCTGGTTCGGTTGCTACTGAAGACCACAGCTGCTTGCCTCCAAATACTTCAAACTTTTAAGTAAAACCGTTATGCAACGAAAGGTTGCTAGGACAGACCAGAAGATAACAACATGCCCAAAACTCTGTGACAAAATAATCACATTTTGATTGAAAATTACCATAACTCTCAAACGCATAACTCAACAACTCTCAATTCATGCAGGGGGGGGGGGGGGGTAAAAGAAATGGGAATTAAATATTCCTTACACACTCTATTTTATTGATATTTTTACAGCAAACATCTTCGATAAACATTATTGTACGGTTAGATTGAAAGCCAGTCTGTACAATTTCTTGTTACGAAAGGTTAAACTATGCATTTAATCTCTACAGTGGCGGCATCGGTGGCGTAGTCGGTAGCATGCTGAGCTTCTATGCCCAAGATGGTGGGTTCAAACCCAGCCGAGGTCGTCGGATTTTTTAAGAGCGTTAAAAATTCCTCAGTATGCCTTCCTTTGGAGGGGAAGTAAAGCCGGCGGTCTCTTGTCATAGATTTATGGCATGAAAAAGAACCTTCCACTAATTACACTTTTGGAAGCAAAAAGCTGTAGGTTAGTTTGATAACGCTATATTAGATCCAACGTTGGCCACCGGGTGCTGACTGCGATGACATTTTTAGCCGCGTCCGCAGCTAGATTTCGTTAATGGTAGCATTTGGTGGCAAAAGTTGGAACTACGTGAAAAAATTAATCGTCTGCAGTCCTCTTACCTGAATCACAGATGAAATGAAAATCCACAGCCTGCTTCCAGTCTCCGACCGGGTCAGGAATGGAATGAATGAAGCCCCCCATCTAGCGGCGAGGATATGAACTGTGCCGGCTGCCGAGGCCTGACGCACTCCTTTGGGGCAATGATTAGATGAATGACAGATGAAATGAAATGATAGTGGAGAGTGTTGCTGGAATGAAATTTTGACAGGGAAAACCGGAGTACCCGGAGAAAAACCTGTCTGCCTCCGTTTTGTCCAGCACAGATCTCACATGGAGTGACCGGGATTTGAACCACGGACCCAGCGGTGAGAGGCCGGCGTGCTGCCGCCTTAGCCACGGAGGCTCATACCTGAATCACAGATAACACACACTAATACAGCCATCACAATTAACACCGGTTATCAGACAAATTCTACACACACCCAAAATACACGGGGCAAAATGACTGCGTTGTCGCAGCCCCTAAATTAAGGAACCAACCATCCAATCTCTACAGCAGTTGTTACAGATGTGGTATGTAAGTTGTTCATATATTACGTTTCTTAATTTCAATAATTCTTCAAACCTTTACCAAGATTCCAGTATGAATTTTAAAGAAAGTTAGATAAAGGCATATTCCACATATTATTTATTGTGAAAAATATTAAGGAACGAAAGGCTGTACGTGCATTGCTAAAATATTTCAATTAAAGTATAATTACTGCTCATGACATTTACACCCAAGCACTGACACAATCTTTAGTCATGTTCTGGGAATATTGTACTCATTATTTCATTTTTCTAATAAATATTGTTTAGGGATAAAATATCTAAGCTATACACCACTAATAAAAGTTTTGTGCTTTTCAATCGGTCAACACTAATGTGCCCAATAGAGCTGGGTTATGCCCTAATCCTGAAATAAATTACATGAGATTAATGAATACACCACTCTTAAAATAATAATAATAATAATATTTTTGTAGGACAACAACATCTCTGTTCATAAGGTCATGTTTAAAGCAATATACAAACAGTCATGACCACGGATGGAAGGTAGAAAAAGCTCCCTTGCCATTCTAACGGCTGGCCGTTTCTTTAGGCTGCCGAGAGCGGGAATGATATTCTGCAATACCTGGAAAACGGTTTGTCTTATGCCTTTCAAACGTGGTTTCTCATGACGATGTTTCTCCTGTATTAGTATATATGCCAAAGGGCCTAAATATAGGGAATGGAAAAGGCTATTTAAATTTCAAGTAAACAGTGTTACTCGAGAAGTGTTTATTGGTAAACATACACAATTTGGTTGAGATTTATGAACCAGTGCAGATTTATATAAGGAACATACAGACTGAGAGACAAACAAACTGACTTTGCCGTTCATATTTAGACTGTAACGTTATCAGATACTGTTCCCAAGGTTGCAGGATTGAATTCTGGTGCAGATAACTGACATATTCGGGTACGCAAATGCTAAGTAGCCATGTCAGTATATTTACTGGCATGTTGTTGTTTTTTTATTATTTTATTTATTTATTTATTTATTTTTATTTTTCTATGGCTTTTAGTGCCGGGAGTGTCCGAAGACATGTTCGGCTAGCGAGAGTTAGTAGTTGCTTCTATGCGGACACCCATGGGGTAATAATAATAATATCGTATGGCCTCGGGTGCCTGGTGCAAGCTTTGCTAATTGACACCCAGAGGGTAGCTACAAGTACTGTCGCGTGTGGAGTGTAGTCTGGGGAGGAAAGTGTGAATGTAAGGACTAGGAATTGGACGGTAGCGGTTGTGGCCTATAGTTAGGGACCAACCCTGGCATTTGCCTGGAAGGAAGGTGGGAAACCACAGAAAACCATCTTCAAGGTTGCCGGCGGGGGGATTCGAACCTCATCGCCTCCCGGATGTGAGCGACTTCCAACAGCCACGCCGTAAAAAGCACGGCTAACTCACCCGGTACTGGCATGTTAATGATCCTTTTCGAGGCGAAATCCCGGCACACCAGCACGACGTCTCTAAAAGCCGCAGTAGTTAAAAGGGGCGTAAAACCAATAACATCATCATCATCTTCATATTTATACAGACTAGAACAGAAATTTGAGTCACAATTGAGAAGGTCTGTAGCACGCGTTTACCGGGAATGAGCAGTGAAATTCCTGAAACATCGATTGGTGAAATTTTCTGAAATGACCCAAGAAGTCATTGAAGCAACTGTTACCTGTGAGTTTGAGGAAGACGTAACCTAATTAGGGAAACGTCTCAGGTTCAGATCTGCCAACCAGGGAACGCTATAATTCATATACAGTGGTTATGAACCGCTGATAAAAGTGTTAATATTAATGGCATAGAAGCCGTCTCAGGCACATTCGGACCATTGCGCACATCTTTGATTTGATTTAGGGAATCAATTCTCCAGTGAGAGAAGTCTAGTGGAAAAAGAAATGAAGACGCAAGTTGTTAGCAGTAACGAAATAAACGAGCGAGAAATTAGTAAGCTAACGAGTTGAGATTGTGAGACCACATAAATTAATACATTTGTTCAGTAAGAAGTGAGGATGGAAGTCTGGTGTGAAATTGAGCAATTATCTAAGTGGAGCATAATTACTTCCATTAGTTATGTGCTTGCGTCATTTTCTGATTGCAGTGGGGAGAGAGCAGTCATCATCATTAGATATTACAGCCTTCATATTCTTCAACTTACTTCAGCCTCCTTAAGTGATTGCATGCTAAATCTCCACGCCATTCTCTTTCATTTCCCGTTTCACTTCCTTGTGGTTCATTTGTAATGACAAGCAACTACTCCATTCATGACCAAGAGGGGTTGGTGATTGCACGTAGAGTCTCCAGCCAACAGCCTAGATCAGTAGTCCAGAGAATGTGGATCAATAAGCTTCTGTAAAGAGTAGATACTGTCTCCAACCAACGGCTATCACATCATACGTTTGTTATCGCAAGTGAGGAAAGAAAAAACACAGTGTTACCTGCAATATTAGGACATATACAGGGCGCCCGAAAACGTTCTCCGCAGTGGGTACGTGCAGCTGTGAGTGGTTGAGTCATGAGTTAAGTTGGCTGCACTGCATCGTGTCCTTCAAAGCGGGACTCCCCGTGTGGGCTGTCAGTGTGAATTGCGATAAGCGAGCAAGCATGCATGGCTTAAGTGTGTATTACAGTAAGCGAGCGTTCAGATAGATTGGAAGAGTGCAACAGTATACAGGCGGTAATGTTTACTACTGAAGAGAGAGTTTTTTTATTTTGGTGGAATACGTTTTTCCCGAAGGCGATCGGTAAAATTAAGATTTCAGGCGCGGTTTCCTAATTCAAAGTGTCTAAACCGTGATACCGTTCGAGATTTGGTAAGTAAATTTCGTGTGACTGGCTCAGTTCACGATGTACCGGGAACAGGCAGGTCTACGCTTTTAACAGACGAAAAACTTGATGAAATCTTCAATATAATGCTGCGTAGTCCAAGTAAATCAACACGAAAATTAGCTCAACAAACAGGAATCTCTAAGTCAACAGCATATAAAGCTGTAAGAGACAAGCTTCAGTTGTTCCCTTATAATGTTACCGTGGTTCATGAATTAAAACAAACTGATTACGGAAAAAGAGTGATGTACTGTGAATGGTTCCAGCATCTGTTATGAATGACTGTGGTGAGTAAAAAGTTTACTGTTTATTTGTTATGATGCAAGCGGCAGCCGTGCTACCAACGTAACTGCTGTAGCTAGCTCTCGCAGGCGAATGTAGGCGCTGCGGAGAACATTCCCGGACTCACTGTTTAAGACATCGCTCAGTATTTAGACCAACCATACTTTATGGAAGTGAGAGCTGGGTAGATTCAGAGTATTTGATACATAAGCTAGAGGTAACTGATATGAGGGAAGCATGAATGTTTGCTACGACAAATAGATGGGAGCAATGACAGGAGGGTACTTGTAATGAAGAGATAACGGCTAATGAACACGTTAGTTGAAGCTGTTCTTATGAGGCGACTGAGATGGTGGGGGTCATGTGATGAGAATGCAGGAGGAAAGATTACCTAAGAGGTTGATGATTATGATGATGACGATGATAATTGTTGTTTTAAGGGGCCTAACACATCTAGGTTATCGGCCCCTAATGGTTTGGGTGATCGTGAAGATGAAAATGAAATGTATACTATAACTAAAACTAACTACTAACTTATATGTAAGAAGAAATGGAAAACAAAAGGAGAATAAGGCAAATAAAGACAGGAGGAAAAGAAATGCCCTCAGCCCTCGAAGAATGCGGATTGAGGGACTTGGAAGGAAGGAGAGACATGAAAGGCAGGTAGGAAAGTGAAAAAGGAGAGGGTCCGCCCGAGAGGTAAGGGATAAAACGGAGAAAACAGGACCCAGCTCAGGAATCCCTCGTGGTTGCCAACTCCTGAACTCATCAGCCGTGAGCCCCTGAGGGTGTAGCAATATCTAGGGTGTACCAGAGGTACTGGGGCTACAAACACCCTGCCTCCTTGAGGGCTTTGAGCACAAGGTAGGAGGTAACAGGAAAAGAAGTCTGACCCCTCGCAGAAAAGATGAGACAAGGGCCAATTAAGGCGGGAAAGGAAGAGACTCCCTAGGCCACGGATACTCTAATACCGTCGGGGTCGGAAGAGAACAAGTGTTGACCAAGAGGTCGACAGGAAATAAGCCAGAGAGGAGCCCGGCACAAGTTAAGTGGAAGCAATGCCGGACTCAGCTGGGGCCCCGTGATGAGGTTAATGAGTTCGGATGTAGAGAGTAAGAGAAGCAGAGGTAGACCTAAAAGGCGATGGTCATATTGAGTGATGAACGATCTAAAAGAGAGAGGTCGCAGTTCTAACTGGTAATAGGAAATCATGGAGGCGACTTGTTCGCAAACGGAGGCCTGCAGACTAGACTGAACGCTTTAAGGCAATTAGTCTTAAGAAAATGTACTGTATGAATAAAAATCTCACTTTTTTTCTTGTGTATGTTCAGAGTCAATGTGTAGCGTTGAAATAACATAATTATACCTGCACACCATCAATAATAGCTAATCTTGTGTTACTGAAGCAATCATTATTCAGTTCACTGAAAGTAAATTGAAAATGAAAATGAAAAATCCACTGCCTGCTTCCAGTCGACCGACCGGATTAGGGATGAAATGAATGAAGCCCCCATCTAGCGGCGAGGATATGAACTGTGCCGGCTGCTGAAACCTGTCGCACTCCTCTGAGGCAATGATTAAATGAATGACAGATGAAATGAAATGATAGTGGAGAGTGTTGCTGGAATGAAACTTTTGACAGAGAAATTAGGAGTACCCGGAGAAAAATCTGTCTGCCTCCGTTTTGTCCAGCACAGATCTCACATGGAGTGACCGGGATTTGAACCACGGACCCAGCGGTAAGAGGCGGGCGTGCTGCCGCCTAAGCCATGGAGGCGACATTGAAAGTAAATTGATGATTATAATAAGGAAGATGATGGTGATAATGCCAATGTTCTTTTGTTATTTTAAGTTGTGGAACATCAAATTCATCTGTCCCATTGAAAATCAATAGCTCGTGCGACTTGTAGCTTAGTAATTATAATTCTTGGCAGTCACCGCGGAGGCAGGGACTCGATTCCCGGCTCTGCGAAGAAATTTGATTCTGGTTTGGGAGTTGAAACAAGGAACATTCAGCCTCGTGTGGCAGAATTGAGAAATCTTGGGTTCGATTCCCACCTCAGTGATCCTGGAAATGATTTTCCGTGGTATTCCACTTCTATTACAGGCATTAAATGCTGAGATGGTACCTGCGATCTGGCAACGGCTGCCTTCTACCCAAGTATTAACCTCAATTGCAAATGCACAGGTTATCAGACAGATTCTACACACGCACACACAAATACACCGGGCTACATGACCAACACGTCAATAACCGCCTAAATGAATGTACAGCAAGAACGAATGAGAATGGCTCCTGTATTTCAATCAAGTAAACTTTGCACATGACTTCCAGACGTTGTTCATTTCGAGATGAGTTGCAAATCGTGTTAGTTTCTAATTACTTCCCTCTCTTCTACTCACTCAGGCCTTATTGGTTGGATCGGAGTGCTCCAGACCCCTTGCACCATTCTCCCTCGTGGTGGCACCACTGACGTAACACTTGTAAGTAAGTTTTATTTAAGGGGGGGGGGGGGCATTCAGCTCTATGACCCCAGACAGGTAATCTCGAAGAGAGCCTTGTGGAATTTCTGGAAGAACTGGAGAAGTGCATTGAAGATAAAGAAGTGATTGTAATGGTAGACATGAATGCACACATAGGAACAAAAAGGCAGGGTAAAGAAGAGATAATCGGTCCTTTCAGTTATGGCAAGGAGAGTTACTACTGGATTATTGTGAGAGGAATGGACTAATTGTAGGCAATACATGGTTCTGAAAGAAGAGCAGTCAGAAAATAACAAGAAAACAAAATCAATGATTGATCTGATTTTAGTTGAGAGAGAGAAACGTATACAGTTAGAAGATATCACGGTTATTCCAAGAGCAGATTTTGATGGAGACCATAAAATTGTAGTGGCTAAATTAAGACTTGGCCAAATAGTTAGGTACAAACAGACAAGAGAAAGAAAAATTAAGGTATGGAAATTAATGGAAAAGTAGGTTCAGGAAAAGTTCTAAGATGAGGTGAAAAAGGAATTCCCAAAGGAGAGGATGGCAGTGTAGAAGAAGAAGGGACTAAATTCAAACAAGGAATTGTAAAATGTGCAGAGGATGCATGTGGTTGAGTTTCAGGGAAAAAGAAGGAAAAGGAAACTCCCTGGTGGAATGACACAGTAAAGGATGCAGTGAAGGAAAAACAAAAGACTTGGAGGAGCTGGATCAGAGGCAGAAACTCAGAGAGTAAGGTAACATATCATGAAGCAAAGAAAACATGCTAGAAATCATACAGGAAGAAAAACGGAAGTGCTGGGAAAGCTTCACTGAAACCCTACAGCAGGATGTTAAAGAAAAAGGAAACTTCTGTATGGATTGGTTATCAACAAAGATATAAAGAAGAAACACAATTTGTGAAGACGGGCAGTGGACACATTTTGACACAAAGAGAGGATATACGTCAGCGAAGGGAATAGTATTTCGCTAAATTACTTAACGTCAAATTCAAGGAACTGGCTGAAGAGGAAGAACATGAAGAAGAAGAAGAGGTGGAAGAAAACCGAAATGAAGACATAGCAAGTTGGAAATAGAAGAAGCCCTAAGGAAGATGAATAATGGTAAAGCACCAGGAGTGGATGAAGTGACTACAGAGATGATAAAGGCAGGTGGACCAGTAGGGTTGCGTTGGATGTATAGACTATTTCGTGTGATATGGAAGGAGAAACAAGTACCAGAAGATTGGAGGAAGGGTCTGATAATTCCAGTATTCAAGAAGGGTGATAAGAAAGAATGTATCAATTACCGGGGAATCACACTTATTTCCCAAGTTGCAAAGATCTTTGAGAGGATATTAGAGAAAAGAGTGAGAATGAAAGTTGAGGCAGAAATGGAGGAAGAACAACATGGATTCCGAAGAGATAGATCAAACTTCGATCTAATCTTTGCTCTAAGATACATGATGGAGAAAAGTTGGGAGTTCAAAAAGGATTTGGTGATGACATTTGTAGATATTGAGAAGGCATACGACAGTGTACCACGAAGATTGGTCTGGGACGCATGGATAAAAACCAGGGTAGGTAGAGCAGAAATACAAATGATCAAAGCCATGTATGAAAAGTGTGTAAGTAGTGTGAAGACCAAGCTAGGACAAACAAACTGGTTCAGTGTTGAAACAGGACTTCGACAAGGAAGTGTGTTATCCCCTATACTGTTTATAACTGTCATGGATGAAATCCACAAGGGTGTTAAACGAAGAATGGGAAGCAAGGAGACTAAGGCCTTACCCTTTGCAGACGACATTGTAATATGGGAAGAAAATGAAATAGAAGTGCAAGAACAAGTCACTGTATGGAATCAAGAGAAGAGTAAGACTGTAGTGATGACAAGAAACAAGAGAGAAGGAAGATAGAATATTGAAATCCATTGGAAATGGTAAAAAGCTTTAAGTATTTGGGGAGCATACTCACAGAAGATGGTGCACTAAATGAAGAAATTGGAAAGAGAATCCAACAAGATAATGGGTTTTACCAGTGTGTGAGAGGTTTAGTATGGCACCAGGAAGTCCCAGAGAAATGCACGAAAGTCCTATTCTCAATGTATTACACACCAATTTTGACATATGCAGCAGGTACTTAGACCACAACAAAACGCGATGAAAGCCGAATCCTAGCAGCCGAGATGAAGTTCCTTAGAGGAATAATTGGGAAGACTCGGAGGGATAAATGAGGACATTAGGGAGAGAACTGGGTTCCCAAAACTGCAAGACAAGATAGAAACCAGTATGCTGAAGTGGTACAGACATATGATGAGAAAGGAAGAATATAGTGTACCAAAAAGAATATTTATGGAGAGAATACCAGGAAGAAGACCACGAGGAAGGCCCAGAAAGAGGTGGATAGATACGGTAAAGGAGGGCATAGGGAAAATAGGAGTAAAAGAAAAAGAAGTATTGAAAGAAGGAAATGAATGGTGAAGGGATAGACAACTGTGGAGTTACTTGATTCGCAACCCGACCCAGGGAACTGGAAACGGGAAATGAAGAAGAAGATGAAGAAGAATGAAAAGAGGAAGAAGGCGAAGAAGACATAAAGCTAAAGGGGGGATGTATCCGAAAATGCATAGCTGGCTTTTCAAGTTCACTGAGTTCACAATATAAAACATAGAGCATTGAACGTTTGATAAGTCGTCTAATGGTGTTTGAGCTATTACGTGGCAAGCAACAGCTATCTTGGGTGGCAAAATGGCACCTGTACAGTCACTGCAAAACATTTGTTACATTCTATTATTTAGGTACACATTACAACATAACTATAAAGGCCGTTAACCTAGATGTTAGGCTCCTTAAAAGAACCATTATCATCATCATCATAACTATAAAAGATCCTGGCCTGAGCTTTTAATTAGTTTAAATATATGTCACTATCTCTCGCTTTATGCAGGATTATACAAATACCGTGAAAATGGTCTTATTTATTGCCATATAAATGTTGGATTCTATAAATCTCAGTGAAAATATGAATGTAAATGCATGCAAATTCCAAAAATGGTTAAATAGAAGCATAATCTATTCTATATAATCCAAAATTGACTCATCGCCGCAGGGCTCAAACCACTAGACCTAGAAAGCTGAAATTTTGTATGTTGGTTGATCCGAATATGTAGAGGCTCACTAAGAAACGGTTTTTGAAAATTCAATTTCTAAGTGACTTTTTCGGCCCTTTGGCTCTGAGCAAGGACAGTCGGTACACAGTTCGGATTTAGCTCATTTTAAGCAGCCAGATACGAGTAACAATACTCGGAGGTCCTGTAGGGACCTCGAAACACACTTTTTAAGTTCCTAAAATGATCGGTTTCGGAGATATTCCCAAATAACTGTGTTCCCTCTGAGATACAGATCAACGTTACTATGGCAACCGCTGAAATTTCGCAGACCGGGGATAGTTTTCTGCCAATATCTCGAAAACCGTTCGTTTTAGGGCCTTAAAACGCGGGCTTCGGTTCCCACTTCTAACCACGAACATTGCTCCTCGCATTGATACGCTAAAAATGAGATATATTTTATTTATAGAGGTGGCTTTTGGGGGTCAGATACGATCGTGATTTTGAGTCTAATTTTGTACTCTTTGAGCTGGTTATTGTAAGCGAGCTTTCATATCTTTACTCTAATTTACAATGTTAAGATGCTTTCTATTTTGCCCGGTATGCCTTCATTTTCTTTATAAATTTGTTCTTTGTTAACTGAATATTTTTGTTTGCCAATTTTGATCTGCTCTTTTTCGTTTTTTACCATGATCATCAACCCATATTCACAGTCGAATGTGTCGTATTCTACCGGCTGTCACGTTAATTATTATTTTTTCGTAATTACTCTTACTGAGGAATTGGGCAAACTTATTTCAATCAAGTTGGTATTTTGTCTTTCACGGCCATTGAATCCCCAGACATGTCACGGCTTAAACCTAGAAAAGTTGCTGAGTTGGACTAATGGACTAATGGTGCAGCAGAAAAGAGGAGAATTGAAGCTTTTGAAATGTGGTGATACAGGAGAATGATGATCAGATGGGTAGATAGGGTAACAAATGAAGTGGTATTAAGATGAGTGGGAGAGGAGAGATGTTTCTGGCGACTGCTAATGAAGAGAAGAGATACAAGGGTAGGACACATATTAAGACACCCAGGAATAGCAAGCTTAGTTATGGATGGGAGGGTCGCGGACTAGAACTGTAGGGGTAAACCAGGGTTAAACAGATTGCCTCGGATGTAGTATGTGGTAGCTATGTAGAGATGAAACGATTAGCTCAGGAGAGGGGGAGACATGGAGGGCTGCATCAAACCAGTTAAAAAACTGAATACTCAAACAACAACAATCAGGAATTTTAATTACTTAGAGAGGCATGTGAGGCAAAAGGGTGGTTGGAGAATTTCAATCCCTGGGATGTAACACTGGAAGAGACTGTATAATGTACATCAGCGGCCAAGGTGAGAGATATTTAACTATTGGTCTATTAATAGCGATATGTTGACGTTCAAATCATCAATAAGTATGGCCAAATTACATCCAGAATAACTTAAGTAAGAATACTTTTAATTCACCATATTCCGATACATTTTTCATTCCAGTGTGCAATAGTGCAGTTCCCTCTTCAAACAATATTCGCAATTTCTTTAACAAAGCGCAATGACACACACTTAACAGTAGCACGTGTACATTTAGACAAAACCATTTTTTCCCATGGGCAAATGTATGTGGCGTGCTCACGAGCATCCGGACAACAAAATCGATATGTCTCAGCAAAAGATGGCAAAACCAAACACGTAATTTTAAAATTTGTTAACATAATGTAATATCGAACCCTGCAGACTTTCACAACTTTATAAAATTCCCACTTTGTTGCTCATATGAATATACTGTATGTATCAGAATATTCAGAATTAGAATGGACCCACCTATAGCCGCGATTGCTGTAATGGAATAGACCAATTATCAGCAATAATGCATCGTCCCCATTGTCTTGATCGCGGGCGAAGCTGCGGGTACCTGCTAGTTCTATATACATATGTGTAGGCCTATAATCACTCAATAAACAATCCCTGAAATTTTCAGTTATGTAGCATTTAGGGTTTCAGAGAAAAGTGTGCCTATGTGGTGGAAAAATTGATTTTGTGAAAACAACATTTGAAATTTGGATAAGTCCTTTCACTCACATCTAAGTAACTTTGTCCATAGGAATGCAGCATCAGAAATATATTATTTTCAAAAATACTTCCAGTTGAGTAATGAGGTTGATTTTTTTACACAAAGTATAAAAGAGCCCTTACATATAAAAAACAAATATTTCAAAATTTTGATATTTTGACACCTCATCGGTTACATCCCTTAAGGAGTCCTTTATTATTATGACTGTGCCTGCCATAAATCTTGTACAGCAATTATATACATTAGTACACAAATTTTGTTATTAGAAGAAAAGTTCTAAATGTTCAAAATTCAAATCGTAACTATTTTTATCCATTTTTCAAAATTTGGTCCCTGCTTTGCGCTGAACCATTTCCCTCATATGTCCTATGTTTACAGGCATTTGGAGACTTTTCTTATTCTAACATGGGTTTTAAACCATCAGCTAGTAAATGAATCTCACACATTTCTACATAATTCATTATTTATTTATCGTATGGCTTTTAGTGCCGGGAGTGTCCGAGGACATGTTCGGCTCGCCTGAGTCTTGTAGCTGCTTCCAGCGGACACCCTAAAGGGTGAGCTATCAGTTCCATTCAATTTCAAGTAGTTCCAACTTTCGCCACCAGATATAAAAGATACCATGATGTGAACGTTGAAACTTTGATAGAGCATTCTGACGAAATATAACCAAACAATTTTGCTTTACACAAGTTTAGTCTGTGAAAGGATCTTTAACATGCCATAAATCTATGACATGGGACCGATGGCTTTATTTCGCCTCCGAAGGAAGGCATACTGAAGGATTTTTAACGCTCTAAAAAAATCCGACGACTTCAGCCGGGTTTGAACCCGCTATCTTGGGCATAGCAGTTCAGCATGCTACCGACTACGCCACCGAAGCCGACACATAATTCATTAATTAAGCGTTGTTATTTCATCCTCATTCTGAGCAAACTCAAAAATTATGTTTAACGTTTCACAAAAGGGCTAATTAAAGCTGCAAAGGTTTGAGTGAGTTTCAGGTTGTAGCTGAAGGATTAACATCCTAGATGGCTGCGTGGCTCAGCGGTAACGTTCTCGCTTGCTGAGCCCAAGGTTGCAGGTTCGTATCCTGGCGCGGTCAGCTGGCATTTGAGGGTGCGCGAATGCGAGGGAGCCGTGTCAGTAGATTTACCGGCACGTTAAAAATCCTCTTCGGGGCAAAATTCCAGCATCCCGGCGTCTCTAAAAGCCAGTGTAGTTAAAAGGGACGTAAAACCAATAACATTATTATTATTATTATTAACATCCACTTTAGAGAAATAACATTTCTAAGATTCTTATAAACATGGGAGATATGAGGGAACTGGCGAAGGTCAGCTCAAAACAAAAACCACATTTTGAAAAATGGATAACAATAGTTACGATTTGAATTTTCAACATTTTAAACCTTTCTTCTAATAGCAAGATGTCTGTCTTTCTTTGGAAATGTATATAATTGTTGTACAAGATTTATGATAGGCTCGGTAATAATATTGAAATCTGTATTGTTGTGGGCGCTTAAGCTGTATCTTGCCCCTTAATGTCGCCAGTAGCGTTTAACATTAATTAGTCAAAATGAAAAGGAAGGAAATTCATGCCCACGACCCTCAAATGTCCAACTGAACCTAGTGATTAGCCAACGTCAAATTCTAATTATTGAAGGATTCTTTCATAATCAAGGACTATCCACTTGAGGAACGCGTCTTGCATCACCCTGACTTACGGGTATCATCCTAGTCCACAATCAAGGCTTATGAGGTATCTGTATTCGCACGATCCAAACAAAAAAAAGTGTCAAAGGATTGCCTTTTACAGGTTCATATCTTACAACCAGATCTCTTCACGTTCCGGTTCTTCCAGAAAACTAAATCGCCCATCAAGGGGAGATCAAGCTCTAAGAGAATGAAGTTACCGTTCGTCTTACTCGTCGAGTTGCAGAATAAGTGATTTGAAGATGACATTAGTAATCGATATTCCTTATTGTTATAAATGCACTCAATAGTTATGTGCATTTTAAACGTTTTTCACATTAAATAGACTATATATATTTAACAATGTTATACACCCACTGAAGTCAAAAAATAATAATATTTCTTCTCTTTTCAGGTAAGATTTACTGTGGCCTTCTTTACACAAGGATGCAGACTAGTGATAAGGTAAGACACATAATTAAACTTCGAGGCCAGGAAAATGTGCCATTGCATATGCATTTCCAAGAGTATGTATAGTCCAACGAAACCTAAAACATTTCTTATATTAGAATCATAGGCTAGGTCCACACAATCTGAGATTTAAATAATTTACGTTGATAAACACCCCGATTACATGTACCAGCTTACAATGAAAGTCTCTCAGGCTGAAGTGCTCGGACACCATGCAATGAGAGGTAGCTGCCCAACGTCACGTTGTCTTAGTGCAGAGATGTCCTCGCCAGCGTGCTTCTTGTGCCAATAGTCTTGCAGCGATGGATGGGAACAACTGTATATCTGTCTCTCTCGCTTGCGTTCATGTCTCATTCCCTCTCATTGTGTCTTAGCTGTGATGATCTGTCAAACACCAAACGGTATTCTGTATATTGGAAATATGAAAACAAATTGAAACAAAATTATATCAAGGGGAAAATACCAATCATAATACCGAAATTGCAACCCCTTTAATGAGTTCCATGATGCGGTGGGTGAGTGGTTATCGTGTCGGACTACCAACCCCAAGCTTGCAGGTTCACTCCTGGCCGTGGTAAGTGATTTTTGAAAGGCGGCAATAATTACCATAAGTATGTCATACGATGTTGGCATTTCCAAGAACCCATTTGAATTCAATAGGCCGTGTTCTTAATGGCAAAATTCATGTCGGGATTTTCCGCCAACACAAAAGTTCCTCATTTCTCTACTAGAAAGCGCTATAGAGTTCAAGGAGATAAGATATCTAGCCTCCTTGACTTTCATAGTGCTTCAAGGAGCAACAAAATTCGACATGCAAGCTACCGTCTGGGTGTCAAATAACAAAGCTTGCAACCCGCACCCGAGGCCATGCGATATTATTATAATGCAGAGATGTCCATACAGCACGCCGGCAGCACGCCAGCGTGCTTCTTGTGCTGATGGGGAACAACTACTGTATATGTCTGACTCTCTCGCTTGCTTTCCCGTCTTACTCCCTATTCTCTTCGCTGTGTTGATCTGTCAAACGTTATACGGTATTCAGTATATTGTAAATATGAAAACAAAAATTAAACAAGGGGAAAAGACCAATAATAATACCGAACTTTCCACGCCTTGAATGAGTTTCATGATACCTATCAGTATTTGTGATTGCTTTAATGCTAACAATAAGCACATAATCTGAAAGTACCAGTAAGCGGAGGAACACGCAAAACAATATGTAACCAAAACATTGCACGAGCAGTTTGTTTGTTTACAATACATTCGGTGCGCTAGCGATCCCAACTTAACTCGGTCAGACGTGGCGAAGTGCTGTCACTGCGCCATCGCACAGTGGATCATAATCCAAATCTAGGGGGACAACATTATTCTTACGTTTTAATCATGAATTTAGAGTGAAAGTAACGTATATAATTAGTTTACTTCATAACAAACATCAGTTAAGACCCTTTTTACGGTACATCTACACATGCAAGAAATTATCTATGACTAGGAGTTGGATAGAGTATTCACTTATCTCTTCAGAAAAATTTTCTACCCCTAATTTACTTTTAACAAAGTCACAAAGTTCCACTTTTGACATAATCGTCGAACTCAGTGCTTCAAACAGTTGTAAACGTGTGAGAACTGGTTGTGCGGCATCTTCTAAAACGTAAAGTAACTAAGCAAGCTGCAAAAAGATGCCAAAAATCTTATAACAGGTGTAACCTACAAGACTTTATCTACATTTTAACATGAAGTAGAAAGTGACGCAGAGTGACGCGACATACTAAAATTCTAGGTGAAAATATAATTTTAAAAACAAGATGTTCAGTAAAGAACAAATAGCCTACTTTCTCCTAAATGCATGGGTATTGTTATAACTCTTTGTCCTTTTCAAGGAGTATGATTGAATGTTGGTTGTAGTAGCTTTTTGAAATACAACGTGCTATAGGGATATTAAACATGAATATGAGGTGCCCTTTGCTAGTGCTACCTCTGTACCAAATTTCGTTCATTCCGTTCTACCGTGTTCGAATTAATAGGGGGAATCAATTTTGATATAAAGATGGCCGCCATCCGCAAACTATTAGGCTAATGACCTATTAGATTGGTCAAAGGATGCTCCCTCCATAAAGGTATGTTGTTGCAAAGTTTGGTAGAGATCGGATGGTTATGTTAGTCCTAATTTGATTTAAGCTTTAAACATTTGTGTGGCCGCCATTACGTTTTTGTCAATATGGCGGCGATATTAATCATGACACTGAGATGCCCTTTGCTAGTGCTATCTCTGTACCAAATTTCGTTCCATTCGGTTTCACCGTGTTTGAATTAATAGGGGGAATCGATTCTGACACAAAGATGGCCGCCATCCGCAAACTATTAGGCGAATGACCTATTAGATTGGTCAAAGGATGCTCCCTCCATAAAGGTATGTAGTTGCAGAATTTGGTAGAGATCGGATGATTAGGTTAATCGTAATTTGATTTAAGCTTTGAACATTCGTGTGGCCGCCATTACGTTTCAGCCAAGATGGCGGCGATATAAAACATGACACTGAGGTGCCCTTTGCTAGTGCTACCTCCGTACCAAATTTCGTTCCATTCGGTTCCACCGTGTTCGAATTAATAGGGGGAATCAATTTTGACATAAAGATGGCCGCCATCCGCAAACTATTAGGCTAATAACCTATTAGATTGGTCAAAGGATGCTCCCTCCATAAAGGTATGTTGTTGCAAAGTTTGGTAGAGATCGGATGGTTATGTTAGTCGTAATTTAACTTAAGCCTTCAACATTTGTGTGGCCGCCTTTACGTTTCTGTCAATACGGCGGCGATATAAAACATGACACTGAGATACCCTTTGCTAGTGCTACCTCTGTACCAAATTTCGTTCCATTCGGTTTCACCGTGTTTGATTTTCACACAAAGATGGCCGCCATCCGCAAACTATCAGGCTAATGACCTATTCGTTTGGTCAAAGGATGCTTCCTTTATAAGGGTATGTTGTTGCAAAATTTGGTTGAGATCGGATGATTAGGTTAATCGTAATTTGATTTAAGCTTTGAACATTCGTGTGGCCGCCATTACGTTTCCGTCCAGATGGCGGCGATATAAAACATGACACTGAGGTGCCTTTTGTTAGTACTACCTCTGTACCAAATTTCGTTCCATTCGGTTGCACCGTGTTCGAATTAATAGGGGGAATCGATTTTCACACAAAGATGGCCGCCATCCGCAAACTATTAGGCTGATGATCTATTAGTTTGGTCAAAGGATCCTCCCCCCGTAAAGGTATGTTGTTGCAAAATTTGGTAGAGATCAAATGATTAGGTTAGTCGTAATTTGATTTAAGCTTTGAACATTTGTGTGGCCGCCATTACGTTTCCGTCAAGATGGCGGCGATATAAAACATGACACTGAGGTGCCTTTTGTTAGTACTACCTCTGTACCAAATTTCGTTCCATTCGGTTGCACCGTGTTCAAATTAATAGGGGGAGTCGATTTTCACACAAAGATGGCCGCCATCTGCAAACTATTACGCTGATGACCTATTGGTTTGGTCAAAGGATGCTCCCCCAATAAAGGTATGTTGTTGCAAAATTTGGTAGAGATCGGATGATTAGGTTAGTCGTAATTTGATTTAAGCTTTGACCATTTGTGGGGCCGCCATTGCGTTTCCGTCAAGATGGCGGCGATATAAAACATGACACTGAGGTGTCCTTTGCTAGTGCTACCTTTGTACCAAATTTCGTTCAATTCGCATTCACCGTGTTCGAATTGATAGGGGGGGACAGACATTCAGAGTACACACACTCACACACAGACACAGACACACACACAGACTCACACACACACACACACACACACACACACACACACACAGACTCACACACACACATACACACACACAGACAGACACGCTTTTTTCGCCCTATGTTGATCTCATAAGTCTACTTTCATTTTTTGCAAAAATCGAAAGTAGGCTAATAATAGTTAAATATTATATAGGCTAATGCATGTATAGCTAAAATTGCGTAACAATTCCGCCCATTAATAACTGAAACACGTTACAAAGATCATACCTGCAGCTGTTCCATCTTAAAGCATCACACTAATCACAACGACAACCAAACCACAGCCCGTTACATTCACCCTCGAATTCAGACTGCTCGAACAGTGGTGACAAATTTACACTAAGATGCGTTTATATCCCAGGATAGTGTACGGCTATGCTGTAGAAGTAATACATTTTGATTTCTTTCTTATGAAAATAAATAATTTTGTCCTCCTATATTTCGATTTTGACCCACTGTGCATCGGTTAGAGCCGGCAGCACGGCCAAGAGAGACAGCAGCCAGCCTGCCGCCATGCGGTACAGCATAGCTAGCAAGCCGAGTGTGCAAAGGCTGGACTGGACGATGCTGTCCTAGTGGATGGTTTGTAATAAAGGTTTCAGTGGTCCAAAAGTGAAGGATTTAAACAATAATACATAACGATCAGGATTTGGACATTCATCCCCAGTATAGGAACTTTCCAACAACAGCTATAAGCACAAATACGAAAAGCGATCAATACTCTAGGGTCCAATTTAGATAAATCCCCATACCACAATATATTTGAAGATACCGCACGTTGTTAGTTTTATTTATTGATACATGCCAAGGAAAGTCCAGAGTTAAGCTGTAAAAAATATGTTGAGAAGAACAACATTTGAAATGGGATGAACTGAGTGAGATAAAGAACTAATAAATCATTAGACAACAACACCGAATGCAAGTCCCAATGGAAGTAGATTGCTCAACAGAAATTACAGACTCTTGTTCATATAAATAGCCTTGACAAAGGGAATGTTGTCTAAAATAAGAAGCTACCGTGTATGGTGAACCAAATGAGGCAAATTATCCATTCATATTGAAACGTATGTAGAGCCCGTTCAAGAACGCGTGGCGTGTGGTTGCGCAAGGTGCTGTTCACCGGGGTGTCTCCTGTTGTAGAGGAGGGGATAGGCAAGTGTGCTGCCCTGTGCTGCCATTGACACGGGGCAATACTGTCAACTTGACAGGTTTGACATATGCTACATATCAACACAGGACGAATTAAGGTAAATGGCTCAATTTTTTCCTTCTACATGTTCTTCAAAGAACTCGATCTGATTTTAAGGTAAGACCGAATGCCCTATCTCGCCAATGTTAATTTTGTATAATTAATGTTCCTTTTCCTCAGAAACTGATAAAGATAAATGCATGAAATGATTACAGTATATTTCTCAACTCTACTTAGTGCTGGGATCTACAATTGGAACTTTGGTTCAGTAAATGTGGGAGAAGTGTTTTTTTTTTGAAAAGATAAAATCCAATAAAAAATCATGAACAAAGAGGCATAACTCTCGAGGTATTAGTCACAATGACCTAATTGTAGATTGTATACATATTAAGTATCTGTCAAAATTTCATGGTTATACATTGTATAGTTTTGAAGAAAAAGGAACATTTATCGAGATTTTTTAAGTTTGAAGAAAATCAACTGCAAAGTTGAAGAGTGAAAAAAGTATCCAGCAACATAATCTGCTCCTTTTTCCTTCTTTCTTGTTTCTTTTGTTGTCAGATTTGCCGCAAATTGTGCTTTTTGCACCCTTAACCTGTAGAGCACATTCAATCCAGATGCTGTATGCTTTACTATTTCTACTCCCAGTTCTTCAAGAACCTCAAGTCTGCCTGAATTTCCATGATTGAAGGTTATTACAACATTAAGTGCTTTTACGATTTCATTTCTTCCAACAATCTCCAATCATTGGAAATTTAAATACTAGCTTCTGAGCGAGCCTATCACCCCAACTTCGGTCAGCATCAAACTCTCAAGAAATGTCGCGCAACAGTATAGCCCACTTCCGGAAATTCAAAATGAACCAAACCACAGCCTTCTAGGTCAAGAAGTTCCTAATATATCAATGACTATACCAATCGGTGCAACATGAAACGAACATCCATGCAGTGTAGATGTAAGTTTAAAAAAGAAGTTCCGTGACGAACTAAAGAGCCTACTTTTCTTAAAATTTAAGATTCATGCCAATGATTAATCTATATGGATCTATCTAGAATAATGACGAAATTAAGTTGGTAATATCGAAATTTCTAATTAGTATGAAATACTGTATATCTGGCATAATGTAGCCTAATAGAGAACTACAGTTGGCAGCCCTGGTGACTGAATATATTCTTAGTTCCATCTCTTAAGGTACAGTACAAAATTTGGTTGAAGTCCAATGGATAGCATGGACGTTACATGCAGTTAAACATTGAATCTA
This sequence comes from Meconema thalassinum, assembly GCA_946902985.2. NCBI lineage: Eukaryota > Metazoa > Arthropoda > Insecta > Orthoptera > Tettigoniidae > Meconema > Meconema thalassinum. The sequence continues at coordinate 833,445,499 of OX336390.1, read as the reverse complement.
ACAGCGCGCGTAAATTCATGTTGGCAACAATGACATACATGTATTGGTCAGAAATAATTTGAAATAATATGATCTATTGATGTGTCAATTTTGAATGAAATCCATTAGTTAGTATAAAAGTTGCATGCATTTAAAAATTGGACCTATCAACAGGCTTAGAATCATGTTGGCAGCACTGACGTATATTAGTTGCTTCAAATTAATCTAGAATGCCAGGTACTATACGTGTGCAACGTTTAGAGCTATTGGCTTGCATACTTTCTGATATATTGATATTAGGGTAACAAAAATAGGGACAGTATTTATTAACAGTTGGCAGCCCTGGTGACTCTTAAGAATCGGCATAGTCATATCTGTTATGGTGCACATAGCACACATGAAATTTGGTTGGAATCCAAATGATAGTATAGAAGTTAAATGTATTTAAATTTGGACTTCTCAACAGGCTTAGAATCATGTTGGTCGCACTGACGTATATAAGTAACTCCAAATTAATATAGAATGTCAGGTACTATACGTGTGCATAGTTTAAAGCTGTCGGCTTGCATACTTTCTGATATATGGTTATTTGGATTAAAACAATTGAGAGCATTTATTAACAGTTGGCAGCCTTGGTGGCTCTTAAGAATACGCTCAGTCATATCTGTTTATGTACACATAGCACATACGAAATTTGGTTGAAATCCAATTGATAGTGTAGAAGTTATATGCATTTAATATTTGGACCTATCAGCAGGCTTATAATCATTTTGGCAACACTGCCATGCATGGCCTCCTGGAAATTAAACTGCAATATTATTATTCATACGTGTGCCAATTTTGAAAGAGTTCCCATTCATACCTTCCAAGATATCCAACATGGAGCTCAAATTTCAATTACGATTTTTCAGCAGTTGGCAGCACTGACATCATTTTCAAATATGGCCGTGAGATATTCAGGTATATATCATTACTCCTACCAATTTTTTTTCGATTGCTCTAGCCGTTTAGGAGTTGAGAGGGGGGGGGGGACCACACACACAGCTAGACAGACAGACAGACAGACAGACAGAAGGACAGACAGACAGACAGACACACATTAGCCCGATCTCATAAGTCTACTTTTATCTCATTTTTGCAAAATGTGAAAAGTAGGCTGAAAATAATTAAAAATACTTCAAGGACGAATTTCTATATAATTGATACACCAGAATGTTCGTTGAAGTTCAAATTGTAACTAAGTCAATAAATGAAACAAGAAGTTCCGTGACGAACTAAAGAGCCTACATTTCTTAAAATTTAAGATTCATGCCAATGATTAATCTACATGGATCTATCTAGAATAATGACGAAATTAAGTTGGTAATATCGAAATTTCTAATTACCGTAGTTCGAAATACTGTATAACTGGCATAATGTAGCCTAATAGAGAACTACAGTTGGCAGCCCTGGTGACTGAATATATTCTTAGTTCCATCTCTTAAGGTACAGAATACAAAATTTGGTTGAAGTACAATGGATAGCATGGACGTTACATGCAGTTAAATATTGGATCAAACAGCGCACGTAAAATCATGTTGGCAACAATGACATGCATGTATTGGTCAGAAATAATCTGAAATAATATGATGTATTGTTGTGTCAATTTTGAAAGAAATCAATTAGTTAGTATAGAAGTTACATGCATTTTAAAATTGGACCTATCAGCAGGCTTAGAATCATGTTGGCAGCACTGGCGTAGGCCTATATTAGTTATTTTAAATTAATCTAGAATGCCAGGTGCTATACGTGTGCAAAGTTTAGAGCTATTGGCTTGTATACTTTCTGATACATTGATATTAGGGTATCAAAAATAGAGACAGTATTTATTAACAGTTGGCAGCCCTGGTTGCTCTTAAGAATACGCATAGTCATATCTGTTAAGGTACACATAGCCCACACGAAATTTGGTTGAAATCCAAATGATAAATTAGAAGTTACGTGTATTTAAAGTCGGACCTCTCAGCAGGCTTAGAATCAAGTTGGTAGCACTGACGTATAAAAGTTACTCCAAATTAATATAGAATATCGGGTACTATACGTGTGCATAGTTTAAAGCTGTTGGCGTGCATACTTTCTGATATATGGGTATTTGGATTTAAAAAAATTGAGTGCATTTATTAACAGTTGGCAGCCCTGGTGGCTCTTAATAATATGCTCAATCATATCTCTTTATGTACACATAGCACATATGAAATTTGGTTGAAATCCAATTGATAGTGTAGAAGTTATATGCATTTAAAATTTGGACCTATCAGCAGGCTTATAATCATTTTGGTAACACTGCCATGTATGGCCTCCTGGAAATTAAACTGCAATATTATTATATATACGTGTGCCAATTTTGAAACAGCTCTCCTTCATACCTTCCAAGATATCCAACATGGAGCTCAAATTTCAATTACGATTTTTCAGCAGTTGGTAGCACTGACATCATTTTCAAATATCGCCGTGAGATATTCAGGTATATATAGGTCTTTACTCCTACCAAATTTTGTTGCGATTGCTCCAGCCGTTTAGGAGTTGATAGGGGGAAACACACACACACACACAGACAGACAGACAGACAGGCACACATTTTTCCGATCTCATAAGACTACTTTTTCTTCATTTTTAGCCTACTTTCGATTTTTGCAAAAAATTAAAGTAGACTTATGAGATCAACACAGGGCGAAAAATTGTGTGTCTGTCTGTGTGTATGTGTGTGTGTGAGTCTGTGTGTGTGTGTGTGTGTGTGTGTGTACTCTGAATGTCTGTCCCCCCTATCAATTCGAACACGGTGAAACCGAATTGAACGAAATTTGGTACAAAGGTAGCTCTAGCATAGGGCACCTCAGTGCCATACTTTATATCGCCGCCATCTTTACCAAAACTGAATGGCGGCCACTCAAACGTTCAAAACGTAAACTCAAATTACGGCTAAACTAATCATCCGATCTCTACCAAATTTGGTGACAATATACCTTTGTATAGGACGCTTCTTTCACCCAAACTTCAAGGTCATCGGCCTTGCCATTTCAGGATGGTGGCCGTGTGAATTATGCAACCATTATAATCAATAGCTTAAGACCCACCAATTCAGATTATCAAGCCTAGGGTGGTTTAAGCTATCCTGAAGGTCGTGATCCGTTATTTATTATAATTTAATATTATAATATTATTCTGTATGACTGGCTTAAAAGAGCTGAGCTGTATCTGCCACACGACAAGATGGCAGCTGTCCTCATGAGCCTGTCTTATATTTCAGTAGTTTTAGTATGTTGTATGCGATATACCCTACTGATACAATAATATAAACTTTGTATGAAATGATCTATAATGAAGATGTACTGCAGTGAAGAAATAGTTTATTTCAAGTCATTATTTGCCAACAGGTTGAATCTAATGTATCAGTTAAGATCGCCATGATGTTACGGTTATGTTTAGCTCTGGGCTAGCGTGTTAGCCTGTCACGCAGATGACTGGGAATCGAATACTGCTACAGTTGACTTTTTTTTCTTGAATTCTTTTACAAATGATGTGCACAAGTTCTTTTCACAGATACTGAAAAAAATGTCATTTAGCTCAAAGGGGAGGCTAATGTATACACTCGTTTATTAATAAAATCCCAGTCCCAGCATTGCACATAAACAGAAGACATTACGAAAAGGAGAATAGAAGAATTAGATACACGTTGTTATCAACCACAGCCTTCTTAATGTCTCTGTACGGTGCTGTCCTCTTGTGGGTTATGTGGGTAGTATTGTTCCAAATATACCGCTGTGTCAATACCTGGCCTCCTAAAGTATGGCAATTTTGTAATACTGGTAGTTCGACTATTAGCCACGATCGCGCTCCGATTACCTTTAATGATAGAACGTACAAGGCACTGCCGGCAGGAAGTTAGGTCCTCATTTGAGTACGTAATTCAATTGCTTATATGAGGACGAAGCGTCCTGCTGGCAGGACCGTTCTTTTTTCCATTATATAGAGGGAAATGTAACGAATCAGCGCATGCAAGTCTGAAGTTGGTAGCTCTGACCGTTCAGTAATGGCGGCGATTATACGTAATGGTGACTGTGTTTATGTTTTTGCTACCTATTTCGATGCTCCAAACAACGGAGATGCATGGAGTCGCTCGTTATTTGCTAGTAATTATGATATCAGTAAATGTCATGGTACTGTAGTTTAAATTACGTGTAGTTGTGCAACTGTGCAGTGGGATATTGACAAAAACACAACTAGGCTTTTTTTAATTTATTTATTCTCGAGTGATGGACGCGCCGTCGCTCATACATTTATTTAGTCTCCGTACTATAAGAAAACACGTTTATACTTTATACGTTTATATATTTTAGAGTCAATATGTTGTTAAGAGACAGTTATTGTATTAGTCAATATGAGTCATATTGAATATTTTAGAATATTTACAGACTTTTATTGTTTGCCCAGTACCAGAACTGCAATATTATTACGCTCTGATAACCCAAAGTACTGCCGGAAGGACGCGTCCTGCTGGAAGGCCAGTTCAAACATTTGCCATAAGGGTCCAAAGTCCTGCTGGAAGGACGCACCGCTGTGTACAAAAGTACTTCCGGAAGGTCCTTCTAGCAGGACGAGTGACTGTACGCTCTATCATTAAACACTGCCAGTTGGATCGCCTCCCTCCTGGCTACTTTAAACTGCCTACTCGTTGAACACCCAGAGGCGTACTAGATAAATATGAATTCACTGCTAGGTCGCAGCACCAACCTACTGTGATTGGCGCGGATTTTTTAAGGGGAAGGTACCCAAAACAAGATTGATATGTTGTTGGTTTGAAGAATATGCGTTTCTTCAAAGACTCATCACTCTGCTCGCTTCTATAAACAAGATTCTGTTTACCTAATGATTCACGAGAAGCACGAGTTTGGCTACCGGAAGTGGTTATCAACGAGAAAAGTAACGGCTTGCGTGACGGCTCATCGCAGACACTTGTGGCGATACTGAAACACTTGTTGGGGCGTGCACGGAACATTTTACTGTATGGGAAGTCGTTTCCACTCCTTGAAGTCCCTGTGGTTAGACCATCATCGTAGAGAAAGCAAGTAGTTCAAGTGGAACGGAGATGTAGGGATAGATCATCTCTTTGGGACCGAGGAGAGGATGCACTGGAAATATCTTCAGAATTTACTGAAACGAATAGATAAACCATTTTTCCATCTCTGGAGATAACAGTACGTGGGTGGGTAGAATAAGCTTCTCTTCCAATCTTGGCTCAGCAAAACTACGGAGAGAGAATTGATTCACTACAACTTTCTGATAGGATTTATTTATTTATTTATTTATTTAATTGTAAAAGATAATGATTCGTTAAGTCAATAAGGAATTAATCAGACATGGTCCTTTTTATGTTCTTTCTTTCTTTCTTTCTTTCTTTCTTTCTTTCTTTCTTACTTACTTACTTACTTACTTACTTACTTACTTACTTGCAGGTTCGCTCCTGGCCGTGATAAGTGATTTTTGAAAGGCGACAAAAATCACGACATGGATGTCATACGTTGTTGGCATGTTAAAGAACCCTTTTGAATTCAGTAGGCCATGTTCAATGGCAAAATTAATCTCGAGATTTTCCGCCAACACAAAGTTCCTCCATTCTCTACTAGAAAGCGCTGTATTGTCAAGGAGCTTAGATAAATCTAACCTCCTTGACTTTCATAGCGTTCAATGGAACGACGAAATTCGACATGCAAGCTACCCTCTGGGTGTCAATTAACAAAGCTTGCACCGGGCACCCGAGGCCATACGATACTATATTATTATTATTATTATTATTATTATTATTATTATTATTATTATTATTATTATTATTATTATTTTCTTTCTTTCTTAATTTATTTATTTATTTATTTATTTATTTCATTATTTACTTATTTATTTGGTTTAAGGGGTTCCAATCCCAATGACTTTGACAGTCGTAGAAACTTTTTTAACTATGAGTATTATGGCTTTCCTTTGTTGCATCTGCAATTTATTTGCTACAGCTGATTGGGTTAGGGTCTGACAAGCTTGTTGGTCTCGCAAGATATTTCTATCCCTGTTTCTTGGCCTAAATACGACACTTTGTGATTCCTATAGCGGAACGTAGTGAAACCTGTGCATTACTAGCAAAGTGTTTACCCCAGTTAAATTTTAATCTATGGTAATACCGAGATTGCTACAATATATGACTTTACTCATAGAATAATGTTGTTACCTAATTCGTAACAAAACATTAGCTCGTTCCTGCTACTTATGTAAGACTGGCATTTATATTCGCTTACCATCATGTTATTTCAGACAACCCAGCATTCTAATCTTTCCAAATTCTGTTCGAGGAGCACAGCATCAGTTTGGATTGTAATGTTTTCTATAACTGACACCCTTGTCAGCAATAATCCGACAACTGATTTAACAGATTCTGTCAGGTCGTTTTAGAAAACTAGAGTATTATGACTGAAATCCCTAGTGAAATTACAGAAGTGCCTTTTGCCCACTTCGACTGTCAGGGTTCCGTATAGGAGGAAGCCCTGTATCCAGATTACTACCCAAATTTGCAATCTCACGTATCAGGAGATCATGTCAGAATAACAGATTTACATCCTGTAACATCCAAGCATCTTAGTTTAGCTATTTTAAAATATTGTTCAAGATGATATGAAATAAAACATGCACGGCGAATTAATATCAAGTAAATTAATTTCATGGGTTAATTAATCAGTTTAATCAGTGTAATTCCTCCAGTCTGAAATAAAGCCATATGTTTTTATAATCTCTCATCATCGAGCAATCGACTCCTTATTATTACACTTAATTGACCCACTCCATACACATCTGTTAGGGTCTAGTGTTTCCCTTCATTTTGGTTCTTGCTTTATCAAAGATTTCTATCATTTAACAAAGGAGTTTCCTGTTCCATTATAAAATAAGCTTTCCAGTCGGTCGGTGAGAAATGGCTTCTGTCATTTCAATTTAAGTTTCCTGTTTTTTTCAAACTATGTGCGATTTTTGAGGTAAAATGCCACTACCGGTGGATCGGATTTCACGCCAAAAGGAGATATCCTGCCTTAACTATCGTGAGATTAAGAGCCACGTTACACGCAAGTATACTTCATTCCTTCCAACCTTCCTTTCATCCTTCCTTTCTACCTTCTTTCCTTCATTTCTTCCTTCTTTCTTCCTTCCTTCCTTCCTACCATCCTTTCTTTCTTCCTTCCTTTCTTCTTTCCGTCTTTCTTCCTTCCTACCATCCTTTCTTTCTTCCTTCTTTCTTCCTTCCTTCCTTCCTACCATCCTTTCTTTCTTCCTTCCTTTCTTCTTTCCGTCTTTCTTCCTTCCTAACTTCCTTTCTTTCTTCCTTCTTTCTTCCTTCCTTCCTTCCTACCATCCTTTCTTTCTTCCTTTCTTCCTTCCCTCTTTCTTCCTTCCTAACATCCTTTCTTCCTGCCTTATTCTTCCTACCATCCTTTCTTTCTTCCTTCCTTCCTTTCTTCCTTCCTTCTTTCATCCTTCCTTCTTACCATCCTTTCTTTCTTCTTTCCTTCCTTTCTCCCTTCTTTCTTTCTTTCTTTCTTTCTTTCTTTTTTTCTTCCTTCCTACCTTCTCTCCTTCCTTCCCTCCTACCATCCTTTCTTTCTTCTTTCCTTTCTTTCTTTCTTTCTTTCTTCTTTCCCTCCTCTCTCCCTTCTTTCTTTCTTCTTTCCTTCCTTGTTCCCTTCTTTCTTTCTTTCTTTCTTTCTTCTTTCCTCTCTTTCTCCCTTCTTTCTTTCTTTCTTCTTTCCTTCCTTTCTCCCTTCTTTCTTTCTTCTTTCCTTCCTTTCTCCCTTCTTTCTTTCTTTCTTTCTTTCTTTCTTTGTTTCTTCTTTCCTTCCTTTCTCCCTTCTTTCTTTGTTTCTTCTTTCCCTCCTTTCTCCCTTCTTTCTTTCTTCTTTCCTTCCTTTCTCCCTTCTTTCTTTCTTTCTTTCTTTCTTTCTTCTTTCCCTCCTTTCTCCCTTCCTTCTTTCTTCGTTTCTTCCTACCTTCCTTCCTTCCTTCCTAACTTCCTTCCTTCCTTCCTATCATTCTTTCTTTCTTTCTTCTTTCCTTCCTTTCTTCCTTCTTTCCTTCGTTCGTTCTTTCCTTTCTTCGTTTCCTCAGATTTGTATGTGCTTTTCTTATTTTTGAGTAAACATTTGACTAGTTATCAATTTTATTTTGGTTTACTAGTTTGGGGTTCTGGGATTCCCTTTTTGACTCCGTCGGGGATTTTGAAACTAGCGCAAATGCAGGAACAGGGTGCACTCGGCTACGGAAGAGCAATTGAGTAGCTGTCTGATAAAAGATGTAGCGCCCCTGGTCAAGATTACCATCCGAGGAGACACGCCACACTGATCACTTGTGGTCAACCCGCAATCAGCAGGCCATGTGGCTGAGCAGCGGTAGCTTGGTACGCCATGGCCCTCAATGGACTATAGAAACACAGGCAGTGGCGTAACTACTGGGGGTGATCAGGGGGATCAATTAACCCCCACAGCCAAATAATGAAAATGTGAAATTTGAAGTAGATATACATTTTCAATAAAACCCATCTTCCGATTGAAGAAATATGATTGGATTTTATTTCAAAGGATTTACGTTCACTCATATAACATTTTTAGAATTACCTTAATTTAACACCTAGTGAATGAGCAAAATGGTCAGCTGTTCACTCAGCCAGGGGGATGGCATTGAGATGGGTGTGGCAATATCTTCCCTCGTCGTTTTCCAAAAATACACCATTTGTCAGCTGCTATCCTGTTGGTATCTGAATATGAGTGTAATTTAGGAAAATGAATAATATTGTGTTTTCGTGTATTGCTGTTTTAAGTTAAACTCTGGTTGTAACCTGTAGTTTATTAATAATTATATACTACAAAATTGAGGAATATAATAGGCCAGATGATTTCACGAAGAAAACTAGACTTTATAATAATGAACGAAATTGTTAATTTTTCAAGAATTTGCACATTGATAAGTACAATTACAACGCATAAAATGCTAATGAAATCAAACCCGAACTCATAATTATACAGTTATTTATTTATTTATTTAGCTTATGGCTAGAGATACAGGGGAAATTATCCAAATATCCAAATTCTGGATATAGCCAATAGTCTCTGGGGTCACGAGAGCAAAGTCGTTCTTTTGCTGCACTCGGTGATGATGTGCTGGATTGTCTGTTCTGCAGCACCACAGTCACTCTCAGGCGTTGAAATTATGTTCCACTTGTAGTGGAAGGCTGCACAGTTCCCATGGTTGGTTCGTATCCGGTTCAATACAGACCATAGTCTACGAGGGAGGTTGAAACCAGGTGGCGGAGTCTTCTTCACAGGATGCATTGTTGGACAACATTTGTTGTTGAGTCTCTTCTGCCACTCAACGAAAGTTTGGTAGTTGCTGTTGCTCAAGTTCATGCCATCTCGTATTGATGGTTTTCTGGAAAGCAGGCGACCAGTAATTGCATCGCTGATGTCATCATGTATCGGCAGTCCTGGATTGTTCATTATTTTATTGAATTCTCTTAGGAGAACATCTTTACGTCTGAGATCTGGAGGTGGAATATGACTTAACACTGGTAGCCACGTCCGTAGGTTTAACCTAATAGTACCCTACACGTGACCCCTGGGTGGTGCTAAGGGAGCAATAACGAATAGGCGATCAGACGTAAAGCTTTTTACCTCCTGATCAAGATATAGCACAGAATTATGAATTGTACAGTATATACAGTAGAAAAGAGGTTTTAAAATTTCGGGACCGCCAATTTGATTTTTGACTGTGTTCATCCCCTTCCAGAAGCAAACCGTAGTTACGCCACAGTACTCAGGGTTAGGTTTTCTATCCTCGGCACTATGCTACACCTTATCTGGATGAACATATTTCTGTACTGTGTTTTGTTACAACAATTGAATGGATGAAAACCATAACGGTATTAGTAACATTTTGTTCATTCAGAGAAAAAGCCATTTAAACATTCTAACACTCATATAAAGCAGGCTATTTGTAGTTATATCACCTATCACTAGAGGACAGAACAATACAGCAATCACTTGTCCCTCTCTGCTATTCAAAAGTTACATCCTTCCTGAGTTACATCTTGCACTTAACTCATTTTTTTTTAATGTCACTTATACCGTTATGATTTTCACCCATTCAATTTTGGTTGTTTGGTTCCTCAGTTTAGGGGCTACGACATCGCAGTCAAGTAACCCCGTGTACTTTCAGTGTGTGTAGAATCTGTCTGATAATCGGTGATAATTGTGATGGCTGTGTTAGAGTGTGTTATCTATAATTCAGGTACGGACTGCAAACGATCAATTACAAGGAGTTCATACTTTTGCTACCAAATGCTAACGTCAACGACACCTAGCTGTGAACTTGGATACTATATGCCACCGCAACCGGTACCTGGCGAAGATCGTTGGATCATAATTGAGCGTTAACCAAATCTAACCTACAAATTTAGCTTCAAACAATTGTAGTTAGTGGAATGTTCTTTTACATGCCATAAATCTATGACATGGGCCCACCGGCTTTACTTCCTCTCCGAACGAAGGCATACTGAGAGACTTTTCACGCTCTTAAAAATCCGACGACTTCAGCCAGATTTGAACCCGCGATCTTGGGCATGGAAGTTCAGCATGCTACCAATTGCGCCACCAAAGCCACCTTCTTTGACTCTGCTCATGCCCATCTAGAAGCAAACCCTTTTTGCACCACTGGACACAGGGGTAGTTTTTTTTTTTATCTTTCGCACTATCTAAATGCACATATTTCTCCACTGTGTTTTGTTTCAACAATTTATAATCCCTTAAGACTGAAAACTCACTTGAATTATTACATCAGAATTCCTAAACTACATTAAGTGGACATTCAGTGATGACGTTTTGAGTGTGAAGGAGCTGCTCATTCACACACAGTGCCTTATTACAAATAAATTAGCTACAGTAGTTGTTGCTGTTAGACAGCAATTTACATCTGGCTGGTTGTTCTGTCACTTTCTAGACCACGCCCTTAGATGAAGTTTCGCTGTTGTGATAACCGGGAATACACTTTCGAGTTCCTATTCACAGACACCAGTCGTGGCGGAAGTTTGAAGGTGCCGGTCAAAGGGGCGCAGGGTGGTTGGAATTAAGAGAGTATTCATCACAGGAGAAGCGAGGCTTGGTTACACAGTGGTCTGGCCAATCACACCGGCATTCCAGTCAGGAATATAATATAATATAATATAATATAATATAATATAATATAACATAATATAATATAATATAATATAATATAACATAATATAATATAATATAATATAATATAATATAATATAATATAATATAATATAATATAATATAATATAATATAATATAATATAATATAATATAATATAATATAATATAAGGGCCTCCGTGGCTTAGGCGCCAGCACGCCGGCCTCTCAGTGCTGGTTCCGTGGTTCAAATCCCGGTCACTCCATGTGAGATTTGTTCTGGACAAAGCGGAGGCAGACAGGGTTTTCACCGGGTACTCCGGTTTTCCCTGTCACAAATTTCAATCCAGCAACACTCTACACTGTCATTTAATTTCATCTGTCATTCATTTAATAATTTCCCCAGGGGAGTGCGACAGGCTTCGGCGGCCGGCACAGTTCATATCCTCGCCACTAGATGGCAGCATCATTCGTTCCATTCCCTGAACTGGTCGGTCGACTGGAAGCAGGCTGTGGATTTTCATTTCACAATAAATATAATATAACAAAAATATATACATTTATTATTTAATAATAATAATGTTATTTGTTTTACGTCCCCTTTAACTACTCTGGCTTTTAGAGACGCCGGGGTGCCGGAATTTTGCCCCGAAGGGGATATTTAACGTGCCAGTAAATCTACTGGCACGGCTCCCTCGCATTTGCGCACCCTCAAATGCCAGCTGACTGTGCCAGGATACGAACCTGCAACCTTGGGCTCACCACGCGGGAACGTTACCGCTGAGCCACGCAGCCAGCCACATTTATTATTTATTTGCAAACCTAAATGAGCTAAATTATTAGAGGTGGAAAAATTTCAAGTATTTGGGACAACTGGTTACTGAAGATAATAGCACAAGAGAAGAAACAAGAAACAAGAATTGCAACAGGTAATAGAGCTTATTGGGCACTGATTAAAATCCTAGAAGCACGCAGCCTCAGTAGAAGTTCAAAGGTAACAGTGTACCGAACAGTTATAAGACCAGTGGTAGTGTACGGCTCGGAATCATGGACTATGGCCCTAACAGAAGAGGAGCTTTTGAGAAGATGGGAAAGGAAAATACTGATGAAGATTTATGGAGCAGTGTATGAGGCAAGAATATGGAGAATACGGGTAAACCAAGAAGTGGAAGAACTATGTGGTCATACTGATATAGTTTCGGAAATATAGACTACCGTAATAGACTAAGAAGGCTGGGGCATATCGAGAGAATGGCAGGTGGTAGAGTGGTTAAAAAGACCTATAGAGTCATGACCGCGTTGTCGCTGCCCCTAAAATAAGGAACCAACCAACCAAGACCTATAGAGGAAATCCAGGTGGAAGAAGATGCAAAGGAATACTAAGGAATCGATGGTTGGATGATGGGAGTAAGAAGATGGAGGAAACAAGCAGAAGATCGTCGGGATTGGGCAACGATTGTTGGAGAGGCCAACAAGGTTCTACATGGAGTAATATAATACGCAAAGTCAACTAACTTACGCACAGACCATGGAGCCCTTGGGAGTAGCGGAAAGCAGAGATTTCTTCTCTTTGTGACATCTGCACTAGATGGGATGGCGTTGTCGGATCCATGCCGGCCGTCTTTGCTCCCAGAAACCACCCATGTATTCATTTCTGTAGGCTGAGTCAACGACAGGGCAATTTGCATTTTGTAATTTTGTTTCTAAAATCCACTACCGGGGTGGGGATCGAACCCACTCCCTTTCATTTAGAATCTCAGCGCCTATACCGACTACGCAGCCCCCGTAATATAACATAATATAATTTGACACCGCGGTGTTGGGGTAGCGAGTTTGCCTCTCACACGGAGACCCCGGGCTCTGACATGGATTTTATAAACTGACGTGAGGACTGGAACGGAGTGCAATCAGTCTCTTGAGAATATTGAGTAGTTGTCTGACAGTAAGGCAGCGCCCCGGTTAGAAACAAGAAGTTGCGTGTCGAAATAAAGAGCCTACTTTTCTTAAAAGTTAAGATTCATGCCAATGATTAATCTATATGGATCAATCAAGAATAATGCCGAAATTAAGTTGGAAATATCGAAATGTCTAATTAGTTCGAAATACTGTATACCTGGCATAATGTAGCCTAGTAGAGAACTACAGTTGGCAGCCTTGGTGACTGAATATATTCTTAGTTCCATCTCTTAAGGTACAGAATACAAAATTTGGTTGAAGTCCAATGGATAGCATGGATGTTGCATGCAGTTAAACATTGGATCTAACAGCGCGCGTAAAATCATGTTGGCAACAATGACATACATATATTGGTCAGAAATAATTTGAAATAATATGATCTATTGTTGTGTCAATTTTGAATGAAATCCATTAGTTAGTATAGAAGTTACATGCATTTTAAAATTGGACCTATCAGCAGGCTTAGAATCATGTTGGCAGCACTGACGTAGGCCCATATTAGTTACTCAAAATTAATCTAGAATGCCAGGTACTATACGTGTTCAAAGTTCAGAGCTATTGGCTTGCATACTTTCTGATATATTGATATTAGGGTAACAAAAATAGAGACAGTATTTATTAACAGTTGGCAGCTCTGGTTACCCTTAAGAATCGGCATAGTCATATCTGTTATGGTGCACATAGCACACATGAAATTTGGTTGAAATCCAAATGATAGTATAGAAGTTACACGTATTTAAAGTTGGAACTCTCAGCAGGCTTAGAGTCATGTTGGTAGCACTGACGTATATAAGTTACTCAAAATTAATAAAGAATGTCAGGTACTATACGTGTGCATAGTTTAAAACTGTCGGCTCTCATACTTTCTGATATATGGGTATTTGGATAAAAAAGATGAGAGCATTTATTAACAGTTGGCAGCCCTGGTGGATCTTAAGAATACGCTCAGTCATATCTGTTTATGTACACATAGCACATACGAAATTTGGTTGAAATCCAATTGATAGTGTAGAAGTTATATGCATTTAAAATTTGGACTTTTCAGCAGGCCTATAATCATTTTGGCAACACTGCCATGTATGGCCTCCTGGAAATTAAACTGCAATATTATTATCTACACGTATGCCAATTTTGAAATGGCTCCCATCCATACCTTCCAAGATATCCAACATGGAGCTCAAATTTCAATTGCGATTTTTCAGCAGTTGGTAGCACTGACATCATTTTCACATATGACCGTGAGATATTCAGGTATAGATCTTTTCTCCTACCAAATTTTGTTTCGATTTCTGCAGCCGTTTAGGAGTTCATAGGGGGGGGGGGGCACACACACAGCCAGACAGACAGAAGGACAGACAGACAGACAGAAGGACATACAGATAGACAGACAGACACACATTTGCCCGATCTCATAAGTCTACTTTTTCCTCATTTTTGCAAAATGTGAAAAGTAGGCTAAAAAAGAGAAAAATAATATGATATAGTGGGGTTTGAAGCCATTTTTCAGTGTTGCCTTAGTAAACAAAGTTTGGTGCTTTTCAGTCGGTCAACACGAATGTACCCAAAAGAGCTGGGTTATGCCCTAATCCGGAAAAAAAAATCATGAGATTAATTATTATTAATTATTAATCTCATGTAATTTTTGGGGAGCCTCCGTGGCTTAGGCGGCAGCACGCCGGCCTCTCACCGCTGGGTCCGTGGTTCAAATCCCGGTCACTCCATGTGAGATCTGTGCAGGACAAAACGGAGGCAGACAGGTTTTTCCCCGGGTACTCCGGTTTTCCCTGTCAAAATTTCATTCCAGCAACACTCTCCACTATCATTTCATTTCATCTGTCACTCATTTAATCATTGCCCCAGAGGAGTGCGTCAGGCCTCGGCAGCCGGAACAGTTCAAATCCTCGCCGCTAGATCGGGGCTTCATTTCATTCCATTACTGACCCGGTCGGAGACTGGAAGCAGGATGTGGATTTTATTTATGTAATTTTTGGGATAATATGATGTAATATCCTGAATACCTGCCTCTCACCTGGAGGACCCGGGTTCGATTCCCGTCTCCGTCAGGGATTTTAGAAACTGACGTGAGGGCTGTAACGGGGTGCACTCAACCTCGTGAGGACAATTAAGTAGCTGTCTGACAGTGAGGCCACGCCCCGGTCACGAAAACCAAGATTAACGGCCGAGGGGAACCAATGCGCTGATCACGTGTCACCCCAATATCTGTAGGCCAATAGGCTGAGCAGCGGTCGCTTGGTAGGCCTAGGCTCTTCCTGGGCTGTAGCGCCATGGGTTTTTAATTAATCTTTTAATATCCTGACTATTGTTTCACTATGGATTACAAAAATATGTAACAAATATTAAGGAAATTACATTAATGAGCGTAGCGTCAGAACACAGGGTGCGTAGAAAATCAAATAACTTGATTCACCATGACTCCAAGTAACAATAAACCGACGTAATTTAAAAGAGTTTCCAAACTTGCACCTATTAGAAGGTACCAGAAGTAGAAATAGGTTGGTTGGTTGGTTCCTCAATAGTTCCAACTTTTGCCGCCAAACGCCACCGTCAACGACTACTAGTTCAGAACTTAGCTACTAGACGCCACCGCAGTCTACTCTTGGCAACGAACGTAGAAACCTAAGAGCGTTGTTTACATTCTTAACCTATATAATTTAGCTTCACACTGGTTGTGCCAAACTTAAAATTAAAAATAAAGATAAAACGATTCCCAAACCGGACAGTAATGAGAAAAAATTTGCGCGCTTCAACTATGTGAATACGAACACGTATAAAATCACTAATCTTTTCAGAAAGCAAGGCATAAAAATAGCATTCACAACGAACAATACGACCGGGAGGCACTTGCAAAATAGTAATCTAAATAAACAAGATCCATATATAAAGTCAGGGGTATATTCTATTACATGCCAAGACACTGGTTGTCAAGCTAATTACATTGGACAGAGTGGAAGACGAGTAGATACACGTTATAATGAGCATAGGAATGCGATAAGATACTGAACACATTCAGCCGTATGCGAACATGTGTGTGACACGGGGCACAGCTTTACTAAAATCAAGACTGACCTAAAAATAATTCATCATGAATCGAAAGGCAGAGCTCTCGACATAAGGGAAGCAATCGAGATCCACCTAGCCAAACGAAACCATCGAAACAATTTAAATGAACACACTTTTATTGAGAGTTCACCCCTTTTCACTCTACTAAAAAACACACCCTATCGGAAACAAGACACAACTTAGCGATACAGCCAAGGTAGATTAAAAAAAAGGCGGGGGGGGGGGGGGGATAGCGGTGGTTATAGGAAAATGTTATCTGTATCAGGTTTACTATGTACTTTTTTCTGAAATTAACCTAGGCCGGTATCCGCGGCAGTATTAAAGGTGCCGGGACGTCTTCAATAGACCGTGTACCGCTTAGTTGAATGGCTTTTTAGTCCACGCGTGGCGAAGACAGTTCCGCGGTCTTAAATAGTTGTAGATCTTCCTGTATTCAATAACATACATTCTTATCTAGACTTGGCAACGTCACACAAATAAACATTGCACTGACCTCAGAAACCACATATGAACAAAAGGGGGGAGAAAGGGAAAAACCTGTTTCGTCCAGTTAACACCCGGGTTAGTCGACCAAAACTGGCGCCAGAGTGAACTCGATACTGCTCGAAGTTCCAGTAAGGAAGACAAACCGGATACGTATCAGCCTGTATTATTGCAGTATAACCATAGTTGATTTTGTATAACCATATAATCACCCCAAACAGACAAACTCCGGATTTTTATCACCATTTTAGCATTTCACCTAACATTCGGTATACTACAATTAGCATACGCCGACAGTTGAATTACCAATACTGCAACTAAATAATTGTACATATTGTAAATATTTTTCACCTGTATTCTCAAACTTAGATGTTATAGCCTAAGTGTAATGGATTTGATGATGATCGCTTGACGATCGAAACTGGTCATCCTAGTGTATTTATTAATCTCATGTAATTTATTTCAGGATTAGGGCACAACCCAGCTCTTTTTGGGTACATTCGTGTTGACCGACTGAAAAGCACCAAACTTTTGTTTTTCTTCACACAGGTGTAATTAGTGGAAGGTTCTTTAACAAGCCATAAATCTATGACATGGGACCGCCGGCTTTACTTCCCCTCCGAAGGAGGGATATTTAACCCTCTTAAAAAATCCGACGACTTCGGCCGGGTATTAACCCGCTATCTTGGGCATAGAAGCTCAGCATGCTGCCAACTACGCCATCGAAGGCACCTGGAGATGACATATGAAATCAGAGAAATCCATTTTTGGGGTGGCTGATGATGGGGTTTTAACCCATTCATCAACTGAGATCTCAGATAGCGTGATACCTAGGACTGCGCCTAAGAGAACGTAGCTAGAATTACGTTTTTAGCATGTCTGTGTGTGCGTGTGTGATGGTTTGTGTGATGGTGTGTAACTTCTAAACGGCTGGAGCGATTTCAATGAAGCTCGGTGTGTTCATAGCACTATTCCGGACGACCCAGACCGTGCCCTTCAAATTTTGTTACGTCTCACCAATCCAACATGGCGGCTGTGCGAAATTTTTCACCAGCATTCAATATCTCCGAAACTATTACCGATATCACCCTGGAATATTTTACGGTGATAAAGGGACCTACTAGAATTTCACCTATGTGCCTCTTGAAAACCTGGTAGCCTAACTACAAAACCAACTTGGCGGCCAAGTGAATTTGAGACATTTAAATATACGTTTCTCACGATTTAACCAACCAAACCCAATAAAACTTGGCACAGTATATGTTTATACACATTGTAATGCACCGACCTATCTTCGTTCAATTGTTTACATAACCTCAAGATGGTGGCTGTGCGAAATATTTCACCGGCATTCTATATCTCTGAAACTATTAGCGGTATTACCCTGAAATTTTGTGCGTATATAAAGGGCACTACTGGAAGTTCATCTATAAGACTTTCAATAACCGGTTAACTACAAAACATATATGGCGGCCAAGCGAACTTGAAAATTTTAAATAGACCTTTCTCGCGATTTAATGTTTCAAACGCAATGAAACTAGGTACACGAAATGTTTATACACATTGTAATGCACTGGTATCTAATTTACTTCAATTGTTTACATAACCTCAAGATGGCGGCTGTAGGAATTTTAAAATTAAGTATTTATTTCTTGTGTCATAATCATGCGATCGAAGTGAAAGTGTGAATAATGAACCTACGCAATAATTTTCCTTCAATGGTAACTTACATGACTCTATGGCCTACACATATAGCAATCCAACATGGCGGCTATCCAAAATAATTCGATGGATCTCAATATCTACGAATCTATTACAGCAATCAAACTGAATTTTGTAATGTTCATGGGCTATGAACATATGTTCACCTATAGGACTTTCAATAACCTGGTCATCACAAATCCAACAAGGTGGCGACGCGAAGTATAAATATTCACATAGTCGTTTCTCGCAATTTAACCATCCGAGTGCAGTGAGACTTGGTACAGTAAATCCTTATACAAATGTTAATCCACTGGCATCTATTTTTTTCAATTGTTTCAAGAACCTCAGGATGGCAGCTGGGCGTAATTTTAAAATCTCGTTTTTACTTCTTGTGTCCTAATCATGCGATTGAAGTTTGAATGCTACACGTACACAATAATCTTCATGTAACAGTACATAACACGAAGACCTACATATATAAAAATCCAACATGGCGACCATCCGCTATATTTAGTCGGTTCCCAATAGCTACGAATCTATTACAGCAATCAAACTAAAATTTTGTATGTTGCTAGAGGCAGTTAACATGAGTAGGATATATGAAAATAGCCTGTATAATTCGTCACGGAACTACATGTTGCAGTAACACATTAACCTGTTTCAGTCATTCAGAAATAGCCCATTATAAGAAGAAATTTCTCTGTGTGATTTTTCAATTGTTATATTGGTGTCCGCCTCGCCGCGTATTAGCTAGCACTCTTGGCTGTCACCGTGAAGGCCTGTGTTTGATTCCCGGCTCTACAAAAGAACTGGTCTGAAGGCTGAAACGGCTCACACTCAGTCTCGTGAGGCAAAACTAAGAAGAGGCAGGTTCAGTTTCCACCTCAGCCATTCTGGAAGTGGTTTTCCATATTTTTCCACATCTACTCCAGGCGAATGCCGGGTTGGTTCCTTAATTAAGACCACGGCCGCATCCTTTCCAACCCTCATCTGAATTAAAAATACACACACTAATGCAGTCATCACAATAACACAGGTTATCAGATAAAATCCACACTCACCTACGTACAAGGGGCTACATGACCTTGATGTCACGAAGCGTCTGAATGAATCAACAACTCAATTGTAATGCGTAATTTTAAAATACATTCAGAGAGCAACCTTAATTTGAACCTTGTCTTGATGTCTGACTCATCTCAAAATATATAAAAATAAAAGTTTGTATGTTTTTTCTGAAATGTGGGTTATTAACGCGTTTCAGACTGGGTTATGACGATTGCGCGCAAAAACAAAATGTTTGTCTGTCTGTCTGTTTGTGTACAACTTTGTACGCGCATCACTCGAGAACGGCTGAGTGGATCAACGTAAAATTTGGTACAGATGTCCATCAGAGATACGAAAGTAATCATTGATGTAACTCTTCTCCGTACCTCTCATAAAAGGGGGCCTACCCCCTTAAAATACATGCTGAAATGGGCGTAGAAAGACGAGACAAAGCTCATTTTCAGCATCGCAATATGGGAAACAAAACTCGATTTACATGTGCGATATGTTGGACAGAAGGTCCATTATATCTCCAAACAACAACAATATTTTCAAAAATTCCTGACTTGAATTGAATTTTGCAGCTTTTGGGAATTTGGGCCATTGTAAACTTAAGATACTGAATGTTCATGCACCACAAGCCTTTATAATTAATTAAAGGGGTCTTCCAGAGGATAAGGGCTTTCCACTACGGTGAGGGTCAGTTTTTATTTGTCATATATTGAGTTTCGTCTACGAGGTTTCATTATTATTTTCACGTCAGGAAAATTTAGGTGTATTTAGTTTGAGAGCACATTTTAACTAATCATATTTTTGTCAACAAACGGGTTCATCGTAAAGATGATTTTGTTTGACACTGTGTGGTTGATATATCTTTATGTTTATGTACGCCTATAACTCATGTTTGAGTGCTTGGAGCATCGTAAAATTGGGTATTGTAACCATGAGTTAATACACAAATCATTTATAAAACTCTTCAAGGTACTTCTCATAGAAGGGTGGATATAGGGAAAAACTTTTAAAAATACATGCTAAAAATAAAATTATCCTAGAAACACGACAAAAGCATATTTTGCGTTTCTCAATGTTTGGC
The DNA here is from genome assembly GCA_946902985.2 of Meconema thalassinum. Classification (NCBI taxonomy): domain Eukaryota; kingdom Metazoa; phylum Arthropoda; class Insecta; order Orthoptera; family Tettigoniidae; genus Meconema; species Meconema thalassinum. Next base: position 833,424,909 of record OX336390.1, on the reverse strand, counting down.
ACAAAACTAGGGAGTCTATATATGGTCTACGAAAACCACATTTTAAGGCCCTTAAATTAACAGTGTCTGTGATAGACCTATACCCAGAAAACTAACTTCGTTCCGATAAACTTATGAAGGAATGACAAGCCCTTAACATTTGCAACAGTAGCTTAATTAATAGCGGCTGGTTATTAATACCGAAGACCGTTCGAAGAGTGGGTACTACTGCTAGTATAATTATAATCATCACTGGAGATGTTAAATATGTTTAACAACTTGACGTTGTATTTCCTTCTCATATAACGCACAGTTGAAAATATGGATTAAGGAGATACAGTGGCTGCAGTCTTTATTTTCTACATATTATAAATTGCCTTATGGTGAGTCTAGTTTGCGTGAAGAGTGGGGAGGAGAGTGGTAGACAATACAGCTCGCTTGATGGTTTAGGAATATATGTTTGTTGTGGAATGCGGTCAAGAAGGCGGAGGATAAGAAGTAGGTAAATCCACTAAACAAAAGTGGCGTTTATAACTTGACATCACATGTCATATTGATAAATAGAACGGAATTATCTTCTTTGTTGTCTGGCGACTGCACACTGAATATCATTAATACCCGCAGAATAAGAGACAAAATCCACTACATTCGTTTAACTCTTATTTTTCTACAATAATACGGGGGAACACAGCTTATCGAAGGATTAAGAATACTTTTGGGGAAAAGAAGACTAAGTGCTGTAATTTAAGGACACAAATGGAAAGCCTCTAACAGATAGGGAAGAAAAGATTGAGAGATGAAAAGCTTACATAGAGAGTTTGTATAAGGGATAGGAGATTGAGAATCGTGTAATGGAAAAGGAGGAGGAAATTGATGAGGATGCGAAAGGAGATTTAATATTGAGATCAGAATTTGATAGAGCTTTGGAAGACTTAAGCAGGAACAAAGCACCAGGCATAGATGATATACCGATTGAGTTGCTACGCTGCATAGGAGATGAAGGTCTGATCAGGTTATTTCACTTGGTGTGTAGGATTTATGAGACAGGTGAGGTACCCCCTGATTTCAAGAAGAATGTAATCATCGCTATACCAAAGAAAGTGGGAGCTGACAGATGTGAAGATTACCGTACAATCAGCTTGATTACTCATGCTTCAAAGATCCTGTCTAGAATAATTTACAAGAGGATTGAAAGCCAGATAGAAACGGAGTTGGGTGAAGACCAGTTTGGTTTCAGTAGAAATGTAGGAACAAGGGAAGCTGTACTAAGTCTTAGGCTGATTTTAGAAGCTAGAATAAGGAAAGATAAGAGAACATTCATGGCTTTTGTAGACTTAGAAAAGGCTTTTGATAACGTTGATTGGACTAAATTGTTTGACATTTTGAAATCAATTGGAATAAAGTACAGGGATAGGAGGGAGATATACAATCTGTACAGAAACCAGACAGCAGTCATTCGAGTTGAAGGACATGAGAGAGAAGCTGGTATTCAGAAAGGTGTAAGGCAAGGCTGCAACTTATCACCCATACTTTTCAATCTTTACATTGAACAAGCAATGAAGGAAATTAGAGAAAAATTTAAAGTGGGAGTGAAGATTCAAAGAGAAATAATTTCAACTCTGAGATTTGCTGATGACATCGTCATCTTGGCCGACAAGCCTGAGGATTTGAATGAGTTTTTGAATGGTATGGACTCCGTCTTACGGAAAGAATTCATGATGAAAATAAATAAATGTAAAACAAAAATACTGGAATGCAGCCGAAATAAATCGGAAACCTCTATGGAGATCAAATTGGCAGGTGAAAAGCTGAAGGAAGTAGGAGACTTCTGTTACTTAGGAAGCAGAATAACCAGTGATGGACGAAGCAAAGAGGATATTAAAAGTAGGTTGGCTCAGGCAAAGAAAGCATTTCTACAAAAAAGGAATCTGCTGACATCGAATATAGATTTAGGTATTAGGAAGTCATTTTTGAAAGCCTTTGTCTGGAGCGTGGCGCTCTATGGAAGTGAAACTTGGACTATTGGTGCAGCAGAAAAGAGGAGAATTGAAGCATTTGAAATGTGGTGTTACAGGAGAATGATGAAGATCAGATGGGTAGATAGGGTTACAAACAAAGAGGTATTAAGACGAGTGGGAGAGGAGAGATGTTTCTGGCGACTGCTAATGAAGAGAAGAGATAGGTTAGTAGGACACATACTAAGACACCCAGGAATAGCAAGCTTAGTTATGGAAGGAAGGGTCGAGGACAAAAACTGTAGGGGTAGACCAAGGTTAGAATATGTTAAACAGATTGCCTCCGATGTAGGGTGTCGGAGCTATGTAGAGATGAAACGATTAGCTCAGGACAGGGAGGCATGGAGAGCTGCATCAAACCAGTCAAAAGACTGAAGACTCAAACAACAACGGGTAAAATGAAGCTTTCATTCTGATAAGCATTTGGGTATTTAGCTGGAGTTATCCAAACATATCTTTGGTGTTGAAGTAGGGCGCCTGCCTCTCACCTGTAGGCCCAGGGTTTGATTCCCGGCTCCGTCAGGGATTTTAGAAAATGACGTGAGGGCTGGGACTGGGTGCACTCAGCTTCGTGAGGACAATTGAGAAGTTGTCTGAGAGTGAGGCAGCGTCCCGGTCACGAAAACCAAGATTAACGGCCGAAGGGACCCGATGCTCTGACTACGCGTCCACCCCAATATATTCAGGCCAAATGGCTGGGCAGCGGCCGCTTGTTAGGCCAAGGCCCTTCATTGGCTGTATTGCCAGGGGTTGTTATTATTATTATTTTTATTATTATTTCTACATTCATTTCACCACATAAGTGGGGCATATCAACATATCGTCGGCTTGTTTGCAAGACGATATGGCTAATTCTCTTAAGGTGGCACATTGAGAAACGAGCGAACAATGGAACAGGTCTCCAAGATGACGGCCTTCTGCATGGTGATATATAGACCAGGATGTATTCCCAATATTTGTAGATTGCGAGCCAATAATTTGGGGATGATGCCGGTAGAAGAAATTACTTTGGGCAGAACCACTACACTTTCCTGTCTCCACATTTGCCGTATTTCCTCAGCCAAAGGCAGATATTTGGTGATGTTATCACAGCAGGTTTGTTGCAGATTATGGGAATTGGGCACTGCAATATCAATTAGGAAGGTTCTCTTCTGCACCTTGTCCACAAGAACGATATCTGGCCGGTTTGCTGGTATGGTTTTATCAGTAATAACTGATCGGTCCCATAACAACTTGTGACTGGGATTTTCCAAAACGGCGTCAGGAACATACTGATAGTAAGGCAAAATATTATCAGATAATAAATGCTTTTGAGCAAGGTGTTGGTGCATTATTCTGGCCACTTGGTTGTGCCTTTTCATGTAATCAGAACAGGAGATTGCTTGGCAGCCTCCTGTGATATGTTGAATTGTTTCCGGTTCTAGTTGGCATCTTCTGCATTTATCATCCTGAATATTTGCCTTAACTATATATTTAAGGTAGTTTTTGGTAGCCACAACTTGATCCTGGATTGCAACCATGAATCCTTCAGTCTCAGTGAATAGGTCCGCATGAGTCAACCAGCTGTTCGACGCATCAATGTCGACATGTTTCTGGTTGAAATCATACGGATGACGACCGTGCAGAGCTTTCTGCGTCCACTGCTGAAGCTTGATGGCTGAACATTCCTCATCAGTGGCTAACTGTATATCCCTTACGTGAAGAAGATCCAGCGGTGTGCACTTGTCATCTGCCTTCACAGCGGCTTGATGTATGGGAGAGTCATGTCTTACCAGAAAATATCTCTGAAGGTTCCTCACTTGCCTTGCATGCAATTGGATAATGTCCATAACCCCTCGTCCACCTCTTTGGCGCGGGATTGTCAATCGCTCAACAGCTGACTTAGGGTGGAGACATCTGTGTTTTGTTAAGATGGTACGTGTCCTAATTAGGATGTTCTCCAAGTCAGTCTGCGTCCACTTGATAATACCGAAAGTATATGTCAGAGCAGGAATAGCATAGGTATTAATAGCCTTAAAGGTGTTCTTTCCATTCAACTTTGATTTTAAAATCTTGTTAAGGCGTTGATTGTAGATAGCTACGGTTCTATCTTTAATACCTTTATGATCAATTCGATTAGATTGAAGGAGACCAAGATATTTGTAGGTCTCATTACCTTCCATAGGCTTTATGAAACAACCGTCATCAAGTTGAAATGCTCGGGCCTCTAATTTTCCACGCCGAATGGTGAGGGTGCGACGCTTATCTAATCCGAAGGACATTCCAATATCAGAAGAAAATGAAGCAGTAATTGCAATTAGATTGTCGATGTGTTTCTCAGAGGATGCATATAGTTTAATGTCATCCATATACATCAAATGAGAAATTTTGTATTTTACTATACCATGGTGCTTAATTGGAAAACCACACTTTGCATTGTTCGGCAGTGATGATAGTGGATTGAGCGCCAAACAGAAGCATAGAGGGCTCAAGCTGTCACCCTGAAATATACCTCTTTTGATTTGAATAAATCCCGATTCCATACATGTGTCTCCATTAGACATTAATAAATTGGTCCCCCAATGGGACATCATATGTTGCAGACTTATAATGATGGCAGGATCAACTTTATATATATTCAGGGTTTGGATTAACCAGGAATGTGGCACTGAATCAAAAGCTTTCTTGTAATCAATAAAGGTCATGTAGAGGTTACGCTTCATCTTTCCTGCTTGTTCCATAGTAACTGCATCGAAAACAAGTTGCTCTTTGCAACCTTGAGACTTCTTCATGCACCCCTTCTGCTCTTCAGCTAGGATGTTATTAAGATTTATGTGTTCACAAATCTTACGAGCAATGCAAGATGTAAATATCTTATACAGGGTGCACAGACAGGTGATAGGTCGATATTTGGAAGGATCATTGGTTCTATCACCTTTTGGCAGAAGGTATGTTTTACCTCGCATCAAGTAAGAGGGGATAAGCTGTGGATTTTGGATGAAATCTGTGTAGCAGCGGGCAAGATGCTCATGAGTACAAGTGAAACGTTTGATCCAAAAGTTGTGGAGGTTGTCTGGTCCTACCGCTTTCCAATTTTGGGTCTCCTTAACCACACGGGTCACATCTTCAGTAGATACCGAAGAGTCACTCATCGTGTCAATTTCTGACATTCTCTCCTCCTCCTCCGTAATCCATTTAGCGCTGCTGTTATAATCTCCAGCATTAGACCATAGGGATGACCAGAAATTCTCTACCTCTTCTTTTTGCGGTGAACTGCCCATTTGAGTTCCAGGATCGTCAAGATTCCTATAGAACCGTTTCTCATTGGTAACAAATAGCTTGTTCTGTTGCTTTCGTTCGTTCGATTCTTTATATCGACGTAATCTCTGTGCCTTTGCCTCAAGTTGTTGCTTTAATGTGTCTAGGATCTCAAGGGGGCTACAGTTCGGAGGATTATACTTTGCATGTTTACTCTTCGTATGGCTCAACATTTTAACACATTGAACAAACTTCTTACTTCTATTGCCTGCAACATACTGATGCATTCTTCCGATATTTACTCTCAGTTCATCAACAGACTTTCGTAAACGTATCTCCAAAGCTGGCATCTTCTTCTGTCGACCTGACGTATATTTAGGTCGCCATATTCTACCTCCTGTCACTCGTATCACAGCTATCGCTCCAGCGTAAATTGCAGTCTGAACATGGTTGAAACAATATGATTTCTGGGACAGATGCTGAAAGGGAATGTCGTTCATTGTTACAACAGCGGTAGCAAGTTTCTTAGAGCAATGTTGGTTCGTGATCATGGGCCGCTCTATTGGATCAGTCCCTTCAAATTCTATGAGAGCCTTCCCAAATTCATCTTCGAGTTGTTTCCGCACTGGATCTCCGAGTGCTTCCGGCGATATTCTTACATCTTTGTCATCTGAACGATGATCGGTGTGCCTTTGTTCATTGACCAAACGTGTACTCTCGTGATCTATGGATTCGTCTACAGAGGTATGAGTATTGTCGGCAGCTACGTCAACCATTAGCAGCTTGAGGTGATGTTCTGGGATACGTTTCTTCAAAACTATAGCACGGCGCTGATCTGTTATTCTCTGTTCCGTAACATTAATATCAGGGAATTTCTGGCAGAATGCAGCGTGCAACCTCTGTCTATATGCAGTAGTGTCAGTTTCCATATTCGTTATCTGATAATATGAACGCATGATGTACATATTCATTTCATTTGTCCATTTCATGCGCTTTCTCGGTTTGCCTGCTCCTGTGGTCTCCTGAGTATCAGAAGAAACACTAGGAGCAGGTGTAGCGTTGAATGCTGTTAGGATGCTACTATCAACATCGGCTGTAACATGTTCGGGGTGTTCCCCGATCAGGGCCCGCCTGTTCAGCTCCTGATCACCACCGGCTTGTATGCTGTCACCCCCAGCGATGGCTCCAAGGGTGCCCCGACGCTCCTCGGGTAGCGGCCTTTTATTTCCACTTTTCTTATTTGATCTCATCATGATGATGGTGTGCCTTTTATACCTACGGCCAGGATATGATTTCGACCGCCCCTAACATGGGGATCAGACGCCGTTAGCAGCCGCCCGCTGCGGGACAGACGCTGCTGCAATGAGTTTGATTTCGGGGTTTTCATCCCCTAGGCAGGTTGCCTTCACTACGGCTGAAGAGTCCTACCTACCCTAAATGATTAATAGTCTAGTAATCGTTTCTTGTGAATTTTGCCGACGCTTTTGAAGCTGATATCGAAAGAGTATGAGACGAGTTATCCTTCACCTGCATTGGAACTATCAGATCTTAATCGACCTCTTGCACATGCAAGCAGTATAGAAATGCATAAATACTCACTGTGACAGGAGGGGCGAAAGCAACTAGCTGTGCTAGTAAACTAAGGTTACAATTTATACTCGTAGATCCTGGGTTTCATTGATGTCACACCAGCCGACACTTAATTTGCACAACTTGCGGTATGTAGCATAACTCCATTCAACAATTTATTTTGCAGCAATATCTGTGCCAAATTTAGTTAGAGACTGGATGAAAGAAGTTATAAACACACAACATATGGTTCAAATCTAACAGCGACGTACTTATGACAACTTACATAACCTAACCTGGTTGTAGACCTTCTTATTTCTAAGCAACCAGGTAAACAAAATGTCATGCTGTTCAAATATGTCAAATATGATCATAAAAACACTCTCAAACATTTCGAAGTCATGTATACCGGTAGTAAAACATCCAAAATTAACATCTAAACTGTAAAATAACCTTAGTAGAGCAAAATAACCATATAAAATGAACAAATTCGGGAGCATCGTTGCGAGCTGACCTACTGAGTCACTGCCTCCTTGATTATTTTTATTATTATTATCTTTAATTTCTCATAATTATGGTACAATTCAGTTCACAAGTTACGGATTTGTTAATCAAGAACCCTGTAAACCTATTACTGGGATAAAAATAACCTAACTATATGGCAAGTATCCAGCAGCACTGCCTTCTGTATTCTGGCAATCAGATGTTTCATTTTCAGTTCCTCCAAAGCCATTGCCAACGTCTTTGGAAGAACTCCCGTGGAAGAGATCACCACCGGCAAAATCCTCACGCATTTTAATTCCCACAGTTTTCGTATTTCTTCCACCAACGGTGCGTACTTGTTTGTCTTTTTAGCTTGGGTAGTTAGCATATTTTGGCTAAGTGGGACAGGAACGTCTATCAAGTAGGCCTTTTGCTCTCCTTTATTGAGATAGACAATATCAGGTCGATTGGCCAAGATTTTCTGGTCGGTTAAAATAGGTCTGTCCCAATACATCTTATAATGCTCATTTTCAAGCACGTTGACAAGATGGTAATTGTAGTACAAAATTATTATTATTATTATTATTATTATTATTATTATTTATTATTATTATTATTATTATACCCAAACCTATCATGAAAAACATCACCCCGTGAGATCACCAAACATAAGTAGCATTGACTGTGGACATTACTAAATGGGTGACCAATTCTGGAGACCAAATGCTGATAGCGGGGCAAGTGAAGGAGCAGCGGAAAGGAGCTGGACAACCTTCTGCTTGTAAACTTCGGCACAGGACCGTCTCTTTGGAAGTGAAAATCAGCCTCCCGGCTAAACATCCTTTTCCATCAATCTGTAAGGAGATGTTATCTTAACGGCTAGTCTACAAATTTTTTAAATTCTTATGCAAATGTCTCTACTAGTCTGATGAAAAAGAACGTGGTACACAAAATAACCATTCAATCCCTAGAAATTTTATTGTTGTTTTATTAAAGGGTGGAACAGCGAGGTCATCTCTCTATCCCGCAAAATAAATTGTTGTTTGTAAGAAGGACTATTTTACATCAAGGAAAATTCGAAAGTCGATAGAAATTGAGAAGAGAAAAAGAATGACCATTAGTAAACACCGCCACGGTGGCCGAGTGCACTAACGCGGTACCTTTTACCTCGCTGGCATTGGGAGAGCGTGCACTCGAATCCCACCTGAGCCGTTCTGAAAATGATTTTATGGTTTCCCATTTTCCCCACCAGGCAAATGCCAAAATAGTTCCTATTAATAGGTCCACGACCGACTTCCTTCCAAAATACCTTCCATTACCATTCCTTAATTATAGCCAAGTTAGCGGTTGCCTGGATGATCGTCCTGTCACCATCCCCAGTTGTATCTACTGTTTAGTGTATTCAGCTCACATACACAGTCTTAAAGGCGGCTTCGGTGGCGCAGTTGGTAGCATGCTGAGCTTATACGCTCAAGGTCATGGGTTCAAACACGGCCAATGTTGTCGGAATTTTAAGAGCGTTAAAAATCCTTTAGTATGCCTTCCTTCGGAGGCGAAGTAAAGCCGGCGGTCCCATGTCATATATTTATGGCATGATAAAGATAAATTATAGGATATATTCGAGTAACGCTCTTAGATTCCAACGTTCGTCCCAGGAGCCGACTGCGGTGGCATCTAGTAACAAAGTGTAGGACTAGTTGTTCGTTGACTGTGGCGTTTGGTAGCAAAAGTTGGAACTACTTGAAAGTCCAATGTATGCAGTCCTTACAGATACACACAAATTAATAGAGCCATCACAATGAACACCGGTTATCAGACAGATTCTACACACACCAAAAGTACACGGGGCTACATGACCGCGTTGTCGCAGCCAACCAACCAACCATCTTTGAGATGGTAAAGGAATGATCCTTCGCAGTGTCTGTGGGTGAAGCAAGCTGGGAGTAGAAGCGATAAAAATAAAGAATTTAAGTTAACGTGAGAACTGTTCATGATGTAGAAGTGTATATCCACCCAAAAAAGATGAATATGAAGGAGGTCGGCCATCGGCATGTTAAGGAATCTATGGTAAGAAGCAATGTAATACAAGTCCTCGAACATTTTGACCGTACCTCGTATATTCCTCGTAAGGTTTTAGACACTCGACACCTGTCGGCTAGCACACCTCCCCAATGTGGGGAATGTGACAGTATGAAGAGTTGTTTACTAATGATCGATTGAGCCTTGTGGTGCGCTGCGGCGGCAAATTGATTGCAAATCCGAGTCCGGGTTCCCGCAGGCTTCCGGCCGATCGCCCGGAGCGATAGCACTCGCCTCGCTCTAGCCGGTCTGAAATATGGTGCCAGCTATCGCCGAGATAAAGACTAGCGGCTAAATTAGTGAATGTTTAATAGTCCGCACCCAGATTAACTCTGGGGAGGGGCCTCCAACTTTAAAATGGGTGCGCCTTTTTCAGATCAACCAAGAGTGAGAGGCTGTGTAAAAGAAATTGGATTCAATTGTTACATCCTGATGACAACTGGAGAACACGTTTACAAACAAATGAAATCTGCTCAGTTACAATTTTGTTAAGTTACGGTACTCATCATTTTTAGCCTAATTTCATTTTATGAAAAAATAGGCTTGTTTGGTCACCTTTTGTCCGAGTGTGTATGTGTGTGCGTGTCCCTCTAAAACGTCTAAACGGCTGGAGTGATTTCAATGAAACTCGATAAGGTGCCCTTTAAATTTTATTACGTCTCACCAATCCAACATGGTGGCTGTGCGAAATATTCACCGGCATTCTATATCTCCGAAACTGTTACTGATATCACCACGAAATTTTGTAATGATAAAGGGCACTACTAAAAGTTCACTTATGTGATTGTCAAAAACCTGTTAACTACAAAACAACATGGCGGCCAAGCGAAGTTGAACATTTTAAATAGACTTTTCTCGCGATTTAACCATCCAAACGCAATGAAACTTGGTAAATAAATTATAATGCTCTGGTCATTAACTTTGTTCAATTGTCTACACAACCTCACGATGGCGGCTGTGCGAACTATTTCACCGGCATTCTGTATCTCCAAAACTATTACCGATATCACCCTGACATTGTGTATGGTTATAAAGGGTACAACTAGAAGGTCAGCTATAAGACTTCCCAAAAGCTGTAAAATACAAAACGAACGTGGTGGCCAAGCGAATGTGAAACATTTTAATAGACTTTTCTCGCGATTTAACCATATGAGCGCAGTGAAATATCGTACAGTAAATGTTTATACGCATTGTAATGCAATGGCATATAATTTAGTTCAATTGATCACTTAACGTCAAGATGGCGGCTGTGTGAAATTTAAAAAAAAGGATACAAGTCTTTCAGTAGTCGCATATGATGTGTAACATCTGACATGTTATCCTACAATGAAATTGAGATGAAATGTATGTGAAGTCATCTGACATGTTATCCTACTCGTATTGTGCCCGTTTAGACCGGAGTCCGCACGACCAAATATGCATTTTACCAATAATCAGTCAGCACGAGAGTCAAAATATCCCGGAGCGCCAGATGGGTTAAAGCTAATCGCAAAAACGACATCAAATAAAAATAATGCCTTACTGATTTTTGGCTCAATGCAACAATAAGGATAGAAGGAGATTCAATTGGGTATAACACATCAAGTAAAATTATCTCAGTTTATTTTGAATTTAAAATTGACTGCAAAGATGCTCAAAGCAGCATCACTCACGTGTGGCGATCCACACTCCTATTTACACAATATACAGAAATTTTCCAAACACATTTGACAATTATTTTTTGGAAACACAAGTCTGATTAATAGTCCTGTAGACTGTGTTCCAAAATTATTTATGTTTAATTCCAGTTCAAATTTAATTGTCTCTACTGGAAATATCGGAGATCACTGTTTGAATTTTTACATAATATTAACACTCGTAGAATAAATGTTCATAGAATTTTAACTTTCACTTATTTTTCCAGTTTCAAAAATATATATTGTCGAAAAATATTATTATCATTGAATCAACACAAATTATTTACACATATTAATAACATCTGAAAAGTATTTGACCTTGAGCATAGCATCGAAGAACTTGTGCGAAGCACAACAAAAATTAATTGTTCTTCTGACATTAAACATTTCGAGAAGTGACTCGATTATGAGCTTCAAGTTCCTATCAAAATATATGATTTCTGAATCATCAACTTGATCAATAAATTGTTGAACCGTTCAAATATTAAATTTTCCACTTGGAATCATTATTATAAAAAAAATATTTATATTCATGGCCATTTTAGTAACTTTCACAACTTGCAATTCTTCGACAGAATGCGGAAATAAGAATTGTAGCTTCATAAGAAATTCATTTAGTTCATGGCACTAGGATTGAAAATATCCTTCAAATTATTCGTGGTTAAAGAATTATTTTTAAATTGGCAGTGGCCCATTCTATTATTTGTGTAAGAACACAATATTACAACAACAACAACGGCAAAGGTCTTCCTCTGAAGAAGAATAAACTACTATCATGACAAATCCGGGTTCTAGCAAAATCAAAGTCTAAATGGAATCCGTAAACCAGGTTGAAATAAGAACTGATGGTTTCTAAGAAATAACCTTCGGGTCATTCATACGACGAAATGTGTAGTTCCAATACTCCTATAAACCTGAGCCATCGAACCTGCTATTTGATTGATGCTCGAAAAAATCTCCTCATTCCTGCGACTTAAACATGCGCACCTGGGAATGGCATTTCAACTACTCCACACACATAAATTTTCTTCCCAAAATTTATACAATAAATCAAGCCTCTGCTTGTTATCAACACTGGAAGATTAATAAACTTACAAGTTTATTTTATTTTACCATTCAGTTCAACCCGTGAATTTACCATACTTATGAAAATCTTTATTTCACTTTCGAGTGTATTTACGTCATGATTTTATATAAATACAAAAATATCCTATTTGATACAATTATCAATTGCTTCCCGATTCATGCCTCTCCGTGTTACCTGAAAAATATACTTTGCTCATTGCAAATATCAACTGTTCAACCAGAACTGAAATGTTGGTTGAATGCGGGCTTGCGCTAACCACTCTCCTTCGGAAAATCTCCTGTTCCAAACTAGAAATGATTAAACTACTTCATAGGCTCTCTCTCAATACATATGATTATTATAAAATATAATATCCCAGAATTATTTAGAAAAATTATGAAAATTATTATTATTATTATTAGTGGATTATTATTATTATTAGTTATATTTTTTTAAATATATTTAATTATTATTTCATTATGTGAGAATCCACATGTTCGAATCTTCGAATATGAAAAAAATATCCATTCCTCAACAAAAATAATTATTAACTTTTACAGTTACATCGGCTGATTGCCGTGATTTCCCAAAAATATGAAATATCCAAATAAATGCTCGAAATGCTCGGTCATCGATCCTAAACTGTTCTGAGTGCTGAAAATACTCAGAATAACTCTAATATGTCTTGCGTAAATCATTGCAAGATTTAAATACGAAGAAAAATAAATGTGTTGGTCATCTGCAGAAAAATAGTTTGTTCCAATTAGCTAGGCATAATATAATTCAAATGTGGCTTACATTTCTTGATTTTCTTGAAGCGTAGTAAACCTGGTCTGTACCAGATTTATCCATAGACATGCCCTATCGGACAAGCATGTATAATCCTTGTATCGGCCGCCATTATATACCCACAATCCGTCTAGTAAGACATAGTGGTAGTATCTCTTGACGTTTGAATTAACTGTTGTTCCATTTTAATATGGGCTTCTATCAAAGCCATAACAGTTTGTTTAAATGGGGTCAGATCTAAGTGATCTATTCTTAGATATGTCAGTTGTAACATAACTCACGGTAATCTTATCAATACAAGAAGACACTGACAGTCTAACCAATCAACGGCTGTTCTGAAGATCGTTCCCTGGGTATGGCTTCACGCCATCTACCATGCGCTAAGCAACCTGTAGTTTCCCTTGCATAGACTAACGAACACCACCGTGATCGACTGGTCTTCAGTGTACTGATAGATCGAAGTGGTTAACAAGTTACCAATATGAAAACTGACTGAAATGGACTAAACATCCAAGTATTAGGTTATTACTGGACTGTGACAAAGTACTAATTCTAGACAAAGTCTAGCATATGTCCATGTAGAAATAAAAAATATTTCTACCAGTGTCTGTAGAAAATAATCAATCACCTAGTGATTCTCCTCGCCGGAAACTTACTAAGTTCCACCTCGTAGCGCAGCACTTTTTGTGACTATCACAACTTTGAAAATTACTTCTGCTTAGATCCGGCAACCATGTGCCTTTGCTCAGCGTAGCAGCAACTTGCTCTGCAAGTGCTTGTGTTGAAGTGAGCTATCGATGCCTCGGCCGGCCGGCTTTTATTCAAAACTGCCAGGGTCACGCGTCATCAGCTGATATCTGGAAATCATCATATCTCTGGTATCCCTGGTCCGATTTACTTGATACTAAGTGCATTCTTTTTCATTTGGCCGTGCCAGTAATCTGATCCCAGTCTCAAGTCTCTACTCCATGGTTAACTATTTAATCAATAAATAGCCTCGACCTCTGCTATTACTCGCTACGTCACTTGACATGCAAGTATCGGTAAATTCTTTCCAATTGCTTCGAGAAGCAATGGAGCGCGATATTCAAATATCTCAACTTTCAAAAGTGGCTGTAGCCTTTCCCTTGATATCTAGGTGTCTGAATCTTGGAATACCCATTCCTAGAGATGGGCACATCCACCCCACACCTAACAAAAAATAAAAATTGAAAAATTTTTATTTTTCGTATATACACATTAAATCATCTGGTTCTTGAATAATAAATCTTCAAATTCGATGCATTATAAGTTCCCACGATGTTACCAGTTCGTGTATTAGCGACTTCATAGCTTCCATTATTGTTTACTTCCACAATACGATAGGGTCCAGCGTAAAGGCTTGCAAACTTCGAGTACACTCGATTTTGCACGTCAGAGGGTGTAGGTCTTTTCACTAAAACAAGAGTTCCTACGCGCAAGCGTCTGCGAAAACGCTTTCCTCTCACTCTGCGCTCTCTTTTCTCAGCTTGGCTCCTCAACCTGTCTAAAGCTAGATTTTCCCTCATCTGACGACTAGGTTCAATCTCAGGCGGAATAGAGATGATTCGATCCCATAATCTTGTTGGTTTAATTCCATGATGAAGCAACATGGGAATCTGTCCAGTACTCTCATGAATTGTAGAGTTGATGGATTCGGATGCTAAAGAGAGAACATCCATCCATTTCCAATGCTCATTTGGACAATAGAGGCGGCAAAATTTTGCTATTTCAGCCATCACGCGTTCAGCTGGATTGCTCTCTGGATGTATAATAGAACAAAACAATTGTCTAATCCCAAGATTATTCATGATGGTTCGAAATTCTAAAGATGTAAATTGAGGTCCACGATCTGATAAAAGGAATTCCGGTTTGCCTGCTTCCGGAATCACGTTGTCTCTAATTCTCTTCGCACAATATTTTGCGTTTGCCTTCTGGATTGGGTGTAACATAGTGTATTTGCTGATTACATCCATGGTCACCAGAATATATCGGTTACCTCTTTTAGACTTTGGGAGAGGACCATATAAATCAGTCGCGAAGATTTCACAAGGCTTAGAAGGAATAATAGGCCTTGGTAATTCTCTCAATAATCTAGAATTATGTTTACTCCTTTGGCATAAGTCGCATTCTCGAATAGTGTTCCTGACAGTTTGTCGCATTCGCTCCCACGAAAATTTCTCTTGAATCATGTTGACCGTCTTATCTACTCCAGCATGACCTGCGATTCGATGTGCCATCCAGATAATGGGTTTTTGCATTCGTGGAGGTATCACTACTCTCAGCTTCGTATGGTCGGGATCTGCAAACTTGTAGATTAAACCATCTAACATCATAAAATCTCTTGAAATTCTTTCAGTTTCCACAAAATCATCATCATTTGGATCCATGTCTCCCTGTAGAAAACGAAAAATGTTTCTAAGACGTCGGTCTCTCCTCTGGGATAAATGCAACAATCTTAACCTTCTCAAGGTATCCTCATCCTCCTGCGTCAGGTTAACTTGAAAAACCTTAGATGTAGACTCCACTGCTCTACTCAATAAATCAGCTCCAACGTTCAACTTTCCAGGAGTGTGTTCAATAACTAGGTTGAATTGTTGAATAAAAAGTGACCATCTAGTTATCCTATCACTGGCAAAGTTTTTTCTCAAGATAAACTCCAATGCGTGGTGATCAGTCCTCACAATGACTGAATGTCCAATTAACATTTTCTTCCACGACTCCAACGCGAATATTACAGCAAGTGCTTCTAACTCTGTGGTGTAATAATTCCTTTCTGATGGACGAAGTTTCCTGCTAATGAACGCCAGGTAATGTCTCTTGTGATCTTCATCTTCTTGAAGAAGAATAGCTCCAATCCCTACGGTGGATGCATCAGATTCTATGATGAAATTCTTGGTAAAGTCAGGATACTCCAATTTCACGCTGTTTACCAATAACCTCTTGGCATCTTGAAATGATTGTTCACAATCTTCATCCCATTTCCATTTGTTTCCTTTCTTTAATAATTCCTGCAATGGCGCTACCGTCTTGGTGAAGTTTGGACAATGCCCTGCAAAGAATTGGCATGTCCCAAGAAAACTGCGGACATTCTTCACTCTAGTAGGTCTAGGGAAATTTGCAATTGCCTGTATCTTCGTCTCATTGGGACGGTATCCTTCTCCATCCAAAATATGACCCAAAAATTTTATTTCCTTTCGAAAGAACTGACATTTTCGAAGGTTTACTTTAAAATTCGCTTTTCTCTAATCTGCGAATAACATCTGAAGATGTAACAAATGTTCCTCCTTAGTCTCAGATGCAATTAAGATATCATCTATATAACGAATTGCTATCTCTTTTACTTCAGGACTCAAATTTTGTTCCAGTGCTCTGATCAAAACTGATCCAGATGTTTTAACTCCAAATGGTAGACGGCGGAATACATATGTCTGCTGGTCAAACATAAATCCTGTAAACTTCTTAGAATCTTCACTAAGCCTAATGTGATGGTAGGACGAAGTGAGATCAATATTAGAGAACCAGACCTTGCCTTGGAATTTCCTTAACAGTTCCGTAATGATTGGTGGTCTGTCATACTCTGGCAGTAATCTTGAATTCAAATTTCGCGCGTCTAAACATAGTCTCAGACTTCCATCTTGCTTAGACACTACTGCTAATGGATTGACATAAGATGTAGTGTACTTTTCAATCACATTGTTGCTTTCCATCTCCTTGATAAGCACTTTTACCCTCTTGGTTCTCCAGCTTGAGTGTGTCTTTAATTTCATTGACAACTGTGGTTTTAATTTCAGTTTGCAACTCACTAATCACACCTTCTCTTATTTCTCCCATTACAAGTTCCTTGAATTGTTCTGTCAACCGTTGAACGACTAGAATTCCCATCTCATTACTCTCCTTCTTCACTCTGACTTCTAGGTTGATCATGTCTTCACCAACTTTCCTAAGACCATGTTCTATCCTATCAGCTAAGCTTTGAGATCGAAGATCGGCATCGCGAAATTTATCGTCCATTAAACTTGCGTTAGTAGCTAATGAAGTTTCGAGCTCATGTGTTTTTTCGCATAATTTGTTCATTTTACTCTCAAGTGTCATTTTCAAAATTTCGGAATTCTCTTTAAATTTACTCTCCATAGAATTAAATTTACTGTTTAAATTTTCTTTCAAATTATCTTTTAATGAATCAGAACTTTCTTTAAGTTTATCATTTAAACTTTCTTTAAGTTTATTTTCTAAAGAATCAGAATTTTCTTTAAGTTTATTTTCTAAAGAATCAGAATTTTCCTTAAGTTTTTCATCTAAACTTTCTTTCAAGTTATCTTTTAACCTGCTTTCTAAAGAATCAGAATTTTCTTTAAGTTTATTTTCTAAAGAATCAGAATTTCCTTTAAGTTCATTTTCTAAAGAATCAGAATTTTCTTTAAGTTTATCGTTTAAACTTTCTTTAAGTTTATCAGAATTTTCTTTAAGTTTCCTTTCCAAAGCCTCAGTATTTTCTTTCATAATGGCTGCTACACGCAGTCCAGCTTCTTTTGAACTCTCCTCCAAACTCCTCATCATTCTCATCATTTCTTCCATAATTTCAATTATTATTCAAATCTTAGGGGTATACAATATCGGCAAACACAAGCTTATAACTAGAACAAGAAATATGAATAGCTAATTGGAACACTGTATAAAAATGAGATTTGTCCTAATGTCGACGTGATTGAAAAACAAAATTCTCTACTTTTACGAATTACATTTACCACAATATCACAAGAAAAAATATGCAAGTTCTCAAATATCCTCCACCTGGATTCTAATAATGCGTATGTCCAGTCATCGAACGTTTACTACTGAATTTACTGTCGCCCTAATGGTTAAGCCATTATCAAAAATAATCAAACCCATTCTAATTACTAATCCAGTTAAATTTTTAATTTTCCCCACTAATTGGGTTTCCTACTAATTTATTCATCCAAACCAGACATCTCTCAACTCCCAAAATATTTCTATAAAAATTATCACAATTTAAATCGGCATGCGATTGACCATGTCTAAATCGAGACCCACGTTCGAAGCCATTTCTCTCTCTATCTTATTTTATGTGCCCGTTTAGACCGGAGTCCGCACGACCACATATGCATTTTACCAATAATCAGTCAGCACGAGAGTCAAAATATCCCGGAGCGCCAGATGGGTTAAAGCTAATCGCAAAAACGAGATCAAATAAAAAAAATGCCTTACTGATTTTTGGCTCAATGCAACAATAAGGATAGAAGGAGATTCAATTGGGTATAACACATCAAGTAAAATTATCTCAGTTTATTTTGAATTTAAAATTGACTGCAAAGATGCTCAAAGCAGCATCACTCACGTGTGGCGATCCACACTCCTATTTACACAATATACAGAAATTTTCCAAACACATTTGACAATTATTTTTTGGAAACACAAGTCTGATTAATAGTCCTGTAGACTGTGTTCCAAAATTATTTATGATTAATTCCAGTTCAAATTTAATTGTCTCTACTGGAAATATCGGAGATCACTGTTTGAATTTTTACATAATATTAACACTCGTAGAATAAATGTTCATAGAATTTTAACTTTCACTTATTTTTCCAGTTTCAAAAATATATATTGTCGAAAAATATTATTATCATTGAATCAACACAAATTATTTACACATATTAATAACATCTGAAAAGTATTTGACCTTGAGCATAGCATGGAAGAACTTGTGCGAAGCACAACAAAAATTAATTGTTCTTCTGACATTAAACATTTCGAGAAGTGACTCGATTATGAACTTCAAGTTCCTATCAAAATATATGATTTCTGAATCATCAACTTGATCAATAAATTGTTGAACCATTCAACTATTCAATTTTCCACTTGGAATCATTATTATAAAAAAAATATTTATATTCATGGCCATTTTAGTAACTTTCACAACTTGCAATTCTTCGACAGAATGCGGAAATAAGAATTGTAGCTTCATAAGAAATTCATTTAGTTCATGGCACTAGGATTGAAAATATCCTTCAAATTATTCGTGGTTAAAGAATTATTTTTAAATTGGCAGTGGCCCATTCTATTATTTGTGTAAGAACACAATATTACAACAACAACGGCAAAGGTCTTCCTCTGAAGAAGAATAAACTACTATCATGACAAATCCGGGTTCTAGCAAAATCAAAGTCTAAATGGAATCCGTAAACCAGGTTGAAGTAAGAACTGATGGTTTCTAAGAAATAACTTTCGGGTCATTCATACGACGAAATGTGTAGTTCCAATACTCCTATAAACCTGAGCCATCGAACCTGCTATTTGATTGATGCTCGAAAAAATCTCCTCATTCCTGCGACTTAAACATGCGCACCTGGGAATGGCATTTCAACTACTCCACACACATAAATTTTCTTCCCAAAATGTATACAATAAATCAAGCCTCTGCTTGTTATCAACACTGGAAGATTAATAAACTTACAAGTTTATTTTATTTTACCATTCAGTTCAATCCGTGAATTTACCATACTTATGAAAATCTTTATTTCACTTTCGAGTGTATTTACGTCATGATTTTATATAAATACAAAAATATCCTATTTGATACAATTATCAATTGCTTCCCGTTTCATGCCTCTCCGTGTTATCTGAAAAATATACTTTGCTCATTGCAAATATCAACTGTTCAACCAGAACTGAAATGTTGGTTGAATGCGGGCTTGCGCTAACCACTCTCCTTCGGAAAATCTCCTGTTCCAAACTAGAAATGATTAAACTACTTCATAGGCTCTCTCTCAATACATATGATTATTATAAAATATAATATCCCAGAATTATTTAGAAAAATTATGAAAATTATTATTATTATTATTAGTGGATTATTATTATTATTATTATTAGTTATATTATTTTAAATATATTTAATTATTATTTCATTATGTGAGAATCCACATGTTCGAATCTTCGAATATGGAAAAAATATCCATTCCTCAACAAAAATAATTATTAACTTTTACAGTTACATCGGCTGATTACCGTGATTTCCCAAAAATATGAAATATTCAAATAAATGCTCGAAATGCTCGGTCATCGATCCTAAACTGTTCTGAGTGCTGAAAATACTCAGAATAACTCTAATATGTCTTGCGTAAATCATTGCAAGATTTAAATACGAAGAAAAATAAATGTGTTGGTCATCTGCAGAAAAATAGTTTGTTCCAATTAGCTAGGCATAATATAATTCAAATGTGGCTTACATTTCTTGATGGTCTTGAAGCGTAGTAAACCTGGTCTGTACCCGATTTATCCATAGACATGCCCTATCGGACAAGCATGTATAATCCTTGTATCGGCCGCCATTATATACCCACAATCCGTCTAGTAAGACATAGTGGTAGTATCTCTTGACGTTTGAATTAACTGTTGTTCCATTTTAATATGGGCTTCTATCAAAGCCATAACAGTTTGTTTAAATGGGGTCAGATCTAACTGATCTATTCTTAGATATGTCAGTTGTAACATAACTCACGGTAATCTTATCAATACAAGAAGACACTGACAGTCTAAACAATCAACGGCTGTTCTGAAGATCGTTCCCTGGGCATGGCTTCATGCCATCTACCATGCGCTAAGCAACCTGTAGTTTCCCTTGCGTAGACTAACGAACACCACCGTGATCGACTGGTCTTCAGTGTACTGATAGATCGAAGTGGTTAACAAGTTACCAATATGAAAACTGACTGAAATGGACTAAACATCCAAGTATTAGGTTATTACTGGACTGAGACAAAGTACTAATTCTAGACAAAGTCTAGCATATGTCCATGTAGAAATAAAAAATATTTCTACCAGTGTCTGTAGAAAATAATCAATCACCTAGTGATTCTCCTCGCCGGAAACTTACTAAGTTCCACCTCGTAGCGCAGCACTTTTTGTGACTATCACAACTTTGAAAATTACTTCTGCGTAGATCCGGCAACCATGTGCCTTTGCTCAGCGTAGCAGCAACTTGCTCTGCAAGTGCTTGTGTTGAAGTGAGCTATCGATGCCTCGGCCGGCCGGCTTTTATTCAAAACTGCCAGGGTCACGCGTCATCAGCTGATATCTGGAAATCATCATATCTCTGGTATCCCTGGTCCGATTTACTTGATACTAAGTGCATTCTTTTTCATTTGGCCGTGCCAGTAATCTGATCCCAGTCTCAAGTCTCTACTCCATGGTTAACTATTTAATCAATAAATAGCCTCGACCTCTGCTATTACTCGCTACGTCACTTGACATGCAAGTATCGGTAAATTCTTTCCAATTGCTTCGAGAAGCAATGGAGCGCGATATTCAAATATCTCAACTTTCAAAAGCGGCTGTAGCCTTTCCCTTGATATCTAGGTGTCTGAATCTTGGAATACCCATTCCTGGAGTTGGGCACAGTATACTACATAGCGTGGACATTCTTAAAATGTTAATTTAAGCTCCGTTTTCATACTGGTACTATGATGAATGTATAGATTGAATTGGAGATATGCTACTGAGTTTTAAATTAGTTATGAAAACGGTTTCTTGACAGTAAAGGGAATTCCTGAGAGAGACTAGCGTAGTTCGCGTATAAAATTCGATATATATTATATTGATCACTGCATTACCACAATAGCATTTTAGCCATTGTGCAGAAACATAATACCGGCTTTGCCGACTAGTTACAATGTTTCAATATTAAAGCATATCATCATTTAAATACTGATAGGAAGATTTTGAACTTGTGGTTTGTGTTTCAATCAGTTGGCACTAGAGTTTGCAAGAGCGTTTACCGTTCAGTATGAAAGAGTTGATCAAAGTTACTCGGGGAGTGGATGCCCATGACTTTTATCCAGAGATTGGAAAAGTGTCTCTTAATAATTCATAATTGTTTTCAGCAAATATGATATAATGTATATTTTTACACCAAAGAACGACAACTTGAAGATGATTTATCGTAGGAATATTCTTAATGGCGCCTCCAAACCTTGAAGTAATGATCCAGCTGGCGCGTCTTAGACACTTCCGTCCGATCCACTTCCGTCCCAATTTTCAAAATCACTCCCACAAAATATCCAGCAACCGAGTGGAAAGATGTTACACATCATTTTTTTTATTTCTTGTGTATAAATCATGCGACCGAAGTGAACGTTTGAATAATGAACCTACGCAAAAATTGACATCTAATAGTATATAACTTTACGGCCTACATAGGTATATAAGAATCCAACATGGCGACCAAACGAAGTATTTAGACGTTTCTCAATATGTATTAATCTATGATAACAATCAAACTGAAATATTGTATGTTGATGGAGGCTATGAACATAAGTTCACCTATGGGACGTTCTATAACCTGGAGTGTTCAATTCCAACATGGTGGCGACATGAAACATAAATATTTAAATAGACGTTTCTCGCGATTTATCCACACGAGCGCAGATAAACTTGGTACGGTAAATGATTATACAAATTTTAATCCACAGTCATCTAGATTTGTTTCAATTGTTTTCATAACCACAAGATGGAATCTGTGCGAAATTTTAAGACCTCGTTTTTATTTCTTGTGTCCTAATCATACGATTGAAGTTTGAATAATACACCTACCGTACGCAATAATCTACATATAATAGTACATAACTCTATGGCCTACATATATAAAAATCCAATATGCCGACCATCCAAAATAAGTAGGCAGTTCTCCATATATACGAATCATTACAGCAATCAATCTGACATTTTGTATGTTGATAGAGGAAATTAACGTAAGTAGGATATACTGTATGTATATAGGCCATATAGTTCTTCACGGAACTACTTGTTTCATACATGGAAATGAGCTTATAAACGGAGGATATGACGTAAATGGCGAAGGCCCACTTAAAACAAGGTCTAAATTTTAAACACTGCATAGAAAATAGTTACGATACTAATTTTGGAAATAATTAGAAGGTAGAATTTTTTTTTTTACTTGGAAATATGTATAACTGTTGAAGAAGATTTCTAACAGTCACAGTCACAAACTCCCCTCTAAATCTACAACACTGCTCATTGGTTGATTTATTCATACAACACAGCAAGGAATTTGTCATGGCTGGTCGGTCGGTCGGCTGGTTGGTTGCTTGGTTGCTTTGTTAGTTGTTTCTGTATTGACTTATCAACGAATTCATTATATTATATATGAAAATATAATTATTCTATTGATATTCCTCAAGCCCTTCCATCATTTATTTTTCTATACCTAATTTGTAATTGTGTGTGGTTCGATAAATCGATATGTAAGCTTAGCCTGATTATCTAAATGTTGTTTTATTTTATTTACTTAATTGATTCATAATCTCTTAACTGGAACAATTCATCCTTTTAAGGCATATTTTATTCATACAAACCATTATGAAAGTGCCGGTCCGTAAAGTGGAGTAGCGGCAAAATTCATGCATCGTTTATCATAACGTAGGTAAAACAGAAACGCAAGAGAAATGAGGAACATACGTCAATATTGTAGACTTTAAGCAATAAGTCATAAAATATTCTAAATAAATTTCATTCGTAGTTATTACTATAATTGGTTTGTTGGTGGGGTAGTGTATGCTGTCTTAAGGAAGTGAATATCGAACTCATATTCCCCATAATAAAACATAGAATGGTGTTATTGAATGTATTGTATTCCCTATTGAAGAGTCTACGTAGGCTATCTCTTATCATGGTAGCGTTTTACAGGCTATCAGTGATGCTGGTGTTTGATTTATTGATTAATTGATTGCATAAATTCATACGTGGATGAAAACAACAGTTGTTTGATTATATGCTTGAATGTATGAGCGACTGAAGTAATGTAATCTTACACCTTGCAGTATGTTTATAATGCATTTATTTAGTTTTTATTCTCGTTGTACGACCTTAGAAAGTCCGTGTTTTCTACCGGTGTCTCAGCCTAGTTCATGGCTGTGATGTTATGGAAGCTATCGGGCCCTTCGGAGCACAACTGTGTGTAACGTGAGAGGTCAGTGCTATCTATTGTTCTGACTCAGTGCGGATGATAATGGCAAACTACCTCACTCCTCATCTTGCCCAGTATGCTTCATATACTCAGCCTCTGGACTGACTATCTCACAGACAGACATGATTTGTGTACTTTAATAGCTGGAATTTTTATCAAACTCCTTCTATGTGCCATGTACTGAATACATAAATAAATAGATTGCTCAGTTGGTGTTAAGCACTTCTAAAGTTGCTGCATTATTATTATCCGCATTACAATAGGCCACCAGATTAAATAGGAACATTTTGAAATAAGAACAGCAATAACAAAACAAGTAGTTCCGTGAAGAACTATACAGCCTATTTTCATATATCCTACTCATGTTAATTGCCTCTATCAACTTACAAAATTTCAGTTTGATTGTTGTGATAGATTCGTAGATATTGAGAACCATCTGAATATTTCAGATGGTTGCCAGGTTGGATTTTTATTTATGTACTATTACATGGAGATTATTGTGCACGTGTGGTATTCAGACTTCAATCGCATGATTAGGACACGAGAAGTAAAAACGAGTTTTAAAATTTCGCACACCTGCCATCTTGTGGTTATGAAAACAATTGAAATAAATTATATGACAGTGGATTAACATTTATATAAGCATTTAACGTGCAAAGTTTCACTGCACTCGAATGGTGAAATCGCGAGAAACATCCATTTAAATATTTATACTTCGCGTCGCTGCCATGTTGGATTTGTGCTCACCAGGTTACTGAAAGCCCTATAGGTGAACTTATATTCATAGAATCTATTAGCATAAAAAATATCAGTTTGATTGCTGAAAAAGATTCGTAGATATTGAGAACTGTCAAAATATTTCGGATGCTCACCATTTTGGATGTTATATGTAAAGGCCAAATAGTTATGTACCATTTAGGGAAAATTATTGCGTAGCTTCATTATTCAAACTTTCACTTCGATCGCATGATTACGACACAAGAATTAAAAACTTAATTTTAAAATTTCGCACAGCCTCCACCCTGAGGTTATGTAAACAGTTGAACTAATATAATAGAAAACAAAAATATTAGCAATATTTCAATGTTATTGTATTCTTTCTTTGGTCATCATAATCATAATCTTCACTTCTCACATTCACTACAAAACACCAACCTATGATGTTTACGCACAAACCTCTTGCATTCTGAGAACACCACAGTGGTCTTGGTGTCCTTGGATCGTGGGCAGATGAAGCCCTCAATTCACTGGAGACACTGCTTTGGGCAAAAATAGCTGTCACTGTTAAGAAGTATACACATTGACTGAAAGACAGTCGAAAACAAGTAAAAGTCATAGGAGGTGGTCGCTATCAGGCGTATCAGCACAACGTAATCGGGGAACGAAAATTCTCTGGGGCATTGAGTGTCCCTCTGTACTGTTCCAGGGTTAAGAGGAAATCATTGAATATAGAGCACAAAATGCTCTTCCCTACTCCTACCTTAATTATTTCGTTGTGTGTGATGACACATAGAAGTCCTCGATGGACAATACTCAATATGAGACAGACGGATTACACCTCATTATTTTGTCTTCATTAGGTGAAGGAGGAACAGCTCCAGGATTCGATGCTGCTTATCAGAGAATCTCATTACTTCCCCCTGCACAATTAGCAGAATGTTCTGGAGATAAGATCTATACGGCCATTATAATAAACGTAAACAGGAGAGGACTCTTACATCAAAGGCAGGGCGTCCTAATGATGCAGTTACAATGTAAATGAGAGATGTATGTGGTGCAGCATTTCTTATTTAAGTCGGGCTCCCTCCAGAGCCTCTTTGTCCGCCAAGTGTTTGTTGCACAGTAGCTCTGGAGTGCTGCAGTAGTCAAGCACTCTTGTCACTGTGGATGGTACAGTCTCAAGCGCAATGCTCTTCACTGTACAGCTCGCTTACCTGCCAATTGATCACCAAATACTGCAGAGCCCGGCACAGTATCGCTGGTACCGTCTCAGTATCACCGGACTGTCTCTGCCTATGGATCACTACATATGTGGCAGATCAGCGTTACCGGTACAGGTCCTATCAATTGAGTACCATGATAGCGCTATATCAAAGTTCCAAGTTCCAACGTTTACCACTAGGTATCAGTGACATGTGGTAACGAAATTTGGAACTACTTGAAATTGAACGGAACTTGTAGCTCACCCTATGGGTGTCCGCTTGAAGCAGCTACAGACTCTTGGTTGGTTGGTTCCTTAGTTTAGGGGCTGCGACAACGCGGTCATGTAGCCCCGTGCACTTTGGGTGTGTGTAGAATCTGTCTGATAACCTGTGTTAATTTTGATGACTGTATTAGTGTGTATCTGTTTTTTTAATTCAAGTAAGGACTGCAACTTTGAATTTTTCGAATAGTTCCTACTTTTGCCGCCAAACGCCACCGTCAACGACTACTAGGCCTAGTTCAGAACCTAGCTACTAGACGCCACCGCAGTCGGCTCTTGGCAACGAACGTAGCAACCTAAGAGCGTCGTTTACATGCTTAACCTATACAATTTAGTTTCACACAGGTGTAATTAGTGGAAAGTTCTTTAACATGCCATAAATCTATGACATGGGACCGCCGGCTTTACTTCCCCTCCGCAGGAAGGCATACTGAGGTATTTTTAACGCTCTTAAAAAATCCGACGGCCCTGGCGAGCCGAACATTTCCTCGGATACTCCCGGCACTAAAGGCCATACGATAGATAGATAGATAGATAGATAGATAGATATATAGATAGATGGATAGATAGATAGATAGATAGATGGATAGATAGATAGATAGATAGATAGATAGATAGATATATAGATATATAGATAGATAGATAGATAGATATATAGATAGATAGATAGATAGATAGATAGATAGATAGATATATAGATATATAGATAGATGGATAGATAGATAGATAGATAGATATATAGATAGATGGATAGATAGATAGATAGATAGATAGATAGATAGATAGATATATAGATAGATAGATATATAGATAGATGGATAGATAGATAGATAGATAGATAGATAGATAGATAGATATATAGATAGATAGATAGATAGCTAGATAGATAGCTCTAAGTCAGTGTGTTTAGTACATTCCCTGTCAATTCATCACCACATAGGCCTAGACACTATCTGAAAGTCCCCTCTACAATCCCTCCGGTTGATAACCACATAGGCGGTACCTCAGTATCACTAGCAAAAGTCCCTTTCAATTCCATCGCCACCTAGTGCAAACCCACCAAAAACAGTGGAATCTTTTGTTGGAATTCGAAGTTTTTACTTGTCCAAAATTTCTAATAATTCAACAAGCTTCTTTAACCATTGGAGTAGACTATATGCGATAATAGCCAAAGTATGCAAGTTGTTGATGAAGGAAACAAATTTCATTTTAAGCCTCCAGATGTGTGAAACTACAAAATACGAAAATCATATTATAAGGACCAAGAACAAACCGTTTCCATAATATTCCACTTTAGGTATGGAGCACAGGTCAATAAAAGTCTGTTTGTAACTGTGTAACTCCAGTTCAAGGGAGCCCATTTAACTTTCCTTCTATCCCTGTAAAGGGTAGTGACCCTGCGTATATCACCTCAAATACGATACGAATGTTATTTATAATCCATCTAACTCTCCCTAAAGCTATGTAAACTTTTCATGACTAAAATATATTTTAGAAGAGTAAAATAAAATTGGTGTCAAACATAACCTAGAACAATATTGCTGAGTTTTATAACCAAAACTGTTTACTTCATCAATATTGAGACATCAGCAAAAGTGTGTCTTTGATGAAACTATGATACGAATATCAAGATTTATTTTATATACGACCCACACAAAATTCAATTTAAAACAATTAAACCACAAATAATTCTTTATTGAGAGTGGAACTCCGCGTAATTATGAACAATTACCTCTAATCCAGTTAAAGAGTTGATTCAAATGTTCTGAATATTTAACGTGATAATACTGGCAGTACTGTACTGAACTAACTGCGTGAATGAAGTAGCAAACGCCGTTAGTTTATAGAAAATTAATATTTATTACTCTAAAATACAACCTGATACAAATTGCTGCCATAAACCTGGTCAGGACGAAAACAGAGCAAGGTAATTTTGAATGCAATGCCATCTCATTACTTCGCCTACAGGTTTCCTGTGAAATTGACAACCATTTTCCTTACAGCTATAACAAGAGAGTACGCATAGAGCACGTTATTAGTACCCATTACTCCTTAAGTTTAGGAGATTGTCCGAGTGATAGAAATTGTGGAATGTTTCATTCTAAATGTTTCCGTTTAATTACCATTTGTTGGTGCAGTGTCGTGTTCCAGTTTCTAGGGGCACTTCATAGGGTCCATGATCTTTTACGAGGACTTGTTTAATTATACACTGGTGTCATAACGGTAAGTATATTTGACTTATATATTAAACACAAGCTGCACCCGGCATGCGTTGCAATGCCAATCAATGAAAGTGTTGGCGTTGCAACTTTGTTTGTTGAAGTTCTTTTTGGTACACAACATTTCTTTCTTTTTCCGTTAACTGCCTCTAAGCTATTGTAAAATGGATTTACTCACTTAGATACATTTGTGGGAGAGTGCTCAACAACTCACCAAAGTTTAATCGCAATCGGATGAATAGTTTATGAACGCATACGGGACTTTTTTGTATTTATTTGGCGATACCTATTGTGACATGGATTTACTAAGTCATAAATTTTTGCAGGAGTGTAAACACCAACTCACCAAAGTTGCATTGCTATCGGATGAATGGTATGTGAACGCATACGGGAGTTATTTGAAACAATTCGCACGCTGTCACTCATTTGTGGAATCTACTTGTGCGCCACCAACTGTGACATGGATTTACTAAGTTAGAAACCTTAATGTGAGTGTACACAATAACTCACCAAAGTTTCATCGTAATCGTGTCAATGGTTCATGAACGCATACGGGATTTTGTTGAAACGTTTCGCACGCTGTCACTCATTTATTGAGTCTACTCCTGCACTACTTATTGTAAAATGGATTTACTAAGTCAGAAACCTTCGCAGGGCTGTACACAACAACTCACCATAATTTCATCGCAATCAGATGAATAGCATATGAACGCATGTGGGACTCTTTTGAAACGAATTGCGCGCCATGTTGTTGAAGCTACTCGAGCGCTATCAATAGTAAATTGGATTTTCTATGCCCATAACCGGGAGTGTGCACAACAACTCAACAAAATTTGATCACAATCGGATGAATGGTATATGTACGCAAAAGGACGAACAAACAAACATTCATTTGTTTATATAGGCCTACAGTACAGTAGATACACATTCTTATGAATTTTGATTGTACAATTCCTAACTGTTGAAGAAATGTTAAACGAACAGTGATCAATCCCAAAGAGTAATTATCGTGGTGGTGGATGTTTTAGGGGATATACCATCGAGATCATATTCCCTAAATTTAAATTAACAAAGTATATTTAGCGATTCTTCAAATCAAATGTAAAACTGAAAGGAATACTCTCTAACTCCGATTTTGCAGAGCAAGAGTGAACATACGATTCACAGTAATATGGTTCCGTAGTATGGGTTTTTAATGTAGCCTACATAGCCCTTCTAAGCTCTTTAATAATTATTATTAAAATTATATTAACCCAAATGCACATTTAGGTTAGAAGAAATACAATAACTCCATTATGTAATATTGCAAAGTAGATTATTTAACTAATTTTGTTTGTTGAAATATCATTAATGTTGTTGCTTTTATTGAAACAAGCATTGCATTCTTGATTAAAAGTAATGAAATTTTGTTATTTCTGTTGAAAAGTCATACTTGTATGAAGATTTCCTTAGTTTTTCCCCTACACTTCAATGTCCCATATCTCTAACAAATTGCTTTTCTTGATTTCTTGTACCGGCAGTTAAGTTATAAATTTGATTGAAAGGGAAAGTCACTAAGGGCCGTTTCCACCAACGTCAGTTATGTCTTAATTCATCATTAAAGGTAATTTGACTTTCAACAAGCAATCCATCATACAGATACGCTCGTCAACTTACCACTTACAAACAATTACGGTAAATGGCCAGTACTGACCACTCAAATCCCAATCGCAATGTTATAATGGAGGGAAACAGCTGAATTCTACCTCGCTCATCTAGCAAAGGTGGATGCATTGGTTTGTTTCCGACTTTCAAATGAACTTTCATGCGTATCAATATAAAATATTTTGACAATAAAATTATTAAAGATCATACATGTTACTAATACCATGGAAGAAGAATACAGAAATTAAACAAGTAGTTTCGTGAAGAAATATAAAGTCTATTTTCATATATCTTACTTATGTTAATTGCCTCTATCAACATACACAAATTTAGCTTGAGAACCGTCTTAATATTTCGGATGGTTGCCATGTTGGATTTGTATATACTGTATGTACACCTTAGAGTTATGTACTATTCCAAGAAGGTTATTATGTAAGTGTATTGTTCAAACTTCAATCGCATTATTAGGATACAAGAAATAAAAACGAGATTTTAATATATCGCACAGCTGCCATCTTATGGTTATAAAACAATTGAAATGATAAAATTAGATGCCAGTGGATTACAATTTGTATGAGCATATACCGTGCCGAGTTTCACTGCGCTCAGCTGGTTAAATCGCGAGAAACATCCATTTAAATATTTACATAATTCACCATAATTCATTTCATCTCTCATTAACTCCTCTCATGAGGTTGGCGTCAGGAAGGGCATCCGGCCGTAAAAACCATCGCCACAAAGACTTACATCGCATCTCATCCCGACCCCGTTGGAAAACGGGAATAATAAGGGGATATAGAATGCCGGTGAAATATGTCGCACTGCCGCCATGTTTGATTCATGAGACGTAATAAAATTTGAAGGGCACGGTCGGCGTCGGCCAAAATAGTACTATGACCTTGGCGATTTTCATTGAAATCGCACACACACACAGAGACAATGGGTGATCTCATAAGCCAATTGTTTTAATAAATGAAAATAGGCTGAAAATATATATCCAAAGTGAGATTCATACTCCTTCCAGCTCTGCATAATGAACTTCTAGTCTGCAGCTCAATTACTTACGCTACTACAGAAGCAACGGGGAAAATGTGTCCTCTTTAGCTAAGTAAATAATGCATACACACAACTGCCAATTCTCCTAATTACTTTGTCCATCCTCCCTATATTATTCTGCTAAGGTCCCACTCCGGTTTTGTACCGAACATAAGGTCCTGTTAACACCAACCTACATATATGGGGTACCTACAGGTTCCGCATAACCCCATGTGTGCCCGAAACGCACTCACTTCCTCTATAAATGCCTCACAATTAAATAAATACCTTAAAAATGTACATTTACAATGGGAACACCGTAACGTGGTGAGCCTGCCGCTAGAGCGCAGGGAAGCGCGGCGGCGGCGGCAGACATCTGGCGGGAGCGCGGCGTACTGCTAGGCGAGCCTGTCGCTAGAGCGCAGGGCAGCGCGGTGGCGGCAGCCATCTGGCAGGAGCGTGGCGTACTGCTAGCTGAGGAGTCTCTCAGCAGATGGCTCCGGTGTGGTCTCGCCAAGACTTTCTTTAGGGTTCGATCCTTTGCAAATGTAAAAATTGCTGCAGAAGAAACTCCCGAGCAAACAATAACCAATGAATTCGTTGTAACATCGAATATTGTCTACAAAGAGGTGCTGTGACAAGTACAAAACACTGTTCTACATAATTCTTTGTGTTCTTCTCATGTAGCCTACGTATGCCGTTTAACAACAATAAATCCATTTCTTCAATATTTAAAACTTCGTTCTCCCACATTCTTCCCTACTATCCCATAAACCTATGTTCATACACGTTGCGAAAGCTCGCACGGGCCCACTAGTATCATACAACGCGTTTGCCTTGAGTAAGTTCGTACAATACAATAATACAATACAATACTCTTTACTTCCAGAACCTGCACCATACAGAATTGGATACGTCACACAACATACTCACAGTTAAATTGACATATTTACAACTTTTTTTACATAGTTCAACAGTTACATGTTTCATTAAAATGCACTTAAGGAATACAACACTTTCTGGGCTAGGTATATCTTGAGAGACTCCCTGAACCCAGTTCCAGTCAAAGATTTTAAGTGGTTTGGTAGCTTATTGTGGTATATAGCTCCTTTTTTAAAAGGATCCTTTTCTGCATATTGTTTATTTACCCTCTTTTGAAAATAGTCATTCTGCCCTCTGGTTTCATGATTGTGGGCATTGTTGATTGTGACAACTTTATGTTGATTTTCCCTTACAAGCAAGATAACTTTGAAAATATACAATGAAAATATTGTTAAAATATTTCTTAAATGCAACTCTGCATGATTCTCTCGATTTCAACCCAAACAAGTATCGTATCACTCGTTTCTGCAGTTTACATAATATCTCCATTCCTATTTGCTGCCCCACCCCATATGTCAATACTGTATGATATCTGTGAATGTATTAATCCATAGTAGACTGTTAATTGGTATTCGCTGCTTAAGTATGTTGAAATTCTCTTTAAAACGAAGGATATTTTGTTAACTATTTTACAGATTTCATTTATATACTCTTCCCATGATAATTTGTGATCTATTGTAATACCCAGTATTTCCCTTCCTTTATTATGTTCGACAAAATCTTCAGGAAGCATCGCAAACAACGATCAGTGCTACACGCTTCTTGTTCTGTGTGCCATGTTTCTCCGAAGTGAAACCGAGTCTATGAATGCGAAAGAGCCGTAATGTGTATTTAAGTTATTACGAACCTGAATGTCCTCGTGAAATACATCGGCGATAACAATTCATCTACTCTCCTATTTAAGTTAATTAGGAATTATCTAACTAATCGTTACTAAGGGTTGGTGTTAATGACCCTAACAAAACAACATTAATAATACGTAAGAGATAGTTTATACTCGTTAAGTACTAAAGCCCGTTTGAGGAACGCTTGAATATCATAACTCCATCAGTGTGTGCTAAAACGGGACACAGCCGTTATTTCTAATTCAACGTCACTTCACGATATGGCAGGTTAGAATGCCACTGAGAAATCAATCATCGCTATTTGACACTAATGACTAAAGTACAGTTTCATATTTCATATGTCATTATTCATTGTGTATTCAACATGTATTGGTGTGCATTTGCAGATAAGTAAGTGAGTTTCTATTATGAGCCCAACGAAGTTATATTATTGAAATGCTGCGGCACAATATGTATCAAGTAAATTAATCATCCTGTGCATTGAGCTTGCTTCCTATGAATCACCATGCCTTGTCCAGGAAAACGCATATTAATTTCCTGTTCAAACGACCTGAAAGCGATTCCTGACTCTATTATAGAGGGTATGTAGGATATTGTGGGGGTGGGTGGGTGGGTGGGTTCCAGTACCATGATGAACCATTCTTAGAAATTATTTTCATAAACACCTCAATTTTTATCATAACTCAGAGACCTCATGGTGTAGTTACTGGTATTACAATGAAACAAAAAAAAAAAAAAAACAATTTCCAAAACCTGCAGACCTTACAGAATTGGATACGTCATTACCTTACACAACATAATCACATTTGTTGTTTGAGTCTTCAGGTTTTCGACTGGTTTGATGCAGCCCTCCATGATTTCCTGTCCTGAGCTAAGTATTAACCCCCTCTCGAGTAGTCCCCTCCCGTAGATCTAAACGGGGGACTAGTTTACCTCTGGATTGGAATTTTACAAGAGAGGAGGCCAACATCACATGTAAATATGCATAGAGAGGTGCATAACCACGGGAAGAGCATTACGGCTCTAGTTTTCCGTTGCTTTCAGCCGCTGTTTAGCCATTAGTTGGCTAATATTATCAACATATTTACCGTCTCTGAGAAAGGGAAAGAAATGATTTATTATGAAAGGCAGCTACTCCCCTTCAGAATAAATTTAAATTGACATATTTACAACATTAAACAATTAGATGCTTCATTAAAATTCACTCAAGTGATAGAACAATTTCTGGGCTGGGAATAACCTGTGTGAGGTTCTGAATCCCGCTCCAGTCAAGGATTTTAATTAGTTTGATAATTTTTTGTGGTATAGAGATCCAATTTTGAAAGGATCTTCTTCTGCATATTGTTTATTATTTTACTATATTTTGAAAATTGTTATTCTTGCCTCTAGTTTCATAACTGAGGACTTCTTTGTTTGTGAAAACTTTCTGTTGATATTTTTCTTACTGGCAAGGTAACTAAATAGGCCTATGCAATGAAAATATTGTTAAAATATTATGCTTCTATGCAACCCTGCATGATTCTCTCGATTTCAACCCAAATAAGTATCATATTACTCGTTTCTGCAATACGAATATTCTCTCCATATTATCAAGTGTCACTTTGAATCCCGGATTCAATCCTCTCCTGAGACACGAAATTTAATTCTAATCTGAAGGGTTGGGCTGCAGTCAGACTCGTGAGGCAAAACTGACAAAAGGTCGGTTCAATTCCCAACTCAGCCAACCTAGGAAGGGTTTAACTGAGGTTTATCACTTCAACGTCAGGCGAATACCACGATGGTACAGAACTTAAGGGACTTCAGAATGTCCCATATTGCCCATGCTAATTTCCAAATAACTGTCTACCATTCACTCATGAACGATTAACAGGAACTAAGCGAAGTTTTTGAGGAATCTTGATGACAATTAGCCTATTTTCTTTATAGCTATAACAGGAGAGTGCGCATGTGGTACATTATGAGTACTCAATCCCATTCCTTCTTCACTTTAGGAGATTGTCCGAGTGATAGAAGTTGTGGAAAATTTCATATTTAACGTTTCCGTTTAATTACAATTCGTCGGTGCTCTTTCGGTCTCTAGTGATCTCTTACAAGGACTTTTAATAACACGCCGGTGTCTTAACTCTACTGTACATCAATATGACTGTCACCGTATTTCCTTAATATTAAAAATTCACTTACAATGTATTTTTATTGTATACTTCCTGACAGTTGAGAAAATGTTAAACGAATAGTGATCAATATGGTCCCGTAGCATGCAATGTTAATGCACATAAGAAAATACATAGCATAGACCTTCTAAGCACGTCAATAAAATTATATTTCACCCTAAATACACCCATTTTGGTTAGAAGATTCTCTCCTTACTTTGCTAAAGGTATTTTGAAATTAATGTATTTCTGAATTTCCATGATTCCCTATAAAATTGCATAATTCTAACAGCACTTTCATTAAATGTCCCT
This sequence comes from Meconema thalassinum, assembly GCA_946902985.2. Lineage (NCBI taxonomy): Eukaryota > Metazoa > Arthropoda > Insecta > Orthoptera > Tettigoniidae > Meconema > Meconema thalassinum. Next base: position 833,389,703 of record OX336390.1, on the reverse strand, counting down.
GTGACAAAATGAATTCAAAGTAAATTTTGAAAAATGCAGTTGTTAAAGTATATCACATAGAAGGAAGAAGGATTGACATCTAACATGTTCACCATTGTTGTAAAGCTCCAAAAATAAGGGGGGAATTTGATATCCTTGGAAACATTTTAGCGAGAAATTGTAATCAAAGATTCTTTCGGTTTATAGAACATGCCAGTACAATAGTAGTCCTCATTTTCATTTGAAGCAAAGACATACATTTTGCTGTTTTTCCAAGTCTCTTTGCCCTTGAATCTAACACAGCATCTTTCTTAAACTTCTTTTTTGCACTTGTCTAATAGACATAATAAGATATTCACTCTGGTAGGTTTACTAATTATAATGACAATTCTTGTTTTAAGGGGCCTAACATCTAGGTTTACTAATAGAACGCACGATTGTGGTGAAGTATGAGTAAAGTAACCTCAGGAATGAGATATGAAAACATGTACTCTATGTACCGTTTGAAAAAAAAATGTTGACAATTTTGAAGAATTTGGATATTCCGGAGCCCCCCTAAAGTTACGATCGCCTCCTTTGCAATACTAGCCTTCATTACAAATACACACACCAACAACAAAGGTCATCAGACAAATTCTACACAAACCCAAGTACAGTACATGGGCTTGATGGCCACGACATCAAAGTCCCAACATGAAATGACAAGTGAAGTACTCACATTCTTAGTATCATTATCACGTCGGAAGCCATTTTGCAATGTTGCTTTAGTAATGAAAATGTAATGCATTTCAGTACCACATTGTAATGTGTGTTTACCTAAACCCAAAAATAAATTACATTTTTCAATATCATGTAAATGATTTTCTGGATAATGGAAGCGCCCATTACAATGGGGTACAATCGTATTGACTGACTGAAATTACAGTACATGTATTACTTGTACACATAAATAGAGGGTACGTTACGATTGCGAGTTTCAACCACCACGTGGTCATCATGACATACTGATCACTAGGGTTGAAGTTTAGATTTATATAGAAACATTTAGAATTCTGGTTTTGTTATACTTTTGTATAAGTTGTAATATTAATGTTAGTATTTATGTTTCATGGTAAAAATTGTTATTGAAAGGGGTTAGCCTATTATGTAATGTTGTGTTATAGCTTTGAGTCTACGTATGAATATAATGCAGTTTTAAATAGATAAGCGACACAACACAATATAATAAGTTAAATCATGCACACTGATTTTTAGCCTATTTTTCACATTTTGCAAAAATGAGGAAAAAGTAGACTTATGAGATCGGGCAAATGTGTGTCTGTCTATCTGTCCTTCTGTCTGTCCTTCTATCTGTCTGGCTGCGTGTGTGTCCCCCCCCCCTATCAACTCCTAAACGGCTGGAGCAATCGAAACAAAATTTGGTAGGAGTAAAGATCTATACCTGAATATCTCACGGCCATATTTGAAAATGATATCAGTGCTACCAACTGATGAAAAATCGCAATTCAAATTTGAGCTCCATGATGGATATCTTGGAAGGTATGAATGGGAGCTATTTCAAAATTGGCACACGTATAGATAATAATATTGCAGTTTAATTTCCAGGAGGCCATACATGGCAGTGTTGCAAAAATGATTATAAGCCTGCTGATAGGTCCAATTTTAAAATCCATATAACTTCTACACTATCAATTGGAATTCAACCAAATTCTGTATGTGCTATATGTACATAAACAGATATGACTGAGCGTATTCTTAAGAGCCTCCAGGGCTGCCAACTGTTAATAAATGCTGTCAATTTTTTAAAAATCCAAATACCCATATATCAGAAAATATGCAAGCCGACAGCTTTAAACTATGCACACGTATAGTACCTGAGATTCTATAATTTGGAGTAACTTATATACGTCAGTTCTACCAACATGATTCTAAGCCTGCTGAGAGGTCCAACTTTAAATACGTGTAACTTCTATGCTATCATTTGGATTTCAACCAAATTTCGTGTGTGCTATGTGTACCATAACAGATATGACTCTGCCGATTCTTAAGAGTAACCAGGGCTGCCAACTGTTAATAAATGCTGTCTCTATTTTTGTTACCCTAATATCAATGTATCAGAAAGTATGCAAGCCAATAGCTCTAAACTTTGCACACGTATAATACCTGGCATTCTAGATCAATTTGGAGTAATTATAGGCCTACGCCAGTGCTACCAACATGATTCTAAGCCTGCTGATAGGTCCAATTTTAAAATGCATCTAACTTCTATACTAACTAATGGATTTCATTCAAAATTGACACAACAATAGATCATATTATTTCAGATTATTTCTGACCGATACATGTATGTCATTGTTGCCAACATGATTTTACGCGCGCTGTTAGATCCAATGTTTAACTGCATGTAACGTCCATACTATCCATTGGTTTTCCACCAAATTCTGTATTCTGTACCTTAAGAGATGGAACTAAGAATATATTGTCACCAGAGCTGCCAACTGTAGTTCTCTATTAGGCTACATTATGCCAGGTATACAGTATTTCGAACTAATTAGAAATTTCGATATTACCAACTTAATTTCGAAATTATTCTAGATAGATCCATATAGATTAATCATTGGCGTGCATCTTAAATTTCAAGAAAAGTAGGCTCTTTAGTTCGTCACGGAACTTCTTGTTCACTATGGCTATGATAAATCTTCTTATCCGTTATAATAATCTTGTTCACAGCACTGTCGTTGTGCAGGTGTTTGTTCTATACTAATTTGCTAATTGGTGATTTGGGGTTGGGGTTATTGCTGATTCCCACTAGGGCAGTCATAAGTCTTATTTTGTGAACACAAACATGAAAACATTTCAAATTGTAAAATATGATTTGTATTATTTACAACATTCAGCTGGTGGGGAGAAGACTTTTTATTTCTCTCGAACCTAGATTATCACTTGGGAATGTTATTGGATCACTCTATCAAGTCATAATGATCATGCTGAACCTTACCCCAGGCACCTCCTTTTCTTTACGACAGACTTCCTTCCCGATATGATCATAGACTGTACCTTTCCTTCTTGATTATACCTCCGATGTCATAAATTGTTGCGACAAAGAAATACAAGTTCACAGACGGTAATAAAATACCGGACGAGTCACAATGTTAGACACCGGCATGCAAGGAGATAAAATACAACACTACGTCTCCCTAGATCCCCAGATGGATAGGCGCCATCTTGCACATCGCTCGATGAAATACTTGTAGACAAGGCCTCTTTTGACATTTTGCCACCCTTACGCAGACCTGTTTCTACTACATTCTTGAAATCTTTTCATGATTGTCTAATATAGTGTGAATAACTCATGATACTGGCTCTCGGGATATCACAGGTATAGTTGAAAAGTATGAAGGGCAGTCAAATAAAAACCAAACACCCGCTACAACGTGACTACGGCATGGTTTTATTCAAAATTAATCACCGCAAGTGTTAAGACGAGACGAGACGATCAATTTCAGTTTTGTAGAAAGAGGTAGGTTACTGACGGATCACACGTTTTCACTCCCTCGTCCGAATGAAACAGACGTCCACGAATGTCTTCTTCAGTTCACCAAAAATGTTAAAATCACAAGGTGAAAGGTCGGGGCAGTCTTCACTATATTGCCAGTACGGGGGCGGGCATTATCTTGCAAAAGGATGATTCCGTCCGACATCATCAATCGTTTGTCCCTCCGTCAGTTCATGTGGAACCCACTGCGCGCATTTTTTTCGGAAATGCAAGTGATCATTGATTATGGCATGCTTGGAGTCATGGCTAATGCCAACCTGAACACAAATTTCTACCTCCGTGATTGGTTGGTTTCCCCTGATAAGATCATCCATCCTCCCCATCACAACGGGAGTAATGGCTCGAAGGGCATGTCTGGGTGCGCAGTGATGTGCGCCCATCTCGGAATCTTGTATGCCACTCGTGCACACTCGTCAAGGATGTGCAGTGTTCGTTCGCCATACACTGCAGACATGCGGCGAAGAGTTTCGCGTATTCCAGCACCCTCAATCACCAGAAAATGAACCACACCTCTCTGCTCTTCTTTGGCTGCCTCCATTTCTACAGCTGGACGAACACACTAGACAGTCTGTGCACCGACAAAGACATACCTCAACACCTGTGTGCACCTGAGAGCTGTCACTATGTTGTTCCCCTACCACAGAGTTGGCAATATCGTTACGTAACAACATTGTTGCCACCTATCGCGCAGAACATTTTTTTATGGTGGTTGTTCGGTTTACATTTTAAGTGAGTCGATCGCCTTTGCAAAAAACCTTTTCCACCAAAAAAGCTCTATCTTCAGTAGTAAACATTACCATCTGGATACTGATCCATGTAGACATTTATGCTATTTATATTACAAACCTCATTCTCATTTTAATCGTATCTTCATAGAACAACGACATTTCTATATCGAGCTGCTTTTGGAGAAACATTTCTCATATTAATAAAAGTTTGTAACATATTTGAATTTTTAAAATCATTTTGACAGAAAACATTTCAGAAATATTATACAGGGCGCAAGGGAATGTTCTCCGCAGTGCTTACTTGCTACTGTGAGAGCTTGCATCAGCAGTTACGTTGGCAGCACGGTTGCCGCTTGTATCAAAACAAACAAACAAACAAACAAACAAACAAACAAACGAACAGTATATGTTGTACTCACCACAGTCCACAGCCATTCATAACAGATGCTGGAAGTATTCGAAGACAGACATCAACACGTCTACACATATTGTCGAAGACTTTCTAGAGCTAATTTGCGTGTTGATTTTTTTGGACTAAGCAGCATTATATCGGAGATTTCATCAAGTCTTTCGTCTATAAGAAGCGTAGGGCGGCCTGTTCCCGGTACATCGTTAACTGAGCCGGTCACACGAAATGAACAGTGCCCCGGTTTGGATACTTTGAATTACGAAACCACACCTGAACTTTTAGGTTTACATTTTAAGTGAGTCGATCGCCTTTGCAAAAAACCTATTCCACCAAAAAAGCTCTATCTTCAGTAGTAAACATTACCATCTCTATACTGATTCAATCTTCCAATAATCTATCTGAAGGCTCGATTACTGCAATACACACTGTAGATTTCGACACCCCACACCGGAACTTAATAATATACTAGCATTACCAGTCGCGGCTTCGCCCGCGAATATTCTAGTTGTAAAGAGTACACTTAGCAAAATCTCAATCATGAATGCTATGACTGATTTATCCTTGGCATGAATAATCAGACTTTATCAATTCAGCTATTGGTGCAGTGGTTAGGGGTTTGTCATTCCTTCATAGGTATATCAGAGCGAAGTTAGTTTTCTGAGAATACCACAGACACTGTTAATTTAAGGGTCTTTAAATGTGGTTTTCGGAGACCCTTTATAGTCAGGTGAAAAAGACCTTTCGTACCACACTCACACGTGAACATTGCGTGAAAAATTCTGGAGTGCCCCTTGACCCCCTTAAGAGCATTATACTGTATGTATTGATGAATTTTACAGCTTAATTTGGTTCAGTGATAACCTTATAACCGTCTGGAAAGTTTCAAAGTAATGTAATAATTGGAATTGCATTGCATCTTACAGAGATAGATGGACCTGTGAGATTCTGTTACCATGGTTACCGTGTTGCATTATTTCATTATTCCATTGTAAATATACATGTTTAAGGTATTTATTTAATTGTGAGGCATTTAAAGAGTAAGTGAGTGCGTTTCGCCTACGCATTGGGTTATGCTGAACATGTAGGTACCCCATTTGTGTAGGTTGGTGTTAATGGGACCTTATTTTCGGTACAAAACTGGAATGGGACCTTAGCAGAAAAATATAGGGAGGAATTTTATTGACTGAAGGTGTAATTTCGTTGTCTCTCGTTACAATTTCTAAAAATAATATTAGATCTATGTGTCCATTTTTCAAAAAATTTAAGACGGCAACGTTTCATAGAACAGATAATAATTTTGGTAATTTGCCTGAAACAGAACCAAAGTAACTCCATGGTCATTGTACATAAGCCTACTTTCCAAATATACCCGTGATATCCCCCGAGGTCGTAGCATCACTTATTCACACTAAATTTCATAATAATATATTTTTGTAAGCAGAGCTAGCATAAAATATCAACTTTATGAAATTTTGACTACGGTGTCTTATCACAACCATGACGTATATACCGTTTGTTCTCTGTTTGTAGGCTACACTCATGAATTAAAAACAGCTGACTGTAATTTCATCCAAGCTAGTAATTAATTAAAAAGTAACTGGAATTCAAATCTACGCTAGAAATTACTTTATTTGTAAAAAAGATGTAATTAGAAGGAAGGAAGGAAGCTTGTAGTTTTACGTGTCCGTTAATCTATCCATTCTTTAGAATAATAATAATAATAATAATAATAATAATAATAATAATAATAATAATAATAACACGTATTGACTGATGATATATTATTAAATGGTGATTTCCAGCCGATCATCACAAATTATGCCTAATTACATTAGTTGGGAAACAAGTATTTATATACCCTAACCTGAAAAATGAAAATCCACAGCCTGCTTCCAGTCCCCGACCGGGTCAGGAATGGAATGAATGAAGCCCCCATCTAGCGGCGAGGATATGAACTGTGCCGGCTGCCGAGGCCTGACGCACTCCTCTGGGACAATGATTAAATGAATGACAGATGAAATGAAATGATAGTGGAGAGTGTTGCTGGAATGAAATTTTGACAGGGAAAACCGGAGTACCCGGAGAAAAACCTGTCTGCCTCCGTTTCGTCCAGCACAGATCTCACATGGAGTGACCGGGATTTGAACCATGGACCCAGCGGCGAGAGGCCGGTGTGCTGCCGCCTAAGCCACGGAGGCTTGCCACCCTAACCTGAAACGAGATATTATTACAAAATAATACGCTTTTATGCGTCATCTGAGGATGAACGTTTGACGTTCGGAACATGTCATCCAATTAAATACCCCCCCCCCATTCTGTACATAAAAGTGTGTTAGTTTGTAATAATATCTCTTCCCTTTCAGGTTAGGGTTTCTAAATACTTGTTTCCCGCCTAATCCAATTAGGCACAATTTGTGTTGACCGACTCGAAAGCTTTCCTTAATAGAATTAAGTAACACTAAAATGACTTCTATCACTTCAATGGAGGTTTATTATCATTATTTCTGATACAGTTGGTTAATTATTGTCGCTTTAATGGGCGAATCAGAGAGGTCATCTTCCCCTTAGTACACATAAACACAGTGTTACTGAAATGAAATATTAATTTAAACCGCTTCACTAATTAATGCCTGAGTATAAAATTCTGAATGTAAGTGAAATGTAATTATTATTAGCCTCAGCGTCCACTGAATAATGTTAGTATTCAAGGCAAAAACATTAACCATAATGTATAATATGTTACTTATACGTATTAACTTCGTTAAATGAATTAAGAACGAGACATAACTGAAAAAAATAAATAATTATCCCAGAACAACAGGAATCATCAATCACGTCATGAAGCCATCTCTTGTCCAACGCTCGCGTTTGTATCAGGGACGTATATAAGGGGGGTTCTGAGGGGGCTCCAGTGCCCGCCCCCCCCCCCCCCAGAAAAAAGCCAATAAAACTAAGAAAGTGCTGCTTTGCTAAGAACATAAAATAATTGTTAATTTGGTTGTACCCTAATCTTAACTTATCGGCTGAGATATAAACAATATTAAAATGGAAATTATACTAACTCGTGGTGTAGTGGGTAGCATTCTTCCCTGCCGCCCCGGAGATCCGAATTCGATTCCCGGCTCTGCCAAGAAATTTTAATTCTAGTCTGAGGGCTGGTACGGGGTGCATTCAGCCTTGTGAGGAAAAGCTGTGAATTCCACAGTATGGTTTTTGAGAAATACATGTAAAAAAAACTGATTACCTTTCTGCTTAGTAAATTGACAAATATTTAGATATATGCTATTCATACTCCACAGATCATAATAGAAAGTTCAATAAGTATAAAATTTTATTTATTTGTGTGTTGTGTTGTATTTTACAACTTTTTTGTATTGCCAGTAACTTTGAATCTTATCTAAAATGATTACACAAAGTTATATGCTCTAAGGTATTGGTTGATATTTCTGGGTATTTTGCGGTGACAATACCCTGAGAATACTCACAATTTTCCAGGATAGTCAGCCTCCCCTCCCCCGAATTTTTAACCTATTTTCAATTTTGAAAAATAGGCTTATGAGATCACCTTTTGTCCGTGTGTGCGTGTGTGTGTGTGTGTGTGTGTGTGCCCCCCCCCCTAATAAAATCTAAACGGCTGGAGCGATTTCAATGAAACTCGGTAAGTTCATAGCACTATTCCCGGAGACCTCAACCGTGCCCTTCAAATTTTGTTACGTCTCACCAATCCAACATGGCGGCTGTGCGAAATATTTCACTAGCATTCAATATCTCCGAAACTATCACCGATATCGCCCTGAAATTGTGTACGATGTTAAAGGGCACTACTAGAAGTTCACTTTTCTCGCGATTTAACTATCTAAACGTAATGAAACTTGGTACAGCAAATGTTTATAAATATTGTAATGCACTGGAGTCTAATTTAGTTCAATTATTTACATAACCTCAAAATGGCGGCTGTGCGAAATATTTCACTGACATTCTATATCTCTGAAACTATTACAGATATCACCCTGCAATTTTGTACGGCAATAAAGGGTACTGATACAAGTTTACCTATGTATATTTCATAAACTTGTAAAGTACAAAACGAACATGGCGACCAAGCGAATTTGAAATATTTTAATATACTTTTCTCGTGATTTAACTCTCTGAGCGCGGTGAAATGTGGTACAGTAAATGATTTTGCAGATTATTATGCACAGCCATCTAATTTAATTCAATTGTTTACATAACCTCAAGATGGCGGCTGTGCGAAATTTTAAAATTAAGTTTTTATTTCTTGTGTCGTAATCATGTGATCGAAGTGAAAGTTTGAATAATGGACCTAGGCAATAATTGTCCTTGATTGGTACATAACTCTATGGCCTATACATATAACAATCCTAAATGGCGAGCTTCCGAAATATTTAGACGGTTCTCAATATCTATGAATCATTTACAGCAACCAAACTGAATTATTTTATGTTCATAGAGACTATGAACATATGTTCACCTATAGGACTTTCAGTAACCTGGTGAGCACAAATCCAACATGGCGGCGACGCGAAGTATAAATATTTAAATGGGCGTTTCTCGGGAATTAACTATCCGAGTGCCGTGAAACGTTGCACATTAAATGCTTATACAAATGTTGATCCACTGGCATCTAATTTATTTCAATTGTTTGCATAATCACAAGATAGCTGCTGTGCGTAATTTTAAAATCTCGTTTTTACTTCTTGTGTTCTAATCATGCGATTGAAGTTTGAATACCATACGTACACAATAATCTTAATGTAATAGCACAAAAATAAAAATCCAACCTGGCGACCATCTGAAATATTTAGACGGTTCTCAATATCTACGAATCTGTTACAGCAATTAAACTGAAATTTTGTATGTTGATAGAGGCAATTAACATGAGCAGGATATATGAAAATAGGCTGTATAGTTCTTCACGGAACTACTTGTTTTTCTATATACGCCCCTTATTTGTATAACACATTAGCCAGACAAACCCTATGCTATGGCAGCGAGGCATGGACAATAAGATCTCAGGACATCTCCAGACTCACAGCACGCGAAATGACCTTTATGCGCCGAACAGCAGGCTATACGAAATGGGATCATAAGAGAAACGAGGAAGTGCTGAAGGAACTAAAAGTGAAACCAATAACTACATACATTTGTGATTACCAAGAGAAGTGGAAGCATCATGTCCAAAGGATGGAACCTGGAAGATTACCAAAGGAGATCCTTCGCTACCAGCCACGGGGAAATAGATCTATAGGACGTCCGATGAAGAGATGGAGGGAAAGTGCAAGACAGTAACGGGACATTTGGCCCAATACTTGGAAGGAAGATGAAGATGATGAAATGAATTAAGTTCACTTTGACACCTGTTTATGTTTCTCTCTGCTATAGTTTTACCAACCCCTTTCTGAATTTAATCTTATCTTTGCAGAACAATGGCAATCCAACTTTACATTTTAAGTATTACCAGGTGACAAAAGTGAATGTAAGTTGTTTCCAGTAGTTATGCACTGAATCATTTAAAACTTACGACATTGTAATACCAAAAATTGGAAAGAAAAGGCTTTTTACATTATTTTAGGAATATGATTGGCAACCTAAATTATTGTTATATAGTAATAGGTTGTATATTTACAAAATATTTACACACTAGTATTCACAGCATCATTCACTGCATTTTCTCACTAATTTCTTCAGTTTTGTTACGCTTTTTCTGGGGAATTCCAGTCCTTCGAAATTCACTTCGTTCAGCCAGATACTCATTACGACAGTCCTTTTGAAACTTCATTCTCGTACCATCTAGTAAGACAGTCTTTCAGGGCACTATTTTCTTTGCGGCACTGGATAACCATAGCTTCACTGGCTGCCTTGCAGCATTCACTGAAAGCTCTGACTTCATCAGCACATTTCCTTCCTTACCGTTGTCTCTCATTTTCTTTGGTATTAATACTTCAAATTCCACCTTTCGCAGAGAACGGTCTTCTGGATCTCCTAAACCGTGAGGTCCTCCTCCGAACTTCTTCGGCAAAACAGAATGCTCTTCTTCAATCGGCACACTTGCGCGAAATTTATCAAATTATTAAAATTCAATTTAATTTAATTAGTATTCAAGGGTTAAGATTGCTTCTTTATATCACTGGATATAAATTAAATAATTTAGAAACAAAAGCAATGTATGACAACTATTTGATTAGAAAACTTGGAACTTCTTTGAAAATAGTTAATATATGAACGGTGCTGGATGGCTGAGAGTAGATATAATTATGTACAACCGTTGAACATCTTGTATGTGTTGACCAGTAACATGGACTCCAGGAGAAAGCAGTGAGCTCCGCTAAGCCGGGTCAAGTGTAAATGAACGCACACAACGCCGATAAAGTGGACAGTTGGTCTGGGAGTCAATTGGTCAAGCGTGCACTACGGCTTATTCAGCACTTCCTATGCTGCCGACGTTACGCAAGACTTAATGTAGCTATTCAAGAGTCCTGGTCTGTATTCAGTGCTATCCTTAAAAACAGCGAGTTATAGACATTACTGGCCCTGTCGGTACTGGTGGAGAAGATGTACATATTTTGCCAAGGCCAAATATGACGGATGGACTCCCGGAATCATTTGAAAAACACTTCAAAATTGTCCAACATTGAAAATAGAAAATAATAATAATAATAATAATATCGTATGGCCTCGGGTGCCTGGTGCAAGCTTTGCTATTTGACACCCAGAGGGTAGCTTTCATGTTGAATTTCGTTGTTCCTTGACTATGAAAGTCAAGGAGGTTAGATGTTAGATATCTAAGCTCCTTGAAAACTATAGCGCTTTTTAGTAGAGAAATGAGGAATATTGTGTTGGCGGAAACTCCCGAGATTAATTTTGCCATTATGAACTCGGCCTACTGAATTCAAATGTGTTCTTTGACATGCCAACATCGTAAAACATGCGTATCGTATTTTTGCCGCCTTTCAAAAATCACTTACCACGGCCAGGGGCGAACCTGTAATCTCGGGGTTAGTAGACCGACACGATATCCACTCACCCACCGTGGCAAGCTAAAAAAAAGGAGAGGAAAAAGATTGTCCCCAGCTGTGCACTGAAGGTTGAGTGAGACAGTACACCATCCACAATTGCTTAAAAACGTCAGATATCAAGAAGAGTATTTAACACGGTCTTACCACCCGAAAAAAAATTGACTTGTACCTTTCGGTTACATCAGACAAATTCCAGGATGTTTCTTTACTTAACGCCCCTGCTGCTTACTTCCTAATCCTAACTTGAATTACAATAATTACACACACTACTACAGACCCCCGGAGGGGCTCACATCAAGTGGGACGTGAGTTGGCGACCTCGGGGCCCCAGCAGATTCCGGCATTGCTTCCACTTACTTGTGCCGGGCGCCTCTCCGTCTTCTTTCCTGTCGACCTCACTTGGTCAACTCTTGTTATCTTCCGACCCCGACGGTATTAGGGTATCCGAGGCCTAGGGAGTCTCCTCCTTGCCCGGCTTAATTGGCCCTTGTCTCATCTTTTCTGATACCCTCCTTCTGCGAGGTGCCAGCCTCCTTTTTCTTTTCATGTTATCTCCTGCCTTCTGCTCAAAGCCCTCAAGGAGGCAGGGTGTATTTAGCCCCACCACTTCTGGTGCACCCTAGATATCGCTATACCCTCAGGGGCTCACGGCTGGTGAGTTCGGGAGTTGGCAATCCCGAGGGTTTCCTGAGCTGGGTCCGTTTTTCCACTTTTGCACTGACTTTGGGGCGGGCCCTCTCCTCTTTCCCTTTCCTATCTGCCTTTCATGGCTCGCCTTCCTTCCAAGTCTCTCAATCCGCATTCTTCGAGGGTTGAGGGCATTTCTTTTCCTCCTGTCTTTTATTTGCCTTATTCTACTTTTGTTTTCCATTTCTTCTTCTAGTATGTAAGTTAGTAGTTAGTTTTCGTTATAATTTACGTTTCATTTTCATCTTCACGATCACCCAAACCATTAGGGGTCGATAACCTTGATGTTAGGCCCCTTGAAACAACAATTACCATCATCACTACTACAGACACTGGAATTACTCACGTTACAAGATAAACTATTATTTATTTATATATTATTTCTTTATTTATGTATTTATTTATTTATACCCAAGTACACCGGGCTAAAGTACCACGATGTCCAGGTTCCTCAGACGGAGTCAGCTGTTAGTTTTATTTGCTGTTTTCATTTCATATTTAGTACCAACCAGATAATTAAAGTCAAATGACTTAGATGTTTAACTCATAAAATAACAAACATATCCTCCACCATTGTCATCAAACAATGCAAATTGGAGCTGCACGCAAAGTAAAAAACCAACATTATAGTTTTAGAAATTATAGCTAGTTTCCTGTGGTTTGTACCAACATGCCTGAATACGTAATAATATATTATCTGACGGTAAGTTACGCCATTTACTGAATGTAATTCTGCGCTAATGAACCATGAATGCTGACATCACTCATACTCCTCTTATCTGCCTCCAACATGAAATGCTGAAGTAGTAAATTTACGGTATTTCATTTTGTCTGAAAGTTTTATGGAGTTCATTGGGCTTTTAATCTAAACATGCCTGCTGCTGACAAGGTAGGAAACTGTATTGGATTTCATTAAAGTTCAAATGTACGGAGTAAAAAGTTTGGACGGCACATGCAAAAGGCAGAATATAACCTGTTTGCAGGGCATTAAGAATCGTCAGATAGAGTTCACGGTGCTTTTGCTCGCTTTTTAATTCTATTAAATATTTAGCTCCGACATGTACGTCCATTTTATTTCACTCTGTAATATCTCACAGGAATACTCTGACACAAACAGCTCTTATGACTGTAGATGCTGGAATTAACTTTGTTTACTGTATTTCACTAATAGATTTCAAACAACCTTCGCAGCTGAGCGTCTTAAGATTCACATGCATAGTAGGCAGTTATAACCACTAGCTTTAGTACACAATACTAAACGTTAACTTCGTAGTGTAGTCACTAGCACTTTTTTTGCTGTAACCCCTAAGGTCTAGGTTTGGCTCCCGGTATCACCAAAATATTTCATTCTAGGCTGGAACAGGGCACACTCTTTATTGTGAGGAAAACCTGTTTACAGGGGGTTACGATCCCATGCTCAGCCAACCAAAATATGCTTTTCCGTGGTTTACTTCTTTTACTCCAAGAAAATGATGGGATGGGTCCTAACTTAAGGCCACAGCTGCCTTCAACCTATTCCTAGTCTCAATTACAAGTACGCACACTGCTACAGACATCACTATAGCACAGGTTATCAGACGAATACTGACAGCAGTGGCTACGCTGGCTAAAGTGCAGCGTTGGGCCATGGGGCCAAGCTCTCTGCTGACTCTGTAGACGCGTGGGATCGAGCCCCACCGTCGGCCGTCCTTGAAATGGTTTTCAGTGGTGTCCCATTTTCAATACCAGGTAAATGCTGGGACGGTACCTTCTGACAGGCCACGGCCGCTTCCTTCCACATCCTTGACCAGTTTCATTCATCTTCACCCATTCCATTTCTCATTCCTACGCGCAGGTCGCCAATGGGCGTCGACTAGAAAGACCTACACTTGGCCTCACAGGAGGCCACACAACAACAACAACAAAACAGCCGAATTCTGCACCCACACCTAAGTACGCGGGGTTGAATGACAAACCCTTAAATAAAAACAATAACAAACAGAACACCTCTATTACGCCAATGCTAAAGCCTAAACTCCATGCATGATCAGTTCGTGGTGCATTCGCTAGCATTCTTGGCTGTCAGCCCCTGAGGACCTTGTTTGAATCTCGGCTTTGTCGTCAAGGAATTTCATTATGGTCTGAAGGCTGTAATAGGGTACAATTCTACAACTTCTACTCCAAACAAATAGCAGGATGGTTACCAACTTAAGGGCTACATGAATCAATTACAACCACCTCCATGCACAGCACCGCACGGCCCAACACAGAAGCATAACGTTCCTATTGTGTTGCTGTTGGGCAGGAGAGGATTCAGTTCCCACTTCAGCCATCCTAGATGTGTTTTTGGTGCTTTACCACTTCTACTCCAAGCAAATACCAGGATGGTTACTAACTTGAAGCCCTGGCTACATCCTTCTCAATGCTCGCCTCAATTAAAAATTACAAACAGTACTACAGACAAAAGTTATCATTCACACTCAAATAGACGTGGCTGTAATGATGACAAATGTCCAAGTCAATACTGGAAATATATATACATATAATACGCTAAGTTTATCAACAAAAAGCTCAAGATACTGAACCAGAGAGAGTTAAAAGGTGTGGTTTGCACCAAAATCTTCAAAATCGCCTTAATACTACAGTAAAGGCCTCGCATTTCTTAAAAAATAAACAGAAATATATTTATTTGATTAAAAAGTATGTTTAAACAAGTGAAGTTGAATCTAATAACGTAACGGACAGATTGTCACTAGCCGACAACGAATAACTCTGTATCATGATAGTCAAAGCCGCACCAATAATGAGCCTAACTTGATGGACAGATTGATCGTCTTAAAGATTGTCGCTAGGCGACAAAGACTGACTCTGTATCATGAAAGTCCGGTAGCTAAAGGACATACCCCATATTAAAGACTAGCAGAAGTACCCGCTCTTCAAACGGTCTTCGGTATTAATAACCAGACGTTATCAATTGAGCTACTGTTGCAATGGTTAGGGGCTTGTTATTCCATTATATGTTTATCAGAGCGAAGTTAGTTTTCTGGGAATATCACACACACTGTTAATTTAAGGGCCTTAAAATGTGGTTTTCGGAGACTCTTTATAGACTTCCGAATTTTGTGTCTCACATTGAGAAGCGCAACATGTGCTTTGGCAGTCCTTCTAGGATTATTTTTATTTTTCGCCTATTTTAGCATGTATTTTGAAAAGTTTTTTCCTATACCAATCCTTCTATGAGAAGTACGGTGAAGAGTTTTATAAATGATTGGTGTATTGACTCTCCTGGATACCTATTTTTACGATGCTCCAAACATTCGAACACGAGTTATAGGCGTACATAAAGATACACAGAAAGGCCGAAAATCCCTAAGTATGCCTTACTTCGGATGGTAAGTAAAGCCGGCGGTTTCATGTCATAGATTTATGGCATGTAATAGAACCTTCCACTAATTACAATTGTGTGAAGCTAAATTTGTAGGTTAGATTTGATTAACGCTCTATTAATTCCAAAGTTTGCTGGTTGCGGTGGCATCTAGTAGCCAAGTCACAGCTAGTTGTCGTTGACGGTGGCATTTGGTAGCAAAAGTAGGAACTACTGGAAATTGATCGTCTGCAGTCCTTACCTGAAATACAGATACCACACAATAATACTGCCATCACAATTAACACCAGTTATCAGACAGATTCTACACACACGAGGCTACGTGAACGCGATGTTGCAGCTTCTAAACTAAGGAACAAACCAACCTACAACATATCACCCAGATGTTCGAATATGGATATATCAACCACTCAGTTTCAAACAAAATCATCCTTACGATGAACCCGTTTGTCGAAAAAAAAAAGTTAGAATGTGCTCAATCTAAATTCACCTAACGTGTACTTTCTGACGTGAAAATAAAATTGAAAACCTCGTAGACGAAACGCAATACACCTCACATAAAGACTGACCCTCACCGTTGTGTAAAGTCCCCATCCACAGGAGGACACCTTTAACAAATTATAAAGGCTTGTGGTGCATGAATATTCAGTTTTTTTTAGCCTCCAATGGCCCAAATTCCTAATAGCACCAAAAATACTATTTCAATTCGGTATTTTTTGAAAATAATTTTGCTGTTTGGAAATATATTTCTGTACGACATATCACACGTGTAAATCACGTGAAAAAATTCTAGGGTACCCCTTGACCCCCTTATGCGCATTGATGAATATTACAGTCTAAGTTGGTTCCGTGATAACCTTATAGCCATTTACAAACTTTCGCAGAAATGTAATAAGTGGATTGGCAAAGATTTTTACAGAAATAGATGGAAAGTTGGAAGTCTTCTCTTGAGGACCTGTTGTCATGGTTGCATTCCTTCATTTGTTTATTAAATTAAATTCGTTTTCTGAGAATACCTCAGAAACTGTTGGTTTTAGAGCCTTAAAATGTAGTTTTCGGGAACCCTCGAGTTTTGTTTCTGGCAGCGAGGGGCTAATAATGAGCTTTGTCTCGTCGTTGTATGCCATAATATAATAATAATAATAATAATAATAATAATAATAATAATAATAATAATAATAATATAAATACAATACAGGGATAGGATATAAAAGACCTTCCGTACCACACCCACACGTGAAAATCACGTGACAAAATTCTAGTGTACCCCTTGACCCCCTTAAGCGCATTATACGTATTGATGAATTTTATAGCTTAATTTGGTTCCGTGATAACCTAATAGCCGTTTTCAAACTTCAAAGTAATGTAATAAATGGAATTGCATTGTGTCTTACAGAAATAGATGGTCCTCTGAGATTTTGTTGCCATGGTTACCAGCTTGCATTCTATCATTAGATTATTAAATGAAATTAGTTATGTGGGAATATCTCAAAAACTGTTGGTTTTAGGGCCTTAGAATGTGGTTTTCGGGGGTAGGGCCCCCCAGTTTTGTTTCTCACATCGAGGGGTTGAAAATAAGCTTTGTCTCGTCCTTCTACGCCTATCTCAGCATGTATTTTAGGGGGGTATGCCCCCTTTTATGAGAGGTACGGAGAAGAGTTACATCAATGATTAGTGTGGTGCTTCTGATGGATATCTGTATCAAATTTTACGTTGATCCACCCAGCCGTTCTCAAGTTATAAGGATACGAAATTGTCCACAGACAGACAAACAAACCGATAGACAGACAGAAAAAAAAAAATTTTTGCGAGCATCCGTCATAAAACAGTCTGAAACGCGCAAATAACGCAAATTTCCGTGGAAATTCAGAAAAACAGACAAACTTTCATTTTTATATGTAAAGAGATAGAGATGGTTGACCTAGGTCCTAGGCAACGACGTGAATATAGAGTGCACATCTTCAAGGTAGATTCAGCGACCCCTTCTAATTCATTTCAAATACGCACGCCGTTGGCAATTATTTTATCTACGTGTCCCCCTTCACAACCACCACAATAATTGTGGGAGAAATACAAAAACTACATGACCGAATATATTCAGCGCAGAAAAGTCAAAAGAAAATAATTAAGGCATGTATTTCGCAGATGAAATATATACAGAAGCTTTAATCCTCATTGAGGATCTTAGTCCTACAATGCGTGGCAATTTTTTCGCACAATTGGGAATGACAGGGCCAAATTCATCCATCAATGCAACATTCGACAGAGAACAATCATACAACATTAATGAGTTACAGCTTGCCACGGTAGGTGAGTGGTCAACGTGTCGGTCTACTAACACCAAGCTTGCATGTTCGCTCCTGGCCATGGTAAGGGATTTTTTTTAAAGGCGGAAAACATTACGTCACCATGTCATACGATGTTTGCAGGTCAAAGAACCCATTTGAATTCAGTAGCCCGTGTTCATAATGGCAAAATTAATCTCGGGAGTTTCCGTCAACACAAAGTTCCTCATTTCTCTACTAGAAAGCGCTATAGTGTTCAAGGAGCTTAGATATCTAACCTTCTTGACTTTCGTAGTGCTTCAAGGAACAACTAAATTGGACATGCAAGCTACCTTTGGGTGTCAAATAACAAAGCTTCCACCCTGCACCGAGGCCATACGATATTATTATTATTATTATTATTATTATTATTATTATTAATGACTTACAGCTGTTCATTCAAGAAAATACACCGAAACTCCTCCCAGAACAAAATATAGCATTTGATATCATCATACAAGTAGAGGCCAATCAATCCGGTGGATTGTACTTTTTGGACGCTCCTGGTAGAACTGTAAAAACGTTCTTAATCTCTTTGATCCTGGCTACAAACCGTTCAAACGGCCATATTGCGTTAGCTCTTGCTTCTCCAGGCATTGCTGCCTTCGGATGGAAGGAGGGAGAATTATTATTTTAGACAGAGCCGGGAATTGAACCCAGACCTCCTGGATGACAGTAGAAGTGGAACTGGTTATGTTTGTATTCGTATAAATATCGGGCACGCTTCAACGAATGGGAACTTAGTGCCCTTCGGCCTACACTTGTTGCCATGGTAACTAGATTTCGAAAATTCTTCCATGCAAAACTGGTTGGTTTCTCAGTTTAGGGATTGCGACAACGCGGTCATGTATCCCCGTGTACTTTGGGTGTGTGTAGAATCTGTCTGATGACCAGTGTTAATTGTAATGGCACTATGTATGTGTTATCTATAATTCAGGTAAGGACTGCAGACGATCAATTTCAATTAACTCCTGTCCGGCTCCGTGGCTAAATGGTTAGCGCGCTAGGCCTCGGCGGTTCGATTCCCGGACGAGTCATCAGGGATTTTAATCTCCTGAGGTTAATTCCCATGGCTCGGGGACTGGGTGTTTGTGACGTCTTCATCATCACTTCATCGTCATTACGACGCGCAGGTCACCCAAGGACGTCAACTAGAAAGACCTGCACTCGGCCTCTCCCCGGAGACCTAGCTGTGAACTAGGTTCACCTGGCGACGAACGTTGAACTTATAGAGCGTTAACCAAATCTAACCAAAATCAGCTTCAAACAGTTGTAGTTAGTGGATGGTTCCTTTACATGCCATAAATCTATGACATGGATCCACCGGCTTTTCTTCCCCTCCGAAGGAAGGCATACTGTGTCCAACTCTAGGAATGGGTATTCCAAGTTTCAGACACCTAGATATCAAGGGAAAGGCTGTAGCCGCTTTTGAAAGTTGAGATATTTGAATATCGCGCTACATTGCTTCTCGAAGCATTTGGAAGGAATTTACCGATAGTTGGATGTCAAGTGACGTAGCGAGTAATAGCAGAGGTGGAGGCTATTTATTGATTAAATAGTTAACTATGGAGTAGAGACTTGAGACTGGGATCAGATTACTGGCACGGCAAAATGAAAGAGAATGCAATTAGTATCAAGTAAATCGGACCAGGGATTCAAGAGATATGAGGATTTCCAGATATCAGGTGATGACGCGTGACCCTGGCAGTTTTGAATAAAAGCCAGCTGGCCGAGGCATGGTCAGCTCATTCTAACACAAGCAGTTGCCTAGCAAGTTGCTACGACGCTGAGCCAAGGCACATGGTTGCCGGATCTACGCAGAAGTTCTTTTTAAAGTCGTGATAGTCACGAAAAGTGCTGCGCTACGAGTTGGAACTTAGTAAGTTTACGGCGAGGAGAATCACTGAGGTGATTGATTTTTCTACAGACATTGGTGGAAATATTTATATTTCTACAAGGACATATGCTAGACTTTGTCTAGAAAATAGTATTTTGTCACAGTCCAGTAGTAACATAATACTTGGATGTTTAAATCCATTTCAAGTCAGTTTTCATTTTTGTAACTAGTTAACCACTTCGATCTGTCAGTACACTGAAGACTAGTCTATAACGGTGGCGTTCATTAGTCTACGCAAGGGAAACTGCAAGTTGCTTAGCGCATGGCAGATGGTGATATAACAAACCATGCCCAGGGAACGATCTTCAGAACAGCCGTTAATTGCTTAGACTGTCAGTGTTTTTCTTGTACTGATAAGATTACAGTGAGTTATGTTACAACTGACATATTTAAGAAGAGATCACTTAGATCTGACCCTATTTAAACAAACTGTTATGGCTTTGATAGAAGCCCATATTGAAATGGAACAACAGATAATTCAAACGTCAAAAGATACTACCACTATGTCTGACTAGACGAATTGTGGGTCTACAATGGCGACCGATACAAGGATTATACATGCTTGTCCGATAGGGCATGTCTATGGATGAATCTGGTACAGACCAGGTTTACTACGCTTCAAGACCATCAAGAAATGTAAGCCACATTTGAATTATTTTATGCCTAGCTAATTGGAACAAACTATTTTTTTCTGCAGATGACCAACACATTTTATTTTTCGTCGTATTTAAAGCTTGCAATGATTTACGCAAGACTTGTTAGAGTTATTCTGAGTATTTTCAGCACTCAGAACAGTTTAGGATCGATGACCGAGCATTTCGAGCATTTATTTGAATATTTCATATTTTTGGGAAATCACGGTAATCAGCCGATGTAACTGTAAAAGTTAAATTTATTTTTGTTGAGGAATGGATATTTTTTTCCATATTCGAAGGTTCGAACATGTGGATTCTCACATAATGAGATGATAATTATATATATAACAAATAATAATAATAATCCACTAATAATAATAATAATAATTTTTATAATTTTTCTAAATAATTCTTGGATATTATATTTTCTAATAATCATATGTATTGAGAGAGAGCCTATGAAGTAGTTTAATCATTTCTAGTTTGGAACAGGAGATTTTCCGAAGGAGAGTGGTTAACGCAAGCCCGCATTCAACCAACATGTCAGTTCTGGTTGAACAGTTGATATTTGCAATGAGCAAAGTATATTTTTCAGATAACACGGAGAGGCATGAAACGGGAAGCAATTGATATTTGTATCAAATAGGATATTTTTGTATTTATATAAAATCATGACGTAAATACACTCGAAAGTGAAATAAAGATTTTCATAAGTATGGTAAATTCACGGGTTGAACTGAATGGTAAAATAAAATAAACTTGTAAGTTTATTAATCTTCCAGTGTTGATAACAAGCAGAGGCTTGATTTATTGTATAAATTTTGGGAAGATAATTTATGTGTGTGGAGTAGTTGAAATGCCATTCCCAGGTGCGCATGTTTAAGTCGCAGGAATGAAGAGGTTTTTTCGAGCATCAATCAAATAGCAGGTTCGATGGCTCATGTTTATAGTAGGAGTATTGGAACCACACATTTCGTCGGATGAATGACCCGAAGGTTATTTCTTTGAAACCATCAGTTCTTATTTCAACCTTGTTTACGAATTCCATTTAGACTTTGATTTTGCTAGAACCCGGATTTGTCATGATAGTAGTTTATTCTTCTTCAGAGGAAGACCTTTGCCGTTGTTGTTGTAATATTGTGTTCTTACACAAATAATAGAATGGGCCACTGCCAATTAAAAATAATTCTTTAACCACGAATAATTTGAAGGATATTTTCAATCCTAGTGCCATGAACTAAATGAATTCATTATAAAACTACAATTCTAATTTCCGCATTCTGTCGAAGAATTGCAAGTTGTGAAAGTTGCTAAAAATGACCATGAATATAAATATTTTTATAATAATGATTCCAAGTGGAAAATTAAATAGTTGAATGGTTCAACCATTTATTGATCAAGTTGTTGATTCAGAAATCATATATTTTGTTAGGAACTTGAAGTTCATAATCGAGTCACTTCTCGAATGTTTAATGTCAGAAGAACAATTAATTGTTGTTGTGCTTCGCACAGTTCTTCGATGCTATGCTCAAGGTCAAATACTTTTCAGATGTTATTAATATGTGTAAATGATTTATGTTGCTTCTATGATGATAATATTTTTCGACGATGTATTTTTGAAACTGGAAAAAAAGTGAAAGTTTAGAATTCTATAAACATTTATTCTACGAGTGTTAATATCATGTAAATATTCAAACAGTGATCTACGATATTTCCAGTTTAGACAATTAACTTTGAACTGGAATTAAATATTAATAATTTTGGAACACAGTCCACAGGACTATTAATCGGACTTGTGTTTTCAAAAAGATTGTCAAATGTGTTTGGAAAATTTCTGTATATTGTGTGTAAATAAGAGTGTGGGTCGCCACACGTGAGTGATGCTACTTTGAGCATTTTTGCAGTCAATTTTAACTTCAAAATAAACTGAGATAATTTTACCAGATGTGTCATACCCAATTAAATCTCCTTCTATCCTTATTGTTGCATTGAGCCAAAAATCAGCAAAGCATTTTTTTCATTTGATGTCGTTTTTGCGATTTGCTTTAACCCATCTGGCGCTCCGGGATATTTTGACTCTCGTGCTGACTGATTATTGGTAAAATGCATATGTGGTCGTGCGGACTCCGGTCTAAACGGGCACAATACAGAGGGATTTTCAACGCTCTTAAAAGATCTGACGACTTCGGCCGAGTTTGAACCCGGGATCTTGGGCATAGCAGTTCAGCATGCTACCGACTACGCCACCAAAGCCGCTTAGTGCATGCTTCAATGACTGAAAACTAAGAGCGTTTGCACTTGTTGCCATGGTAACTACATGTCTGAAATTCTTCCATGCAAAACTTCCACACTAATTTCAGATATCACTCTAGCCCAAAAACATATTGTACAGTACAGCTGGAATGGTTTTGTTCCAAAAACCGTGCTGTGGTTGGCTTTTTGTAAATCGTTAGAAAAACACAAAAAAATTAACTCTAAATTTCGGAATAATTTGTAGTATGTTGTCGGAAAACTAAAAAAATAATAATTGAAAAGCGTTTTTCTCTGAATCTACGTATTTTCAAGAAAAGTTTTTTAAACAGAAAATGTAGAGGACATTGCCACCTACAAATTGTCTCATTGAGGTCATGTCATATGTTTTGAAATGCAGAAGCTAGGTGGCGCCAAAGTTTCCAAAAAAAAGGTGGTTTTTTTCACTTTTTGTCCTAAAAAAAATGTTTTTTCACAAAAGAGTGAATCAGAAATTGTTCCTCTAAAAATTGTCTGTAACATTTATTTAAACGTTTGTTTCCGCCAATTAGCCTTCCAAAGTAATAGCGCAGCAAATGCAACACTGCGTAGTCAAGGCTACTAGTGTTACTGCGGAGAGAGCGGTGGGCATAGTTTAGACCGGGACCGGTGTCGGACAATTTTCACACTTCGGCCAATTATTCTGAAATTTAGAGTTAAGCTGTTCTTGTGCTTTTCTAACTATTTACTAAAAGCCAACCATAGCACGGGTTTTGGAACAAAATGGGTTTCTTCTGTGCAGCTGTACTGTACTAATACTCATGTTATGAGAGAACTCCTAGCAGGTAGCTGATGCTGATTTCGGTTTGTTGCTAAGCCTCTTGGATAGCATCAGGAATTAGGACCTGGTGTATTTCAGCGTCGAGTCACTTTATGCAGATCTCGTACTGTGCCCGTTTAGACCGGAGTCCGCACGACCACATATGCATTTTACCAATAATCAGTCAGCACGAGAATCAAAATATCCCGGAGCGCCAGATGGGTTAAAGCAAATCGCAAAAACGACATCAAATTTATAAAAATGCTTTGCTGATTTTTGGCTCAATGCAACAATAAGGATAGAAGGAGATTTAATTGGGTGAAACACATCTGGTAAAATTATCTCAGTTTATTTAAAGTTAAAATCTGACTGCAAGAATAATGCTCAAAGCAGCATCATCCACGTGTGGCGATCCACACTCTTATTTACACACAATATACAGAAATCTTCCAAACACATTTGACAATCTTTTTGGAAACACAAGTCCGATTGTTAGTCCTGTGGACTGTGTTCCAAAATTATTAAACTTTAACTCCAGTGCAAAATGAATTGTCCATACTGGAAATAACGTAGATCACTGTTTTGACTATTTACATGATGTTAGCACTCGTAGAATAAATGTTTATAGAATTTCTTAAACTTTCACTTGTTTTCCAGTTTTCCAAAATATATCGTTGAAACTATTATTATCATCGTAGCAACACAAATTATTAACACATATTAACAACATCTGAAAAGTATTTGACCATTGAGCATAGCATCAAAGAACTGTGCGAAGCACAACAACAATTAATTGTTCTTCTGACATTAAATATTCGAGAAGTGACTCGATTATGAACTTCAAGTTCTAAACAAAATATATGATTTCTGAATCATCAACTTGATCAATACATGGTTGAACCATTCAATTATTAGATTTTTCCACTTGGAATTATTATGAAAAAAATATTTATATTTATGGCCATTTCTAGCAACTTTCACAACTTGCAATTCTTCGACAGAATGCGGAAATTAGAATTGTAGTCTTATAATGAATTCATTTAGTTCATGGCACTAGGATTGAAAATATCCTTCAAATTATTCGTGGTTAAAGAATTATTTTAAATCGGCAGTGGCCCATTCTACTATTTGTGTAAGAACACAATATTATAACAACAACAACAACGGCAAAGGTCTTCCTCTGAAGAAGAATAAACTACTATCATGACAAATCCGGGTTCTAGCAAAATCAAATTCTAAATGGAATTCGTAAACAAGGTTGAAATAAGAACTGATGGTTTCAAAGAAATAACCTTCGGGTTATTCATACGACGAAACGTGTGGCTCCAATACTCCAACTATAAACCTGAGCCATCGAACCTGCTATTTGATTGATGCTCGAAAAAACCTTCATTCCTGCGACTTAATATGCGCACCTGGGAATGGCATTACAACTACTCCACACACATAAATTATCTTCCCAAAATTTATACAATAAATCAAGCCTCTGCTTGTTATCAACACTGGAAGATTAATAAACTGACAAGTTTATTTTATTTTACCATTCAGTTCAACCCGTGAATTTACCATACTCATGAAAAGCTTCATTTCACTTTCGAAGTGTATTTACGTCATGATTTTATATAAATACAAAAATCCTATTTGATACAAATATCAATTGCTTCCCGTTTCATGCCTCTCCGTGTTATATGAAACATATACTTTGCTCATTGCAAATACCAACTGTTCAACCAGAACTGAAATGTAGGTTGAATGCGGGCTTGCGCTAACCACTCTCCTTCGTAAAATCTCCTGTTCCAAACTAGAAATGTTTCAACTACTTCATAGGCTCTTTCTCAATACGTATGATTATTATAAAATATAATATCCAAGAATTATTTAGAAAAATTATGAAAATTATTATTATTATTATTATTAGTGGATTATTATTATTATTATTATTATTTCAAATATGTTTAATTATCATCTCATTATGTGAGAATCCACATGTTCGAACCTTCGAATATGGAAAAAATATCCATTCCTCAACAAAAATAAATTTAACTTTTACAGTTACATCGGCTGATTACCGTGATTTCCCAAAAATATGAAAAATTCAAATAAATGCTCAAAATGCTCGGTCATCGATCCTAAACTGTTCTGAGTGCTGAAAATGCTCAGAATAAATCTAACAAGTCTTGCGTAAATCATTACAAGTTTTAAATACGACGAAAAAAATGTGTTGGTCATCTGCAGAAAAATAGTTTGTTCCAATTAGCTAAGCATAAAATAATTCAAATGTGGCTTACATTTCTTGATGTTCTTGAAGTGTAGTAAACCTGGTCTATACCAGATTTATCCGTAGACATGCCCTATCGGACAAGCACGTATAATCCTTGTATCGTCCGCCATTGTAGACCCACAAATCGTCTAGTCAGACATAGTGGTAGTATCTTTCGACGTTTTAAATGACTGTGGTTCCATTTTAATATGGGCTTCTAACAAAGCCATAACAGTTTGTTTGAAAAGGGTCAGATCTAAGCGATCTCTTCTTAAATGTGTCAGTTGTAACCTAACTCACTGTAATCTCATCAGTACAAGAAAAACGTTGACAGTCTAAGCAGTTAACGGCTGTTCTGAAGATCGTTCCCTGGGCATGGTTTATTAAAATCACCATCTGCCATGCGCTAGACAACCTGCAGTTTCCCTTGCGTAGACTAATGAACGCCACCGTTATAGACTATTCTTCAATGTACTGACGGATCGAAGTGGTTAAATAGTTACAAAATATGAAGACTGACTTCAAATGGATTTAAACATCCAAGTATTAATTTACTATTGGACTGTGACAAATACTACTTTCTAGACCAAGTCTAGCATATGTCCTTTTGGAAATATAAATATTTCCACCAATGTCTGTAGAAATACAATCACCTCAGTGATTCTCCTCACCAGAAACTTACTAAGTTCCAACTCGTTTGCGCAGCACTTCTCGTGACTATCACGATTTGAAAAGTACTTCTTCGTATACGTGGCAACCATGTGCCTTGGCTCAGCGTAGACGCAACTTGTTCGCCAAGTGCTTGTGATGAAGTGAGCTAACTATCCCTGCTCCAGCTTGCTTTTATACAAAAACGGTCAGGGTCACGCGTCATCGCCTGATATCTAGAAATCCTCACATCTCTTGAATCCCTGGTCCGATTTACTTGATACTAATTGCCTTCTCTTTCATTTGGCCGTGCCAGTAATCTGATCCCAGTCTCAAGTCTCTGCTCCATAGATAACTATTTAATCAATAAATAGTCTCCACCTCTGCTATGACTCGCTACGTCATTTACCATCCAACTATCGGTAATTTCCTTCGAAAAGCTTCGAGAAGCAATGTAGCGCGATATTCAAATATCTGAACTTTCAAAAGCTGCTACAGCCTTTCCCTTGATATCTAGGTGTCTGAAACTTGGAATACCCATTCCTAGATTTGGGCACATCCACCCCACACCTAGCAAAAAATAAAAATTGAAAAAATTTTTATTTTTCCTATCTACACATTAAATTATCTGGTTCTTGAATAATAGATCTTCAAATTCGATGCATTATAAGTTCCCACGATGTTACCAGTTCGTGTATTGGCTACTTCATAGCTTCCATTATTGTTTACTTCCACAATATTCAAAATCCTTAATTTTACCATTCCCCCGGGATTGTTGTGTTCCCGATGGACCTGGATCATTGGGCCTCTGCTCCACAAATTGCAAGTTATCTTGGTGTCTTGCTTCCAAATTTTTCCTCGTGTCCTTGTTAAACTCTTCATTGGACTGACGAGTATCTACATTCCCTCTGTTATTATAGTTATTACCATAGGATCTTCTTTCCTGGTACCTTCCTTGAGTATCACGTGGTCTTCTCCATCGAGTGTTGTATCGATTACCACCATCCGGTCTCGCATATGGTTTGTAACTGTATCTGTTACGGTATTGGTTCCATCCTCTCGTATTGGAATCGTCCCTCGGCGATTTCTCTTCTCGCTCCTCTCGAATCTCTCGAGGTGTCTGAGAATAACTGTCAGCCATAACAGCATACACAGCGTTATTACTCTTTGCTCCCTTCTGATGGAAGAATTGAGCGTTTGTATGATCCAGCTTTTGCAATACTTCATCAAACTGTTCCATATTGTAGATGTCAGCAGCGATCAATGTCCTCTGGACGTCTGCTGGAAATTGTCGTATCAAAGCAGTAATCAACTCGTTATCTGGCATTGGCGGATCTAAATGTTGGAGTTTAGACAGTTGTCCAGAAAAGTATGTAGAGTATCGAGTAGGTTGTGACGTCGAGAATCTCTTCGAATACAACTCTGCTCTAACTTGCTGTTGGGTTTCAGGGGACCAAAACTTCTTCAATAACCCACGAGAAAACTCCTCAAAAGTATTTAGAGTGGATCTAAATGCTCTAAACCACAAAAGTGCGGGACCTTCCAAGAACTTCCCTATTACCCTGATCTGTCTTTCTTTAGGGATCTTAGAATCTTTCAGGTAATCACCTGCTTCTCTCAAAAATTCCACGGGTGTTACAGAATCTCGCCCTGAAAATTTAGAAGGCTTGTCTTCTATATTCTTAAATACAGTTATGGGGTTGGATTGAAATACTGTCCTAACCTCATCCTGTCTTTCAGTCTCTCTAGCTCCTCCTAGATTTATCTGTATCTGTTCCTTTCCTTTTACATTCGGCATTTTCAACAGATGATCAGACTGTTTCTCATCCTTTATTTGAGTTTTCATAGCCTCAAGTTCCTTCTGGTTCTCTTCTGCCATCTTCTTGATTGCTTCAGTCTCTTTACTATTTTCTTTAACATCAATGGATATCTGGTTCATAACAGCCTCATGACTTTTCAATGACCCTGTCATATCTGATATGTCCTTCTGAGTTGCTTGAATATCCTTGGCAATTACTTCAATGTGGGATGACAAAGATTCCCTAATCTCCTTGATTCCCTCTTGATTCTCCAGCTTGAGTGTGTCTTTAATTTCATAGACAACTGTGGTTTCAATCTCAGTTTGCAATTCATGAATCACTCCTTCTCTTATTTCTCCCATGACAAGTTCTTTGAATTGTTCCGTTAAACGTTGAACAACTAAAATTCCCATCTCGTTACTCTCCTTCTTCACTCTGACTTCCAGGTTGACCATGTCTTCACCAACTTTCCTAAGACCATGTTCTATCCTATCAGCTAAGCTTTGGGATCGAAGATCGGCATCGCGAAATTTATCGTCCATTAAACTTGCGTTAGTAGCTAATGAAGTTTCGAGCTCATGTGTTTTATCGCATAATTTATTCATTTTACTTTCAAGTGTCATTTTCAAAATTTCAGAATTCTCTTTAAATTTACTTTCCATTGAATTAAATTTACTGTTTAAATTTTCCTTTAAGTTATCTTTTAACCTGCTTTCTAACAAATCGGAATTTTCTTTGAGTTTATCAGAACTTTCTTTAAGTTTATTTTCCAAAGACTCAGAATTTTCTTTAAGTTTATTCTCTAAAGAATCAGAATTTTCTTTAAGTTTATCATTCAAATTTTCTTTAAGTTTATTCTCTAAAGAATCAGAATTTTCTTTAAGTTTATCATCTAAACTTTCTTTCAAATTATCAGAATTTTCTTTAAGTTTACTTTCTAAAGAATCAGAATTTTCTTTAAGTTTCTTTTCTAAAGCCTCTGTATTTTCTTTCATAATAGCGGCTACACGCCGTCCAGCCTCTTTCGAACTCTCCTCCAAACTCCTCATCATTCTCATCATTTCTTCCATAATTTCAATTATTCAAAACTTAGGGGTATACAACAGTGGCAAACACAAGCTTATAACTAGAACAAGAAATATGAATAGCTAATTGGAACACTATAATAAAATGAGATTTGTCCTAATATCGACGTGATGGAAAAACAAAATTCTTTACTTTTACGAATTACATTTACCATAATATCACAAGAAAAATATGCAAGTTCTCAAATATCCTCCACCTGGATTCTAATAATGTGTATCTCCAGTCATCGAACGTTTACTACTGAATTTACTTGACGCCCTAATGGTTAAGCCATTATCAAAAATATCAAACCCATTCTAATTATTAACCAAGTTAAATTTTTAATTTTCCCCACTAATTGGGTTTCCTACTAATTTATTCATCCAAACCAGACATCTCTCAACCCCCAAAATATTTCTATAAAAATTATCACAATTTCAAATCGGCATGCGATTGACCATGTCTAAATCGGGACCCACGTTCGAAGCCATTTCTCTCTCTATCTTATTTTATGTGCCCGTTTAGACCGGAGTCCGCACGACCACATATGCATTTTACCAATAATCAGTCAGCACGAGAATCAAAATATCCCGGAGCGCCAGATGGGTTAAAGCAAATCGCAAAAACGACATCAAATTTATAAAAATGCTTTGCTGATTTTTGGCTCAATGCAACAATAAGGATAGAAGGAGATTTAATTGGGTGAAACACATCTGGTAAAATTATCTCAGTTTATTTAAAGTTAAAATCTGACTGCAAGAATAATGCTCAAAGCAGCATCATCCACGTGTGGCGATCCACACTCTTATTTACACACAATATTCAGAAATCTTCCAAACACATTTGACAATCTTTTTGGAAACACAAGTCCGATTGTTAGTCCTGTGGACTGTGTTCCAAAATTATTAAACTTTAACTCCAGTGCAAAATGAATTGTCCATACTGGAAATAACGTAGATCACTGTTTTGACTATTTACATGATGTTAGCACTCGTAGAATAAATGTTTATAGAATTTCTTAAACTTTCACTTGTTTTCCAGTTTTCCAAAATATATCGTTGAAACTATTATTATCATCGTAGCAACACAAATTATTAACACATATTAACAACATCTGAAAAGTATTTGACCATTGAGCATAGCATCAAAGAACTGTGCGAAGCACAACAACAATTAATTGTTCTTCTGACATTAAATATTCGAGAAGTGACTCGATTATGAACATCAAGTTCTAAACAAAATATATGATTTCTGAATCATCAACTTGATCAATAAATGGTTGAACCATTCAATTATTAGATTTTTCCACTTGGAATTATTATGAAACAAATATTTATATTTATGGCCATTTCTAGCAACTTTCACAACTTGCAATTCTTCGACAGAATGCGGAAATTAGAATTGTAGTCTTATAATGAATTCATTTAGTTCATGGCACTAGGATTGAAAATATCCTTCAAATTATTCGTGGTTAAAGAATTATTTTAAATCGGCAGTGGCCCATTCTACTATTTGTGTAAGAACACAATATTATAACAACAACAACAACGGCAAAGGTCTTCCTCTGAAGAAGAATAAACTACTATCATGACAAATCCGGGTTCTAGCAAAATCAAATTCTAAATGGAATTCGTAAACAAGGTTGAAATAAGAACTGATGGTTTCAAAGAAATAACTTTCGGGTTATTCATACGACGAAACGTGTGGCTCCAATACTCCAACTATAAACCTGAGCCATCGAACCTGCTATTTGATTGATGCTCGAAAAAACCTTCATTCCTGCGACTTAATATGCGCACCTGGGAATGGCATTACAACTACTCCACACACATAAATTATCTTCCCAAAATGTATACAATAAATCAAGCCTCTGCTTGTTATCAACACTGGAAGATTAATAAACTGACAAGTTTATTTTATTTTACCATTCAGTTCAACCCGTGAATTTACCATACTCATGAAAAGCTTCATTTCACTTTCGAAGTGTATTTACGTCATGATTTTATATAAATACAAAAATCCTATTTGATACAAATATCAATTGCTTCCCGTTTCATGCCTCTCCGTGTTATATGAAACATATACTTTGCTCATTGCAAATACCAACTGTTCAACCAGAACTGAAATGTAGGTTGAATGCGGGCTTGCGCTAACCACTCTCCTTCGTAAAATCTCCTGTTCCAAACTAGAAATGTTTCAACTACTTCATAGGCTCTTTCTCAATACGTATGATTATTATAAAATATAATATCCAAGAATTATTTAGAAAAATTATGAAAATTATTATTATTATTATTATTATTAGTGGATTATTATTATTATTATTATTATTTCAAATATGTTTAATTATCATCTCATTATGTGAGAATCCACATGTTCGAACCTTCGAATATGGAAAAAATATCCATTCCTCAACAAAAATAAATTTAACTTTTACAGTTACATCGGCTGATTACCGTGATTTCCCAAAAATATGAAAAATTCAAATAAATGCTCAAAATGCTCGGTCATCGATCCTAAACTGTTCTGAGTGCTGAAAATGCTCAGAATAAATCTAACAAGTCTTGCGTAAATCATTACAAGTTTTAAATACGACGAAAAAATGTGTTGGTCATCTGCAGAAAAATAGTTTGTTCCAATTAGCTAAGCATAAAATAATTCAAATGTGGCTTACATTTCTTGATGTTCTTGAAGTGTAGTAAACCTGGTCTATACCAGATTTATCCGTAGACATGCCCTATCGGACAAGCACGTATAATCCTTGTATCGTCCGCCATTGTAGACCCACAAATCGTCTAGTCAGACATAGTGGTAGTATCTTTCGACGTTTTAAATGACTGTGGTTCCATTTTAATATGGGCTTCTAACAAAGCCATAACAGTTTGTTTGAAAAGGGTCAGATCTAAGCGATCTCTTCTTAAATGTGTCAGTTGTAACCTAACTCACTGTAATCTCATCAGTACAAGAAAAACGTTGACAGTCTAAGCAGTTAACGGCTGTTCTGAAGATCGTTCCCTGGGCATGGTTTATTAAAATCACCATCTGCCATGCGCTAGACAACCTGCAGTTTCCCTTGCGTAGACTAATGAACGCCACCGTTATAGACTATTCTTCAATGTACTGACGGATCGAAGTGGTTAAATAGTTACAAAATATGAAGACTGACTTCAAATGGATTTAAACATCCAAGTATTAATTTACTATTGGACTGTGACAAATACTACTTTCTAGACCAAGTCTAGCATATGTCCTTTTGGAAATATAAATATTTCCACCAATGTCTGTAGAAATACAATCACCTCAGTGATTCTCCTCACCAGAAACTTACTAAGTTCCAACTCGTTTGCGCAGCACTTCTCGTGACTATCACGATTTGAAAAGTACTTCTTCGTATACGTGGCAACCATGTGCCTTGGCTCAGCGTAGACGCAACTTGTTCGCCAAGTGCTTGTGATGAAGTGAGCTAACTATCCCTGCTCCAGCTTGCTTTTATACAAAAACGGTCAGGGTCACGCGTCATCGCCTGATATCTAGAAATCCTCATATCTCTTGAATCCCTGGTCCGATTTACTTGATACTAATTGCCTTCTCTTTCATTTGGCCGTGCCAGTAATCTGATCCCAGTCTCAAGTCTCTGCTCCATAGATAACTATTTAATCAATAAATAGTCTCCACCTCTGCTATGACTCGCTACGTCATTTACCATCCAACTATCGGTAATTTCCTTCGAAAAGCTTCGAGAAGCAATGTAGCGCGATATTCAAATATCTGAACTTTCAAAAGCTGCTACAGCCTTTCCCTTGATATCTAGGTGTCTGAAACTTGGAATACCCATTCCTAGATTTGGGCACAGTACTGTAGTCCTTGCGAGGGAAGGAAGGGACCGGGCATGCGGCAAACACTGTCTCGCTTTTCACACATCACCCCTTCATTACCGCTATTCATTTTCAATGAGGTCTCTTTGCTTATTCCCAACACGCAGTGCCGGGCGCCGAGGTATCGTTACGGTGCCTCATGCGGCAACACTCAAAGGAAACACGCTCTCTTGTCGAACGGTCAACTGCTCGCACAGTTGCAACACTTGTACATTACATCGCGAGCTAGTTATTTTGAATGTGCTAAAGCTATCCTCACTTCTGAAGTGGCGGTATTTAATATTTTATATAAAACCTAAGTGGCTTTAGGCGGCTATCTGAATAAAACTATTATCAGATATAGGCTGCTGTACTAAAAATTGTATTATTTACTACAGTAAATCTGGAACCTCCGTGGCTTAGACGACAGCACGCCAGCCTCTCACCGCTAGGTCCGTGATTCTAATCCAGGTCACTCCATGTGAGATTTGTGTTGGACAAAGCGGAGGCAGACAGGTTTTTCTCCGGGTACTCCGGTTTTCTCTGTCACAAATTTCATTCCAGCAACACTTTCCACTGTCATTTCATTTCTGGAGCCTCCGTTGCTTAGGTGGCAGCACGTCGGCCTTTAACCGCTGGATCCGTGGTTCAAATCCCGGTCACTCCATGTGTGATTTGTGCTGGACAAAGCGGAGGCATACAGGGTTTTCTCCGTTTTTCCCTGTCACAAATTTCATTCCAGCAACACTCTCAAATGTCATTTCATTTCATCTGTCATTCATTTAATCATTGCCCCGCGGGAGTGCGACAGGCTTCGGCAGCCGGCACAGTTCATATCCTCGCCGCTAAATGGGGGCTTCATACATTCCATTCCCTGACCTGGTCGATCGGCTGGAAGCAAGCTGTGCATTTTCATTTTCGCTACAATAAATCTGATAATGATTTCATACAAATAGCCTTTTTGAGTTCAATACATGAATGATAATGTAATGACGTACATTTCTATTATAGAATTATAAATTCAAAATAGTTATTCTTAGAGTTAAGTTTTTTATTTGCTATAATGTATTTGAAAATTACTAAGCATCAAATTGAACATAGAGAGGAGAAACGGCTTCTCAATAACTAATACACTAGACTAACATTCAAAATTTCACAGCGTAAGCAATATGTTATCAGCAGAAGAACGAGCTGCAAGATCTTCCAGAATGAATGAATAAATATTGGGAAAGGTAAAATTTATCAAGAATTAAGAACTGAACTTAGTATTTGAAGACTTTGTATATAAGGTTTGATTTTTTGGTGCTCCAATGTGGGCGTAAACAGTGTAAATAAATAAATGTATTTTCATTAACCAGGGAGTGGTGGCGCGGTGTTTTTGTGACCTGGCGCAAATTTATTTTGTTAGAGTGTGCTTATTTCTAAACGTAGAGACATTGGCTGCCACATACCTCTCTCCACATTCCTTGCCGTTAGTAACATTGTAGTGAAATATGCTCATTCTTAAAAAAAGATGGGATTATTGTCAAATGGTGCGTGTGAGAGAACCCCATAGTTGATTTATTGAAATCCTGTTTATTCGAAAGTTTTGTAAATATTGGTCGGATGACTCCTGGGTGTTTCATTTAGATACTGGGCAAATCGTAATAATTATCACCGAGAACTCATTGAGTGTACCTGTGCTAATGTGGTATCTAAGGGCTCATGTATATTGTTTGATAACCTACGCTGTGAAGCTAATATATATTTATTTTCAATACAATATCATGCAGTTGAGTTAATAAACTCAATATATCAATGGATGATACACAAATCTTAGTTATTTTGTTATCAGAGCAAGTTCCGTCCTAAGGGTCAGGAAGTCTCCCGCGCCACCTCTGACGTTGCATCAACGAGCGGCACCTTTCTAGGGTTAAAAGCCCTATTTTTAGCCTACTTTCGATTTTTGCAAAAAATGAAAGTAGACTTATGAGATCAACACAGGTCGAAAAAAGTGTGTCTGTCTGTGTGTGTGTATGTGTGTGTGTGAGTCTGTGTGTGTGTGTATGTGTGTGTGTGAGTCTGTGTGTGTGTGTGTGTGTGTGTGTGTGTCTGTGTGTGTGAGTGTGTGTACTCTGAATGTCTGACTCCCCTATCAATTCGAACACGGTGAAACCGAATTGAACGAAATTTGGTACAGAGGTAGCACTAGTAAAGGACACCTCAGTGTCATACTTTATATCGCCGCCATCTTTACCAAAACAGAATGGCGGCCACTGAAATGTTCAAAACGTAAAATCAAATTACGGCTAAACTAATCATCCAATCTCTACCAAATTTGGTGACAACATACCTTTATATAGGCCGCGTCTTTCACCCAAAATTCAAGGTCATCGGCCATGCCATTTCAGGATGGCGGCCGTGTGAATTATGCAACCATTTTAATAAATAGCTTAAGACCCATCAATTCCGATTATCGAGCCTAGGGGGGTTTAAGCTATCCTGAAGGTCGTGATCCGTTATTTATTATAATTTAATATTATAATATTATACAGTATGAGTGGCTTAAAAGAGCTGAGCCGTTTGTGTCACACGACAAGATGGCAGCTGTCCTCATGTGCCTGTCTTATATTTCAGTAGTTTTAGTATGTTGTATGTGATATACCGTACTGATACAATAATATAAACTTTGTATGAAATGATCTTTAATGAAGATGTACTGCAGTGAAGAAATCGTTTATTTAAAGTCATTATTTGCCAACAGTTTGTATCTAATATGTCAGTTAAGAACACCTGACGTCATGGATACGGTTAGCTCTGGGCTAGCATGTTAGTCTGACACGCAGTTGACTGGGGATCGAATACTGCTACAGTTAGGGTTTTTTTTTTCTTGAATTCTTTTACAAATGATGTGCACGAGCTTTTCCCACAGATACTGAATAAAATGTCATTTAGCTCAAAGGAGAGGATAAAGTATACACTCGTATATTAATAAAATCACAGTCCCAGCATCGCACATAAACAGAAGACATTAGAAAAAGGAGAATAGAAGAACTAGATACACGTTGTCATTAACCACAGCCTTCTTAATGCCTCTGTACGGTGCTGTTCTCTTGTGGGTTATGTGGGTAATATTGTTCCAAACATAACGCTGTGTAAATGCCTGAGCTGGCCTCCTGAAGTATGGCAATTTTGTAATACTGGTAGTTCAACTATTAGCCACGATCGCGCTCCGAATACCTTTAAACACTGCCAGCTGGATCGCCTCCCTCTTGGCTACTTTAAACTGCCTACTCATTCAACACCCATAGAACACTGCCATCGTAGTACATTACGATGGCAGTGCATAGGCGTACATGATAAAGATTAATTCACTGATAGGTCGCAACACCACCTACTGTGATTGGGGCGGAAGATGATTGGGGCGGAAGATTCTTAATTTTGCAGGCTGGCTTAATATAGAGATTAACGGACGTGAATGCATTACAATAAGTTAGTAGTTTTGTTATTCAATCATCATAAAGTATATAATATTGATCTTGACACTTACTGGCTTATTATCAATATAAAAGAAAACAAACAATACATTGTGGTTGGGGTGATTGTTTTAGGGATGAGGACAAAGAGTCATAAAGATACCCATACATTTAGGAGAAAGTAGGCTATATGTTCTTTGCTGAACATCTTGTTTTATAGTAAGCTAGAGAAGCGACCCCCGCTGACGAGGACCCCAATAAAGGGTTGAAAATATGGTTCAACAAAAAATAATATAACATTATAGTATTAACAGGTGTCCTTAGTAAATTGAATTAATCGTCAGAGGCAAAACGTTTTAGAAATACATACTGGTTTATTCAGCAATAACTCTTATTACTTGTTTTCCACAAGTTTACAATTGAGACTTATCGGGTTTCTGTTGTCATCGAATATAGATTTAGGTGTTAGGAAATAATTTTTGAAGGCCTTTGTCTGGAGCGTGGGACTCTATGGAAGTGAAACTTGGACTATTGGTGCAGCAGAAAAGAGGAGAATTGAAGCATTTGAAATGTGGAGTTACAGGAGAATGATGAAGATCAAATGGGTACATAGGGTTACAAACGAAGAGGTATTAAGACGAGTGGGAGAGGAGAGATGTTTCTGGTGACTTCTAATGAAGAGAAGAGATAGGTTGGTAGGACACATATTAAGACACCCAGGAATAGCAGGCTTAGTTATGGAAGGAAGGGTCGAGGACAAGAACTGTAGGGGTAGATCAAGGTTATAATATGTTAAACAGATTGCCTCCGACGTAGGGTATGGTAGCTATGTAGAGATGAAACGATTAGCTCAGGACAGGGAGACATATAGACTGCATCAAACCAGTTAAAAGACTGAAGACTCAAACAACAACAACGGGTTTCAAAAATAACCGATTCAATCAAGGCTAGTAGTGGAAGGAAGCGGCTGTGGTCTGAAGTCAGGAATGCAGTCACTCACTGTGCTCGATATTGTGGAATCGAATCCCAGCATACATTTTTGGTTACTTACTTATATCTTAATGCGAGAGACTGGTGTCAGTAGATTTGCTGCTCGTTTATTACTCCCTCCAGGGTATGAATCCAGCATCCCCGCGTCTCTAAAGCGACAGTATAGGGTACATTAAAGGCATAGCGTTATTATAATTATTACTTCGTCTGTTAGTGTACATAGTAAAATATGAAATTTAGCACGGTTCAAGCTCTGCCATTCCTCCTCGAATGTATTTCTCGCCTTTTTCCTTCCGGCGTTGAGTGTGGTGGAGTCTGTACATCCTCTCTTGCCAGTCTAAATACAGGACTAGAGAGACAAGTGGAGCAGGGTTCGCCGCTTTCCAAGTGTTTCGCTCGATAGCAGCTCTCAACTTGGTGTTTGTATTTAAACGGATACCGGAAACTTTCCACATGCGATGCATAGAAACAGTCGGCTACATGGCGGATAACTTTCAGTGTGTATATTCTCAGTATCCAACCTATTTATATAGAATTTCAATTTGTAATGTAAATCTGTGTTAGTTGTTTCTTACGCAACCACACGGAATGAATGCTTTCTCTCAGAATCTGAAATGAAGTTACTCAAGGTGGAATTCGCAGTTCATGGGGTCATATTTTGTAAGAGAGAAAGTAGGTCAGATTTAACAATATTGTTTAACAGATTTAACAGTTTCCATACGCTGCCAAGAAAGAATAAATATGAAACTGGCGATAAAGGAAGCGTGAGAAAAATAATGAAGAAAATGCTGAACTCTGGAAGACCATTCATTTGCAATTAAAATTACACTTCCGTCGTAACTATACGACGTATGGTGTCAATGGACCAATGGACTTTTTTCACCTTTGTAGAAATTATTAACTCGATCCTTAATTCAAGCTGTGACACCTGCGGAGCTTCGTAAATTGCACGCCATCTTGGGCGTCTTATCCTAGGAACAGAACTCATTTTATGTTTCACAGAAGAAAATCGAAAGCTGTGTGTGTGTGCCCTTCAGCGCTAAGAATGAAGAACAGGGTAATACATATGTTTTGCAGAATTGCGGTTTAAATAACCAATAAAAGAAAACGGAGGTCATACAGGATTGAAACACCGAATATCCAGTTATTGATTGTCACTGCATTGCAATAGGTAGATGGCCCTACTGAATTTACTTGTACAATAGCGCCACGGGCGCGAATAATGAAATCGCCAACTTTGAGCATGGACTGAACACTCACGTAACATAGCATTGAAGGATCAGGTGATCACGCAGACACATATGCACAGGCTCACAGAGCCATCCACTGGTAAATGCAGTTGAGTCATCTATTGGATTAAGATAGACTGAGGCAAACAATAATTATTGTAAACAGTAAAGGATTTCGTGAGCTGGCGTTGTCATCGATACGCCTCGCTATTCCTTCATTAAATTCACAGTAGCTGACATTGTCATGGATTCGTTTGGCTATTCCTTTATCCATTTTGCAGTCTGTACATGTATTTTAGGCAGGTAAAGCATAATGAAGCAAATAGTATGTTTCTAGTAGTCCTGAGAAGGAGTCCTTTATTTCGATGTATAACACACGGGCGTTAGTATTGCGGTATTCTCACAATGTTGCGTTACATGTTAAAATTATATAGCAGGTGAATCAGGTGCCCCTAATAATAATGTTTTATACACCCCAACTAGCGTTGTTGTTATGAAGGTCGATACTTCCTTGCTTGCATCCCGTATGGTACTAATGTACTGCAAGCATATCCCGCAGACAATACTGAACATTTATATTTTTATCGATGCGACTACAGATTAATAAATATATCTATTATATAATGTACATGTTTCGACCAGACACTAAGGTCTTATTCAGCTCAATTAAGAATGCGATCAATTAAAAATAAAATAAAATAGATGTACTCAAGTCTAATGTATTTTGATGTGAAAAATGTTTATGATTAATAGGATATGATTCCAGTGCATTAGTACCATACGGGATGCAACAGAGAAATATCGGCCTTCCTTACAACACGCGTGAGTTGGGCTGCAGAAAACAATATTAATAAGGGCAGCCGATTCACCCGGTGGAAACTTAACTTTCCAATAGATTTATGGAAATATTTCTACTGATTTTAACTACCTACCATTTCCTTTATCGTTTATCAGCCCAACTTGGCTTCACCCACGGGTCTGCGAGGAATCATCTCTCTACCGTCACAGGGTCAGTGTCTGGGAGCGGAAAACACTTTGTCAGCAGATACAACTGCGGATGGTGACAGGCTGATCGCCCAGGTGACCGCTAACTTGGGTCTAATTCGGGAAGGGTCATGGAGAGGATTTTGGAAGGAAGCCGTCCGTGGACCTGTTGAAAGGAACCGTCCCGGCATTAGCCTGGTGGTGAAAATGGGAAACCACGAAAAACCATTTTTAGGACGGCCAAGGTGGAATTCAAACCCAGGCTCTCCTGATGCAAGCGAGGCATGCGTTAGTGCTCTCAGCCACCGTGGCCGGCAACTACTTATCTACTACACAAAATAAAACACTACACAATAACGATAATGATTTCTAAGGGCATTCGTGACAGTGAAATGATGAATTGATAGTTAACTTTCTACATACAAGTGACTTGCGTACTGTACTAGTAAAAGAAAAATGACACAAATGTGAAATATAGGAAATGAGT
This sequence comes from Meconema thalassinum, assembly GCA_946902985.2. Lineage (NCBI taxonomy): Eukaryota > Metazoa > Arthropoda > Insecta > Orthoptera > Tettigoniidae > Meconema > Meconema thalassinum. Next base: position 833,349,267 of record OX336390.1, on the reverse strand, counting down.
AAAATACCGACTATTCTCGATGAATGAGGGTGGAGGGACTTGGAAATAGAGTCACGAAAGGCAGATAGAAAGGAAAAGTATAAAAGAACCTTCCCAGAGTCAATGGGAAAAGAGGAAAATCCGGACTTAGCTCAGGATTCCCTCAGTTTCGAACTCACCAGCCAAGTACAATCCACGGTGCACCATAAATGGTGGACTTACACACACTTTACCTCCTTTAGGGCCTTGTGCAGGAGGCAGGAGATACAATGAAAATTAAAGAAGAGGTATTCGAAAAACGAGGGCATCAGGAAAAATGAGGCAGTGGCCAATTAAGGCGGGAAAATGAAAAGTTCCAAAGGTCTCGAATACTTAATACCATCGGGGTCGGTCGAGAACAAGAGTTGACCAAGGGAGGTCGACTGGAAATATGCCTGACAGGAGCTTGGCACAGGTAAGTAAAAGCAATGCTGGATTCAGCTTCGGTCCCGTGGTCGCCAACTCAAGTGTCATTATCAGTGACTTCCTGGGGGGAGAATACTCTGAATCACGTGATAAGAAATGCTGAAGGGATATACTGTACACATATAAACTCTTCAACAACTGTGAGAGTGCCACAGCCTGATGGAAAGCTGCTCAATCCTCATGAATAGGTGCCAGCCCCCCCCCCCCCGGGCTGTTTTCCAGATACCAGTTCCCTCTTCAAGCTAAACGATCATTATTTAAACATATTCTCCAACAAGAATATCCGAAACCAGAGAACCTGGGTGCCACAGTCGAAGCATGACATAGTGGACTTACAGAAATATCCCGTGGCGTAGCTGTGCTCGTTAAACCCTGCACCGTGGCCATGAGGGCATCTGCAGCAAGTCCGGAGATCGCAGGTTCGAATCCCGGCACTGACAACTGCTATCTTGAGAGTGGTTATCTCCCTGGTGTTTCCACACTCCCTTCAGACAAATTCCGAGATAGTACCTAATTTCAAGTCCCATCCCTGTCCCTAATACAGTTACACGCTCTACTACAGTCACCACATTAATACAGGTTAACAGACAAGTTTAACACACACTCAACTACAAGGGGATGATGACCAAGATGCCCTAAGGAGGAATCAGCAACTTTTCGATTTATAGAAATGAATCTAGAGATTAGCGTTAAGGAAGTCGCTCCCCGGAAATCAGTCCTAGTGTACAGCTCGTGGTGCAGCGAATAGCGTTCTTGGCTGTTACCCTGGAGATCTGGGTTCAATTTCTGGCTCTGCCAAAACATTTTATTTCTGGTGTGAGGGCTGGAATGGGGTTCAATCAGCTAAGGAGTGGAGGGATCATTTGAACCATCCTGGAAGTAGAAGTAGTGTTCCGTGGTAATGCTCCAGACAAATGCTGGGATGGTTCCTAACGTAAGGCCACAGCGGCCTCCTTTACAATCCTATTTCAAATTTAGAAATACACAGACTAGTACAGTCATTTCAACAACACAGGTTAACACACAAATTATATATACAAACACTACAATACACGGGCTCATATGACAGCGATGTCACAGCCCTAAAATAAGCAACAAAAACATCTGAGTCCAGGTCGTAGTGTGATCGCGGTGATGTGACTAAACGGCAGGAACTTCGGGATCAAATCCCAACTAGGGTCTCATTTTCGTTGTTTTTAAGGTCTTCGAGGCATCATGGTCATGTTTTCCCGTATTCTATTCTTGAGTGTGGTAATTTGTGTCATTACGATGGCTGTGGGACTCTGTGCTTTTTGTAATCAAGGCTAGACTCTGGAAGGAGGTTTGATGTTAGAAACCATCCTGCCATTTGCTTGGAGTAGAAGTAGAAAACCGTGAAAAATCCCTTCTAAGAATGTTGAGGAGGGAATTGAACCCATCTGTCCGTAGTTTTGGCTCCTAGAGCTGAGTGTACCTCATTCCAACCTCAGAGAAGAATTAAATTTCTTGACAGGAAACCAGGACCTTTGATTCCGGAATCTCAATACGTACCCTGAAACCACAGGGGGCGTCAGTGGTCTCGTTGTCAAGACATACACAACATGAATGACAACCCAGAAAATCACGGATGCTACTGGGGAATAAAACAATGTATTTTGTGCTCTTTACGAGACTGTAGGCATCATCATCCCAGGACTTAAATCCACAATACATATTCACGAACACCACTACACCACGATGGTTGGCTCTTAACTGTCACTCTATCCGGAAACCTTCTATAATACAGGTACCCAGCAGTTTAGCCGAGTCACTCTTCTGACTGAAACGGGAATACGCACTTTAATGTCCCAACGTGGACACCATTACGAATGTGGTTGTTTTGGGTTTCTGTGGACTTAAAGAAACATATTCCATTGAAATGCATGGAAGGTAACTTATTTCAAGTCCTGAGAATTCTACTCAAAACTTAGGCTCTAATATTTAAAATTATGCACACAATAACACATGTTATCCGATAAATTCCCCACACAAGTGAATGGGACTGATAACCAAAGTTAAATGAAACCAACAACAATTAAATAACTGATTCCATTCCTTCAGTTATTCCACTCATCATGTTGCTACAGTATGTAAATTACTATTTACAGTATGGTAGGATGAGAAAGTAGCGCAAAATCAGGCGCAATCCAGATTTCAAGTTATTTACAAACTTCGTAGTCGACCGGTTTCGAATACCTTTGTTGGCTGTTCTTGAAAGGGTCTTCCATTAAGATGGTACTAGCATTACACGTCGCGGCTTCGCCCGCGAATATTCTAGTTGTAAAGAGTACACTTAGCAAAATCTCAATCATGAATGCTATGACTGATTTATCTTTGGTATGAATAATCAGACTTTATCAATTCAGCTACTGGTGCAGTGGTTAGGGGTTTATAATTCCTTCATAGGTATATTAGAGCGAAGTTAGTTTTCTGGGAATATCACAGACACTGTTAATTTAAGGGCCTTTAAATATGGTCTTCGGAGATCCTTTATAGTCGGGTGAAAAAGAATTTCGTACCACACTAACACGTGAAAATTGCGTGAAAAAATTCTAGAGTGCCCCTTGACCCCCTTAAGCGCATTATACTGTATGTATTGATGAATTTTACAGCTTAATTTGGTTCCGTGATAACCTTATAACCGTCGGGAAACTTTCTCAGTAATGTAATAATTGGAAGCATTGCGTCTTACAGAAATTGATGGACCTGTGAGATTCTGTTACCATGGTTACCGTGTTGCATTCTTTCATTATTTCATTGTAAATATAAATGTTTTAAGGCATTTATTTAATTGTGAGGCATTTAAAGAATAAGTTAAGTGAGTGCGTTTCGCTTACGCAATGGGTTATGCTGAAACCATATGTGTAGGTTGGTGTTAATGGGACCTTATTTTCGGTACAAAACTGGAATGGGACCTTAGCAGAATAATATAGGGTCGGATATAGGCTTTCACGGTCCACGCGTGGACACCAAGAGCTGCTGATGAGGCATCTTGGTGTTCCTAGGCAAAACCCCACACAAGGCACGGCCCAAACCTACAAAAATAAATTGCTGAGTTTTGGTTTCCATTGTTTCCTATTTGCAACTCCAGGCAAATGCGGGAAGGTAATTTCTAATAGACCCCGGCTGATTCCTCATTTCATCTCTCATTAAGACATTACAGCACATGAGCTCGTTGTAAGGAAGGATATCTGACCATAAAACAACCCACTACACAGAAGTTCATTGTATCTCTTCCCCACTAGCTGCGTGGCTCAAAGGTAACGTTCTCGCTTGCTCTGCCCAAGGTAGCAGTATCGAATCCTGGCGCAGTCAGCAGAGTGCACAAATGCGAGGGAGCCATGTCAGTAGATTTACTGGTACGTTAAAGATCCACTTCGAGCAAAAATCCCGGCACCCTGGCGTCTCTAAAAGCCAGAGTAGTTAAAAGGGACGTAAACCAATAACATTACTATTATCTCATCACTGGAAACAATGGATTGACATACGATGTAAAGGCTGGATTTGTCGAAACACTCGTTCAGAGTAATAGCAATAAATACCAGCTATGATGGGGTGAACGACCTATGTACGTATTGTACAATAAAGGACATAATACGCTACATGAAACAGGAATAGTTCCATAGGCTTGGATACGGTAATTGCAGCTACACATAATTGCGCAGTAAAATTTTAGGATGCTTTTAGAGGGCTGTGTTGGTTCTATACAAGAGCATGCCATTAATGGTAGAGTGCTAGGGACAATCAGCGTCGTATCAGTTGTAGCTCATAATTTAGGAACTTGGACTCCATGATCATTATCCCCGTATAATTGGATGTGTATGTAAACAAGTAGTTCCGTGAATAATTATATAGCCTATTTGCATATAACCTACTTATTTAATTGCCACTATCAACATAAGAAATTTCAGTTTGATTGCTATAATAGATTCGTAGATATTCAGAGCCGTCTAAATATTTCGGATGGTCGCCATGTTGGATTGTTATATGTATAGGCCCTGGAGTCATGTACCATTAAAGGAAAATCATTGCGTAGTTTCATTATTCAAACTTTCACTTCGATCGCATGATTACGACACAAGAAATAAAAACTTAATTTTAAAATTCGCACAGCCACCATCTTGAGGTTATGTAAATAATTGAACTAAATTAGATACCAGTGCATTACAATGTGTATAAACATTTGCTGTACCAAGTTTCATTGCGTTTAGATCATTACATCGCGAGAAAGGTCTATTTAAAATTTTCAACTTCGCTTGGCCGCCATGTTCATTTTGTAGTTAATCGGTTTTTGAAAGGCTTATAGATGAACTTCCAGTAGTGCCCTTTATATCCGTACAAAATTTCCCGGTGATACCGCTAATAATTTCAGAGATATAGAATGCCGGTGAAGTATTTCGCACAGCCGCCATCATGAGGTTATGTAAACAATTGAACGAAGTTAGATGTCGGTGCATTACAATGTGTATAAACATATACTGTACCGAGTTTTATTCTGTTTGGTTGGTTAAATCGCTGAAAACGTCTATTTAAAAGTCGAAACTTCACTCGGCCGCCATTTTCGTTTTGTAGTACCCAGATTTTCAAAGATTACATAGGTGAACTTCTAGTAGTTCCCTTTATCACCGTACAAAATTCCAGGGTGATATCGGTGATAGATTCGGAGATATTGAATGCTGGTGAAATATTTCGCACAGCCGTCATGTTGGATTGGTCTGACGTAACAAAATTTCAAGGGCACGGTCGGGGACATTCGGAATAGTGCTATGAACTTACCGAGTTTCATTGAAATCGCTTTAGCCGTTTAGAAGTTATTAAGGACACACAAACACCATCACACCCACACGCACACACAGACACACGGACGAAAGGTGATCTTATAAGCCTATTTTTTCATAAATGAATATAGGCTAAAAACAGGATTAAGAAGGAGACACCCATGTCCCTAAGCTAGAAACAAAACCAAGCATTTTCTTGGAGTAGGAGTGGGAAACCACGGAAAAACACTTCAAGGACGTCTGAGATGGGAATAGGACCTACCTGTTCCCAGTTTGATCTTATGAGGCGGGGACTACTCAGTTACAATTCTCAGAGCAGAATTAAATTTCTTGACCAAGTCAAGAATCGAATCCGGAACTCAGAGGTGATAGCCAAGAATGCTAGGCACTGCATAAAGAGTTGGTTGGAGGAAATAGAACCTTTTATGCCTTACACTATACCAGAAATTTGGTCCCTGAATTGGCACTTGACCCTGAACTCAATGATCCTTATTCTTTGTTGCCACCGCGGAGGTCTGGGCTTGATTCCCGGCTGTGCCAAGAAATTGAATTCCGGTCTGAGTGCTGGATTGGTGTTAACTGAGCCTCGCGGGATAGAAGTGAAAAGAGGTGGGTTCGACTCCTATCTCCACCATCCTAGGAGTGGCTTCCCGTTGTTTCCCACTAGTACTCGAGGCAAATGCTCGGATGGTTCTTAACTTCAGGCAGTTAAGAGTCAACCATCGTGGTGTAGTGGTGTTTGTGAATATCTATTGTGGATTTATGTCCTGGGATGATGATGCCTACAGTCTCGTAAAGAGTACAAAATACATTGTTTTATTCCCCAGTAGCATCCGTGATTTTCTGGGTTTGCCATTCATTTTGTGCATGTCTTGACAACGAGACCACTGACGCCCCCTGTGGTTTCAGGGTACGTATTGAGATTCCGGAATCAAAGGTCCTGGTTTCCAGTCAAGAAATTCAATTCTTGTCTGTGGTTGGAATGAGGAACACTCAGCTCTAGGAGCCAAAACTGCGGACAGATGGGTTCGATTCCTTCCTCAGCATTCATAGAAGTGATTTTCCGTGGTTTTCCACGTCTACTCCAAGCAAATGCCAGGATGGTTTCTAACTTCATACCGAGGCCACCACCTTCCAAATCCTAGCCTTGTTTATAAACAGCACAGACTACCACAGCCAGCTCAATGACTCAAATTAACACACTCAAGAATAGCTTACAGGGAAACATGACCATGATGTCTCGAAGCCCTCAGGAACAACGGAAATGAGACCCTAGTCGGGATTTGATCACGAAGTTCTCCTACATAAATCCAGGCCCGAATAACAAAAACACACACAAGTACAGCCAACATAATGATGCGGGTTATCAAACAGATTTCATACACAAACCTAAGTACTCGATGCTACATGACCACGATGTAACAAACCACTAAATGAAATACTAACAGCATTTACAATAAATAAATTGGGTGATCAATAATTCTAGCCGCTAAGCTAAATTTATTTTAATGGACAACAAATTATGATTGGTCGAAAGTATCTTCATTTCTTGGTAACACAAACAAAGTGGAATTTCACTCCTATACACTTACACTCAAATCCTTTTGAAATATTCATGAAATCTGGAAAAATTAACAAAAAATCTAATAAAAATATTCATATTTCCAGGATTATGTCATGTGAAATAATAAATAATTAAAGTGCCTAAACATTTCGTGAGGGACATTACCTCCTTTTTCAAAACATCAACACAAAGTGGCCAAAGTATGCGTGCCAATGATCTTACAAAATACTAGAGAAGTTCCTCGGTTCGTCACCAGATAGCAGCCAGAAGCTACTGCATGGACCTAAATTCTTATTTCACACGGCATAATCCCAAAAATATGTATAACATTAATAACTAGCATTACCCGTCGTGTATTAGCCCGCGAATATTCTAGTTGTAAAGAGTACACTTAGCAAAATCTCAATCATGAATGCTATGACTGATTTATCCTTGGTATGAATAATCAGACTTTATCAATTCAGCTACTGGTGCAGTGGTTAGGGGTTTGTCATTCCTTCATAGGTATATCAGATCGAAGTTAGTTTTCTGGGAATATCAGAGACACTGTTAATTTAAGGGCCTTTAAATGTGGTTTTCGGAGACCATTTATAGTCGGGTGAACAAGACCTTTCGTACCACACTCACACGTGAAAATTGCGTGAAAAAATTCTAGTGTGCCCCTTGGCCCCCATAAGCCCATTATACTGTATGTATTGCTGCATTTTACAGCTTAATTTGATTCAGTGATAACCTTATAACCGTCTGGAAACTTTCACAGTAATGTAATAATTGGAATTGCATTGCGTCTTACAGAAATAGATGGACCTGAGAGATTCTGTTATCATGGTTACCGTGTTGCATTATTTCATTATTTCATTGTAAATATACATTTTTAAGGTATTTATTTAATTGTGAGGCATTTAAAGAATAAGTGAGTGCTTTTCGCTTACGCATTGGGTTATGCTGACTTGTAGGTACCCCATAAGTGTAGGTTGGTGTTAATGGGAGCTTATTTTCGGTACAAAACTGGAATGGGATCATAGCAGAACAATATAGGGAGGGATATTGTGGGCCGTGGAAGCCTTAATCTACACATTGACAAATCTAATATATTGTAACACCTTCCTACGCAGCGATCAGAGTTAGGCTCTATCTGACATACTGACAGTGCACCTGGGAGTTATTTTAATTATTCAATCTTTATGTTTCTACACATTCAAGATTATTGCGATGAATTGAATTTTATCTATGACAATTCTATCCCAAATTGCCCCTTCGTTAGCTCTCGAGAGTTCTCAATCAGGTTGAGGTCCAGAGAGTTGCAAGGCAACTCCAAAACATTTACTTTGTTATCATTAAGGCCCGGATAGTTATTTGTTTAAATATTTTATATTCGACCTTGACGATTATACGTCAGAAAAATGTACTATAATGAGGCTCATTATAACACTAATTTTCATTATGAAACAGTTTCTCCCACCAATCAGAGCTCAAGAAACAGTTGTTTGACCAATTAGATAATTGGTTCCACGGCCTTCTAATTTGAATTTCACTGCCTGGCCTTGTGTCATAGTAGGAAAATCGAGGAGGCCATGGTCAAATACAAGGCATTCTCTGAGTCTCATGCGCTCTGTTCAGTACATAAAACTGGCGAAATCTCGACAGATATTTATGAATATAAAATAGATATAATAATTATCGTCGAACATAAACAGTCGTATGCAACTCGCCTATAATTGTAATGAAGACACTCGTATGGAAATTATAATACTCGCATACGCTCGTTTTATAAAGATACTCTTGTCTGAATTATTGCCACTATAGGCTCGTTGCATAATGCACTATTTAATTTAACTAAACATTTTCTATTTATTTAAATATTTTTGCCGTTTCTATAAATAAATACATATTCTGGCGTTCAAACCTGGCCGAAGTCGTCAGATATTTAAGAGCGTTAAAATCCTTCAGTATGCCTTCCTTCGTAGGGGAAGTAAAGCCGGGGGTCCCATGTCATAGACTTGTGGTATGTAAAAGATCCTTGCACAGACTAAACTTGTGTGGAGCTGACTTTCTAGGTTAGATTTTGTTGTAACACTCTGTCAAAGTTCCAACGTTCACCACTTGGTATCACTGACATCTGGTCGCGGAAGTTGGAACTAATTGAAATTGAACGGAACTTGTAGTTCACCCTAGGGGTGTCCGTTTGAAGCAGCCACAGCCTCTGGCGAGCCAAACATGTCTTCGGACACTCCCGGCACTAAAAGCCATACGATAGATAGATAGATAGATATTCATAAGTACAAATTTCCTATATTTGGTGGTATGTTGCACTTGTTGGATGACTGCTGACCACATTTTAGACCCTTGGCAATTCCAGTAACTTACTTCTGTATTTTGTGAATGCACCTTTCCTTGTCTCTGGAATGTACTAGTATTTCAAGACAGAAATTCCCCTGTCCTTATGTATGGTAGGGGGGCTGGAATCAACAGTCTCATTAAGCCTCCAATAGTCCTTACCTTGACAGGAAATTTTCCTTGAAATTACAGTGGTCTGCGAAACTTTTGAGTATTGACAGAGTGCTTTGAAAGTTTTTGAATGATAATCAAAAACAGCACATACAAGATTTTGTTACGCGCATCTGTAGTAATTATTGTAGGATTCGGAAACAGAGACAAGCTCCGGCCTATTAAGCGGGAACATTTTGTACTGTAGACAGAATTATGGAATATTCAAGCAGCTGGACGTTTCAAGTATATTTCGAGTAACTGGGGGACACATATATGATACAAATTTAAGAACATCTTTTGGAAACTTAGACAGATGTTTTCCACTTTTAGGCACATACATATATACATATTTCTGAAAAATTAAGCACATATTTATCCGAGTCCTAGTTATCACAGAGGAACTTTGTCATTAATTTGAAAACTTACAACAATATGCAGAGTCATGCATGAATACAAGCTTTACGAAGCTTGATGTACTGATGTTGATTCATGGTCTCTAAGGCAATATACAGGCACTCTGTTCAAGTAAAACTGATGGAAGACTACAACTCGCGCCCTTTTTTCACGTCTCTGTATCACATAATTCAGAAAGTCTTCCTTCCAAAATCCCTTGCCTGACCCGTACTAATAAAGAAAATAAATGGTCATTGACTGCAATGACAAAAGAAAAGAAAAAACACAATTAAACCATTCAAAATCACACGTGTCACTCGAATAGCAAAGGAAATTAGGTATAATTAGTGTCTATTCAATCACTGATCTGGGTTACATTATTGACTCTTCAAGTTGAAGTAATTGTTCACGGTATTTACAGAAATAGATGGGGCAGTTAATAATATCTAAAATGCAACAATGTGTCGATGCAAACATAAAAATAACGACCCAATGATAAATTGTACAAATTTACCTAGTGGTTCTACTAATACGATCGTTGTTGTTGTTGCTAATTTTAGGGGCTGTGATATCATGGTCATATAGTCCCGTGTATGTGTGTGTGACTTGTATGATTACTTGTGTTATTGTGATGACTATACTAGTGTGTGTATATGTAAATTGGCGATAGGATTGGGAACGAGATCTTCAGTTAGGAACCATCCCAGCATTTACATGAAGTAGAAAAAGGGAAAAACACGGAAAACCACTTCCAGGATGGCTGAGATGGGAATCGAATCCTCCTCAGTTTGGTTTCACAAGGCTGAATGTAGCCCTCTCATCAGAAATAAAATGTACTGGTAGAGCCGGCAATCGAACCCCGACCTCCAGGGCGACAGTGAAGAAAGCTAGCCGCTACACCTCCAGGTGGTCAATTTATTCATTTAGTTTTTGGAAACTCATTGCACAAATATAACTTAAGTCTATAGGCTATACATAATAATCTAAATCTTGCCACGGTGGGTGAGTGGTCAACGTGTCGGTCTTGCAGGTTAGCTCCTGGCAGTGGTAAGTGATTTTTGAAAGACGGCAAAAATTACGACACTATGTCATACTATTTTGGCATGTTAAAGAACCCATTTGAATTCAGTAGGCCGTGTTCCTAATGGCAAAATTAATCTCGGGAGTTTCCGCCAACACAAAATTCCTCATTTCTCTACTAGAAAGCATTATAGTGTTCAAGGAGCTTAGATACCTAACCTCCTTGACTTTCAAAGTGCTTCAAAGAACAACGAAATTCGACATGCAAGCTACCCTTTGGGTGTCAAATAAAGCTTGCACCCGGCACCCTAGGCCATACGATATTATTATTATTATTATTATTATTATTATTATTATTATTATTATTATTATTATTATTATATAATAATCTATACATTGAGTCACAAACAGATATCCAGATTTGTGATGTATTCGATGGCTTTATTTGCTGCGAAGAGGAACTCCTGCGGGTCACCATGGAATGCTCGTAAGGGGCACGCTTGGACAAAGTGCTGAACCGTTTGACGTTCCTCACCACAATCACAGCGCGGGGAGGATGTCATCCCCCATTTATGTAGGTGGTCAACTATAATATGATCAATACGTGGAGTTACATTCTTCCTGATTTTCGGCTGTTTATGTTGGCATGGTAACTATGCGCTGCCAGAGCTGGATTTGCCCGAATATTCGTACAGAATAATTGCTATAACTACCAGCAATGAAGGGTGAATGTTCCCTGCTGTTGTATAATAAAGTACGTATTTCGCTACATCAAACAGTAATATAGCCCTGGATATGGTAATTACTGCTACTATCACTTAATCCTGCAGTGAAATTTTAGGATGCTTTTAGAGGGTTATGATGTTTCCACACATGTGCGTGTCATTAATAGCAGGGTCTTCTCGACAATCAATGTCGTATCAGTGTTGAGGTCGCCTGACTCACCGGCTAGTAGGGTAGATGTGGGCCTTGATTGACTGTGGACATGAATATACCATTGTAAACTTTATCATCAAGGGAGTGTAGCCACTGATCTATCAAACAGATATCCGGTTGTACAGGGGAACACTCTCTGCACACACTGGCGGCCAGTATCGAAATGGAATATCTATGTCACAGATGATCCCCTAAAGCACTGTGCTTGTTTACTCGGCGATAGTAGACACACGTCACATGATCCCGACACGCGAGAACATTCCACACCTGCGCATTGCCAGTATTTATTGGCTCAAAATGTGCATTTAGGCTGTACCTAAAGTACGAATACTAATCCCATTCTCATGATAGGCATTATTATTTCGTAAGTCTACCCTGAACCCGATGCGCTGATCACGCGTCACCCCAATATCTGCAAGCCAAATGGCTGGGCAGTGATCGCCTGGTAGGCCTAGGCCATTCACGGTCAGTAGTTGATGATGATAATTTTTATTTTAAGGGGCCTAACATCTAGGTTATCTGCCCCTAATGGTTTGGATGATCGTGAAGATGATGATGAAATTATAACTAAAAATAAATTATATACTAGAAGAAGAAATGGAAAACAAAAGGAGAATAAGGCAAATAAAGGACAGAAGGAAAATAAATGCCCTCAACCCTCGAAGAATGCGGATTGAGGGACTTGGAAGGAAGGAGAGTCATAAAAGGCAGATAGGAAAGTGAAAGAGGAGAGGGTACACCCCAGAGGGAATGGCTAAAAGGGGGAAAACCAGACCCAGCTCGGGAATCCCTCGGGGTCGCCAACTCCCGAACTCACCAGCCGTGAGCCCCTGAGGGTGTAGTAATATCTAGGGTGCACCAGAAATGGTGGGGCTACATACACCCTGCCTCCCTAAGAGCCTTGAGTACAAGGCAGGAGGTAAAAGGAAAAGAAAAAGAAGGTTAAACCCTCGCAGAAGGAGGGTATCAGAAAAGATGAGACAAGGGCCAATTAAGGCGGGAAAGGAAGAGACTCCCTAGGTCTCGGATACCCTAATACAGTCGGGGTCGAAAGAGACAAGAGTTGACAAAGTGAGGTCGACAGGAAAGAAGGCGGAGAGGAGCCCGGCACAAGTAAGTGGAAGCAATGCCGGACTCAGCTGGGGCCCCGTGGTCGCCAACCCACGTCTCACTAGATGTGAGCCCCTGTCGGTCTGTAGTGCCAGGGGTTATTATTATTATTATTATTACAAATCTACCCTGAACATTCTTATTACAAACCGAACGGGTTAGCTAAGCACGCTAATGTGCATGGTCAGTGATTGCCAGGTTGTCATATATCCAGTCATACACTCCTGTGTATATTTTTATCGTTTATCCTCCAAGCGCTACCTCGTGCCTCGTTAGTATCGGCACAGTGTGGGTTCGAACACCAGTTCGGCGTCCTGAAAATGGATTTCCGTGGTTTCCCATGTTCACCCCCAGGCAAATACCGGGACGGTTCCTTTCAACTGGTCCAAGACCGACTTCTTTCCAAAATATTATCCCTGACCCTTCCTTAATTAAACCCAAGTTACTGGTCGCCCGAGTGATCTATCACCATCCTCAGTTATATCTGCTGACAAAGAGCCTTCAGCTTCCAGGCACTATCCATGAGACGGAAGAGGAGTGTTCTCTCGCAGGGTCAGTGGGTGAAGCCGAGATGGAAGGATAAGCGAAAATTAAAGAGTGATGTACAATTAGCACATAGATGAAATTTTGTTGTGGAGTATTCTGATCACAATGTGTTCAAAATGACAGGGATGAATGTAATAAGAAATCTTTAACGTTGTTATGACAGCAAATACGGTAGTCAATTAAAATGTTACTACGATTTTAATATTATTCCAGTCATTTGGAATCTTACAAATGCATGGACACCAATGTACCTAAAATATTATTTTACAATATAAAATTATTTTATTGTCGACCCGGACTATTATGTGTTTCTCCCAGCAATCAGAGCTCAAGAAACAGTTGTGTGACCAATCAGATAAGGATACCTTCACGCATGCGCTCAAAATCTAACATGTCTATATAAATTACTGAATGTGCACCGTCCATATGTTCGCGTAAATAAACCGGTGAATATGAGACAAGAAATTTAATTTAACACCTTAATTTCCCCAAAACCAATTTCTACACAGCGAATTGTTTTCAAACGACTTGGGTGACAGTTTTACTGATTACTGGTGCACAATCTGAACATATGGCATTGAAGCACACAGAGCGCATGCGTCGGTCAGCCAGAGAGCTTGGAAAACAGAGATATACTACGCAGCGCAGCACCCGATCACAAAATTCTAGTGACTGAACAAATATTTATGAATATTTATGTTAAAACATATAATAAAGTTATAATTATCGTCGAACATAAACAGTCGTATGCAACTCGCCTATAATGGTAATTAGGACACTCGTATGGAAATTATAAAACTCGCATACGCTCGTTTTATAAACATACTCGTGTCTTAATTATAGCCATTATAGGCTCGTTGTTTAATGTACTATTAAATATCTGTTATTCAACAAAGCTAAAACATTTGCAGAGTTTAATTTTAAGCTGCCAGGCAAATAGCCAAATCACTACCATGAAATGGTCAATTGTTGAATAACATCACCCAATGTATTTCAGACAGAAATTACTTTGAAATCTACCTCGCGACACAGGGATGTAGATAGATTCCATTCCTAAAGGAATTATATCCCAGCCATAAGCAATGACACTTGTAGATTACCTTCTATTGCATGTTGAGGCTCCAAACAGCTGCTCGTTGATGAAATTAAATACATCAATTCGACAATCAGTAGAGGAGACTCAGTTTAATCCTCAATAATAAGAGGTTGATGGTATACAAGATAATATATATTTCAAATACTGCGGGGTTAGTAAAGTCTCCCCTATAATGTTATTTCCATCTCTCGTATACTCGACGCTAACTGATTATTTCACCTGTCATTGAAAGCATTTACTTCACTTCCAAATTTTGCATTTATACTAACAGAAAAAAGGAAATTATCCTCAGGAAGTAGGGTTGTTTACATTGATAATCTATAGACTATTTACATTTACATTTATTTTATCATCTTCCGAACTTGTTGATACAGAAAATAAAAATTTGCTCATGAAGTTGATAATATATCTACAAAATAAAAAATATATATTTCTAAGAAAATATATGATGAAAGTTTCTCACTAAAGATTTTAAGCCAAATTAAGGAAGAACCTACACCTTTAACAACCAACAATCATGTAAATTTCACTTCCTTTTCCCTCAGCAACAGAAAGAACTAATGAATTGTAATTTGGTCTGCCAATCACACTATGCATTTTCAATATGTCGGTGATATACATGTCATATGGTGGATACATTTCATGAAATTAGGCATTCAAAATGGCGACTGCATATTGTGCACTGTTCCACCGTTTCCTTGATAGTTTACACAAATATCATTGTTTTTCAAACATTATTCTTTTATTGTATTTACTAACGCAGTAGCTAGAGATTGACGGATAATAATAGGAATCCATGAAGAAATAATATTTTTTTCAAAGCTTATCTTAAAGTGAAACTTTGGTGCAAGTCTTTTCGCTTAATAATTAAAAAAGAAATAAAGTATGATATCTACAGCAGCAGTTCTATGCCATGTTATTCTGTCCTAAATGATAAACACATATACAAAATTTCAATTCATTATCATAAAATCTCTGGCAGTTACTAAGGAAGCAGATTTGAAAATCCATAGTTGCGGTAAACGAGCAACAAAGTTACCAACTTCTAAAACTCCCCTGCTCGTTTTTGGTCGTACCATCAAAAATATGATACATATCAAAGCAATTGTTGCAGAGATTTGAAGAGGATGGATCTATAAACATAGACAAAAAAAAATGAAAATAGTACATTATGCAACGAGCCTATAATGGCTATAATTAAGACACGAGTATTTTTTATAAAACGAGCGTATGCGAGTTTTATAATTTCCATACGAGTGTCTTAATTACCATTATAGGCGAGTTGCATACGACTGTTTATGTTCGACGATAATTATAACTTTATTATATGTTTTAACATAAATATTCATAAATATCTGTTGAGAGTCAGCTACTGGAATTTTGTGATCGCAGAGCGAGCGTTGGGTGTTATACCTTCGTCTTTCAAGAGCTTTGAACGGCCGACGCATGCGCTCTGTGGGCTCTCAATGCCATATGCAGCCATATGTTTACATCAGCCGTCCCTCAGTAATATTGTCACCGCAGTCATTTGAAGACAATGCGCTGTGTAGAAATTAGTGTTGGTGATTTTAAGGTACAGTGCTATTACTTGTCTCATATTCGCCAGTTTATTTACGCGAACATATGGACGGTGGGTATTCCATGTCGGTAATTTATTATAGTTCGATGTTGTGTTTATGTCCGACATGTTGGATTTTGAGCGCATGCGCGAAATTATCGTTACCTAATTGGTCAATGAACGAGCTCTGATTGGCTGGAGAAACTGTATCGTAATGAAAAACGGTGTTATAATGACCATCATTATGATACAGTTTTCAAACACATAATAGTGAGGGTCGAACATAAATGACACATTGTGATCCTTAAATGTAAATGAGAGCTTTCAGAAGAGTCCTTATTGCTACAACTCATTTGAAAATGTAGCAGCGAATTCCAAGTAACAATGAAATTTCATTGTTTTGAAATTCCCCAGAAGAAAATATATAAACCGTTTCCTGGGTATTATATCGTTTAAATTTAATTTCCAATATTTTGTCTTTGTCGAGTCTAAACGTAATCTCAGAATAATTCCCTTAAGTTGTTCTTAAGATCGTTGGATCCCTTGAGCCGTGTCACCGTATCTCGTGATTATCTCTCCTCTTCGTATGTGCCGATATCGGGCGCGGAAAGCCTGGGGCTGTCTTACAGCGGGACGTTGATCCGTCACGTGCGGACGCCTCTCCTACTTGTGAATGCTGGCCGCGCGCTGAGAAACAGGTTGCCCCTAGTGTCAGGCAACTGGCTTAGCGCACGGCGTTGATTCCGTTCCACAAACACGGCGTCTCTCCTTAACACCACGGCTCATGTAGTGGCGTCTGTTTGGTCAGCAGAGTGGAAGATCACTCTGGGTCAGGTTTAATGTTATCCAATAAATATTTACTCTTTTGGAAGAGTAGGGCCCTCGCGAGATTTTAAAGTTTTCTAAAACCGTAAGTACAATATCAATACCTCCTGATGGCTAAATTTCTACTGCGGTGTAACCGTGCTCGGTTAATCGTGCACCATGGCCGTGCGGGCTGCTGTAGGAAGCCCGAAGATTGGAAGTTCAAATCCAAGCACTGAGAGTAGCTATTCCCCGGGGTTTTCCACACTCCCTCCAGGGTGAATGTCTGGTTAGGAGATTTAGTGGAGTCGCCAATGTCAAGAAGGGGACTCTTACAAGTCCTGGGGCACCTACCTCATCCCTGTCCCTAACACATCTACACACACTACTACAACCATCACATAAATACAGGTATTCAGACAATCTCCAACCCAGCCATCGGGGGAGCAATCCAGCTCAATCCTATGCCGGTCCCAAGCCTGAAAAAATGGAGAGGGTTAATGTCTGGTTAGGAGTTTTAGTGGAGTCACCAATGTCAAGAAGGCGACTTTTTGAAGTCGCGAAGCACCTACCCCATCCCTGTCCCTAATACATCTACACTACTTCAGTCATCACAGAAACACAGGTTATCAGACAATCTCTAACCTAGTCAACGGGGGAACAATCCAGCTCAACCCGATGCCTGTATCAAGCCTAGGCAAATAGGGAGGGTGAATGGCTGGTTAGGAGTTTCGGTGGAGTCGCCAATGTCGAGAAGGTAACTCTTGCAAGTACTGGGGCATTCTCAAGTTAGTAGGATAGCCTACCTAAGCCACAAGCAAATTCTACCCCTCATGTAGAAGCGTGGGGGTAAGGGCGAGTACCTGGCGCCTTAAAACGAGGTATCTCGTCTAAAGTTCAGTAACCCTGACAGAAAATACCCTGGTTCTCCAGGTTGGGGTTAGGGCATGAGGACAACAACCCTAACCTAGAAATAATATCGACGTTACTGAAACACACACAAGATAAAACCGGACGGATACCTCGTTGACGACCTTTGGCTTGAAACATCAAGGGAACAGCAGCGAACAGTGTCAGATGGAGAACTCAAGTTGTGCCCGATACTCCACTTCAGAGTAACAGAAAGTAAGTCAAGACAAACTCTGCTCACAAACAACTATTCGGGGCATATTATCAAAATATGCCATGCCCATATAAATGAATAAACAATGAGAACAATCAATAACTTGAATATACCAGGGGAATCAGCTGCCCCCAATAATATTGTTTTATGCATCCCAACTAACGTGGTTGTCAGGAAGGTTGATATTTCTCTGCTTGCATCCCGTATAGTACTAATGCACTGCAAGCTTATCCTGCAAACGATAATGAACACTATAAATTTTCCCTCTTTGTGACTACGGACTAATAAGAGGAAAAATAATAGGGTTCATTATCGTTTGCGGGGAAGCCTCCGTGGCTTAGGCGGCAGCACGCCGGCCTATCACCGCTGGGTCCGTGGTTCAAATCCCGGTCACTCCATGTGAGACCTGTGCTGGACAAAACGGAGGCAGACAGGTTTTTCTCCGGGTACTCCGGTTTTCCCTGTAAAAATTTCATTCCAGAAACACTCTCCACTAACATTTCATTTCATCTGTCATTCACATAATCATTGCCCCAGAGGAGTGCGTCAGGCCTCGGCAGCCGGCACAGTTCATATCCTCGCCACGAGATGGGGGCTTCTTTCATCCCATTCCTGACCCGGTCGGAGACTGGAAGCAGGCTGTGGATTTTCATTTTCATCGTTTGCGGGATATTTGCGATGCATTAGTACCATACGTGATGCAAGCAGGGAATTATGGACCTTTCTGATAATAACGCTAGTTGGGCTGCATAAAACAATATTATTAGGGGCAGCTGATTCACCTGGGATAGAGCAGGCTTTGACACAATATACTTCGTCTCAAATTTTATAGATTACAATTATTTCTATCTTTTTGAAATCATTATTCTTTGATTATGCATTGCTTTTAGCTCACATTGAGACCAAGTGGACGCCATTTCTAATCTCATATCATGGTTAAAATACTATTTGGCAGATGCAAGAATCGAACACAGCCCTCTGTTAGTAAGTTTGTTGTTGCTTCATTTGAGGGGAAATGGACATCGTGGTCATTTATACCCGTGTAGCAAGATTTATTTAGATTTGTCTGATAACATGTGTAATTGCAGTATGTTTAGTAGTGTGTGTATTTGTAATACAGTGGAATATTGGGAAAGAAGCGGCCGTGGCCTTAAGTTAGGAACTATCATGGCGTTTATGTGGAATAGTGATAAGTCACGAAAAAACACTCACAGGATGACTGAGGTGGTAATCGAATCAACTTCCTCTCGATTTTGCCTCACGAAGCTGAGTGTGGTAAATTCCTACCCTACAACCAGACCTCAGGAGTTACAGCCAAGAACGCTAGCCACTGCGTCACGAGGCGGACCGTAGAAAGAGTCAAGTCATCTTAGGTCCACACCCGTCAATGCTTTCGATATAACATAACCCTAATTTCAGGTCAAATTTAACTGCCATTTAGATTTTATTTATTTACTCGAATCAGGGGCAGATGAATAATATTGTACATACAAAATCAAAGAAGAAACATGGAATTATACATATATATTTGTAACCAAACTGTCTTTGCCCAGAAACGAGCAACTGCTATAGCATTTTCTTGTGCCTTAAACAACTCCTCCTCACTGCAAGAATCAGGGCAGCATAAGCACTGACACAGATGCTTTGTTGTCTGTACCTCTCCATATTCACAAAGTGTTGATTCTTGTAGGTATTCCCAGTTCATTAGGTTATCCTTAGTTTTGCCAACATCTGCTCGTAATCTGTTTAATGATTTCCAAGTGGTCCAGCCCAAGTTGTGCCCGGCTGGTAAGCATTCTGCTGGTGTTACCCCTGTTCGAAGATTATTGATTTTGGCTGCCCACAGTTCTTCTCTAGCTTTGTTGGAGGATGTGGTAAGTAGGGATGTTGCCATTTAGATGAACGTTATGTAACCAACCAATTAATTTAATTGATGTTTGATATAAGAGCTCGAGAATGGAAAGTCTAAAGTAACTTTTATTTTAGATAAAATGTAGAGAGTTAAAAACAACTAATAAAAGAAAATCGCCTGTCTGCCAGAATTGGTGAGTGCGATGAGAACTTCTCGGGCAGCGTTTTAATTTACGGGGGTAGTAATATACAAGTACATCCAAACCCTTTCCCCTTCTATACGTTAGTTTTTACTCGCAGAGCAATAAAACGCCAGTAGTCTGGATGTAAATTATCTTGGAAGGTGTGAGCAGCGCGAGGCTAATTCCTGAGTCTTTACACAGATGGCAGTAAAAAAGGGGAGATTTGGCAGGCAGCGAGCTACAAAAGAACATATTCCTCTTCTATCTCGGAGATTATATGCTTCTCAATGAAATATTCTGCACTTGATACTGCTGGTTCCCACAGAAAGAACTTGTCGAGTGACTACACTCTATTTAACAAGACAGCTACGTTCCTTGAATATCAAGGGAGGACCACTGATGATCCTAACATTACATTATACCTAAATATAAGGTGCGTTCAAAGAGTAACGAGCCGGAGGCTGGAATGCGCAAACCGGTGACTACATCGGCTAATCGTGGCGTGTGTAACGAGGAGTGGTTCCGACCAGAGCGTGGAATGTCACAGCCCGTCGTTAGAGGGCACGCGTGCACGTCACGTGACGATTCAAAGCGAGCAGCAGCATGCAACAATCGTCCAACGCTGCCAGTCGCATTGCAAACAGTGACATGGAGGCGTCAAACGAAGAGCAAAGAGGTGTTGTTCGGTTGCTGACAGCGGAAGGAGTAGGGGGAACGGACATTCATCGCCGAATGTCACAAGTGTACGGCGAACACTGCATGTCCCTTGCAAGGGTCAAGGCGTGGCACAAACGCATCAGGGAAGGACGGGTGTCGTTAGCCGATTATGCCTGGTCTGGGGAAACCGCCTGCATTACCGATGACAACGTCCAGCTGGTTGATGCACTCATTCCCCAGACCGCCGAGTGACAGTGAACGCTATAGCCGCCGTGGTCACTCCACGACAATGCACGACCTCATACAGCCAACACAGTCGCGGCACTCCTGCAGAAATTCAAATGGGAGGTTCTCGGACACCCTCCATACATTCCAGACCTCTCTCCCTGTGATTACGCCATGTTTGGTCCCCCGAAAAGGGCTCTGCCGGGCCAGCGATTCACCTCGGACCCCGACGTCCAGCTGTACGTGCGGAACTGGTTCACATCGCAGCCCAGGGAATTTAATGAGACAGCCATTCACCGCCTCGTGTCACAGTGGGACAAGTGCCTCAACAACCAGGGCCAATACTTCTAACATACAGGTACTGGTTGCTGTAATTATGCCTCCGGCTCGTTGCTTTTTGAACGCACCTTATAAAATAGCAAACCGACTCATTCATAAAAGTCCAAGAAGTGGTTTTTTAAACCACCTTTGTCATTTAATAAAACCTATATTCACTCACACACACAGTAGCCTCGTCATGTTTACACAATGGTCGACCAATCCAACATAAAATCGGAATGGAAGGTTGTAGTTTTACGTGACCATGAATCTTGTGATTACGAGCCACGGGACCTCCGTTTTACGTGGAATCCGAACCACAGGACATGACATTTCACTTCGAAAATCCCATATTCGAACCCAGTCCACCTTGGTGAGAGGCCAACAGATGGACCGCTTCGCCATCACGTCCCCTCAACATAAAATCGAACGTATGAATAAAAGAAAACTGTTCTGTTGTTATTCCATTTAGGGGCACGGATATTGTGGTTATTAGCTACGTGGTTTAAGAATTTGTCTGGTAACTGGGGTTATTGTGGTGTCTGTGTAGTTATTCGGGCTATCATTGGTTGTGGCTATAGTTAGGACTCATCGTGGATTTCATCTGGTGTAAAATTGGGTCAAAGAGGCGCGTGAAAAGCTGAGGGAAGTAGGAGACTTCTGCTACTAAGGAAGCAAAATTAGCAATGGTGGACGAAGCAACGAGGATATAAAATGTAGGTTGGCGCAGGCAAAAAAAAACATTTATGAAATGAAAACCCACTGCCTGCTTCCAGTTTCCGACCGGGTCAGGAATGGAATGAATGAAGCCCCCATCTAGCGGCGAGGATATGAACTGTGCCGGCTGCCGAGGCTTGACGCACTCCTCTGGGGCAATGATTAAATGAATGACAGATGAAATGAAATGATAGTGGAGAGTGTAGCTGGAATGCAATTTTGACAGGGAAAACCGGAGTACCCAGAGAAAAACCTGTCTGCCTCCGTTTTGTCCAGCACAGATCTCACATGGAGTGACCGGGATTTGAACCACGGACCCAGCGGTGAGAGGCCGACGTGCTGCCGCCTAAGCCACGGAGTCTTCAAAGAAAGCATTTATACAGAACAGAAATTTGTTGACATCAACTAGATATAAGTATTAGGAAGGCATGTTCTAAAGCCTTTCACTGCATAGATGTATTCTATGGAAGCGAAACTTGGACTGGCGGCTGGCACAGCATAAAATATTAGAATTGAAGCATTTGAACTGTAGTTTTACAGGAGAACGAAGAAGATCAGATGGATAGATAGAGTAACAAATGAAGGAGTATTAAGACACGTGGGAGAGGAGAGATATTTCTGGGGACTGCTAATAAAGAGAACTGATAGTTTGGTAGGACACTTTCTAAAACAACCAGGAATTTCAAACTTAGTAATGGAAGGAAGGGTTGAGGACATAGCATAACACAGGTGTTGGTTTTACGTCTCTGTTAACTACTTTGGCTTTTAGAAACGCCAGGGTGCTGGAATGTTTCCCCGAAGGGGATCTTTAACGTACCAGTAAATCCACTGACACGGCTTCCTCGCATTTGTACACCCTCAAATCACAGCTGACTGCGCCAGGATTCGATGAGGACTTAGAATTGTAGGGGTAGACCAAGGTCAGAATATGTTAAACAGAATACCTCGGATGTAAGGTGTGCTAGCTATGTAGAGATGAAACGATTAGATCAAGGCAGGGAGGCATAGAGGATTGCATTAAACTAGTAAAAAGTCTGAAGACTCAAACAACAAAAACAACGAAAGTGGGAAGGCACGAAAAAGCACTTTAAGGATGGCAATGGCCGAGGAGGGAATGAAACCTACTTCTTATCAGTTATCGCTTATTCCAGACCTCAATACCGAATTCAATTTCTTTGCAGAGCCGGTGATCGATCTTGAACCTCAGGGGACACATCAATTGTATGGAATATGTTAGATATATTGTGTTATAGCGGTGATGGTTGAGGTGTGTGAATGTGAAATTAATGCATTGTAGCATTACATCTGGTGCCTAAATATTGAAATAGGGAGGTATGCAAGAAGGAAAGACTGATGAGAGGTTTTGCATAAAATCTTCTGTCGAAATCCAGAAAATATTGTAGGCTTTTAGCAAGTCTGTTGCGGGGTTTCACCTTGGTGAACAAAGTTGGGCTTGTCAGCAGCTTCTTGGTACATCCCGTCTGGACCTCACTACGTCTGATATTTGAAGAACAACGCACTTCTTTGCTGGGAGGCTTAGAGCTTTGATACCTCACCAGGCAGGAGATATTGGCCAGCGAGCCCAATTGACAATTGTTGGAATTTAATTAGGGAATGTCGTAACTTATTGAAAAACAAGATGTTCAGTAAAGAACATATAGCCTACTTTCTCCTAAATGCATGGGTATTGTTATAACTCTTTGTCCTTTTCAAGGAGCAGACAATTAAATGTTGGTTGTAGTAGCTTGTTGAAATACAACGTGTTATACGGATATTAAACATGAATATGAGGTGTCCTATGCTAGTGCTACCGCTGTACAAAATTTCATTCAATTCTGTTTCACCGTGTTTGAATTGTTATGGTGAATCGATTTGCACACATACATGACCACTATCTGCAAATTATTGGGTTGATGACCTTTTAGTTCAGTCAAACGATGCTTCCTACAAAAAGGTATGTTGTTGCAAAAAATGGTAGTGATCAGATGATTAGGTTGGTCGTAATTTGATTTAAGCTTTCAACATTTGGGTGGCCGCCATTACGTTTCTGTCAAGATGGCGACGATATAAAACATGACACTGAGTTGCCCTTTGCTAGTGCTACCTCTGTACCAAATATTGTTCAATTTGGTTTCACGGTGTTTGAATTGATAAGGGGAATCGATTTGCACACAAACATGGCCGCCATCCGCAAAGTATGGGGCTGATGACCTTGTAGATTAATCAAACGACGCTCGCTATATAAATATATGTTGTTGCAAAATTTGGTAGAGATCAGATGAATAAGTTAGTCGTAATTTGATCTAAGCTTTGAACATTTGGATGGCCGCCATAACGTTTCCGTCAAGATGGCGGCAATTTAAAACAGGACACTGAGGTGCCCTTTGCTAGTGCTACCTCTTTACCAAATTTCGTTCAATTCGGTTTCACCGTGTTCGAATTGATAGGGGGGGGCAGACATTCAGGGTACACACACTCACAGGCACACAGACTCACAGACACACACACACACGCAGACAGACACAATTTTTCGCCCTGTGTTATCTCATAAGTCTACTTTCATTTTTTGCTAAAATCGAAAGTAGGCTAATATTACAGGGGTAACGTGACTTATTCCCCTTTCTGTAATATTAAAGAAATTTAAGTGACATAGGCCTACAGAAAATTTAATAATATCACCTTTGTGCAGAATTGTATAGTAGTCCGATTATTGTTATTGCCACAGATCTTCGGGTTTGATTTTCAACTGTGTCAAAAAAAATATTCTGGTCTGAGGGATGAAACGGGATAAACTGAGCCATGTGATGTAATGTTTAAGAAGGGGCGGTTTTAATTCCCACCTCAGTCATTCTAGAATTATCGGTTTCCTGAAGGTTTACGTTTCTACTCCAGGTAAATGTTGGGATAGTTCCTGATTTATAAGTATCGATTGCCTCCAACCCAATCCTCACCTCAAATAGAAAGACACATACGGATACAGACACCACAAAAACGCAGTTTATCAGATTATTTTTATACAACGCGGCAAATTTTCTGTCTTAAATTGAGAGGCGCTGTTGCGAGAGCTTCTGGAATGACGAGAGCATAAATTTGATCTCCTAGACGACACACACGGAGCTACCTGTGCACCAAAGTCTGAACCTAACTTAGATTTAAGTAACATACAAAGGGATCTATGACATACAGTAACTCTCCATGGAGCTGTCCGTCGGCCCGGAAGTCAGTGTTTGATTCCCGGCTCTGTCAAGAAATGTAATTTTGGTCCAAGGGCTGGAATGAAGTACACATAGCCTCGTGCGGCAAAACCTAAGATGAAGTAGGTTCAGTTTACACCTCAGCCATCCTGGAGTGAGTTTCCGTGGGTTTCCATTCCGCCTCCAGGAGAATGCCGGGATGGTTCCTGGCATGGCCAAGGCCGCCTCCATTCTAATCCTCATCTGAATTTAAAATTCACACATTAATTCAGCCATCATAATAACACAGGTTATTAGACAAAATTCCACACTCACTCAAATACACAGCGCTAAATAATCGCGATGTCTAAGTCCCTCACATGAACCGACAACAACACTCCTTCGAGCGGTCATTTCGTTGAGTAAGATTTGTAAATCAGCAAGGTCACATTGGTGTACTGTAAGCGGCTAAATGCACCTAGAGTACACGGACCGCAACAGACTTGGGTTCGAGTTCCGACTACAATCACATTTATAAATTTTATGTTCGACCCTGACTATTATGTGTTTGAAAACTGTATCATAATGATGGTCATTATAACACTATTATTCATTATGAAACAGTTTCTCCCACCAATCACAGCTCAAGAAACAAATTTTTTGACCAATTAGATAAGGATACCTTCGCGCATGCTCTCAAAATCCAACATGTCTATATAAATTACCGAAAGTGCACCGTCCAAATGTTCGCGTAAATAAACTGGTGAATATGAGACAAGAAATAGCACTGTACCTTAATATACCTAAATCCAATTTCTACTCGGCGCGTTGATTTCAAACGACTACGGTGACAGTTTTGCTGAATACTGGTTCACGATCAGCACATCTGGCATTGAAGCACTTAGAGCGCATGCGTCGGCCGGCCAGAGAGCTTGGAACAGGGAGATGTGCTACCTAGCGCACCACCCGAGCACAAAATTCTAGTTACTGAACAGATATTTATGAATATTTATGTTAAAACATGTAATAAAGTTATAATTATCGTCGAACATAAACAGTCGTATGCAACTCGCCTATAATGGTAATTAAGACACTCGTATGGAAATTATAAAACTCGCTAAAGCTCGTTTTATAAAGATACTCGTGTCTTAATTATAGCCATTATAGGCTCGTTGCATAATGTACTATTGTGTTCGACGATGCCGAAATGTAAATATTATATGTCAGAAAACAGTATCACAATGAGGGTCATTTTAACACTATTTTTAGCCTATTTTCATTTTATGAAAAAAATTGGCTTATGAGATCACCTTTTGTCCGTGTGTGTGTGTGTCCCTAATAACTTCTAAACGGCTTGAGCAATTACAATGAAACTCGGTGAGATCATAGCACTATTCTGGCCGACCCCGAACGTGCCCTTTAAATTTTATTGTGTCTCACCAATCCAACATGGGGGATGTGCGAAATATTTCACCAGCGTTCAGTATCTCCGAAACTATTACTTATATCGCCCTGGAATTGTGTACGGTGATAAAGGGCACTACTAGAAGATCACCTATGAGACTTTCAGAAACCTGGTGACTACAAAAGCAACAACGCCGCCAAGCGAATTTGAGAATTTTAAATAGACTTTTCTCGCGATTTAACTATCCAAAGGTAATGAAACCTGGTACAGCAAATGTTTATACACATTGTAATGCACTGGAGTCTAATTAAGTACAATTGTTTACATAACCTCAAAATGGCGGCTGTGCGAAATATTTCACTGACATTCTATATCTCAGAAAATATAACAGATATCACCCTGAAATTTTGTACGGTGATAAAGGGTACTGATACAAGTTTATCTATGTAACTTTCATAAACCTGTAAAGTACAAAACAAACATGGTAGCCACGCGATGTTGAAATATTTTAATAGACTGTTCTCGTGATTTAACTCTCTGAGCGCAGTGAAATGTGGTACAGTAAATGATATTACATATTGTAATGCACTGGCATATAATTTAGTTCTATTGTTCACATAACCTCAAGATGGCAGCTGTGCGAAATTTTAAAATTAAGTTTTTATTTCTTGTGTCTTAATCATGCGATCGAAGTGAAAGTTTGAATAATGAACCTAGACAACAATTGTCCTTGAATGGGACATAACTCTATGGCCTATACATATAAAAATCCAAAATGGCGAGCATCCGAAATATTTAGACGGTTCTCAATATCTATGAATCTTTTACAGCAATCAAACTAAATTTTTTAATGTTCATAGAGGCTATGAACATAAGTTCACCTATAGGACTTTCAGGAACCTAGTGAGCACAAATCCAACATGGCGGTGACGCGAATTATAAATATTTAAATGGACGTTTCTCGCGAATTATCTATCCGAGTGCAGTGAAACGTTGCACGTTAAATGCCTATACAAATGTTAATCCACTGGAAACTAATTTATTTCAATTGTTTGCATAATCAAAAGATGGCAGCTGTGCGAAATTTTAAAATCTCGTTCTTACTTCTTGTGTTCTAATCATGCGATTGAAGTTTGAATACCACACGTACACAATAATCTTAATGTAATAGTACAAAAATAAAAATCCAACCTGGCAACCATCTGAAACATTTAGATGGTTCTCAATAACTACGAATCTATCACAACCTTCAAACTGAAATTTTGTATGTTGATAGAGGCAATTAAAATGAGTTGGATATATGAAAAGAGGCTGCATAGTTCTTCACGGAACTACTTGTTCATTATGAAACAGTATCTCCCACCAATCAGAGCTCAAGAAACAGTTGTGAGCAATTAGGTAAGGATAGAATCGCACCTCCGCTGTCTTCCAAGGCCTCCTATTTTAAATTTCACTGCGTGGCTAGTGTCATGTTGGGGGTATTTGAGGAGGCCAGGGTCAAATACAAGGTATTCTCTGCGTCCCATGCACTCTGTTCAGTACATACAACTGATGAAATCTCGACAGATATTTATGAAAATTTATGTTCGAACATAAGATATTTATAATCATCGTCGAACATAAACAGTTGTATGCAACTCGCCTATAATGGTAGTTAAGATTAACGTATGGAAATTATAAAACTCGGTTCGCTCGTTTTATAAACATACTCGTGTCTTAATTATTGTCATTATAGGCTCGTTGCATAATGTACATAGCAGATATGATCGCCGTTGTTGTTATTTCATTTCAGAGCTTGGGACATTTTGGCCATCCGGCCAGAGTAGTTGGGAGCACGTTGAACTTACCTGATAACCTGTATTTATGTGATGACTGTAGGTGTTCCGAAGAGAGCTTTTTCTATGTTTCAATAATCATTACTCTAGTTAGGGGCCAATAACCTAGATGTTAGGTTCTTTAAAACAACAATTATCATCATCATCATCATTACTCTTGGTGGAACGGAACGTTATACCATAAATATCACGGGAGTTATAGAATTTCATTTAAAACCGAACAACGCATTCCACAACTGCCAATGTTGACAATAAATCTGAAAGGGTGATATTTTCCACTATAATTTATGGCTCTTGTACGTGACGAGTGTTACTGAACACCACAGTACTTACGGCAGTAGGGACCTGGTGGCAAGCCAACATAAAATAAGCAGAGGAGCAGCCTCGAACTGGAATAATTGAACGTCGCGTGTCACAGTATCGCATTTTGCCAGGTGTCCAATGAATCCAAACCAGTTTTCTGGTTATTAAATTATCTATTATCTGCCTTGGCTTTGATAGCTGACTTGTTGCGTGGTCTCCGAACTTACACTAACTAGAGGTCTAAAATCAGTGTGCGAGAGTACTATGTCCGTTCCCAGGTGACTGACGATGGCCCGGCTCGACATATTCATTTGCCACGGAAAAAGACCGAGTAATAAAATTGAGGAATAAATTGTATGTCTAAATCTTAGCTTGTAAACATCAAAATTAGCTGGCTTCGTAATTTTGAAAAATAATTAATAATCTTGGGGGTTGAAGTGGAAAGAAACGTGTGTCTCCTCAAGCTAAAACTCCTTTAACCCACAGAAATCGAGGACCAACATCTACAAATATGAATCTTAAAATATTTTGTTAAAGTCTCAATAATTTGGTATATTGGCTTTCACGGCCAGTGAATTAAAACTCAGCAATTCTTCTATGTTTGTTATATCTTATAGGATTGTCGGGGAAGGGTTTCTGTCCTAATTTAAAAGTCATAATGAATTGAAATATCAAATAAATTCCTTCCAACGATCAGTCCTATTCTTAATAAATACAGGAGATGTTAAAACCCCATTGGACTTTAAGGCATTCGGTTATCTGTCCTATTAAACACACTAAAAGATTGACGTTATCAGTGTTATGCATATTTATCTCCTCTGCGAAAAAAATACCTATGACTCATTAAATACATACTCGCTCTAAGTTTCATACATATACGGGGGCTGTTTATTTCTCAGCCTCCGATTTTGCATCTAAGTAACCAAGAGATAGGAGGGTGCCAGGTTTGTGCTTCGTGCAATTGCATAGCGTTTCACCTACAACCTTAGTCATTGTGGTCTCCAATTTACCAGTCATAGCCAAGCTACGGGCAATTGAATATGGCCGCTACCATCGATATTCCCGCCAAGTGTGAGTTGCACAGTGTGATACGTCTTCTGCAAGCAGAGCAATTCAGAGCCAACTAAGAGGCATGTTTTCGTTTGGCGTGGTTCTGATCCACGACAAAGTACGACCACGTTGTGCCAACGTGACGAAAGTTCTTCTTAAAACATTGAACTGGTAAGTTTTCTACCGTCCACCATTTTAGTCCAAACCTAGCACCTAGTGATTTTCAACTCTTTCTAGACTCAATGGTATCGTTGGGTGGCAAAGCCACGCCACCAACCAAGAACTTTAGGAGACTGTCCAGAACTACCCACCTCACTAGTGACATAATTCAAAGCAGAGGACATTGGAAAGCTGGTGTCACAATACCGTAAATGCCTCTATCGTAATGGCGATTATGTTGAAACATAAATACAAAACAACAAAATTACTAGTAATAAAATCATATTGTTATATCAATCTGTATTCCTTATAGCCCATCGGAAGTTGAAAAAAAATAGTCCTCGTATATTAACAAATACGAGGCACGTTCAGAAAGTAAGCTCCGTTTGGTAATAAAATTAAATTGTGTACAGATACAGAAAAAATATTTATTGCACAGCATTCTACACCTCTTAAACTAATTTTCCACATAACTGCCGAACTTTTGCAGGCATTTGTCATAGCGTGGCACAAGTTTTTGGATACCTTCTTCATAGAAGTTTGCCGCCGACCCATAAACGAGAGTGAAGACTCCCCTTAAGATATCCTACTGTTTGGCCATCACTGTTAGGCAAATTGCGTATGTGGTCAGGAGAACTCCTAAACATACGCAGTTCTCCTGGTAAGCACGCAATTTGCCTAACAGTAGTGGCCAAACAGTAGGATATCTTAAGGGGAGTCTTCACTCTCGTTTATGGGTCGGCGGCAAACTTCTATGAAAAAGGTATCCAAAAACTTGTGCCACGCTATGACAAATGCCTGCAAAAGTTCGGCAGTTATGTGGAAAATTAGTTTAAGAGGTGTAGAATGCTGTGCAATAAATATTTTTTCTGTATCTGTACACAATTTAATTTTATTACCAAACGGAGCTTACTTTCTGAACGTGCCTCGTATTTTACGGTTGGTTGGTTCTTAAGTTTAGGGGCTGCGACAATGTGGTCATGGAGCCCCGTGTACTTTGGGTGTGTGTAGAATCTGTCTGATAACCGGTGTTAATTGTGATGACTGTATTAGTGTGTGTTACCTGTTTTTAATTCAAGTAAGGACTGCACACTTTTGAATTTTTTAAAAGGTTCCTATTTTTGCCGCCAAACACCACCATCAACAACTAATAGTTCAGAACTTAGCTACCAGACGCCACCGAAGTCGGCTCTTGGCAACGAACTATGAACCTAAGAGTGTTGTTTACATTCTTAACCTATACAATTTAGCTTCACACAGGTGTAATTAGTGGAAGGTTCTTTAACATGCCATAAATCTATGACATGGGACCACCAGCTTTACTTCCCCTCCGAAGGAAGGCATACTGAGGGATTTTTAACGCTCTTGAAAAATACCGACGACTTCGGACGGTTGAGCTGTTACAAATCTAATTAGTTGCTCCTCATCCTATCGGGGTTTATTGTTCTTTTTTTGGACAATTTTCATTTATGAAAAAATAGGCTTATGGGATCAACTTTTGTCCGTGTGTGTGTGTATGTGTGTATTCCCCTCTAATAAAATCTAAACGATCAAAGCTATTTCAATGAAGCCCAGTAAGTGCATACTACCTTGCTCAACTTCGTCCGTGTCTTTTAAATTTGAATACATTTCCCCAATCTAACATGGCGGCTGAGTGGAATATTTCACTGGCATTCTATATGTCCGCTTAAGTAACATACATCACCATGAACGTTTGTACGTTGATAATGCGTACTTTTAGAAGGTCATCTATGTGACTTTCATAAACCTCATAAGTACAAAACGAACATGGCGGCCAAGCGAAATTGATAGACATTTCTCGCGATTTCATCATCCGAACGCAGTGAAACATGGTACAGTAAATGTTTATGCACATTGTAATGCACTGATATTTAATTTAGTTCAATTGTTTACTTAACTTTTATTTCTTATGCTCTAATCTTGTGATCAAAGTGAAAGTTTGTATAATGAACCTATGCAATGATCTTCATCTGATGGTAGGTATTACCCCACGGCCTACACATATAACAATCCAACATGGCGACCATCCGAAATATTTAGATGGTTTTCAATACCTACGAATGTATTACAGGAATCAAACCAAAATTTTGTATGTTGATACAGGCTTTTAACCTAAGTTAACCCATGGATTATTTAATAACATGGTGAGCACAAAACCAACATGGTGGTGACGCGAAATTTGAATATTTTAAATGATTTTTCTCGCGATTTTTCATCCGAACGCTGTGAAACTTGGCACAGTGTATCTTCATTCAAGCCGCAATATACTGATGTCTAATCTAATGGAATTTTATGAGAATTTAAAAATAGTGGCTGTAGATTTTTTTTAAATCTCGTTTTCTTTTCTCGTGTCCAGTGGTATATATGAAAACAGGCTATTTAGTTCTTCACGGAACACCTTGTTCTGTTTCATTTTATCATCCAAGTTTATCATTTGGTTGTAATAATTGTTAACCCATTGTTACCGTAAAATAAATTGTTACTAATAACAGCGTCACCCACCTTCCCTGGGGCACTCAATTTCCTTACACCCTGTGTTTCTGTTTGCGTTTCTAGAAAGTATATTGTGTTACTGTACCTCAGCGTGCGAGGTAGTAGAGCTCAAAATCATGTCTTGGTTGCCGCGGATCAATCTCCTATATGCCGTGCAGTGTCTTCTCTTCCCCCGTCCTGTGTCCACCCCATGTTCCCGACGTGGCTGTGGTCTCTCTCACTTTATCTCCCTGGGATTGTTTCGTTCTTTCCCAGTAAGGCCAGTTAATTAGGGTAGATTGCCAGGAAGAAGCAAGTCGGGAGAGAGAGGGTTTGGCAGGGATTTTCTAGTCGTGCTATTAGCAGGAAATCGTGTCATGTAGGAGAGCCACATTATTAGCGTATTTAACCTCTGGCTAATAGGGAACAGGGTTCTGAGTTCGATCTTTGCGGGTGGTTACTCCCACAGTGTGATGCGATCTCGTATTGATCCCTTAAGTGGAGACTAAGTGGGCATGCTGGGAACTTGTAACATGACAGTCATTTGTCAAGCCATCATCTTACACTACGTCTCTTGTCGCGGAGTGAGCTCAAGAGCTTCAGATGCTTGATACTCTCTCCAACTTCGCTCTTTCTTTCAGCTAGAAACATAACAATTTCTTCGTTTTGTTCTTCTCACATAGAAGATGGAAATGAAATTGCTTTGAATTTATGTGACCCGTAAAACTCAAGTCACTCCAGAACTTCTATAGATATTGAGCAATATTTTCTACACGTACTCTGCAGACTTCCACACTTTTACGCGTAAAATACTGTAAATGATATAGGAGTTACTTGTGTATTTATTTATTTATTTGTCCACCTCTTGGTGTAGCAGCTAGCATTCTTAGCGGTCACCCTGAAGATCCAGGGTCGATTAACCGCTCTGCTAAGAAATTTACTTCTAATAATAATAATAATGTTATTGGTTTTACGTCCGTTTTAACTACTCTGGATTTTAGAGACGCCGGGGTGCCAGACCTTTGCCCCGAAGGGGATCTTTAACGTGCCAGTAAATCTACTGACAAAATTTTCTTCTGGTCTGAAGGTTGGAACGGGATCAATTCAGCCTGTTGAGACAAAACTGAGAAGAGGTGGGTTCGATTCCTGCCAAGGATATCCTAGAAGTTGTTTTCCGTGGTTTCCCGTTTCTGCTCCAGAAAAATGTCGGGATAGTTTCTAAACTCTTGAACACGGCTGCCTCTTTCCCAATCCTCACTTATACAAAATCACTAACTAATAGAGACACGGCAATAATACAGGCCATAGAACAAATTCTATATACTTGAGAGGATCGTAAAATAAGGTTACCGTCACACTGGAAGATCAGTTAGAAAGTTTAGTCGAGAGCCGGCAACGCGGCTGTGTGCAGTCATCCCCATACTCTCAATTCCACCTAACCCGGCGTCACACTATCGCACAGTGTTGGCTCAACAGCCGTCCGTGACAGTTGTCCTGCGTCCTGCTACCGCCAACTCGTGCCGTAATTCAGTTTATGCGCTGCATAACTGGTACTGTAAAGTCTACACCTCGCCACTGGTTACCCGTTCTTAGTCATATCCCACCACCCCACCTGAGGAGAAGGGAAGCTCTGCTGAGAGAAGCAAAGAAGATCCGGTCATCTCCCTCATTACCAGTTCACCAGGAATTTTGTTACCCATCGCCACAACGAACTCGATCTAGGAGACCAGCAAGTGTATTGGCCGGCCGACTCTTCAGGGACAATTTCAACCTAAACCGGAGCTGGCAGGAAGAGTGGTCAAATCAACATCTGGTACTAATGCTCATGAGATAAATCCAACTCGGAAAATGAATCGATTTGACCTCCCAAGAAAACTATGGTGTCGCCTCAACAGACTGAGAACTGGGCATGGACGCTGCGCCATAAGTGGGGCCGGATGGATTCTCCAATGTGTGAATGCAGTGGAGAAGAGCATACCATGGACCATGACATCCTGCGCTGCCCTCTTCATGCCTACTCCGGAAGCCCCAGCGACCTGTTTCATCTTTCAGTAAGTGATGTTGTAAGGTTGAGGAGTTTGGACCTGGACTTATAAATTTCTTGTTGTACTCACCAAAGGATTAAATAAATGAATTCAGTTTCTAAATGCGAAGGGGGTTCCACCTAAAGACACTCATCGACAATTGGTGGAGGAGTAAGGTGAGAAGTGTATGGCCGTTCAGCACGACCTCAAATGTTGTCGGAAGTTTACAGGCGGTCGTAAGGATATTAATGATGCAGAATGGAGCGGAAGACCCTCGGTTTCCAACGCGACCATCCAAAAGGTACAAAGAATATTGCTAGAATATCAGAGGATCACTATTCGTGACCTCGCTCATCGACTTCCCGATGTTTCGCCTACCACAATTCACAAGATCTTGACGGACAAGTATTGCAAGGTGTTCATGCGGTAAATGCTCACGGACATTCACAAGTAGTAACGCGTCCAACACTTGGGTTGACGACGTTTCCGCACCAACGTCGACGTTAACTACGAGGTATATCGCTATCTCAATGGGTTGGCGACGATCTTCTTTGATACGGGCATACGAAAGCTGGAGTAGCGTCAACAAAAAGGCTTGAATCGAAATGGTGATTACGTTGAAAAATAGAACGATGTTTAATATTTCAACGATGTATTGGCCTTTGAAACTAAAGTGGGAAATTAGGGAACCTTATTATACGATACACCGTCGTATACACACACACCCAACTACACAGGACTGAAATTACCACGATGTCCAAGCTCCTAAATGAAACAACAACAACAAAATCAAGATACAGTATTAGCGTTTCAAGATACGAATTCCGGTAGCCAAGGTTGGGACTATTATTTTTATAATTATATGTCATGCTGTGAGCTTGCTTCGTTGACAGGTACAGTCACGTGGTTACGGTATAACTCAGCTCCAGTAGCCTCAGTCATTGTCTTACTCTCCGTGGTGACATGAGCTCCTAATAAGTTTAGCTGTGCTGTTGATACGCACCTTTCTTAATCCGCCCATTATCGTTATTAACTATTCCATTCACAACTCGCAATACAAGTTCTGTCTAACACAAGTAGCACGCGCAATACTGTTTGACTTATGTGGAAACAGCACTCTGTCTTCGCTGTGTCCCCCAAGGCTCCAGTCGCTGGCACAGCTAGATTCAGCGGCAGTCGTATCTTGAAAGGCTAATATATAAAGATAGTTTTGAAGCCTTTTTTTAAGTTTTGCCTTATTAATAATTAATATAGGTTGCCACGGTGGGTGAGTGGTTAACGTGTCGCTCTACTGACCCCCCAAGCATGCAGGTTCGCTCCTGGCCGTGGTAAGTAATTTTTGAAAGGCGGCAAAAATACGACACGCATGCCATAAGATGTTGGCATGTCAAAGAAACCATTTGTATTCATTAGGCCGTGTTCATAATGGCAAAATTAATCTCGGGAGTTTCCGCCAACACAAAGTTCCTCATTTCTCTACTAGAAAGCGCTGTAGTGTTTAAGGAGTTTAGATATCTAACCTCCTTGATTTTCATAGTGCTTCAAGGAACAACGATAATTGACATGCAAGCTACCCTCCGGATGTCAAATAACAAAGTTTGCACCCGGCACCCGAAGCCATACGATATGATTATTATCATCTATATTATATAATACGGTAAGGTGTATGTTTCACAAAACTCAAGCTCCTAAACCAGAGGGAGTTAGAAGGTGTGGTTTGTACCAAAATCTTCCAAATGGACTCAATAGTACAGGAAAAATCTTGCTTTTCTTGAAAAGTCAACGGAAATATATTTATTTGTTTAAAAAGTGTGTTTAAACAAATAAAGTTGAATCTAATAACTTCACGGACAGATTGTCGCTAGGCGACAACGACTAGCTCTGTAACATGATAGTCAAAGCCGCATCAATACTGAACCTGACTTGTTGGGCAGATTGACCGTCTTAAAGATTGTCGCTGGGCGACAACGACTTACTCTGCATCATGATAGTCCGTTAAAAATTGCTAAAGGACATTGCCCATCTTACAGAATATGGTTGACCTCGGCAACGCCGTGAATAGAAAGTAGAGTGTACATCTTCATCGTAGATTCAACGACCCCTTCTAATCCATTTTAAATACGTACGCTTTTGGTAACTATTTTAACTACGTGTTCCCCTTCTCAACCAGCACAGTTGTGGGAGAAATACCAAGCCTACATGGCCGAAGATATTCTGCGCAGAAGGCGTCAAGAAACATAAAATCATGGCAAGGATTTCACAGAAGAAATATACAATGAAGCTAAATAGCAAGTAGAATCTGTGTCGCCAGTTTCTCGCGGGAGTTTCCACTATTAGATCTAGATCTACGAGCTGTGGCAACAGTTGGTAGCAAAACTGAATTTATGATTTGTTTATGTTGTAGCTTTGTTGATGATTAGTAAGTCGATCGAGACGGCCGCTACGATAAACTAATAAAAACGTCAGTAAACTCAATCAAATGTGCTATAGAGCTATCGTCCCGCTCACTTTAGTTCTGTCTGTCGCTCTGTATACGTGTTAGAATGAGTTACGAAGATTTGAATATAAATGACATTCCAACGGCTCATCCTGTCATTCCGATGTGCAAAGATGGGTCATGTCTATTCCATTCCTTATCTTACTGCGTTTTTGGTTCTACGGAAATGTTTCTTCAAATACGTGAATCTATTATAAATCATGTTACGAGTAACTGGGATAGATTTCAATGCTGGACATACAATCATCACACTGGGGAGTGACAACCATACTTCTCCCGTCGAGTATTATAACGACATGATACGGCTATCAACTTATGGTACTACATGTGAACTCACTGCTGCTGGTGATAAATATCCTTTCACATTTGGAGAATATAGTGGTAGACAGTGTTTGTATTTCTTCGGTAATTCTGGAAATACTGTTAAACGACTACACTTAACAGATGAATACAATAGTAGGCATTTCGATATTTATGAGGAAATGAATCCTAGCATTAGAATTCCTACCCATGTTGTAATTCCCTCAACTAATAATCAACAAGCGAAACGCAGATGACCAATGAAAGTTCTCCTGTTCTTACTATATAATACGCTAAGGTGTATATTTTGCAAAACTCAAGCTCCTAAACCAGAGGGAGTTAGAAGGTGTGGTTTGTACTAAGGTCTTCCAAATCGTCTCAGTAGTAGGCCTATAGGAAAAATTTTGCATTTCTTGAAAAGTCAACGGATATATATTTATTTGTTTATAAAATGCTTTTAAACAAATAAACAAGACGATAGCCCCTGGCAGAAATGTTTCGCGCACAGCCCGCAAAGCACTAGAGCCGGATGGGCAGTCTGTACACTTGGGGCGCACACAACCCATTATGCGAGAGTTCTCGCACGGGTCCGCTAGTTATTAATTAATATTGTACCTTTCAGTTGATAAAAACAAAATCATTCTAATTACTGGAATCTGTGAAAAATACCCTGAAATAAATTACATGCGATTAAGATTGATATATTTTGTTTTGGAGGGCCGAGACTGTCTGTGGGTGCCACTGTAGGTTTGATAGTGTTTTGTAGAGCTATTTGTTTTGCATATTTGGATCTGATTATGCTCGCTTGATGACTGAAACTTGACATCCCTTAGTCTTCTTGTTCTTCTTCTTCTTCTTCTCCTTCTTGTTCTTCTTCTTCTTCAATACCCCCTCCCCCCCCCCCCTGGCACTACAGCCCATGAAGGACCTAGGCCTAACAAGCGACCGCTGCCCAGCCATTTGGCCTGCAGATATTGGGGTGACGCGTGATCAGTGCATCGGGTCCCCTCGGCCGTTAATCTTGGTTTTCGTGATCGAGGCGCTGCCTCACCGTCAGACAGCTACTCAATTGTCCTCACGAGGCTGAGTGCACCCCGTTCCAGCCCTCACGTCAGTTTCTAAAATCCCTGACGGAGCCGGGAATCGAACCCGGGGCCTCAGGTGAGAGGCAGGCACGATATTCCAACACCACGGGGCCGGCTCTTCTTCAATAGTCCATAATAATTTATATGTAAATCTTAATTCATTCTTCACTTATTCCAGTGATTGGAATTATGTTTATCTTGACCGACTAAAAGCTACAATAATAAAGGTTAATACCACGCGCCAGGAAATGTTCTCCGCAGTGACTGCCAGCTTCTGCCAGAGGTAGCATCAGCAGTTTAGTTGGCAGCACGGTGTCCTTGACAGGCTGAATCCCACACGTGTTTTACCTCGCTTAATGTAACCAGTGAACATGCTGAACGCAGTCTTCAGCGAAACGTCAGGACGACAAAATGTCCTTAGAACACGGCCTATAAGCCCGTGAAACAGAGATACCTATTACAAAGTTTACTGTTTGTTTGTTTTAATACGAGGGCTGTTTTTTTAAGTAACGGCCGTTTTTTAAAAGCCCGTAGTTAGTGCGCACGCCGCAACACGCGTGCACGCTACCTCCCGGCATCCTTTCCGAAAAGGCAGGCGACAGTTGCAGCTGTGTAGCTAACCTGTACGCTGAACTGTGCATTTTTACAATGTAAAGAGAGGTACGATTTGTGATACGTTTTTTGAGTGCAATAAACATGTCGGTTGCAGACATTCATCGTCAGCTTTCTGAAGTGTATGGTGATAATGCAATGACGGAAGGTAAAGTGCGAAAATGGGTACGCGAGTTCAAAAGTGGCCGTAAAAATGTTCAGATGACTTGGTGACTGCAATTGACACGAAAATTCACGAGGACCGAAGATTCACGATAACCACTCTGTCAATGGATTTTCCTCAAATGTCGCCGACGATGAAGAAGTGAAAACAGCCGTGAATTCTTGGTTGTCAGAGCAGGCGGCAAACCTTTATACAGAGCGATTTCAGAACTTAATTTAAGGTATGACAAGTGCCTAAATAAACAAGGCATCTATGTAGAAAAATGGAGGAAGGTATGTAAAACCAAAATATAAATGTGGTTTCAAAATAAAATGTTCGGTTAATTTGTAAAAAAAAAACGGCCCTTACTTAAAAAACAGCCCTCGTACAAGCGACAGTCATGCTGCCAACGTAACTACTGATGCTAGCTTGTAGACACTGAGGCGAACATTTCCTGGCGTCCTGTATATGCGTCATTCGAGATATGTACGAAGTTGAGGCGAAGAATTTAAATGTTCAGGCAAAAGTTACTATATTTATATAGATTAGCCTACGTCACACGGTATTCATGCTTCGTCATTTTAGTTGCAATAGGAGCTTAACGTTTAAGTTTGAGGGTCTTACATCTGGGATTGAGCTGTGGTTGCACTTGTGTACATGACGGTGGGGAAGTCAATGAGCTATCGCACCACACACTATTGATTGATCGCTGTGATTCACTCCATGTCGACGTACTGATGGGGCATTAAATGCTTAGGGATGGGGTGCTGACGTCACGTGAAGTCTGATGATTGCTGGAGAACACATGACCCTTGCGATGTCCTCCAGTGAGAGAGGGTGCAGCGGAACATACAATACTCCATGCTGGAGGACACCGCCTCGTGACATTCTTGGCTGCCACCTCATGGTCAAGGTTCCAGATCAGCGCTGCCAAGAAATTAAATTCTGAAACTGGATATTCTCAAATTCGTGAAGCAAAATTAACAAATATTTATTTCCATTCCTCCTGAACCTTTCTAGAAGGGGTTTTCAAAGTTTTCTCACTCCCCAAGGCAAATACCGTGATAGTGCATATTTTAACATGGCATTAACTTAGGGTTTGGTGAAAAAAATCAATTTTCACTTATTTTCAAATTTTGGGTTCTCAACATATTGAAATATAATAGGAAGTTTGTTTAGAGCAATTATGTTAATCTATTTCCAAGAAGAGATTTAATGCATTCTGTAAACTTTGGAAAACAATTAATTAATTCTTTATTCTACATTTGCAGACATTTCCTTGACAGCCATTTCTTATAACTTGCATTTTTATGCAAATAAGGTTGGCCTACATTACGTATCTCAGAAATTACTTCACCAATCTACTTGAAATTTTCACAGTATCTTTATATGCATGTGTGCAATAATATGACTTAGAATAATGGCTGTAGTATTTACATAACTTGAGGAAAAATGCATTGCTTAAAAAACAAAGTTTTATTAAACATATAAAAACATAATACGTGTAAACTAGAACTATGATTGTTAATTGGATTGAAAACCATGAAATCTTCTACAACTGTATTTAGTTTTAGATCTTCAACTTTGACAGTTAGGTGATAAATATAGCTTTTGCTTAATATTTCGTTTTAAGAATTGATTAATTGTATTGATTGTAACAGTGAATGTTTTGCCTTTTCAGTAACTATTTTATCTTATAAAAGTGTAAATGTTGATATATTTCCATGTGGATTGATTCAGTTTTGGTGGTAGGATCATGTCTTGTGTTGCTGTTGCTTATTATAGAGGCTGCGGCATCGTAGTCATATAGGCAGGTGAATGTTGGTGTATGTAATTTATGTGATAGCCTGTGTTATTCTATGGCTGCACTAGTGTGTGTATTTGTAAATTAGGGAGAGGATTTGGAAGCAGATGGCCGTGGCCTTAAGTTGGGGACTATCCCAGCAATTACCTGGTGTTGAAACTGGGAAAACCTTTCCAAGGAGAGGTTGAAAATCGTTGTCTCCCCAGTCTAGAGATAGCCTGGTGTCATAACTTTGAGCGTTAACATACGCAGCTACCCCGGTCAGTAAAAAGGTAAACATATTGTCCACGCACCACGAGAAGTCAGCTGGGTGTGAACTGAAGATGCCTTCCAGCGTACCGTGTTCCACCTATTCCAAATACATTAAGTTGCTCATTACCTGCTTCACTCACTCAACGAATTCTCCCTTTGTCTTTACTCAGTGCTCTGACAAAAAGCATAAAGCTATGTGAGAATGTCAACAATAGAAAGGGAACAATACATGTTTTAAGCCGAATGAACAAAAAGCCCATGCGAGAGGTAGCAGCCGATATATTTAGGTCAGGAATTGACAGACCACGCATGCGCACTGCCACAACCCCCACTCCCCGTCACAGCTTGTTGAACTGACTTCTCCTAGCGCGCAAACAATAAATACAGCAGACAGATGCAATAATACTACATCGATCAAGATATGGCAACAGGCCTCCTTGATGATATCAGACCGTAGTCTATATTTCTTACAATGTTGCATGAACCCCAGCTTGCTGAGTCACCCCTGGCCCCATTCATTTGCCGCTAATTATTCCATGCTGCCCGGAGCTACAACTTGCATGGGGCGGGAAAATATATAGAGGAATAGGGGTTAATATTGTGGAGAAGGGATTCATTAGTGGTAATCATAACGGTTTAAATACTGAAGTGGTATTCTGAAGTCAAGAGGCCAGAGAGGAACGGGAATTGATCATTAATTTGTGAAAAGTAATTATAACGGCTTTATTAACATCGAAGGGTTATTACCTTCCTTGTAAATATGTGATTATTGAAATCGAGCATATCAGTTATTACTAAGCTTATGACAAAGTACACAAAATATATAACATAACAAGCTGACCCGGCAGACGTTGTCCTGCCAATCAAAGAAAGTGTTGTAACTTTGTTTTTTGGAAGTGCTTTTGGATACACAATATTTTTTTCAATTTCTGTTAACTGCCTCTAAACTATCGTGAAATGAATTAACTAATCTAGAAACAGTCGTGGGAGCGTGCACAACAACTCTCTCAATCAGATAAATGGCATATAACGCATACGGGATTTTGTTTAAATGATTCGTGTGCTGTCACTCATTTGTTGAATCTACTCGTGTTCTACCAATATTGTAAATGGATTTACCAAGTTGAACACCTTCCCTGGCTTGTACACAACAACTCATCAAAGTTTCATCGGAATCGGATGAATGACATATGAACGCATACGGGATTTTCTTTAAACGATTCGCGTGCCGTCACTCATTTGTTGAATCTACTCATCCGCTACCTATTGTAAAATAGATTTACTAAGCCTGAAACCTTCTCTGGAGTGTACTCAATGGTTCACCAAGGTTTCATCGCAATCGGATGAATGATATATGGCCGCATACGGGACATTGTGGAAACATTTGTTGAATCTACTCGTGCGCTACCTATTGTAAAATGGATTTATTAGGCCAGAAACCTTCCATAGGCTGTACACAACATCTCACCCAAGTTTCATCGTAATCGGATGAATGGTATTTGAACGCATACGGGACTTTATTGAAACGCTTCGCGCGTCGTCGCTCATTTGTAGAATCTACTCGTGCGCAACCTCCTGTGAAATGGATTTACTAAGTTAGAAACCCTCACGTAAGTGTACACAAACGTGTTTAAACGTTCGCGCGTCGTCGCTCATTTGTTGAATCTACTCGTGCGCTACCAATTGTAAAATGGATTCACTAATACAGAAGCCTCCCCTGGAGTGTACACAACATCTCACCCAAGTTTCATCGCAATCGGACGAATGGTATTTGAAAGCATACGGGACTTTGTTGAAACGCTTTGCACGTCGTCGCTCATTTGTTGAATCTACTCGTGCGCAACCTCCTGTGAAATGGATTACTAAGTTAGAAGCCTTCACTTAAGTATACAAAACAACTCATCAAAGTTTCATCTCAATTGATGAATGGAATATAAACTTATACGGGATTTTGTTGAAACGCTTCGCGTGTCGTCACTCATTTGTTGAATCTAGTCGTGCGCTACCTATTGTAAAATTGATTTACTAAGCCAGAAGCCTTCCCTGGAGTATACACAACATCTCACCCAAGTTTCTTCGCTATCGGACGAATGGTATTTGAACACATACGGGACCTTTGTGAAACGCTTCGAGCGTCGTCGCTCAT
Source organism: Meconema thalassinum (assembly GCA_946902985.2). Taxonomy (NCBI): domain Eukaryota; kingdom Metazoa; phylum Arthropoda; class Insecta; order Orthoptera; family Tettigoniidae; genus Meconema; species Meconema thalassinum. Next base: position 833,306,157 of record OX336390.1, on the reverse strand, counting down.
TTGTTGAATCTATTCGTGCGCTATCTATTGTTAAATGGATTTACTAAGCCAAACACCTTCCCTGGAGCTCACTCAACATATCACCCAAGTTTCATCGTAATCGGATGAATGGTATATGAACGCATACGGGACTTTGAAACGCTCTAACGTGCAGAGACAAACAGTAGAATTCGACATCACTGCCACCTTTGGTATAAAACACAATTTTCCGCCTCGGGCGGAGTGCATGGAATGGCGGTAGTTATACAGGTTGCGACCAGGTGGCTCTAACGTGCAGAGGCAAACCGTCCCAAGATATCAGCTTTCACCAAGGCCAAGGCTAGTGGTTTCCATGACGACTATTTTTGACTGTATATTTTGGTTCTAAAATTGTGTGAAAATTGTGGTTCTAAAATTGTGTTCATTCCACCTACCGGGTCAGATTGTGAATCTAAACCATACCTCGACCCACCCTAATATACATACCAAATTCCATCAAAATCGGTCCAGTCGTTTAGGAGGAGTTCAGTCACATACACACGTGTCGAAGAATTATATATATAAAGATTAGAAATAAATTTAAAATAAATCAACTAGGCAGCTGATAAGTTTAAAGTTGTAAATCTAAGTTGTCCAGTCACTCTATAGCGTTTGTAAAGTCTTGCACAAAGTCTTCCAGCGTTACCAAGTATGCTCTGTTACAACGTTGGTTGGTTGGTTCCTCAGTTTAGGGGCTGCGACAACGCGGTCATTTAGCCCCGTGTTCTTGGGGTGTGTGTGTCTAAATCTGTCTGATAACCGGTGTTTATTGTGATGACTGTATTAGTGTGTGTTATCTGTGTTTAATTCAAGTAAGGACTGTAGACTTTGACATTTTCAAATAGTACCTACTTTTGCTGCCAAACGCCACCGTCAACGACTAGTAGTTCAAAACGTAGCTACTAAGCGCCACCGTAGTCGGCTCCTGGCAACGAAGGTGGGAACCTAAGAGCGTTGTTAACATTTTTAACCTACATATTTTAGCTTCACACAGGTGTAATTAGTGGAAGATTCTTTAACATGCCATAAATCTATGACATGGGACCGCCGGCTTTACTTCCCCTCCGAATGAAGGCATACTGAGCGATTCATAACGCTCGTAAATAATCCGACGACTTCGGCCGGGTTTCAACCCGCGATCTTGGGCACAAAACTCAGCATGTCACCTACTACGCCACCGAAGCCGCTACTGATACAAAAATCTGTAACGATGCGACGAATGGTCTGTCTCGGCGCAAAGTCACAGTTCGGTAACGTTTTTATGCCCCACTTACATAGCAACGAGCAACATCGCCCATTGTTGTTTCGTACTCTGTTAAGGGCAACCCACGTTTTACGTGGCAGATCAAAACCGCCTGGTGGGAGTTGGCTACAAAGTAGTGACTGCCATTCCTTCGGGCTGCGTTGTTCCAATCCTGTTTCCATTCTGATGAAATATTAAACCCTCTCCTGACCACCTATTGGGCTTTTAATACAGATGGAAAATGTGATTTCAAACGACCAAATTTATGAATTATGTCTTCATAAATTAAGTGAGCTACGTTCCCTGATATTTTTGTGAACTCACGGATCAGATGGTTATATCTCCTTAGTGCTTGCCACGGCGGGTGAGTGATTAACGTTTCGGTCTACTAACCCCAAGCTTGTAGGTCCGCTCCTGGCCGTGGTAAGTGATTTTTGCAAGTCGGCAAAAATTACGACACGTATGTCATACTATGATGGCATGTCAAATAACCCATTTGAATTCAGTAGGCCGTGTTCATAATGGCAGAATTAATCTCGGGAGTTTCCGCCAACACAAAGTTCCTCATTTTTCTTCTAGAAAGCGCTATTGTGTTCAAGGAGCTTAGATATCTAACTTCCTTGACTTTCATAGCGCTTCAAGGAACAACGAAATTCGACATGCAAGCTACCCTCTGGGTGTCAAATAACAAAGCTTGCACCCGGCACTGAGGCCATACGAAAAATATAATAATAAAACAAAAGAAAAAAATCTCCTTTGTCTTGGTGGTTCGATATGGCTCAGCACAGGCAACCAGAAAAGTGGAGTAGATGTTATTGTACCACTGATGATGCGCATTGTCTGATTCAGGAAAGTGTCGATCTTCGTAACATATGGGCTGTTCAACCACATTGAAGAACAGTGCCGTGCTGTTTAATATACCAGACCCATAGCAGATGATCGAAGAACGGATGCAAAAGCTCCCCATGTAGAGTCATCAAGTTTCATGATAATGTTGTTCCTTGTCCTCAGTTCAGCAGCACTCTTAACCAAGTGTGTCTTGAAGGATAATGTCCGTTCCAGAGTAACTCCAAGAAGATAACTGAATGCCACTATTGTAGATAACTATTTCCATTACGCCCTGAGTGGTTTAGATACGCACAGCGTTGCTTTTGTTAGAGAAAATGCTGACCTCTATAACCTATTGTGGGTGCCTGGACCATAAATTCTGGCGTATCAGCGATAGAGGCATCTATATTCTATACTAAAATGGAGCAGCTATTTCTGAAACAGTTCGTGTGAACGAACTGCAAATCAGGCCATAATGATACGTCAGAGAGACTGACTAGCTCTCCCAGAAGTGGTATTCCGTGGTTTTCCACTTATTTTGTTGGCTAATGCTAGGATGATAACCAATTCCAACTTACGACCACCTCTTCCCCAGTCCTCGATTAAATTATTCAAGAAAAGTGTAGCGCCCTAATTGACGCCGGTAGGCGAACATCATCGCTACTCGGTAAGTGCCACTTGGATCACGCCCCACAGTTCATTTCTATTTCTATCCACTACGATCACAAAGAAATATTAGGGTACTTGTTAGCTGACCTCTCACTCTGCGGACCATCTCTCAGACGTCAAATATTCACTCATTCTCCCAGATTATGGTTTCCGTCTTATTTTGTCTCATTCAGGGTTCGCACCTTCAGAAAGTATATGAACTTAGCTGTTCTGATTTTCATTATCACAAGTTACAGTTAATATATTCATGGCTTCTACATCAAGTACGCAACACGACCTAACATGTGACGAACCTTATTGGGTAACTATGCAGTCATGAAAACTAGAAACACTTCGAGTTTAGAAGGCAGGACATTTAAGCACCTCAAAGGAATTTATCGGAGACATGGATATTTAGTTCCGATTTCATATGTCAGCCAATTTTATTGAACTTAAAATCAAGTGTTCTTGTGTGGGGTTTCGCCTAGGACACCAAGCTGGCTCATCGGCGGCCTCTTGGTGTCCCCGCACAAGACACGGCACAAACCTAGAAGAATTGCTGAGTTTTAATTCACTGGCCGTGAAAGCCAATATACCATCTTTTTGGAAGCCTTCAGAGGGAGGTTAAGGCTGCTTGAGCTTTTAGTTCTCGCAGTCAAGAGGTGTAGATGCACCTAATATAAAGGGAGGTGGCGCGCAGTTCGTCACTCCTGTGGGGGTCCGGGCGGGGACACCAAGAGCCCGCCGATGAGCCAGCTTGGTGTCCTAGGCGGAACCCCACACAAAACACGGCACACACCTAGAAGAATTGCTGAGTTTTAATTCACCGGTCGTGAAAGCCAATATACCATCTTTTTAAAATCTAGTCTTCACATTATTAATAATTTTGAAAATAGCAAATGTGATTAAGACGCGTCCAGCAAACGTATAGAAGGATATGTTCTTCGCTGTTGCTAGTCATTGTCATGTTCCCATGCTTCCCTTTCCCATCCCCTACATATATTATGGTGCCATGCCCTATTCCAAATAACTAACGTTGCATTTCTCTTGTTTACAGGTGAGTACTCGTTTCCTGCGACTGGTGACGGCAGACTGTGAGTTACTCAATACTTGTTCTTTCATTAAGGGGCCCGTGATATCGTACTCCATGTACTTAAATATGTGTTAATTAATTAATTATCGTATGGCGTTTAGTGCCCGGAGTGTCCGAGGACATGTTCGGCTCCCCTGAGTCTGTAGCTGCTTCCAGCAGACACCCTTAGGGTGAGCTATAAGTTCCGTTCAACTTCAAGTAGTTCCAACTTTCGCTACGAGATATCAATGATACCTAGTGGTAAACGTTGGAACTTTGATAGAGCGTTCCGAAGAAATCTAACCTAACAATTTTGCTTCACACAAATTTAATCTGTGGAAGGATCATTTACATGCCATAAATCTATGACATGGGACCGCCGGCTTTACTTCCCCTCCGAAGGAAGACATACTGAAGGATTTTTAACGTTCTTAAAAATTCCGACGACTTCGACCGGGTTTGAACCCGCTATCTTGGGCACAGCAGTTCAGCATGCTACCAACTTATCTCTCTGATAAGGGCTCAGTGGCGTAGTTGGAAGCATGCTGAACGGCTATGCCCAAGATCGCTAGTTCAAACCCGGCCGGAGTCGTCGAATGTTGAGGAGCGTGAAATTCCTTCAGTGTCCTTCCTTCGGAGGGGACGTTAAGCAGGTGAGTCCATGCCAGAGATTTATGGCATATAAAAGAACCTATCACTACTATTGGTACTGTGTAGCAAAATTTTTGGGTAATATATAGTTGGTTAGAAACGCTCTATCAAGTTCCAACGTTCGCTGCTAGGTGTCAGTGACAGTGGCATCTCTGTTAGCCAAAGTTGGAACAACTTGAAATAGAACTTGATGGGGGAGCCTAGGGTTGTTCAATTAAAAATAATAATAATTATTATTATTATTATTATTATTATAATATTAAATAATAAATCTCTCTGATCTGTGTTATACGAGTATTATTGTATGTATTTATAATTAGACCTAGGATTGGTATAGGGGAAGCCTCCGTGGCTTAGGCGGCAGCACGCCGGCCTCTCACCGCTGGGGCCGTGGTTCAAATCCCGGTCACTCCATGTGAGATCTGTGCTGGACAAAACGGAGGCAGACAGGTTTTTCTCCGGGTACTCCGGTTTTCCCTGTCAAAATTTCATTCCAGCAACACTCTCCACTATCATTTCATTTCATCTGTCATTCATTTAATCATTGCCCCAGAGGAGTGCGTCAGGCTTCGGCAGCCGGCACAATTCATATCCTCGCCGCTAGTTCGGGGCTTCATTCATTCCATTCCTGACCCGGTCGGAGACTGGAAGCAGGCTGTGGATTTTCATTCATTGGTATAGGGACGGCTCTAGCAAGGTAACACCCCATCACATGCCTTGTTTAGAGGAGGATAGGTGAGGAGGGAATTTAACCAAGGTTATTGAATGAATGATCGTGTCGCCTCCGAAGAGGCCGAGTGCAGGTCATTCTAATTAACGCCCGTGGGCGACCTGCACGTCGTAATGAGGATGAAGTGATGATGAAGACGTCACATACACCCAGTCCCCGAGCCACGGGAATCAACCACAGGGGATTAAGGTCCCTGATGGCTCGGCCGGGAATCAAACCCAGAGCACTTCGGGCCAAAGCCTAGCACGCTAACAATTTAGCCACGGATCCGGACATTGCTTATTGATTTCAATGAACCTGGTGTCTTCATCACAGGGGAATGGTACTGCGCAATACTGGAGAAATTATGGCATGCATTTAAGGTGAAACGTCCGGGAATACTGCTGCTTCATGATAACGCGCGTCCCCATACTGCTAAGGTCTAAACGCAGATGGTAGGCCAACTCAGGTGGGAGACTCTCGAGTAGGCGCCCTATAGTCCTGATTTCTCCACATGCGATTATCACGCATTCGGTTCCTCAAAATGGGCCTAGAAGGGTCGACGATTTCTATCGGACGAGGTTGTGCAGCAGGTGGTTATGGACTTAATCACACAGGAGGACACGGTGTCTTACCACATGGGGATCTTCAATCTGAAGCGTCATCGGTAGGATGAGTGCCTCAAAACTCAAGGTGATTTAGCCTGATTGGCTAATGATTCTGGACTGTACAGCCATCAAACGGAAACTTTTTAATCATGCCTTATACAAGGCCATATACTGTATATACGATCCTACGTTGTCAGTAAGTTTCGTCACTGTAGCTCGATAAGTGATGAGTGTTATTTATTTTCATATATTTTTAATTTCAAGATGGTGGTTGCGTGTTATATTCAATCTCACCTAGTCATCACGTTGGTAACAGAAGTTCTGTACATACAAAACGCCTGATTCGGTGGGATATTCGGCAGCATGCTGAACTGCTAAGCCCAAGATTGCGAGTTCAAACCTGGACGAAGTCGTCGGATTTTTAAGAGCGTCAAAATCCTTGAGGATGTGTTCCTTCGAAGGAAAAGTAAAGCTGGCGGGTAAATGTCATAAATTTATGGCATGAAAAATAACCTACCACTACAATTGGTAGTGAAAAATTCCACAGCCTGCTTCCAGTCTACCGACCGGGTCAGGGAATGGAATGAATGAAGCCCCCATCTAGCGGCGAGGATATGAACTGTGCCGGCTGCCGATGCCTGTCGCACTCCCCTGGTGAAATGATTAAATGAATGACAGATGATATGAAATGATAGTGGAGAGTGTTGCTTGAATGAAATTGTGACAGGGAAAACCGGAGTGCCCGGATAAAAACCAGTCTGCCTCCGCTTTGTCCAGGACAAATTTCACATGAAGTGACCGGGATTTGAACCACGGACCCAGTGGTGAGAGGCCGGCGTGCTGCCGCCTAAGCCACGGAGGCTCACAATTGGTAGTATTTAGCCGAATATATTTAGTTAGAAACGTTCTATCAAGTTCCAACGTTCACCACTAGGTTTCAGTGGTATCTGGTAGTCATAGGTAGAACTACTAGATATTTAATTTGCTCATTCATTTTCATTCATTTCATCTCATCCACACGCAACGGTGCGTGTAGCTCACCCCATGGGTGTCCGCATAAAAGCAGCTACAAACTCTGGCAAGCCGAACATATCCTCGGACACTCCCGGCACTAAAAGCCATACCCTCAATACATTTAATAAATAACCTTGAATGCGAAGTATTGTGGGCATTGATTCTTTGTATAATGAGTTATAGATTTTATTGCTTGCATGATTTAGTTGGTCACTATCTTGTAATCTTTTAACCAATGACCTCGTAGATTGTGGCCCAGACGCTTTACACATGATTGTTTGTTTTCCCAAAGTGTGTTAGAGATACGATGATTTGTTTAGTCGTAATAAGCATAGAACGGTCAGGTGGCCACCATTTTATTTTCGTTAAAATGACGATGATATAAAACAAGAAATTGATGGGCCCTTTACTAGTCCTATCTCTGTACTAAATTTATTTCAATTCGGTTTCGTTGTTTGGAAATTGATATTGCGAACAGAATTACACACACTCACAGACACACGGACATTCGGCTAGCGTAGATGTCTAAAAACTATTTTCACCGTCAACAAACATGGAAAGTTGATAATACAATTAAGACACCCTAATAACACAGGATATTAGACTGATCCTACACACTCCATACTACACGCGGGGGTAGAAAGATCACAACAGCAAAAAGAGACTGTCAGTCTGAAAGACTGGACTTTATATAATTTTAAATGCTTCAAATGCTGAAAAATGCTAGAAAGGCTGGACTCTTGACATGTTAGATTATCAAGAAACAATCAGAACGCTAGAAAGTTACAAGTCATGAGGGAGCTGGAGCGCGCGGTGAAAGGACGGAGCTGGCTGGATGACGTCATGCTCGCCGTGTCGTTGCCGTCTCGTAACGCCAGAGCACACGAGTGAACTCAGTACACATGCACCAAGCGGTACTATGACGTCACACACCTCAGTGCCTTCCCGGTACATTTCGTGACGTCACCGTAACGTAACGACGTACAGTAGTCGACTAGATCATTTAAAATGATAAAATTCGCCTAATGATTCTTTGGTGATAATCCGGTAGAAGTATCAAAGCTTAGCCCGTGAACGATGGGTACGACTACTGGTTGAGTCTGCATGGCTGATTGTAAGTAAACAAACCCGGAAGGTCTGTGGGACAAAGAAACTCTCCCTTGTATTTGCATTCCGTATCTGGAAAATGAATGTGTGCGGTACTAATCCATCCGTCTCCGGGGTGCACCAATAAATATTTACGTTCGCTCCCGCTCCAAAGGCTCGCTATCCCGCATGGTTACCCATATACACATTGGTTTTATGCAACACTCACAACCAAGTGTTGATCAAAGAGACAGTCCCTCTGGCGTAGGTACGTAAAAATCGATGGAAATCCTTTACCTATGGCTGGAGGTATTTCTAGTCATGCATACCACACATAGCGTGTATCCTTGTTTATTTAATGGCTTGGGCATTGTGGTCATCAGTCCTGTTTAGGTGTACGTAAAATATATCTGATGATAATAAGCTCAATTGGAAATATCTATAGACTCTCATCAGAGAATGCAACTTATAACTAAAAGAAGTTTCATAACTCAACCAGAGAACTATGTGCATGACTGGAGTAGCTTGCATATGAATTTATAATAAGATTCGGAAGGAAGTGACTGTGGCTTTGAATTAGGAACCATCTTGGCATTTGCCTGGAATAGAAGTGGGGGATAACGGGGAAAATCATCTTTAGAATTAATGATGATATGATCTTCTTCTTCTAAGTCTTGCTTCATAACGCTGAGTGTAACCTGTTCAAATATTCAGGCCTGAATTAAATTTCTCGACAGAGCTGGGAATCGAACCCTTTGGGTTCCAAAGTCGCAATAGCAGATACGGCTCCTTTTTGACGACCTGAGAGATGGTAAATTTGTTGTTTATTCAATTTAGGGGCATTCTACATCTAGTTCAGGTAGTTAAGTGAGTGTTGAACTTTGTATGATAATCTATATTAATATGATGACTGTTAATTTAATTTAATGTCGTATGGCCTCCAGTGCCGGGTGCAAGCTTTGTAATTTGACACCCGGAGGGTAGCTTGCATGTCGAATTTCGTTGTTCCTTGAATCAATATGAAAGTCAAGGACGTTAGATTTCTAAGCTCCTTGAACACCATAGCGCTTTCTAGTAGAAAATTAGGAACTTTGTGTTGGCGGAAACTCCCGAGATTAATTTTGCCATTATGAACACGGCCTACTGAATTACAAATGGGTTCTTTGACATGCCAACATCGTATGACATGCGTGTCGTATTTCTTCCGACTTTCAAAAATGACTGTAGTAGTGTGTGTAACTGCGTTAGGGACAGGAATGGGGACTTGTACTAAGGTACTAACCCGTAATTTGCCTGGAAGGAGTGTGGAATAGCCTCAGTTTATTTAGCGTATGTCTTTTAGTGCCGGAAGTTTCTGAAGACATGTGTGGCTCGCCAGAGTTTGTAGCTGCTTCTATGTGGACACCCATCGGATGAGCTACAAGTACCATCGCGTGTGGATAAGATTAAATAAATGAAAAGGAATGAAACTGGGCAGGTTCAATTTTTAGTAGTTCCAACTTTAGCTACCAGACGTCACTAATATTCAGCGGTGAACTTGATAGAGCATTTCTAACCAAATAACCTACAAATTTAGCTACACAGTGCCAATTGTAGTGGTAGGTTCTTTTACATGCCATAAATCTATGACATGGGTCCACCATCTTTACTTACCCCCCGAAGAGAGGCATAGCCTACTTTTTTTTTTTATTTTTTTTTTAGCGTATGGCTTTTAGTGCCGGGAGTGTCCGAGGACATGTTCGGCTCGCCAGTTTTGTAGCTGCTTCGAGACGGACACCCAATGGGTGAGCTACAAGTACCGTTGGGGAGGGAAGGAGGGAAGTTGGATTGTAAGGACGAGGAGTTGGAAGGTAGCGGCTGTGGCCTATAGTTAGGGACCAACCCCGGCATTTGCCTGGAAGGAAGATGGGAAACCACAGAAGACCATCTTCAAGGTTGCCGGCGGGGGGATTCGAACCTCCTCGCCTCCCGGATGTGAGCGACTGCCTTCAGTCATGCCGTAACCACCACGGCTAACTCACCCGGTCATAGCCTACTGAAGGATTTAAACGCACTTAAAAATCCGACGACTTCGGTCAAGTTTGAACCTGCGATCTTGGACATAGCAGTTCAGCATGCTACAGTCAGCACTACCGAAGCCACTATAGCCACAGTAAGCACTGGGATTCGAATATGCTACGGCGGAATTTCTGCAGCTGCCCTAGTAGCCGTGGTGCACGATTTAACGACTATTGTTGACAGTGCTGCAAGGTCTATTGGCCTTGAGCTCCCACAGCGTAGGACAGCAAAACCCAGGCCAATATATTTATATAACCGCGCGGTGTAGTGGCTAGCATTCTTAGCTGGCACACCTAGAAACGTAATTCTAGTCTGACGGTTGGTGCGGGGTATACTCAGCCTCGTGAGGTAGAACTTTGAAAAGGAGGGTTCTATTACCATCTCACTCATTACCCATCATAGAGGTAATTTACCGTGTTTCCACACTTCTATTCAAGGAAAATCTCGAGATGGTGTCTAGCTTAAAGCCTCTGCTAACTCCACGCCAATCCTGATCTCAATTACGAATACAAACACTACAACAAACACTTAAATAACATAAGTTATCAGACAAAACCCCTCCAAGGCCGTTAATGAATCAAACAATAACGGATATATTTGACTTGATGGCTACCTATCGTAATATACAGGAGTTGAACTCCTACCGCTGCTCAGTACGTACTCTGAGATCACAGAAGGTGGGCATTTGATGATCATTCCAAGAATGCAACCTAGCCAAAAACAATGATATTTCGCCGTATTCTACCAATATGGTTCCATGGTAAGGAGCAATACTCACCCAAGTACACGCCCTACTTATTTACGATGTCCCAAAACCCATATATGAATCAACAACAAGAACACGTTTTTAGTCTTGTAACATAGTAGGAACGGTATATAAATAATTATCTTTTTCTGATGCTTAATAATTTAGTGGTCGGTTGGTTGGTTCCTCACTTTAGGGGCAGCGACAACGCGACCATAGAGCTCCGTGTAGGCTACTTTGGATGTGTGTGGAATCTATCTGATAACCCGCGTTAATTGTGATGGATGTATTAGTGTGTGTTATCTGTAATTCAGGTAAGGACTGCAGACGATCAATTTAAAGTAGCTCCTACATTTGCTAACAAAAGCTACCGTCAACGACACCTATCTGTGAACTCGGCTACTAGATGCCATCGCAACTTGCACCTGGTGGCAAACATTAGAAAATAAAGAGCGTTAATTAAATCTAACCTACAAATTTAACTCCACACAATTGTAGTTAGTGGAACGTTCTTTTGCATGTCATAAATCTATGACATGGGCCCGGTGGATTTACTTTCCCTCCGAAGGTAGGCATACTGAGGGATATTTAACGCTCTTAAAAATCCGACGACTTCCCCTGGGTTTGAACCCGCGATCTTGGGCATAGAAGCTCAACATGCTACCAACTACGCCACTGAAGCTGCCTTGAATACTTTAGTATTTTATCAATAATAATTGCCGCTCTTTCTGAGTTTTTGACGGATTTTTGTAGGGTAGTGTCTGTTAGTGTCTGTTAGTGGGTGTCATTGTGTATATTTTTTCTTGTATAGATTTGGATCTGATGATGCTCGCTTGACGATCGAAACATGCCATCCCTTAGCTTTTCCTTCATCTGTAGTCCAAAATACAAATACAGTATACATTTATCAAATGTAATTTTACAGGTCTTTTTGTTGTTGTTGTTGCATGTCGCAATAGTTAGGATTACATTGTGTTGACCGACTGAAAAGATGTTATGTCAATTAACAAGAACAACAGCATCAACAACAATAGCGCTTTATCAGTGATTTGTTTTTGCGTATGGCATTTAATGCCGGGAGTGTCCGAAGACATGTTCGGCTCGCCAGTTTTGTAGCTGCTTCGAGACGGACACCCAATGGGTGAGCTACAAGTACCGTTGGGGAGGAAGTTGGGATGTAAGGACGAGGAGTTGGAAGGTAGCGGCTGTGGCCTATAGTTAGGGACCATCCCCGGCATTTGCCTGGATGGAAGATGGGAAACAACAGAAGACCATCTTCAAGGTTGCCGGCGGGGGGATTCGAATCTCCTCGCCTCCCGAATGTGAGCGACTGCCAGCAGTCATGCCGTAACGACCACGGCTAACTCACCCGGTTATCAGTGACTGACTTTGGCTCTCAGCCAGACTTTTGTAGTTCAGCTCCCGATGCATCCCATTGTTTCTCTCGAAGAGAGGCTAATCTAATTGCATTCATTTGTCAGAGAAGTAAACAGTAATTGCAGTCGAGGAAGCACTCGTTGTCCTTTTAACCTCATTCTACAAATAACCAGTATTGCATATAGATTGTATAGGGGAAGGGGAAAATTACTGACCAGTTGTATATGACTTGCACTGCCTTGGGTTATTGGGGACAATCCTGTCACTGTATGTTATGATACCCTTTGAGGATGCAACTTGCCTTCCAACTGACGATGACACACGTTACAGGTCTTTGTTTACATTTTTAGCCTACTTTCGATTTTTGTAAAAAATGAAAGTAGACTTATTTTATTTAATCGTATGGTGAATTACATAAAAACAAATCACAAATCCAAGTTCAAGTTTTGGAGCCATTCCACAGTACATTCTCGAAGATGAAACAGATCACAAGGGCTCCCGGAGTAGGCGTGTAGAGGGCAGCGCTGGATGATATGGTCCATGGTCTGTTCCTCCTCATTGCATTGACACAATGGGGAATCTATCCAACCCCACTTATGGCATAGGTAATTGCAACGGCCGTGCCTGGTTCTCAGTCTATTGAGGCGACACCATAATTTTTTAGGAAGGTCAAATCCTTGTATTTTTACCGTTGGGTTGATCTCCTGGGCACTAGTTCCAGACGTTGAGTTTGACCACTCGTCCTGCCAGCATTGGTTTAGGTTGAATCGATTTGCCAGAAGTTGGTCGGCCAATAAACTGGTTGGTCTCCTCGAATGATGTCGCTTCGGTGGTGGGTGGCAGAACTCCTGGTGTATTGGTAATGAGGGAGAAGCATAGATCTTCTTTGCTTCTCTGACCAGAGCTTCCTTCCTCCTCAGGTGAGGTGGTGGAATGTGGCTGAGTACTGGTAGCCAGTGGCGAGGGGTTGACTTTATGGTGCCGGTTATGCAACGCATAGTATCATTCAGCTTGGTATCCACTTTATGCACATGTGCACTTTCCAACCATACTGGAGCACAGTATTCCGCTGCAGAATAGACTAGACTGATACCCGTTAATCTTAAGCAGTCCGCCGTGGCTCCCCATGAACTACCGCAAAGCTTGTGCAGGATGTTATTTCTGGTGGAAATTTTGTGAGAGAGCTTGGTGAGGTGTTCTTTGTAGCTCAAAGTTCGGTCCAGGGTGACACCTAGGTATTTCGGGAATGGGTTGTACTTCAGTTTTTCACCACGGAATACAACATTTGGCTTGTAGTTTGCTAGTCGGTTGGCAAGATGGAAGCATGAAACCTCTGTCTTAGACATACTTGGGATCAGTCGCCAGGACTTGAAGAACGTTGACATTATCTCCAGATCGGTTGTAAGAGTGCCTTCTGCATCTTCAAAAGTTCTGCTTTGAGTTACCAGTGCAATATCATCTGCGTAAATGAACTTAGTAGCTGTTGTTTGTAAAGTAGACTTATGACATTTACACACTGCCAAAAGTTGTGTGTCTGTCTGTGTGTGAGTGTGTGTACTCTGTATATCTGTCCCTCCCTATGAATTCAAACACGGTGAAACCGAATTGAACGAAATTTGGTACAGAGGTAGCACTAAAAAAGGGCACCTCAGTGTCTTATTTTATATCTCCGCCATCTTCACCAAAACTGAATGGTGGCCACTCAAACGTTCAAAACGTAAAATCAAATCACGACGAAACTAATCAACGATCTCTAACAAATTAGGTAATAACATACCTAAAATTGAGACGCGTCTTGCGCCCAAACTACAAGGTCATCAGCCGTACCATTTCAGGATGGCGGCCGTGTGAATTATGGAAGCATTATAAATAAAAACTTTGAACCCATTAGTTCAATTATCCAACCGACAATGGTTTAAACTGTCCTAAACGACGTGGCCTGTTCGATCATTTAAATTCATATTATAATATTACATGGTAGCAGTGCCTTTGAAAAGCAGAGCACTCTCGGCTACAAGACAGGATGGCAGCTGATATCTTGTGCCTGACCTATATTTCACTAGTTCGAGTATTGCATGGAATATAGGCTACTGATAGAAATAATATATACCTTGTATGCAATGCTTTATATATAAATATATACTCCATTGAAGAAATCGTTTAGTCCCAAACATTATTTGCTAAGACGTTGTTTGTAAGTCAATTGATAACGACGAATTTCTGTCGACATTTTTGGCTGTGTGGTAAAGCGTTAGTCATTTACCCGTTTGACTAGGGTTCAAAACCTATCAAAGTTGGATTGTTTTGCTTGAATTTCTTTATATTAATTGTTTTGTAATTACTCAAACGTAATGGTACGGCGGATGACTTAGTAGTTTGGACACAAGACGCGACTTATATGAAGGTACGTTGTTACAAAATTTGGTAGAGATCAGATGATTTGTTTATCCGTTGATTGATTTTACGTTTTGAACGTTTGAGTGGCCACCATTAAGTTTTGGTAAAGATGGTTCCGATATAATACATGACACTGAGGTGCCCTTTGCTAGTGCTACCTCTGTACCTAATTTCGTTCAATTCGGTTTAACCGTGTTCGAATTGATAGGGGGGACAGACATTCAGAGCACAGACACTCACTCTCACACACACACACACACAGCCAGACACACAATTTTTGTCCCTGTGTTGATCTCATAAGTCTACTTTCATTTCTTGCAAAAATCGAAAGTAGGCTAAAAAAACATGGTGGTGGAGGGGACTGTTTTAGGGGTGAGGATAAAGAGTTATAGGCTAAGTATACTCATACATTTAGGAGAAAGTAGGCTATAATGTTCTTTCCTGAACAACCTGTTGCTTTTTGGATTTGAGTACTTCAATATATTTCAAAATTTGGATTGTAGTCGCCTCCGTAGCGTAGCGGTCAGCATGGTTAGCTGCCGCCCCGGAGGTCCTGGGTTCGATTCCCGGCTCTGCCACGAAATTTGAAAAGTGGTATGAGGACTGGAACGGGGTCTACTCAGCCTCGGGTGGCCCAAATGAGTAGAGGGGGTTCGATTCCCAAATCAGCCATCCTCGAAGTGGTTTTCCGTGGTTTCCCACTTCGTCTTCGGGCAAATGCCGGGATGGTACTGTACCCTTTTACCTACCAATACCTGTTGAATCCCTGGATAGCAGCTGGATCGTAGAACCTGAAAATTCCCCGGCTCTAAAGACCCCCAAGTTCTACCAACAGACACAGGGATAATAGGGCCACTCGAATACCTAACAGGATGTATTAAGACTGACCAAGGCTCAGAGAAAGAAAAGACTAGCTCAAAACACAAGAATTCTTCAAAAGGAAGAAAGAATGTCAAAGGTGTGGTAAACCCTAAAATACCTAGCGATGGCCCCCTTAATACACCCTTCCATCACCTCTATAAAGCATCACGCAATAATTAAAACCAAGTAATAAATTAGTTTATTGCAAGAATAAACATGACAAGAAATATCAATATTGTCGATACCACGACCAATCAAAAAATCTCATTGATTATACTGGATTGTCTTTCAACTGTGGAAAATGGGAAAGACTTTCAAAAAAAGAATTACCCATTATCTCAACTAACTTTTAGTTGATTAAAATATAAGGCATATTCACAGAATATAATTTACACAAAATTCTAGAATAATTTCGATTATTCTCTTTCCACTGACTTAATGTCACGACATTCATTTCTGCTTAAAATTGTTTCATTTCTAATTCCAGGGTATTTCTGCCGAACAGTTAAGTTAAGCAAAAATTAATCATAGATTCAGCACTAAATAGTTATCGGTGATCCTTGTTAAACATACATCCTATGGCAAAGTCGTTATATTAATTTTACTGGAAATATTGAACTGGATATCCACTCAAGATTCTCAACAATACTGCTCAGAAAAATATTAATCTTCACACAGGCATTTTCACGATAACAGCGATAAAGTCATCAATGACCAAAAATTAACCATACTAGGTTAAAAACAACGCCTCTCTGGGTTAAAACCCCATTCAATCTAATCCTGATTGGCACACCTGGCTCAATCCTCAACAAGAAAAATTTGCTTCGCAAAGCACTGTATCAATATACTTAAACACAAGGGCATTATTCCAAATACATGCCTCTCTTAAATCGAACATGCACCTATAATAGGAGCCTTACTGTTATAAATCCACAATTATGAAAATCAGCTGTTTATAGTAAAAGCCTGAATTCGTGTTCAAAAAAAAAATAATATGATTCTGTAACAGATTACTAACAAAGCCCAGTGGATTCCTGAAATACTCCACCTATTTTTAGAAAACTTGCCTTACATTGATGTATTACATTATTCATAATTCTTAAACGTATGACTTATAGTAAGTCATTCCTGGGATTATCCTCGCAAATTTGGATGTCGTTCAAATACCCTCTTAATAGAGAAAAACTATTGCACCAAAGGCAATGATATCAATTTAATCCAGTGTTATCTTCATAAAATAAGAAAAGTATAACACTCCCAACCACTCAAACTGAGGTTGAAAAAGCAATTTATAAAAATAAATCCAATCTCAAAATAAGATCTTCCCTGATTTTCCTGAACGCGAAATTGTCGGTGGATTAGTCCTACAGCATGGATCTAGGTTAGCAACAAAGGCTAAGCGACTAATGACCCATTAGGCAATCCATTTCGAAAATCACGCTCAGAAAATACAAGTTAAATCTGTTAATTAACTGAAGAAAAAATAGTCAAATGACTCGAAGTAACATTCAGAATAACAGGGCCCGAAAACTTCCTAATATCGTAATAATAATACGGAAAGGAAAAATAATTCTCCTCAAAGAATACGATGATCCACACGAAAGTGCTTAAAGAACAATACACTAGAATATGAAAAACTCAGTCAGAGTTCTCAAAAAGAAAATTGTGTTACTAAAATGTTCTTACACAAAAAAAACTGTAGATCTTCCTCCTACATTGATTTCTCGACAAATAAGAATGAGCATCTCAGTTTACATACTGTAAATTACTACTGAAATTTTAAATTTATCCATCAAAATACACAAAGGATGCACTCATTTTTATGAGTCAAAATCCTGGCATCATAGGTCAGCTTCGAAATAAACATCGAACCTGCACTTTCTACTCAACCATTTAATCTACAAAATCAAATATGGCAATGTGTGGTAGTTCATAATGTCCACGCTACGCTACTGTAACAAGTTGAAGTGATCTGTACCTTTGGCGAATCTGGATGAGGAAAAAAGGATATCGTTGGCCATATTAGGCTCCAGACCAACAGAAAACATGCCGGACTCCAACTGGGTCTCCAGAGAACGAACCATAGTCCTCCTAGGCTCGAACAACACCCGGTCGGTCGAAATGATCCCAAAATATCCTGGCGATATCTTCCCACACATATTCGAATACCGATGGCCGGACCACACACAGTTTATCAACTCGTCACGAAGCGAGGGTGAACTCGAACAGCCGCTAAATAGTTCCAATATAAGGACGCGAATGTGAGCAAGTTCACAAGAGTCCACGCGGCCACTTGCATCACGAGAGTCGCGTGCACACTTCATGGTAAATGAAAGTTGCTGCCAACATGTCCCCGCTACACCCTGCTAATGCAGTATTCTTATTTTAATCTAGCCTACCATCGTAATGGATATAAGCTTCATAGTATTCCTTCCCTCTGACACCTTGCTTAAGAATGTGCTTTTTTTTAAAGAAGTATAGCCACTGTGAAGAGTTTGAATCAAG
This sequence comes from Meconema thalassinum, assembly GCA_946902985.2. Lineage (NCBI taxonomy): Eukaryota > Metazoa > Arthropoda > Insecta > Orthoptera > Tettigoniidae > Meconema > Meconema thalassinum. The sequence continues at coordinate 833,288,337 of OX336390.1, read as the reverse complement.
TCTAGGCTGCATTTCCACGAAGGTTTATATGCAGAGTGTTACGACACTATACAGCCGAGCTGGCGGTCGGGATTATGAAAGTATTCTCCCGCATGGCCGTTAGTAGCTGTAGATACACGGTCGCAAAGATAAACTATTAAATGTTTAAGACCATGTCTGAACCCCATTAAGCACGAGTCTACTCCACGTAGAATGCTGAACGAACTAGCGTATACACTTCAGCACGGTCACAGGTTTTTAAAATCCTGTTAGCTGGCGACTTCACTTTCACTATTGTCAGGCTCAAACCTGCACGCTGTCGGTTTCTCTAGTACTTGCTCTCCGCACGAGGTCGCTTGAGCACCACATCCGCTCCCCCACTCCTCAATACGTCACGACTCGATATAAAATATATCGCAGTCGAAATGTAATCAGCAGTGACTTAACAGATCATCTTCTGTTTTCATACTTGCTTAATAATAACTTTCTGCCATGGACATATACATACAGACATATGTAACTGCTTTCATATAGCGCCAAATATACTTTAACTTGTATTAATCATTCTCAGTAGAATCGATCGATATAATGTTAGACACAGTCAACATGGTTATTATCGATGACCTTCGGGTTTCTCGTCGGAAACACGAGCTCTGCCGATCTCTTTCTTGATAGCATAACTTTTGCTCGCTGTAGACCAGCTGTAATGATAGACTTCAGATGCTAGTTAGAAAGTTACAGGGCGTTCCCAAAATACTGTAACCATGTCGGTACTTAAGACCTTTAGGAATAATGGAGCATTTTCCCTTTGATACCTTAAATAAAAGTCTCCTCAACTTTTATTTACCCCATTCCAGGTAATCTCGACATATGTAGCATTATTCAGTCAACACTCAGACTATCTTCTTCACATATCTTTTCAGGTTTTTTGCATTGAAACGACCTATCATTTCTCTTCCATTTAGGCTTACTACCTCATAACAATTATTTCATTTTATTATAATGACTTCTCCGTCATGGTAATCTCTTTCTTGTAGTCGTGAACAGAGAGAATGCGTGACATCTCAGTACTTAATTTATTTTCGAAAATGTTTTTCCTGTGTCCCGGTCAGGCGTTCTTTCTGAACTCCGACCTTCTCTGCTACTGCTGGGTTGTGACTTATCTGGATTTTCATCCTTTCTTTCCTTCGATTTTCTTCGTCCAACCTCCGTGGACTTATCTCGCCCTCTCTTGAGCATCTCCTGTTGCACTTTCTTATCGGATGCCTCCGTCCGATAATTGTTGTATCTTGAGTACCCTTGATTTTGTCTCATATCTCTGTTGTCACGGGTATCCCTATCATTCCTATTATATCTGTTATCTCGATTATTTTGATCATATCTGTAATTCCTGTTATAAGGCGTTTCTCGGTGATCATTCCGGTTTCGATCATTATCTCTTCGATAGAAATTTCTCTCCTCGTAGCGACGTTGCCATGGCCTCTCCTGTGCGTCCCTATGTTGGTTTTCCCATCTCCTCTCTTCCTGATGGGTATTTCTAATAGGACCCATTCTATCATTTCTTCTTTGCTCAAAACGATCCGTCTGCTGTGTACGGTTCATCATTACCGCGTTTACAACTTTCGATTCCTGCCTGGCATTTTTGACTATGGTAGGTTGCGTCATCATACTCATGTGATCTAATCGACGTAACAAGTCATCTAACGACGTTAAAGACGATACTCCGGAAGAAATAATTGATCTCCTTACTTCCGCAGGCAATTGGCGTGAGATAGCTTCAAGGAGTTCTTCCTGGGTTAACGGCGGCTGGAGAAAACGGAGTTTTGCTAACTGACACGCAAAGTACTCAGCATAGCTGGTTGGTCCTGTACTGGAGTACTTGCGTGAATAGACTTCCAATCTCACATTTTGTTGGACCTCGATCGACCAAAATCTTTGTATGAAGGCCTCCGAAAACTGTTCAAAGTTGTCAAATGTGTAACGAAAGGCCCTGAACCATTGTAACGGAGCATCGGTAAGAAACCTTTCCACCATACGTAGCTCACGCTCACGTGGCACATGTGACTCCAAAAAGTAATCTCTTAATGCCCTTACAAATTCGATTGGTGTCATTCCATCCAAGTTGCTAAACTTCCTAGGTTTGTCATCAAAGTTTCTTGTTATGGTTACATTCGGTGTCCTTTCCAATGATTTCGAAGTATAATCATCCACGCCTACGTTGGGGTTCGGAGAACTAAAAGTTTCCCTGCTTGTTCGAATGGGACTCGGATGTTCCATTTGACTGAGCCGAACGTTGGGTTCGTTATTGGGAGATTCCTGCATCATCCTTTCCCTACCATCAGGTACTATCACTTCAGGTTGTTCAACTACAACTCTAAAATCGGACTGTAAAAGTGATCGCAATTGATCTTTTAGCGTATCTAAATTGATATGCCCCTCTAGATTAATTTGCTCGAGACCCTTTCTAATTTCATTAATCTCGGAAGTTTTCTTCTCCCTGACTTCATTTAACTCTATCTTACTTTGGTCGACTTTAGTTTCAACACTGTTAATACGTTTCTCTAAATCGGATATGTTATTAACCTGTGTATTTTGAATTCCATCCATTCTTTTGCTTAGATCTTCCCTAACATTTATTATGCCTTTGCTATTAGTTGCAAGACCAGTGGCAAGTTTGGATTCTAACTTAGATTTCTCAACTTTAAAACATTCCTCATTAATTTTCATGATATCTTTACGAAATGTTACAATATTATCTCTTATGATCCCTTTCAAATCTATGTCAAAATCATCCCTGAGAAGTTTCGTATGATCTGTGACTTGAGCTCGGAGTGTCGCCATTTCACATTTCAACTGCTCCAGGCTATTCTGGGTCTGATTAGTGTCATGGGAAAACTGTAGCTGAAGTGCTTCTAATTTTTTTTACTGAGCTTCACACTTTTCTCAAAGTCTAGTCTAATCTCAACTTGAAACACTTTACTAGATTTTTCTAGCTCCATTAACTTAACCTCCGTCTGATTTTGACTAGATTCGATTTTTCGGACCTCTAGCTCCATTTTATTTTGGCTGGATTCAATTTTATTTACATCATTCTGAATATTTTTGACTTGGGACTGAATCTCTTTTTGACTGGATTCTATTAATCCCACATTTGTTTTTAAATCATTGATTTGGGATTGCATAATCCATACATTAGAGTTAACATCTTTTACTGTTTCCTCAATTCCCCTTTGACTAGTCTGAACATTGTTAAGATCTGTTTGCATTGAAGTTTGACTAGTTTGGATATTGTTAAGATCTGTTTGCATTGAAGTTTGACTAGTTTGGATATTGTTAAGATCTGTTTGCATTGAAGTTTGACTAGTTTGGATTCTTTCTTGGCTAACCTGTACCAAGCCAACATTAGCCCGTAGTGTACTGATATCTAGTTGTGTTTTTCTATTATCGTCCTGGATATCTTCGATATTAGATTCTACACTGGTGACCTTCTTTTCTACCCTTTTAGAACTGTCATTGATAGCCTTCAAGGAGGATTGCATAGTATCAATTTCTCCCCTGATACCTTCAGCAACTGCATCCTTTATCACTCCCTGACTTTGAATAACAGTTTCAGACATATGGTCTAATGCAGATTTAGTTTGGACCTTAATATTTTCTATGTCCTGATTCAAATTGTCCATTTTATGTTGAATAATTTCAAACATCTTCTTAACGTCACCAACAGTCACCATATTACCTTCAGACATGCTTCACTACACTTCACAAGAAATAAGAATACCACACCAACAAAGCACAGCGAGAACATCCACAAACAACCACCATTTTCCATACATGCTCATTCTTATTGTCTGGCATTACCTTAAAATAAGCTTATGTCTAAACACAAAGTGCCCAATTTGATTTGGGATCGACCATATACAAGTGCGTGTTGGTTTATATCGGTGAAGGTCTATGATTCTACCATTACTTAAATTTTAAATTTGCTACAAACACTTCTATTTTTAATGATGTCAGCAATGATCATCAGCCGGAAACAAGTAGAACAAATTATTAACAAAGCGTGTGGCACCACTCCAATACATAAAATAAAATAAAAAAGTAATGGTTGCAATACCACTTGTAAGTCAAGTAGCTCGAGTATCCTCGTAATTGCTTTGTTCCATAGGAATTCCAATAGTTCGTGCCAAAATATTGGTTCACCATTATTTTATTGCCTTGATTCATGGTCACACAAGAAACAAGGTGTTCCAATTCGCGATCTGTGTTACATGATCATAAAACTAATTTCCACTTTGTACTTTCAGTTTCAATTTTGGCAAAATTATGGCATTCAACTCCCTGGTATTCGCTCTGGTATTCCAGTTTTTCGAAGCCCCTGAGCTGGGCGCCACCTAATGTACCCTTTTACCTACCAATACCTGTTGAATCCCTGGATAGCAGCTGGATCGTAGAACCTGAAAATTCCCCGGCTCTAAAGACCCCCAAGTTCTACCAACAGAAACAGGGATAATAGGGCCACTCGAATACCTAACAGGATGTATTAAGACTGACCAAGGCTCAGAGAAAGAAAAGACTAGCTCAAAACACAAGAATTCTTCAAAAGGAAGAAAGAATCTCAAAGGTGTGGTAAACCCTAAAATACCTAGCGATGGCCCCCTTAATACACCCTTACATCACCTCTATAAAGCATCACGCAATAATTAAAACCAAGTAATAAATTAGTTTATTGCAAGAATAAACATGACAAGAAATATCAATATTGTCGATACCACGACCAATCAAAAAATCTCATTGATTATACCGGATTGTCTTTCAACTGTGGAAAATGGGAAAGACTTTCAAAAAAAGAATTACCCATTATCTCAACTAACTTTTAGTTGATTAAAATATAAGGCATATTCACAGAATATAATTTACACAAAATTCTAGAATAATTTCGATTATTCTCTTTCCACTGACTTAATGTCACGACATTCATTTCTGCTTAAAATTGTTTCATTTCTAATTCCAGGGTATTTCTGCCGAACAGTTAAGTTAAGAAAAAATTAATCATAGATTCAGCATTAAATAGTTATCGGTGATCCTTGTTAAACATACATCCTATGGCAAAGTCGTTATTTTAATTTTACTGGAAATATTGAACTGGATATCCACTCAAGATTCTCAACAATACTGCTCAGAAAAATATTAATCTTCACACAGGCATTTTCACGATAGACCTCGTGTTTCAGTAGCCCTGACATATTACTGTATTTTAGTGGTAGTTTGCCTGTTCAAGTGTACTATATGGTGTGCAACTGTGTCAGAAATCATTTCCGACCGCAGTGATGTGTCGTGTGCTCAAGAAATGCAGTGGTACTGCGCAGAGAGACATTTTACTTTCTCGACCATGGCAGCTTGTAACCTCCCAGTGCTCCGCCAAGTTTCCACCACACCTCGTGGACCAGTACAACGTTGCCGTGCCTCGTCCAGTACAGTTTACTTGATACTACTACTATTATCAGGTGATATTCACTTAAATCCAGGACCCCTTAACCTCTACTACCAGAACGCACAGAGCGTCAAAAATAAACTAACCGACTGTTTAGCAAATATAACCGAAATCAATCAATTTGATATCCTCTGCCTCTCAGAAACATGGTTGTCAGACTTCGTATCTTGTGGGGAACTTCCGTTTTCATCTGAGTTCAATGTGTTTCGGCGCGACAGATCCTCAAGGGGTGGTGGTGTTGCAATCGCAGTTCATAACAAACTGAAGGCAAAACATCGGCCTGACTTAGAAACTTCCTGCGAAATAATATGGGTTGAGATTATTATCCCTTGTAGGTTGCTTCTACCGCCCACCTTCCAGCAAAATTGACACCTTAGAAGAATGTTTCAACTCTACTGTTCTTGCCCTCAATCAAGAAAATGAAATAGTGTTGCTAGGCGATTTTAACTCCCATATCTCCTGGACATCAATAGACAATGGTACCATACACTCTCCCCAAATAGATACTTTCATCTTATCAAATTTTATAAACGGTCTACATCTGAAACAGTTCAATCTACACCCAACAAGGAAATCCGAAACACTGGACCTCATATTTTCAACCCTGCGTAATGTCACTGTGACCGTTGGAAGAAATATCCTAAACACCGACCATAGCTCAATAGAAGCCACCCTCCCCGTCCCAGCTAGCAGACATAAAAACAGCCGCACCACCGATAAGAAAGCTTTCCCTCTTTGGAGAAAGGTCGACTGGCAAGCTGTCAATCAGGATTTATCATCTCTACCCTGGTGCCTGCTAACAGCTGAGAGAGACGTAAACAGCGCAGTGACCTTGTTTGAGGATTTACTTTACTCGGCCATTAAACAACACGTTCCTTACTCCGCACCCAAGTCCAACAAATACCCGCACTGGCTAAGTCAAAACACCAAACTCCTTCTCCAAAACAAAACTCGAGCGTGGTCACTGTGGAAATCAGTTCCCAATCCTCATACACGCAATGTATTTATTCCCCTACGGAAAATTTCAAGAGTTCATATGACAGAAGATTACAACCGCTACATTTCTTCCATAACAGGAAATCTCAAGAATAACCCAAAGAAGTTCTGGACACTTATATCATCCCGTAGAAAGACTCCCAGAATTCCACTTAATCTAAACCTCCATAATGAAGAAATCCCATTTGAATTGAGGTCCACACATTTCAATGAATATTTCCATTCAACCTTTTCAGTTCCCGTACCAATCCCCAGTCCCCCTCAACTTACTAGCGTCTGTTCTGATTCACTGTCTCAAATTTCAAGGACCCCCGATGAAATCCAAAATATTTTAAAAAGTCTGCCCGCAAACAGATCTACCGGACCATCAGACATAAGCCCTATATTCCTGAAAAACACCTCTGCATCTCTCAGCATCCCCTTATCCATGATACTCAACTGGTGCATGACTTCCGGCACTTTTCCTGACTCATGGAAAAGAGCTGATGTAACACCTGTCTTTAAATCAGGCAGCAAGCATGAAATTTCCTCGTACAGACCTATATCTATCGTCCCTATACTCTCTTCAGTCTTCGAAAGAATAATACATTGCCGTCTCCTCACTTTCACCAAACCACACCTCTCAGAAGAACAACATGGCTTCGTCCCTGGAAAATCATGCTTAACAAATCTGACTGTTCTGAACCATCACATAATTTCTGCATATATCAAAAATCTCAGCTAGATGTAATCTACGTTGACCTGGCCAAAGCATTTGATTCCGTGAACCATTTCCTTCTCCTCCACAAGCTTGCTTCACGATACAACGTACATGGATCCTTCCTATCCCTAATACAAAGCTTCCTGTTCAATAGGCAGCAACGGGTAGTGCTTCCAGGGTCTGTGTCGTCCTGGCTCCCAGTCTTATCAGGAGTAACTCAGGGCAGTATCCTGGGACCCCTTCTCTTCGTGCTGTATATGGACGATATAAACACATGTGTGCAAAATTCTCCGTGTTCCCTACTTCTATACGCTGATGACCTCAAGATATTCAGAAAAAACTCCAGTTCTGACGACCACGCTGACCTCCAGGAAGCAGTGAATACATGTACTGATTGGTTCAACAAATGGAAGTTATCTCCAAATCCGAAAAAGTGCTTCAATGTGTCTTTCTCACTACTGAAATCTAGAAATCAGGCGGACTATATAATATGTGGAAATAAATTGGATACGGTTTCTCAGGTAAGAGATTTAGGTATTATTCACGATGATAAACTGACATTCTCTCCCCACATTGACCATATCAAATCTCGCGCAATGCGCAGTCTCGGCATTCTATACAGATTCACAGAAATTAAAGACCTCACTGCACTTAAATTATACTTCACCACATACGTTCTCCCTATCCTAGATTTCTCTTCTCCAATTTGGTCTACTTCGGCTATAACCAATATTTCTAAATTGAACAGTGTCTTTAATTTCTTCATATCAATTGTCAAAGCTCGCAATCCTTCACTAAGGCACTTTGCCAAATCCGACATTCTAAATCAGCTCAATTTACTCGACCTGAGAAGCCGTCTACAACTTACTGACCTGTGTTTCCTACATAAAATTATGAATGCTTACACAAAATGTAACGTGCTCTTAAGCTACTTCCCACTCCACGTTCCCACCCGTTCAACACGCCAGAACCATTTACACCACATACCTCGCCCACGTCTTGAAGTACAGAAGCCCTCTATTTTCCACCGTCTACCTACCCTTAGCAACTCCCTTCCAAATATCGACATATTCTCTCCCTATCGAACATTCAAACATAACATTAGAAGATCCCTTTCACCCTCAATTGCTAACCCCTCACCCTCCTAATCACTCACTACCCCAATCACTCCCTGCGTCCTTCCCGAGATTTATCCCTTCTGCCATCACTGCCAATTGTTACCTGTTATTGTTGTTGTTGTTGTTATTGTTTGTTTTTGTTAATATTATTTGTAATTGTTAAAATATTAGTGTAAAGTGACCTTTTCATGGTTGTATCTAATAATTATTAAATAAATAAATAAATTAAAAAAAAATAAAAAAAAAGATCTTCCCTGATTTTCCTGAACGCGAAAATGTCGATGGATTAGTCCTACAGCATGGATCTAGGTTAGCAACAAAGGCTAAGCGACTAATGACCCATTAGGCAATCCATTTCGAAAATCACGCTCAGGAAATACAAGTTAAATCTGTTAATTAACTGAAGAAAAAATAGTCAAAGGACTCGAAGTAACATTCAGAATATCAGGGTACGAAAACTTCCTAATATCGTAATAATAATACGGAAAGGAAAAATAATTCTCCTCAAAGAATACGATGATCCACACGAAAGTGCTTAAAGAACAATACACTAGAATATGAAAAACTCAGTCAGAGTTCTCAAAAAGAAAATTGTGTTACTAAAATGTTCTTACACAAAAAAAACTGTAGATCTTCCTCCTACATTGATTTCTCGACAAATAAGAATGAGCATCTCAGTTTACATACTGTAAATTACTACTGAAATTTTAAATTTATCCATCAAAATACACAAAGGATGCACTCATTTTTATGAGTCAAAATCCTGGCATCATAGAAGGTCAGCTTCGAAATAAACATCGAACCTGCACTTTCTACTCAACCATTTAATCTACAAAATCAAATATGGCAATGTGTGGTAGTTCATAATGTCCACGCTACGCTACTGTAACAAGTTGAAGTGATCTGTACCTTTGGCGAATCTGGATGAGGAAAAAAGGATATCGTTGGCCATATTAGGCTCCAGACCAACAGAAAACATGCCGGACTCCGACTGGGTCTCCAGAGAACGAACCATAGTCCTCCTAGGCTCGAACAACACCCGGTCGGTCGAAATGATCCCAAAATATCCTGGCGATATCTTCCCACACATATTCGAATACCGATGGCCGGACCACACACAGTTTATCAACTCGTCACGAAGCGAGGGTGAACTCGAACAGCCGCTAAATAGTTCCAATATAAGGACGCGAATGTGAGCAAGTTCACAAGAGTCCACGCGGCCACTTGCATCACGAGAGTCGCGTGCACACTTCATGGTAAATGAAAGTTGCTGCCAACATGTCCCCGCTACACCCTGCTAATGCAGTATTCTTATTTTAATCTAGCCTACCATCGTAATGGATATAAGCTTCATAGTATTCCTTCCCTCTGACACCTTGCTTAAGAATGTGCTTTTTTTAAAGAAGTATAGCCACTGTGAAAAGTTTGAATCAAGTCTAGGCTGCATTTCCACGAAGGTTTATATGCAGAGTGTTACGACACAATACAGCCGAGCTGGCGGTCGGGATTATGAAAGTATTCTCCCGCATGGCCCGTTAGTAGCTGTAGATACACGGTCGCAAAGATAAACTATTACATGTTTAAGACCATGTCTGAACCCCATTAAGCACGAGTCTACTCCACGTAGAATGCTGAACGAACTAGCGTATACACTTCAGCACGGTCACACGTTTTTAAAATCCCGTTAGCTGGCGACTTCACTTTCACTATTGTCAGGCTCAAACCTGCACGCTGTCGGTTTCTCTAGTACTTGCTCTCCGCACGAGGTCGCTTGAGCACCACATCCGCTCCCCCACTCCTCAATACGTCACGACTCGATATAAAATATATCGCAGTCGAAATGTAATCAGCAGTGGCTTAACAGATCATCTTCTGTTTTCATACTAGCTTAATAATAACTTTCTGCCATGGACATATACATACAGACATATGTAACTGCTTACATATAGCGCTAAATATACTTTAACTTGTATTAATCATTCTCAGGAGAATCGATCGATATAATGTTAGACACAGTCAACATGGTTATTATCGATGACCTTCGGGTTTCTCGTCGGAAACACGAGCTCTGCCGATCTCTTTCTTGATAGCATAACTTTTGCTCGCTGTAGACCAAGGCGGTAGTGGTGAGTTCCCTCGCTGAGTCCGTGGGAACCACCAACCTAGAGGGTAAATTGACTAAATAAAATTAAAAAATGGATTGTAGGACGTCCATTTAAAAATTTATGTTAATTTAAATTGTAATTTTCTTCACATACACGTAATGTCTAATTAACAAGCTGAAGAAGGCCCCACTGAACGGCCGAAAAGACTTTTCTATAAGGAAGTATACACATTAGTATTAACAGGTGTTCAAACGAATTTAATCCAAGATATAGAATCATAAAACAGACAGCCTAATTTCATAAGAAAACCAACATAAAACCAATCGAATGTACATTCCAAAATATATTACTTCAATCGTCAAGTAATTATTGAATCAGTCAAACATTCAATTTTCATACATATATTTAATTAAGGTTCGCCTCCGTAGCGTAGCGGTCAGCATGGTTAGCTGCCGCCCCGGAGGTCCTGGGTTCGATTCCCGGCTCTGTCACGAAATTTGAAAAGTGGTATGAGGACTGGAACGGGGTCTACTCAGCCTCGGGTGGTCCAAATGAGTAGAGGGGGTTCGATTCCCACCTCAGCCATCCTCGAAGTGGTTTTCCGTGGTTTCCCACTTCGTCTTCGGGCAAATGCCGGGATGGTACCTTCTTCAAGGCCACGGCCACCTCCTTCCCTCTTCCTTGCCTATCCATCCTCACCATCCCTTACCTTCCCTCATGAGGCCCCTGTTCGCTTTGCAGGTGAGGCCGCCTGGGCGAGGTGCCAATCCCACCTCACCAGTTGTATCCCTTCCGATTCGATGTTCCCAGCTATAGGACACTTCCCGTAGAGGCGTTAGTGGTGAGTTCCCTCGCTGAGTCCGTGGGTTCCACCAACCTGGAGGGTAACGACTAAAAAAAAAAAAAAAAACAATCAATCAATACAACACAAAATAGAAATATGCACTCAGTTGAAATGGGGTACACTAAGAGCTTGCTACCGTGTCCCTGACGTACACCCTACAAGCATTTGGAAGTGTATCGCTGTCTGCCGCTGGTATAAATGTAAAGAGACCAACGGAGCGTAGGATTATTAAGGGAGTGAAATGTACAAAGAGATTCAATTCCATTTATTTCTTGAGCGTCGTTCAAGGGGACACTGTTCATTGCTTTGTGTGTGTCATACACAGGGCATCTCATGCACGCGGCCGACAGAGAACGTCTATTCTGAAAACCTTCCTTTGTGCTGGGTACCGAATGTCTCTATGGGCACGGTCCAACTCGTCACTGACAACAGGTGTACCTACCTGTCTGTTACTTACACAATAACGGGTGAGTTAGCCGTGGTCGTTACGGCATGACTGCTGGCAGTCGCTCACATCCGGGAGGCGAGGACGTTCGAACCTTGAAGATGGTCTTCTGTGGTTTCCTATATTCCTTCCAGGCAAATGCCGGGGTTGGTTCCTGACTATAGGCCACAGCCGCTACCTTCCAACTCCTCGTCCTTACATCCCACCTTTCCTCCCCAACGATACATGTAGCTCACCCATTGGGTGTCCGTCTCGAAGCAGCTACAACACTGGCGAGCCGAAAATGTCCTCGGACACTCCCGGCACTAAAAGCCATACGCTAAAAAAATACACAGTAGGTGACTGTTCCTATCCATCATATCTATAGGTGTGACAAATATGGCGCTTGACTGGAGATATGAAGGTTCTGGAGGTCCTAGGTTTTGGAGTTGACAGGGGAGATTCTATCAATATGTTACATGAATAACGCCATATATTTTCCTAAGAAATCTTCGTTCTTGCTTTTCAATTTTATCAATTTATGAGTGGCCTCCTATAGAGGCATACAGTGCTTCCTGAAGAACAACTGTCTTGTAATGCCGAAGTTTCGTATTTCGTGACATCACCCTTTTATTGTAGTGATTCCAAGATATTCGGTATGCTTTCAGGAGTTTGGTGGATGTTTCTAAATTGGCTTTCCTGTCCAGTCCAGATGGTACAATGATTTCTCCTAGATATTTGAAGAAATGCACGTGTGTTATTTTTCCATAATTCGTCTATAGTGGGGATCGTTGGATATTCTGATGTCCATTTGCCATGAAATGTGTCTTCTTATACGATATTTGGAGGTCTGCCTTTGATGCTATCGCATGTAACTTCTCTATGACATATCTGGTTTCTTTACTAATAACTACCATTATTATAATTAGTATTATTATTTATTATTTCACGCGTTACAGACCTTCTGTTCTTCCGGTCTTTCCAGAACTCATTCATTCATACACAAAAGGCCCTCTTCCTTTCTTCGGTCCACTTTGGTCTTTGGGCTGTAGGTGCTGTTCTCTCTGCCATCACTTCCCACTTGTATACTTTGTGTTGAAAGACGCTTTTGTCTATGACGTCTTCTGGGTCGACCTGTGCTTTTACCAGATCAATTTTGACTTGCATCATCCAGGGTGTAATAATCTTGAGCCGCTGTATGTATCAAAGAACTTTGTGGGTGAGTCTGGTTTGTGGGAGTCTGTTAATGTGGCTGTAAAATTTTAGTATTATTATTATTTTTAGTAGTAGAAGTAGCAGTAGTAGGAGTAGTAGCCTAGTAGTAACTATTGTCATTAACAGAGATTGTATGAACGGGTTGCTCTGTATCTAGAGGAATATTTCCCCTCGAGTGATCGTCAGCAACATGGTAGGTAGGCTCTCATCCCATAACTGGGAACAAAAACATTATTTCTCAATTTAAATTAAATGGAAAATACCTTCAGGCGATTCTATTACATATGACTCTTTGAAAGAGCAGCTGGTGCAAGGCAGTCTGTGTGCGTTATAACATTTTTCCCAGAATTAACAGAGATAACTGAAAACATGTTTACATTCAAGAGCAATTTGAATTTTATCCTTTCTCTCTTTTTGTACAACTCGATTTAATGTTATGTACAATAAAATGAAATACGCAAATTGAGCAATTCTCTCTCAAAAACATATTTAAATAAGGGAACAGTAACAAAGCAAGTGAAACACTTGGAATCAGAAGTTGCTTATACACGTTAACCAAGTTTTACATAAGAGCTAGTAAACGTTTTCAAATCAATTTTGAAATTTGAACATATCAATAACAAGTAGTTCCGTGAAGAACTAAACACCCTATTTTCATATATCCTATTTATGTTAATTGCCTCTATCAACATACAAAATTTCAGTTTAATTGCTGTAATAGATTCGTAGATATCGAGAACCGACTAAATATTGCGGATGGTCGCCATGTAGGATTTTTATATATGTAGGTCTTAGAGTTATGCACTGTTGATTAACATTTGTATAATAATTTACTATACCAAGTGTCACTGCACTCGGATGGTTAAATTGCGAGAAACGACCATGTGAATATTAATATTTCGCGTCACCGCCATTTTGGATTTGTGATCACCAGGTTATTGAATGTCCTATAGGTGAACTTTTGTTCATTGCCCCTATGAACATACAAAAATTCAGTTTGATTGCTGTAACAGATTCGTAGATATTGAGATCCAACTAAATATTTTGGATGGTCGCCATTTTGGACTGTTATATGTATAGGCCTTAGAGTCATATACCATTAAAGGAAAATTATTGCGAAGGTCCATTATTCAAACTTACACTTCGATCGCATGATTACGGCACAAGAAATAACAACTTAATTTTAAAATTCGCACAGCCGCCATCTTGAGGTTATGTAAACAATTGAACTAAATTAGATACCAATGCATTACAATGTGTATAAACATTTGCTGTGCCAAGTTTCATGGCGTTTGGATCATTAAATGGCGAGAAAGGTTTATTTAAATTGTTGAAATTCCCTTGGCCGCCATATTCGTTTTGTAGTTAACCGGTTTTTGAAAGTCATATTGGTGAACTTCTAGTAGTACCCTTTATCTCCGTACAAAATTTCAGGGCGATACCGTTAATAGTTTCAGAGATACAGAATGCCGGTGAAATATTTCGGACAGCCGCCATCTTGAGGTTATGTAAACAATTGAACGAAGTTGGATGTCTGTGCATTACAATGTGTATAAACATATACTGTACCAAGTTTTATTGCGTTTCGTTGGTTAAATCGCGAGAAACATCTATTTAAAAGTCGCAACTTCGCTTGGCCGCCATGTTGGTATTGTAGTTACTAGGTTTTCAAACGTCACATAGGTGAACTTCTAGTAGATCCCTTTATCACCGTAAAATATTCCAGTGTGATATCGGTAATAGTTTCCGAGATATTGATTGCTGGTGAAATAATTCGCACAGCCGCCATGTTGGATTGGTGAGACGTAACAAAATTTGAAGGACACAGTCGGGATCGTCCGGAATAGTGCTATGGACTTACAGAGTTTCATTGAAATCGGTCCAGCCGTTTAGACGTTATTAGGGGACACACACACACACACACACACCATCACACACAGACACACGGACAAAAGGTGATCTCATAAGCCTATTTTTTTTTCATAAATGAAAATAGGCTAAAAATGAGTCCGACTCAGATTGTGCGGTCATATGATGAGAATAGGAGAAGAGATGTTAATATGATTTCAATGTGTGAGGTGTAGAAGCAGCACAGGAGGCGGATCATGGAGGGGACACTTTTGGAAACTTAGTGCAACCATAAAATTGACACAGATTATCAGACACATCCTAAACGCACACTCAAGTACATGGGGCTACATGACCACGTTATCGTAAAGCCCCTAAATAAAACAACAACAATCCTAGTGGCAATATAAACAAATAAATTTGTTATGTTGGTAGATGCACGAAATATTTTCTTCAAATGGCATCTGTGCGAGAAGGCTTTGCTATATACAGTAAATACATAACGTTCCATTATTAATATTGTTATTATTATTCTGGGGGTAAAATACAGTGCAATTATGATTTTAGAGCAAGTTTGACGCCCACTTTGCGTTAATAATGCAAATCAACAAAAAATATTACCCTCAAACGACAATATCATAATTATACAGGATTTTGTACTGGCCCTTACGACGACTTTCCTTGTCAGCGAGTGTCGTGTGATACGGGCTTTAGCGAATCCACATTCATAGTCGGAAATCGAACTGTGGTTTACCGAAAAATCTGTTTCTCTTATCTGCAGTGGGGGCATGACTCACAGCGCTCAGATTGGCGAGTCTTTTGTTTCAAATTGATAGTATATCAGCCAGTTGACAGTCCAAAATAGAACGTTGAAATAGGAGAGTAGTACACCTAGATAGCTTCAATTCCAAAGATCTACACCAGGTAGTGGAGTCAATACGAGTATTATGTTTTTGGCCTACTTTCGATTTTTGCAAAAAAATGAAATTAGACTTATGAGATCTACACAGGGCGAAAAAATGTGTGTCTGTCTGTGTGTGAGTCTGAGTGTGTGTGTGTGAGTGTGAGTACTCTGAATGTCTGTCTGCCCCCCACCCCCCGTATCAATTCGAACACGGTGAAACCGATTTAAACGAAATTCGGTACAGAGGTAGAACTAGCAAAGGGCACCTCAGTGCCATGTTTTATATTGCCGCCATCTTGACGGACACGTAATGGCGGCCACCCAAATGTTAAAAGCTTAAATCAAATTACTACCAACCTAATTATCTGATCTCTACTAAATTTTGCAACGATATACCTTTAAGTATAAAATATCTTTTGACCAAACTACAAGGTCATCAGCCCAATACTTTGTGGATGGCGGCCATGTATGTGTGCAAATCGATTCCCCACATCAATTCAAACTCGGCGAAACCGAATTGAACGAAATTTGGTACAGAAGTAGCACTAGCAAAGGGCACCTCAGTGTCATGCTTTATAACACCGCCATCTTGACGGAAACGTAATGGTGACCACCCAAATGTTAAAAGTTTAAATCAAATTACGACCAACCTAATAATCTGATCGCTATCAAATTTTGCAACATTATACCATTGTGTACAAATAATCTTTCGACCAAGCTACAAGGTCATCAGCCCAATAATTTGTGGATGGCGGCCATGTATGTGTGCAAATCGATTCCCCAGATCAATTCAAACACGGTGAAACCGAATTGAATGAATGTTTTGCAGAGGTAGCACTAGCCAAGGGCACCTCATATTCATGTTTAATATCCGTATAGTACGTTGTATTTCAACAAGCTACTACAACCAACATTCAATTATACTCCTTGAAAAGGACAAAGAGTTATAACAATACCCATGCAATTAGAAGAAAGTAGGCTATATGTTCATTACTGAACATCTTGTTTATCAAGTAGTGGAGTCAAGCTGGAGGAACGAACTATTGTTAGTGTTTGAGCACCAGTTTATCAGTGAAAGAGATGCTATCCTCTCAGCCATCTGCAATGCTTTATGAGACACAATAGCGATTTCCTCGACTGCGCAGCGGTGGAAGCAACAGTCTCTGTTAATACTGGAGTTAGCAATTCTAATGGCGCACAACTCTCGGCCCGTAGCACACACAGCTGATAATCTTATCAGCGCGAATAATCCTCCAGTGGATTTATAGCTGTGAACAAACCTTGCCCTTCATATGATTAAAGTATTGGCACTCTCCTCACGTTTAAAAGAGTCGCGACCTGCTGCTTTATTAATTACAGGGTTATTCTGCCTGTCGCTCGCTCGCGGTAAGCTCTCTCGCTGTGCACAGTGACAAATATAACCTTTATTCTTCAGTTCACTTTAGCATATTGGCAAATATAGAGGTATTTTCCTAGTAATCACCAGGATTTCCTTCTTTTTTATCCTACATGTTATCGAAAATATCTGGCGATACCCAATATTATTTGTCAATTCCTGATTAAAATCTTGATAAATGCAAGCACATTTACGACAAAAATTTCTGAGTAAATAAATAGTTGATCGCATCGCGTCATTATATAAGAGTATTTGAACAATTGTAGACTAAGTCCACTGTTCAACGTGTTCAAGAAAATAACTTAAATAAATCTACATACATATCAAATGTGAGGAGTTGAATTATTTATTAATACTAACATAAAATATACTGTATTTAAACTTATTTATATCATTAACATTCTCAAATATATCCTAATACATTATTCCTTGCTCTCTTACACCCTGATGAAAACTCTCGTTCAGTACTGTAATAAGGAATACTGGCGGACCCGTGCGAGAAATTTCGCATGTTCATAAACCGATGCAATTTGTCACTGCTAATGTCATTTGTGTGCTGATTCCATTGATTGACAGCTTAGCCGTAACACTCACCGGTTATTCGATATTTATGATATTATAAGATTTGAGTACTCATTCCTTTGATTTACCGTAATGTTTCTGAAATCCATGCAAAATGATAAAGAAAAGACCTCAGAATGTTAAGATGACATGAAACAGGCGTCACAGTGGCCAAAATGTGAAGTGAACAGCAATTATGAGCGTATCTACCTGCAGCAACAGTATCTGCAAATCGCCCACTTCGTACAGTTGTTTAATAGTCAGTTTTTAAAGAGATTATAGATATTTCTGAAATTAGGGTGCAATGTGTCTCTGGTAATGCCTATTCTCTTTCGTTTGAATGCTCATTTGTCACGATCGGTCGCTTGTGAGCACCGCAGGAGGGATCTATACTACTGAAATAATGTATACAAGGTGAGTACATAGCTCTTGTGCTCTTCTTTTATATTTACGCTACCTGATCCACACCGGCTCAGCACGGGTGGCCTTAAATATTAAATATCTCCGTATAATCTAAATCACGTGACTCTCCATCTTAGGCCAAAACAAATAATTATTATAAAATGACATAAAAATAGCCCGATTTCTTATTGACGTATTAATTATAACTAGCATTACCTGTCGCGGCTTCGCCCGCGAATATTCTAATTGTAAAGAGTACACTTAGCAAAATCTCAATCATGAATGCTATGACTTGGTATGAATGATCAGACTTTATCAATTCAGCTACTGGTGCAGTGGTTAGGGGTTTGTCATTCCTTCATAGGTATATCAGAGCAAAGTTAGTTTTCATGGAATATCACAGACACTGTTAATTTAAGGGCCTTTAAATGTGGTTTTCGGAGATCCTTTATAGTCGGGTGAAAAAGACCTTTCGTACCACATTCACACGTGAAAATTAGGTGAAACAAGTAGTTCCGTGAAGAACTATACAGCCTATTTTCATATATCCTACTTATGTTAATTGCCACTATCAACATACACAATTTCAGTTTGATTGCTGTAATAGATTCGTAGATATTGAGAACCGACTAAATATTTCGGATGGTCGCCATGTTGGATTTTATATATGTAGGTCCTAGAGTTATGTACTGTTACATGCAGATTATTGTGAACGTGTAGTATTCAAACTTCAATCGCATAATTAAGACACAAGAAAAAACAAGGAGATTTAAAAATTTTTCACAGCTGCCATCTTGAGGTTATGGAAACAATTGAAATAAATTAGATGCCAGTGGATTAACATCGGGATAAAGATTTACTGTACCAAGTTTCACTGCACGCGGATGGTTAAATTGCGAGAAACGTCCATGTGAATATTTATAATTCGCGTCACCGCCATGTTGGATTTGTGATCACCAGGTTATTTAAAGTCCTATAGGTGAACTTAAGTTCATAGCCCCTATGAACATTAAAAAATGCAGTTTGATTGCTAAAATAGATTCGTAGATATTCAGTATCGTCTAAATATTTCGGATGGTCGCCATGTTGGATTGTTAAATGTATAGGCCATAGAGTCATGTACCATTAAAGGAAAATTATTGCGTAGGTTCATTATTCAAACTTTCACTTCGATCGCATGACTACATCACAAGAAATAAAAACTTAATTTTAAAATTCGCACTGCCGCCGTCTTGAGGTTATGTAAACAACTGAACTAAATTAGATACCAGTGGATTACAATGTGTATAAATATTTCCTGTACCAGCTTTCAGTGCGCTTGGAATATTAAATCGCGAGAAAGGTCTATTTAAAATGTTCAAATTCGCTTGGCCGCCATGTTCGTTTTGTAGTTAACCGGTTTTTGAAAATCTTATAGTTGGACTTCCAGTAGTGCCCTTTATCTCAGTACAAAATTTTAGGGAGATACCGCTAATAGTTTCAGAGATATAGAATGCCGGTGAAATATTTCGCACATCCGCCATCTTGTGATTATGTAAACAATTGAACGAAGTTAGATGTCGGTGCATTACAATGTATATAAACATATACTGTACCAAGTTTCATTGCGTTTGGTTGGTCAAATCGCGAGAAACGTCTATTTAAAAGTCGGATATTCGCTTGGCCGCCATGTTCGTTTTGTAGTTACCAGGTTTTCAAAAGTCACATAAGTGAACTTATAGTAGTTCCCTCTATCACCATAGAAAATGTCAGGGTAATATCGGTAATAGTTTCGGAGATATTGAATGCTGGTGAAATATTTCGCACAGCCGCCATGTTGGATTGGTGAGTCGTAACAAAATTTGAAGGGCACGGTCGAGGTCGCCGGGAATAGTGCTATGAACTTTCCGAGTTTCATTGAAATCGCTCCTGCCGTTTAGATTTTATTAGGGGGGGGGGGGGGGACACACACACGAATCACACACACACACGCGCACACACACACGGACAAAAGGTGATCTCATAAGCCTATTTTTTCAAAATTGAAAATAGGCTAAAAATTCTAGAGTGCCCCTTGACCCCTTAAGCGCATTATACTGTGTGTATTGATGAATTTTACAGCTTAATTTGGTTCAGTGATAACCTTATAACCGTCTGGAAACTTTCACAGTTATGTAATAATTGGAATTGCATTGCGTCTTACAGAAATAGATGGACCATGGTTGCCGTGTTGCATTCTTTCATTATTTCATTATAAATATACATGTTTTAAGGTATTTATTTAATTGTGAGGCATTTAAAGAGAAAGTGAGTGCGTTTTGCTTACACCATTGGGTTATGCTGAGCCTGTAGGTACCCCATTTGTGTAGGTTTGTGTTAATGGGACCTTATTTTCGATACAAAACTGGAATGGGACCTTAGCAGAATAATATAGGGTGGGATGATGATGTTTCTTACACGCACTGTTTATCACATTATTGCGCTCCTAGCTCCCTCGTAGTACGATATGGCAAATTCAGAGAGAGTGTTTTCATGCAGCGCGACTAGGCTGCCCAACGGCTGTTGGCAAGCCACAAGCGCGCGTGGCTGCCGTTTACAATGGTAAGCAAGGCAGAAGCAGCGGCCCGAGCTGGCTTGGCCAACCTAAGCCACGCACGCTCCTGGCTATCCGGCAGCCACCTGCAGTCACTCTCCAACAAAAGAAAAACTCATTCTGTATCACCTTTATATTTCCCTCAACTTAAGCATATTGACTACGTGGAGGTATTTCCCAGTAGTCGATAAACACTTTGATCGCTTTCTAATCCACCATATTATGAAACACATCAGGGGATATCTCTGATGAATTTTATAGTTTTTCTTATTATCTATCAATTGCTCCTTAATTTAAAATAAAAAGAAGCATCGCACAATTGACAGATTGTTTGAAAAGAAACAACAGTTCACCGAATTGGTTTGTATAAGGTGCGTTCACAAAGTAACGAGCCGGAGGCTGTAATGCGCAAACCGGTGACGACATCGGCTAATCGTGGCGTGTGTAACGAGGTGTGGTTCCGACCAGAGCGTGGAAGGTCACAGCCCATCACTAGAGGGCACGCGTGCACGTCACGTGACGATACAAAGCGAGCAGCAGCACGCATCGATCGTCCAATGCTGCCAGTCGCATTGCAAACAGAGACATGGAGGCGTCAACCGAAGAGCAACGAGGTGTTGTTCGGTTTCTGACAGCGGAAGGAGTAGGGGGAACGGCCATTCATCGTCGGATATCATTAGTGTACGGTGAGCACTGCATGTCCCTAGCAAGGGTCAAGGCGTGGCACAAGCGCTTCAGGGAAGGACGGGTGTCGTTAGCCGATGATGCCCGGTCTGGGGCACCCCCCTGCATTACCGATGACAACGTCCAGATGGTTGTTGCACTCATTACCCAAGACCGTCGAGTGACAGTGAACGCCATAGCCACCGTGGTCGGATTGAGCGTCGGAAGTGTGCACACCATCATGAAGGAACGACTGCACTTGCGGAAAGTGTGTGCCTAATGGGTGCCCCACAGTCTTCAACCACACCAGGAAGCATGTAGAATGGCTTACTGTCTTGGTCTTGGTTGGACGATTGATGCATGCTGCTGCTCGCTTTGTATCATCTCGTAATGTGCACGCGTGCCCTCTAGCGACGGGCTGTGACTTTCCACGCTCTGGTCGGAACCACACCTCGTTACACACGCCACGATTAGCCGATGCCGTCACAGGTTTGCGCATTCCAGCCTCCAGTTCGTTGCTTTTTGAACGCACCTTATAACTCGTATAAGCAGGGGTCAGAACAAAGGTAGTACTCAGGTGATATAAAATATAGAATTTGTGAAACGAATTTGCTAATATGAAGGGATGTTTTGTTTTCAATTATCCAGGTGGCGTAATATATTTAGGACAAATGACTATCGTTTATACATAACGTAATTGAGTTATTGGTGTTGCTAATTCATTTAGATATCTTGGTCGTTAACTCCGTGTACTTGGATGTGTGTTGAATTTGTGTGATAACCTGTCTTACTGAGCTGACTGTAATTATTAGGTCCACGGGTTGGATTGAATACATTGGGCCTTGAAAGAAGGTACCATTATGGCATTTCCTGGAAGAGCGAAAAACTCGGGCAAACTATACTCGAGAAGCTCACTATAGTAGATTTACGTGGATTGCTATGCCACGGGTAGGGTATAATATTGAAAATAGACAAGAGCATGCAAATGTTTAGGCATATTGACGTAGGTAATATAGAGTGTTTTTGAGATTATTTTTGCGTACTCAAGTGACTTACCTGGGAGATTTCAGAAGTGCAAGATGCATTTAACGCCGCTCTTTCTAAAATATACTGGAATTAATGTGTAAGAATTTAATTTCTCGTGGGTGTAGTATAGTTAACTCTGTTTTGAATTTGGTCAGAAACATGTAATATATGCAGCTGTCAACCAACAAAAGAATGTCGAAATGGATAGCCAATGGAACATACACAAAAGAAGGGAAGCGATTTCAGCAGTAAGAAAGGAGGGTGTGATAACAGTTCAGCGATAACAGGCATTGTGTTTAGTTATCGAAACATAACTCTATGTACTGTGTACTCGTATGTATGCATTTAAGTTTGTATTTATTTAGTATTGCCATACATATGTGACAATGTAATAATTAACTATAAAATTTCGAAGCATAATGAAAATTTAACCACGAACACAAATATAGAATATACAATAAACTATCAACAACGAATACCACAAAGAACATGCACTCAAACTTCCTGGAAAGAAAATTACCTCTAGTTTTCATTGATTGATTGATTGATTGATTGATTGATTGATTGATTCAATCACTCGCAAAAGTTCAAGAAGCATTAAAAGTTTTATTTACAGAAATTAAGAACTATTAGAAACGAAAAACAGAATACTCAGAAAGATATACCCGGTAATTCAGCAGCTCCTTCCAATATCGTTTGCTGCTACCCAAATAACGCGTGTTGACTGGAAGGTTGATATTTCTCTTTAATAAGAAGGATAAGCGACTTCAAATTGAATAAGACCTCCGCAAGACCCATTTCACTTGAGAATTCTAGAAATCAAGAAAAAATGTTTGTATATATTGAATTATAACTTACGACTTTTACTTTTTGTCTTAATAACTTTCTTCAAAATGAATGAATATTTTAAGTACGTCTACTTTGTAATAGTGTATGTTAGTTTGTATAGTTATTAATGTCACGTTTCTCGTAAATAATACATCTTACATCTCTATATATAAAGGAAGAAGTCCTGACTGACTTAAATATATTTTGAAAACATGAATCTGATAATCTACGCACAGCAAAAACTACTGGAGAGAATTGCATGAAACTTTGAAGATATGTTTCTACCGTAGTGTAGATGCCCACTAAGAAAGGATTTTTAAAAATTCCGATTTTAAAGGCGTGAAAAGGGGTGAAATGTGATTTTACATTTTTGTTATACTTAACTGGGGCAAAGTATCGAAGTTGTCGCATAAAGACCGGACATAGCTCATTTTACGCCCCTCGATGTGAGAAGCAATACTCGAACCACATTTTAAGTCCCTAAAACCAACAGTTTCAAAGATATTCCCAGAAAACTATCTTCACTCTGATAAACTGATGAACTAATGGCAAGTCCATATCCATGGCAACAGTAGCTCAAGAAATGACACCCAAATTGTCCATCTATCCCTGTAGGAGGCAATGCCAATCCACTTATTATCTCAAACACGATAGACTAGCTGCGAGGCTCAGTGGTACGTTCTAGCTTGCTGGGCCCAAGGTTGAAGCTTCGTATCCTGGCACAATCAGCTGGCTTTTGAGGGTGCGCAAATGCAAAGGAACCATGTCAGTAGATTTTCTGTCACGTTAAAGATCCTCTTCGGGGCCAAATTCTAGCACCCCGGCGATTCTAAAAGCGATAGTAGTTAAAAGGAACGTAAATCCAATAACATTATTATTAAAATACGATAAGATCATTAGAAATCTAAACGGTCATCCCTCTTTCAAGATATATCTATATCATAATTTAAAAATAATTTTCTATGTTTTAGAACTACAATAACGAACATTAGTGTGAGATAACGCCTTCCAATACCACCTTTAATTTTGTAACACTACAGTAGCGACTACTAAATAAAGGTATCGATCAAGCTACGTTCAATTTTATAAACAAAGGTCTCCCAAATCCCGTATAGTTAAGTACAAACATATCAGTCTGGTCGTTAAGTCAGTAGCAAAGAAGCTATGTGGAGACTATTGCCGTTTCCGTATCACTAAAGGCATCCCGCCGTCACATACCTCGATATGCACTTACAGAATTGTGAACCAGTCTATTTTACTGAAAATAATTTCTAAGAGCGAGTCTTCATTCCGCCAAAAACCACATTCACTACCTTTTCCAACATTTACACAAGACGTGATTTTGAAAACACTTTATGTATGTTGAAGTACAGAGATACTACACATGGAAAGTTACTATAAAATGTTGGCAAATCTGAATTCAAGAAACTGCTGTTCAGAATAGGACTGGTGTTAAATCTGCAGATGCTTTCGGTACAGGTTATACGGCCCATGTTCGTAATATGGAATTCTTCCCTTTGACAATGCATCTATTGATATCGCGCCAGGAGATGGCAGTTGGGTTTGAACTGAGGATGTCTTCCCACTCACTGCTTATCGTGCATTCCAAAACACAAGGCCAAAGTTTAACATTTGCAGGAATCGACCTACGCGAAGACGGTTTCTCCCACGGACAAATTTATGTTGCCTGTTCCAGAGTAAGTTCTCCAAGTAGCTTAGTCATTTTGTCACCAGAAGGAAGAACTGCCAGTATTGTATATAAAGAAGTTCTAAACTAATATTATATTTAAAATTCTTCTTTTATTTGTTGTTATGTGGCGTACGATTTTACGCTACTTATACATTGATTAAGTATATTAAAGTTCATGTTTTCAAAATATATTTAAGTTATTTATGCTTAGGTTAAAGATATAGTTAATTATAATACGTTTCTTTAAATCTTTAAAATTAAAATTTAGTTCGATAGCAAATATTTGTATTTTAACTCTGTATTTTGATTTCATACTTAAAAGTTAATTTTCAACATTAAGACAATTTAATTAAGCTCTTTCATATCTTTAATATCTCATTATTTCATTCTATTCATAAAGCAGTAAAATAAATTGTTACATAAAAAGTAATTTAAATATTATTATATTTGCATTTTGATATCACGAGGAAATTAAAATTTAATTTAACAGCGAACTCGGAATGATAATCGGTTGAAATAGAATATCTCTTAATGATATAAGTGTTACATAACACGTGAAACTTTTCAATTCCGCGGCCGAAGTCGGACGGGAAACACATAATTTACGTCCACGTCTTACATTTCTGACTTCCCGGTCAATGCATGTGAGACTTTCGAAGTGAAATGCCATGTCCTGTGGTTCGGATTCCACGTAAAAAGGAGGTCCCGTGGCTCATAATCACAAGATTCAGGGTCACGTAAAACTACAATCTTCCTTCCTTCCTTTACATTTCTGACGAACGTCAATGAACATCTAACGTTTGGTTTGGTGGCATTCAAAAGAAAATGGGAAATAACAAAATATATAATGGGACATAACTCAACTATGACGTGAGCGAAGCCGCGGGTACCTGCTGGTATGAAGATATTAGACTAAGCACATAAGCTGAAGGAGGTCCCATTGAAGTGTAGAAAACGTGTTTCAATAATGATTTAGAGCATAATGAGTATTAGCAGGTATAAAACAGTTTTAGTAAGGAAATATTATATCAAAGATACATTTCAAATGGCCAACGAGCATAATCACTGCTACGCTGGTACGTTATAAGTGCAATGGGGTTGCGAAATATTTAAAATTATCAGTGGTATACTTTATGTTGCTAAATGGTTGTGTCATAGACTTCATTGAAATGACAGCACTATTTTTGTGGAATGAATGTTTGTGCTATTGGGACTGAGCTTTATTGAGTAATTGTATGAATTAACGTTAATATATGTATTGTGTGTATGGTTCCATAGATATAATATAAATATGAAATAATACATTGAATTCATCAGCCATTTGTGATTTTAAATGATATTCCCTTTGTTTCAGGAAGTGTATTATTACAGCAGCACATACTGTAAAATTGTTCAGTGTAAAACTAATTGGCCATGTAACTCACAGAGATGGAACACAGCATTCACGGCTTAATTTTTTAGTTTCGAAGGTTTGAGCCATGAGAATTATTCAAAGGCTTGGTGAAATTACTGTACTATATCTGACCAAAGCTCCTGGTTTTGTCGCGAGAGTAACGGTTTATAAACAAATGTCCATATCGATCTTGCAATTTGCATTACGGCCGCTTTAAGAGAATTACGATTTAAGTATGAAACTCCATAATACATATACCACTATGCCAACGCACTTTGCCAATTTTAAATAGTTCATTCGGTTACAATGACAGCCAGAAACTAAGAATTTGAAGGTCTAATTTTCTACAGACGATTTTCAAATAAAAAGTACGACATACGTAGAAATCATGTTCAGAAAAGGTGAGCAAGTAACATGTTGAAATTAATGTATGTTTGTAACCCCGATGAACCATGACGTAAATAAATGTGTGTACCGTAACTATCCTATGTCTAAGGTCCTTTGTGCTTTTTACAGCTCTACTCATCATCATCATCATCAATGCGCAGTTCTAGTTTCTCGGGTACTGTTTATGAGCCACTTCCACTTCAACCTGTCCATATACAACTTGTCATGGAGTACATCATCCACTGTCCATCCTCTGGTCGCTAGATCAATCTTGATCATATCCATCCATCGGGTTCTAGGTCTTCCTACAATCTTTTTCCATCCACCTGTCTTTCCAAATGTATTCTGGCTGATATTGTAGGCTCCATCCTCATCACATGTCCGTACCACCGTAGTCTACAGTAGATGTGCTGACTCGGTCTAATAGGGATGTCTTTATTCCAGCTTGTTTCCTCATCTCCCCGTTCTTTAACTTGTCCATCTTGGTCTTCTGGATGGAGGATCTAAGAAATTTCATCTCTGATGCTTGCAGTCTTGATGCATCTCTCTTTGTAAGGGTGCATGTTTCAATACCATAGGTCAATATTGGTATAAAGTTGTTGTTGTTTGAGTCTTCAGTCTTTTGACTGGTTTGATGCAGCACTCCATGCCTCCCTGTCCTGAGCTAATCGTTTCATCTCTACATAGCTACCACACCCTACATCCGAAGCAATCTGTTTAACATATTCTAACCTTGGTCTACCCCTACAGTTCTTGTCCTCAACCCTTCCTTCCATAACTAAGCTTGCTATTCCTGGGTGTCTTAGTATGTGTCCTACTAACCTATCTCTTCTCTTCATTAGCAGTCGCCAGAAACATCTCTCCTCTCCCACTCGTCTTAATACCTCTTCGTTTGTCACCCTATCTACCCATCTGATCTTCATCATTCTCCTGTAACAACACATTTCAAATGCTTCAATCCTCTTATTTTCTGCTACACCAATAGTCCAAGTTTCACTTCCATAGAGCGCCACGCTCCAAACAAAGGTTTTCAAAAATGAATTTCTAATACCTAAATCTATGTTCGATGTCAACAGATTCCTTTTTGTAGAAAGGCTTTCCTTGCCTGAGCCAACCTACTTTTTATATCCTCTTTGCTTCGTCCATCACTGGTTATTTTGCTTCCTAAGTAACAGAAGTCTCCTACTTCCTTCAGCTTTTCACCTGCCAATTTGATGTCCATAGAGGTTTCTGATTTATTTCGGCTGCATTCCAGAATTTTTGTTTCACATTTATTAATTTTCATCATGTATTCATTCCGTAAGACGGAGTCCATACCATTCAAAAACTCATTCAAATCCTCAGGCGTTTCGGCCAAGATGACGATGTCATCAGCAAATCTCAGAGTTGAAATTATTTCTCCTTGAATCTTCACTCCCACTTTACATTTTTCACCAATTTCCTTCATTGCTTGTTCAATGTGAAGATTGAAAAGTATGGGTGATAAGTAGCAGCCTTGCCTTACACCTTTCTGAATACCAGCTTCGCTCTCATGTCGTTCAGCTCGAATGACTGCTGTCTGGTTTCTGTATATATTGTATATCGCCCTCCTATCCCTGTACTTGATTCCAATAGATTTCAAAATGTCAAACAATTTAGTCCAATCAATGTTATCAAAAGCCTTTTCTAAGTCTACAAATGCCATGAACGTTCTCTTATTTTTCCTTATTCTACCTTCCAAAATCAGCCTAAGACTTAGTACAGCTTCCCTTGTTCCTACATTTCTCCTGAACCCAAACTGGTCTTCACCCAACCCCGTTTCTATCTGGCTTTCCATCCACTTGTAAATTATTCTAGTCAGAATTTTTGAAGCATGAGTAATCAAGCTGATTGTGCGGTAATCTTCACATCTGTCAGCTCCCACTTTCTTTGGTATAGGGATAATAACATTCTTCTTGAAATCAGGGGGTACCTCACCTGTCTCATAAATCCTACACACCAAGTGAAATAACCTGATCAGACCTTCATCTCCTATGCAGCGTAGCAACTCAATCGGTATATCATATATTCCTGGTGCTTTGTTCCTGCTTAAATCTTCCAATGCTCTGTCAAATTCTGATCTCAATATTAAATCTCCTTTTGCATCCTCATTAATTTCCTCCTCCCTTTCCATTACATGATTCTCAATCTCCTTTCCCTTATACAAACACTCTATGTAAGCTTTCCATCTCTCAACCTTTTCTTCCCTATCTGTTAGAGGCTTTCCATTTGTGTCCTTAATATTACAGCACTTAGTCATCTTTTCCCCAAAAGTATTCTTAATCCTTCGATAAGCTGTGTCTACTTTTCCAAATTTCAGACAATTTTCTATTCCTGCACATTTCTCTTTCAACCATTCTTCTTTCGCTTCCTTGCACTTCTTGTTAACCTCATTTCTCAGACGTCTGTATTCTGCTTTCCCCTTTTCATCTCTTACATTCTTGTGTTTCCGCCTTTCATCCATCAATTCTAGTATATCCTGAGTGATCCACGGTTTTTTACCTATTCTTTCTTTCCTTCCAATATTTTCTTCTGCGGATTTTGTTATTTCATTCTTCAAAAGTGCCCATTCGTCTGCAATTGAAGTTGGTTTAGGGTTTTTCATTAGTCCTTCCTTTATACTCTTCTTGAATCTTTCGTTTACATCCTTCACTTTCAGTCTGTCTATTGCCCACCTTTTTGGCTTTTGACTTTTCTTCAGTTTCTTCAACTTTAATCTGCATTTCATAACAACCAGCTTGTGGTCAGAGATTATGTCAGCACCAGGATATGTTTTGCAATCCAAAATCTGGTTTAGAAACCTCTGCTTGACCATAATGAAGTCGATTTGGTAACGCCCTGTATCTCCTGGTCTCATCCATGTGTATATTCTTCTATTGTGGTTATTGAATAAGGTGTTAGCTATGACCAACTCATGCTCGGTGCAGAATTCCATCAGCCTGCTTCCTCGATCATTCCTTTCACCTAATCCGAAATCTCCTACTATCTTCCCTTCTCTGCCTTTTCCTACCACAGCATTCCAATCTCCCATTACTATAACATTTTCATCATCCTTGATATACCTCATAATTTCATCTATCTCTTCGTAGACCATTTCAACATCTTCATCATCAGCTTGACTGGTAGGCATATAGACTTGTACCACTGTGGTGCACGTAGGTTTAGTATTGATTTTTGCTACAATAATCCGTTCACTATATTGCTCATAATATTCCACCCGCTGTCCAAGCTTCCTACTCAATATAAGACCAACCCCTGCTTGGCCATTGTGTGATTTTTTGCTAATGACCCTATAGTCACCTGACCAAAAGTACTGTTCTTCCTGCCAGCGCATTTCACTAATTCCAACCAAATCCAACCTCAACCTAATTATTTCCCTTTCTAAGTTTTCTAACCTTCCATCTCCTAGCAGACTTCTAACATTCCACGCTCCGATCCGTAGAATGTCAGATATAAAGTAGCTGTTAACATTACCAGTTTAGCTGGTTTTGGAATCATGTCATCCCATAGAAGTGTCCTTACTTGTTGGTAGAATTCTGATCCCTTTTGCACTCTGTTGGTAATTTCTTTACTGAGCAAGTTATCACTGCAGATTACACTTCCAAGGCAAGGTAAACTGTCCACACATTCCAGCTGGTGGTCTCCTAGTTTAACACTTGCTGGACGCATATCTCTATTGACTGCCATCACCACTGTCTTGGTCTCGCTGATGTTGAGGTTATAATCCTGGAACTGGGATTTCCATACATTGTGTCTGGTCTGTACTTCTTCTTCTGTTTCACCCCAAATCATGATATCATCAGCTCTACTAACAATTTATATTTAAATTTTCATTCCAGAAAGCCGCACAATGGTCTTCACCTGAATAAAAGCTATATGTTCATGTCATAAATTCTTTTTTTATATTTTTAATGGGTAAAGTTTATAATACGTATTTAAGTCATTTAAAATATTATTCGTGATTTTTGACAATATGAATGACCACACTCAGCCTTGGCTATCCTGAAAGTGGACTTCTGTGGTTTTCCTTCTTCTACTTCAGGCAAATGCTGGGATGGTACCTACCTTAAGGCCATGGCTGCCTCCTTCACAATACTATCCTTAATTTACAAATACACTAGTACTCCCATCACAATAAGATAGGTTATCACCCAAATACCACACACACCCAAATACTCGGGGCTATATGACCATGATGTAGTAGTCCTAAAATAAGCTTTTCAAGAAACAAAGTTAGAACGCCAACAATTTCATTGTTTGGCATTGCAACGCATGCCGGGTACAGCTTGTATTTTATAAATATTTAAAATATTTCAATAATTATGAACATTTGAAGGAAGTAAACATATTCTGTCAATTTTGAAAAGTTCTCGTAGTAAGGCACGTTTTTGTTAGATGTCACTCTAGATTATTGGATAAAAGCTATAATTCGCTATCTAATGATATTGGTGTCGCCTCCGTAGCGTAGCGGTCAGCATGGTTAGCTGTCGCCCCGGAGGTCCTGGGTTCGATTACCGGCTCTGCCACGAAATTTGAAAAGTGGTATGAGGACTGGAACGGGGTCTACTCAGCCTCGGGTGGTCCAAATGAGTAGAGGGGGTTCGATTCCCACCTCAGCCATCCTCGAAGTGGTTTTCCGTGGTTTCCCACTTCATCTTCGGGCAAATGCCGGGATGGTACCCCACTGTAAAGGCCACGGCCGCCTCCTTCCCCCTTCCTTGCCTATCCATCCCTATCTTCCATCACTTCCCCTCCCTCATGAGGCCCCTGTTCGCTTTGCAGGTGAGGCCGCCTGGGAGAAGTGCTGATCACACCTCCCCAGTTGTATCCATCCTGACCAGATGTTCCTAGCTCCAGGACACTGCCCATAGAGGCGGTAGTGGTGAGTTCCTTCGCTGAGTCCGTGGGAACCACCAACCTAGAGGGTAAATTGACTACATAAAAAAAAATGATATTGGTAACGCTAGCTTGTTGTTGGTATGCAAGAATATGGTTTACAATTGATGAATAGTTGAATTCATCAATGTTTATACCATTCTTTCTTCTTCCCTCGTTTGAACCTCTTTGGGATACGTTGAAACAATCATTTCTCTGTGTGTTGTTCTGTCCTTAGTGCCCTGTATCTCTTCAATCTTTCTGATCTTCTTTTTCTCTTTTCTTCCAAGATGATGGGTTTGAATTTTAGTGCAGATTTGTCTTGGAACCTTATATTTTCGTCTTTAGTAATTATGTTAGCTTTTTGATTGGGTACTGAATTTTCAGTAATTTTTAATTCTGGTAGGCCCTTTTCAGTTTATTTAAACCATGTAGGTTTAGTTTTACGGTTACGGAAGAAATCAAAAATTGGTTTGGTTTATCGATTAGAGTTCATTCTGAAAAGATGACCGTAAAAATGTATCCTCCTTTTTCACATAGTAGGCCAATCTAAGAGTTGTAAAGAGTATCATTCTTGATGTATATTAGTCTATCTTATTATCCTGAAATTTTGGTCCTATGTTTTTTTCCTAAACTTTTTTTTCTTTAATTCGTGTTTGTCCATCTGACCTTTGAAATTCATGTTTTGAGTTTCTGCTGCATACAGTGCTTCTGGTTTAATCACTGTCTTATAATGATTAATTTTGGATCCTCATGGAAGAGATTTCCTTTGTATGATTTAAGCCATTATTTATGAAATTTTTGTTAAAATTTTAATTTATGTATTTATGCTAACTTCCATTTTACTTCACAGCTTTTAACTCCCAAGCACCTACAAGTGTGCAAAATATCAACTTGATCAGGCAGTTCCTGAGACAGTGGTACATAAGTCAGAACCATTCATGTTTTAGATATCTTTCTTCAATTGTCCACATAGCTGGTTCAAACCCGGCCGAAGCCGTCGGATTTTTAAGAGCGTTAAAATCACTCAGTATGCCTTCCTTTGGAGGGGAAGTAAAGCCGGTAGTCCCATGTCATAGATCTATGGCATGTTAAAGAACCTTCCACTAATTACACCTGTGTGAAGCTAAATTGGACAGGTTAAGTATGTAAACAACGCTCTTAGGTCCCTACGTTCGTTGCCAAGAGCCGACTGCGGTGGCGTCTAGTAGCTAAGTTCTGAATTAGGCCTAGTAGTCGTTGACGGTGGCGTTTGGTGGCAAAAGTAGGAACTATTTGAAAAATTCTAAGTGGCAGTCCCTATTCTAATTAAAAAACAGATACACACACTAATACAGCCATCACAATTAACATCGGTTATCAGACAGATTCTACACACACACAAAGTACACGGGGCTACATGACCACGTTGTCGAAGCCCCTAAGCTGAGGTACCAACCAACCATCAATCGTGCACAATTATTGATATATCGTTTTATTATGAGTTAAAGGCTGTGATGTAATATGAAAGTAGTCAGCGTAAAACAAATAAATACAAGAAATTAACAAACCCCTATGGATGACAAATTGGCAGGTAATGTACTAAAGGAAGTAGGAGCCTTCTCTTAATTAGGAAGCAAAATAACCAGCGATGGACAAAGCAAGGAATATATAAAAAGTAGGTTGGATCAGGTAAGGAAAGCTTTTCTACAGAAAAGGAATCTCTAGACAATGAATATACTCGTAGATTTAGGTATTAGAAAGTAATTTTTGAAAACCATTCTTTGGAGCGTGGTGCTCTATGGAAGTGAAAGTTGAACTGTTGGCACAGCAGAAAAGAGTAGAATAGAAGCGTTTGAAATGTGCTGTACCAAGATCAGTTCGCTAGATAGAGTAACAAATGAAGACGAGTGAGAGAGGAGAAATGTTTCTGGCGACTTATAATGAAGAGAAGAGATATAATAATAATAATATCGTATGGCCTCGGGTGCCGGGTGCAAGCTTTGTTAATTGACACCCAGAGGGTAGCTTGCATGTCGAATTTCGTCGTTCCTTTGAACGCTATGAAAGTCAAGGAGGTTAGATATCTAAGCTCCTTGATACTACAGCGCTTTCTAGTAGAGAATGGAGGAACTTTGTCTTGGCAGAAAATCCCGAGATTAATTTTGCCATTGAACACGGCCTACTGAATTCAAATGGGTTCTTTAACATGCCAACAACGTATGACATCCATGTCGTGATTTTTGTCGCCTTTCAAAAATCACTTACCACGGCCAGGGGAGAACCTGCAAGCTTGGGGTTAGTAATCCGACACGTTAACCACTCACCCTCCGTGGCAAGCAAAATAGAAGAGATAGGTTGATAGGACACATACTAAGACACCCAAGAATAGCAATATTAGCTATGGAAGAATGGGTCGATGACAAGAACTGTAGGGTTAGACCAAGGTTAGAATATGTTAAACAAATAACCTCGGCAGCAAGGTGTGGTAGCTACAGTTTACGCCACAGTTTTAGACCGGTCAGCCCCGGTTGCGCAGTCGTACAGCGAACAGTCAGTAAGCCTTAGGCATGTGCAATTGATACACGAGTTGCTTTCCGCGCAACTGACAACTTTGGTATGAATTGCACATGTTTGAGGCTCACCCACTGCCCTCTGTAGGACTGTGGATCCGGGGATAACTGACCCAAAACCATGGTGTAAACTGTAGGCCTATGTACAGATGAAACGATTAGCTCAGGACAGTGGGGTGGGGACGGTGGAGTGCTACATCAAACCATTCAAAAGACTAAACACAGAGGTGTCATTGCTCCCAATGAATGGAATTTTAAGTGAAAATGTAAATCCACAGCCTGCTTCCAGTCTCCGACCGGGTCAGAAATGGAATGAATGAAGCCCCCATCTAGCGGCGAGGATGTGAACTGTGCCGGCTGCCGAGGCCTGACGCACTACTCTGGGGCAATGATTAAATGAATGACAGATGAAATGAAATGATAGTGGAGAGTGTTGCTGGAATGAAATTTTGACAGGAAAAACCGGAGTACCCGGAGAAAAACCTGTCTGCCTCCGTTTTCTCCAGCACAGATCTCACAACGAGAGACCGAGATTTGAACCACGGACCCCGCGGTGAGAGGCCGGCGTGCTGCCGCCTAAGCCATGGAGGCTTTCAATGGAGTAAGCAGTTGCATTGTTGACTAATCAATGCCAGGTTCACTTAATCCTTTCATACTAAAGCACTGTCATAAAATGTAGCTAGCTATGAGTCAGCTGTAGCAAACGGTTCCTCAGCTCTGCTCTGCTGATGTGAACGAAATTTCTAACGATACTTTACTACGTGTTTGTTGTGCTCGTACGATGTAAATGCTCATACGTTCCCTTCTAGAAGCCATCGTGTTTTCTATATACCACTTTTCTTCGCACAGTTTTCTGCCATTGTCACGATAAACTATAAAAGAAACTCGTGAGAAAGGAGGAAATAAATTTAAAAGTTCGTAACTTGCAGCACAGACGTTGAGAATTCCTCTATTCTGATGACGTTTCGAGAGGACAGCAGCCTCGCAATATCGCTTCCCGGGCTCGTAACTTGTTCGGCGAGATGAGCTACAAAATACCACCTTTTATGGACGTGTTCTATTTGCCATAAACTAGTTTGTAGTCCTGCAGTCATGGTCCGGCAATAATGCTCTATGACGATTTATTCCAATACACGTCTCATGCAAATACCAGACCTGGCACTGTTGGACGGATTTGCTTCGTAAGCGCTGATTTAGTATGCAGTAGCAACTGCAGACTGAAGGGACGATATTTTACGGTGCTTTCGTGTCCTTTTGTTGTTGCTGAGTCATTTATTCATTCATTCATAAATTTAATTGCGAATGGGGGTTATTTCCCGGTGGCGAATTGTACAATTACCAAAAATTACCAACAATTATTTCAAACACAAGAGACTCCGTGGCTTAGGCGGCAGCACACCGGCCTCTCACCGCTGGACCCGTGGTTCAAATCCCGGTCACTCCATGTGAGATTTGTGCTGGACAAAGCGGAAGCAGACGGGTTCTTCTCCGGGTACTCCGGTTTTCTCTGTCACAAATTTAATTCCAGCAACACTCTCCACTATAATTTCATTTCAACTGTAGTTCATTTAATCATTGCCACAGGGAAGTGCGACAGGCTTCGGCAACCGGCACAGTTAATACCCTCGCCGCTAGATGGGGGCTTCATTCATTCCATTCCCTGAACCAGTAGGTCGACTGGAAGCAGGCTGTGGAATTTCAATTTCAAACACACTTAATGTACAGAAATCGCGATTTGGAAACTATCGTAATT
Organism: Meconema thalassinum; assembly: GCA_946902985.2. Taxonomy (NCBI): domain Eukaryota; kingdom Metazoa; phylum Arthropoda; class Insecta; order Orthoptera; family Tettigoniidae; genus Meconema; species Meconema thalassinum. The sequence goes on along the minus strand of OX336390.1, from coordinate 833,252,597 downwards.
ATATCGTAGTATTTACACAAAATTTCAGTCTTCTCTTAATCACATCGATATGTTTGGGGAAAGGCCTAAGACTGAGGCAGGTAATGAGTTCCAATTATCAATACCACGATTAATGAAAGAATACTACCCACAATTTTTATGCTGCGGTCGGCTCTGAATTTATGCGGGTGATCTGCCCTGCTCAGGTAGGTGGGATTTCCTGGACGTTTGCTTAGTTCGAGTTAAATACCATAACGTATAGTCTGGGTTTCGTTCATCTATCTTCCAGAGATTCCCACTCTAGTTTTTCTATCATTGTAGTTACACTACCTCTAGGGTTAAAATCATTGAGCACAAGATTAGCAGCCTTCCTTTGTACATCTCCAGCTCAATGATGAGCCCTATTTGATATGGGTCCCAACCACTAAGCCGTATACCAACATTGGCCGCACCAGGGTCAAACATCCTAATTCATTTGCAATGGAATTTCTGCCTCTCAATACCCTCATTACAAAATATATTTTTTTTTACGCTTTGTAGAAGACTTCAGGGGAGGTTGCCCGAAGTATTGTGTCATGCGATAGCTATGGTGGTGTGTGTATTTGTAATTTAGGCTAGGATTTGGAAGGTGGTCACCATGGCCTCTACTTAGGATCTATCCCGACATTTGCCTGGAGTAGAAGTGGATGATTATGATGATGATGATGTTTCTTTGGGGGCCTAGCGACATTATGGCCTAGTAACCCCGTGCAATTGGGTGTGTGAAATATTTGTCTTATACCCCGTGTCACTGTGATATCTGTAGATCAACTATTGTGTTTACTTACGATTGAGATAGGACTTGGGTAAGAAGCGGCCGTGGCCTTCATTAGGTACCATCCCAGCATTTGCCTGGATAAAATTGGGAAAGGGATGGCGAGGTGCCCCAGGATTTTAAGATATTTGGCTGGAGGGAGTGTGGAAGAAACAGGGAAATACCACACACAGGATAGCCACTGTCAGCGCAGGTATACGAACCTACGATCTCCGCACTTGCTACAGCAGCTCGCGCGGTCCTAGTGCACGTTTTAACGAGCAAAGCTTCGCCACAGGGTTTCAAACAATAAGGCAGGCACTCTTGTACTGATCAACAACGGCTGTATCTTTTTACTGGCTGGGGTATAATACTTTCTGTCTCCAATGTTATCAAATTAAACCCTAGACTCCGCGTATCTTGTTCCATTGCATGTTTAGAGGGTCGATTAGTAGTCATGAATGTCAACTTTTGATTACATTATTGTTACACGCCATTACATTACATCATCTGTTTTTCAGATCTTTGAGCATGACATAAAGTAATTCTTGCTGTTTGGCGTGATAAGTGCGTATATGTTTATACTATGGGCCCAGTAAACCTGCCCCGTTTGCTAGATTATGCTGCGGGGAACCAGATGCGTGAAGAAGATATTACGAAGGAAAATTGCCAGTCACAGCCATGGTCTTATAACCTAGATTTTAAAAAATTACAAGGGTTGTTGAGCACATCCACTTGAATCACTTAGTTTCTAAACTAGTGAAATCAATCTTTGAATAAGGATCACTTCCATTCGTAAAGGGTACCCCTGATTGTAGGCATTGAAGAAAATCTTGCAGCAGAATTGCTACAAACGACGTTCCGTACGGCAGCGATGAAACACTCTTTGAATGAAATAAAAGATACATTATTAATAGTCTTTGAAATATTGGAAGTGAGAATCAAATTGACCCTTGTTCTCAGGATAGACTTGAATGGTTTAGAAACCAAAAGACTGACTTAAACATGCAGAATAGATTATTTATGGACATATTGTGTGCGCCAGGAGAAGTCCACTAGGAACAAACTGCAGATGCCTTCCCGCCTAACGTGTACTGCACATTCCGAAAACATCAAGTCGTTCACTATGTACTCCACATAGTGTGGGAAGCTCTCTCAAACGTGCTACGATCATCAGCAATTGCAATGTGTTACTCTGCTGCAGAATATACGTGGCACATACCGAACAGGTTGATGTACTTAAGGAGTTGTTTCATTTGATGGGCTTGTTCATTGTTTAAGAAGTTTCGCCAGTCATTAAAGAAATTTCACCAGTCATGAACATTTATGTTGGCACCTGTATTATAAGACAATCGATTGTCAATAAATATGGTAGTTCAAGATACAGTCAGAACATGGTCCTACGAGCCGGATCCTGTTGTGACTGGTCCTCCGGGCCGGACCATGTTCTGACTATCTTGAACTACCATATTTATTGACAATCGATTGTTTAATAATACAGATTGTTATAATACAGGTGCCAACATAAATGTTCATGACTGGTGACATTTCTTTAATGACTGCTGAAATTTCTTAAACATAAATCATAGTCATTTAGCCCTGTGTACGTGGATGGGTGGTGAATGTTTGTCTGATAAACTGTGTTGTTTTGGTGTCTTTAGTGATATGTGTACAGTATTTGTAATTTCGATGAGGATTGGGAAGGAACCGACCGTGGCCTTATATTAGGAACCAGAGTGGCATTTTCCTGGAGTACAATTGCAAAACAACATTAAACCACCTCCAGGATTGTTGAGGTGGGAATCATACCCACCTCTTCTTGGCCTCACAAGGCTGAGTGTAACCCGTTCCAGCCCTCTGACCAGAATGGAATTTCTTGGCAGAGCCGGGAATCGTAACCAGACCTCCGGGGTGACAGCCATGAATGCTAGCCACTACACTAGGAGGTTGACTGTAATGAATCATGCAGGCTAGTTATGGGAGGGTCGATTAGTAGTCATGAATGTCGACTTTTGATTACATTATTGTTACACGCCATTACATTACATCATCTGTTTTTCAGATCTTTGAGCATGACATAAAGTAATTCTTGCTGTTTGGCGTGATAAGTGCGTATGTGTTTATACTATGGACTCAATAAACCTGCCCCGTTTGCTAGATTATGCTGCGGGGAACCAGATGCGTGAAGAAGATATTGCGAAGGAAAATTGCCAGTCACAGCCATGGTCTTATAACCTAGATTTTAAAAAATTACAAGGGTTGTTGAGCACATCCACTTGAATCATTTAGTTTCTAAACTAGTGAAATCAATCTTTGAATAAGGATCACTTCCATTCGTAAAGGGTACCCCTGATTGGAGACATTGAAGCAAATCTTTCAGCAGATTTGCTACAAACGACGTTCCGTACCGCAGCGATGAAACACTCTTTGAATGAAATAAAAGAAACATTATGAATAGTCTTTGAAATATTGGAAGTGAGAATCAAAATGACCCTTGTTCTCAGGATAGACTTGAATGGTTTAGAAATCAAACGACTGACTTAAACATGCAGGATAGATTATTTATGGACATATTGTGTGCGCCAGGAGAAGTCCACTAGGAACAAACTGCAGATGCCTTCTCGCCTACCGTGTACTGCACATTCCGAAAACATCAAGTCGTTCACTATGTACTCCACATAGTGTGGGAAGCTCTCTCAAACGTGCTACGATCATCTGAAATTGCACTGTGTTACTCTGCTGCAGAATATACGTGGCACATACCGAACAGGTTGATGTACTTAAGGAGTTGTTGTTTCATTTGAGGGGCTTGTTCATTGTTTAAGAAGTTTCGCCAGTCATTAAAGAAATTTCACCAGACAGGAACATTTATGTTGGCACCTGTATTATAAGACAATCGATTGTCAATAAATATGGTAGTTCGAGGTACAGTCAGAACATGGTCCTCCGAGCCGGATCCTGTTGTGACTGATCCTCCGGGCCGGACCATATTCTGACTATCTTGAACTACCATATTTATTGACAATCGATTGTTATAATACAGGTGCCAACACAAATGTTCATGACTGGTGACATTTCTTTAATGACTGGTGAAATTTCTTAAACGTAAATCATAGTCATTTAGCCCTGTGTACGTGGATTGGTGGTGAATGTTTGTCTGATAAACTGTGTTGTTTTGGTGTCTTTAGTGATATGTGTACAGTATTTGTAATTTAGATGAGTATTGGGAAGGAACCGACCGTGGCCTTATATTAGGAACCATAGTGGCATTTTCCTGGAGTACAATTGTAAAACCACATTAAACCACCTCCGGGATTGTTGAGGTGGGAATCATACCCACCTCTTCTTGGCCTCACAAGGCTGAGTGTAACCCGTTCCAGCCCTCTGACCAGAATGGAATTTCTTGGCAGAGCCGGGAATTGTAACCAGACCTGCGGGGTGACAGCCATGAATGCAAGCCACTACACTAGGAGGTTGACTGTAATGAATCATGCAGGCTAGTTATGGGGTGTCAGGGCGACACCTGCTGAAAAACTATTGTTTAGCTGGTATCGCTCCAGCTATGATACGAGAAGTGACGACCAACTATAAGAGAACAAGTTCATATAAATTTGTCCTATGTACTCTTCTGGACACCAGTAGCCTAGATGACGTTTTAAATTCTCTGAAGAGCTTTCAGATGACCTCGGAATCCTTAGCTGTGCCCACGCATACTGCCAGATTAGACCTAAGAAGAACTCCAATAGGCCTTGTAACACATTGAATGATCCCATTGGAGACCGCACCATCAGGCTGCCGTCCAGAATGGATGACATGGAGAGCATTCTGCAGGTTTTGAAAGGATGTCGGAAGAACAAAGGACAACTTGACCGGATGGAAGTTTCTTCAAAATTCTTCGTCATCGTGTGAAAGTGGAGCAGTGGTAACTACTGACTATTTTAACAACTGCTCAATGTGTCCAATGGCAAGCACTCTGGAGGATCTACTTTAGGCAAAAGTCAATGCAGTTCTTGTTACCTAGTTTTGGTCATATGTTGTGTAACCCCTTTGTGTTTAAGTAATCTAAATGTATTCTAAGGTCTCAGTTTCTGTACTTTAGTTATTTGGTGCAATGCATTCCTCTTTTTAATCGCTTATCCCCCCAGCCTGGCTTCTCCCACGGAGTCTGCGGGGCATCATTCCTCTACCGTCGAAAGGGTGGTGTCAGGGAGCTAAACACACTATATCAGCTGATATAACTGGGGATAATCACAGGCCGATTGCCCAAGCGACCGCTAACATGGGTCTAATTAACACGCGAGAGGTCATGCCCGCGGAAGTTTGCCGCGTTTTTGAATGTTCTTAATAATTATGTTGCTATTTGCGGTAGAGTTTTGGTTGCCCTTTTCATCTCTCCCAGCATTCTCTCGCACAAGACCTTGACGATTGTCAGTGTCTCGTCTGTCCCGTTCCCGAGTGGTTTGTGGCTGCTGTGGCTATTAAACTTCGTGCAACCACTCGTGTAACACATTTTTGCAACATTCTGCAGTTCTAAGATAGTTTGATTCAAGTAAAATTCATTGTTTCTACGTAGTATACATTATTTACTTGAATTGTGAATAAACATTTCCATGAAATGCACTAGTTGAGTCAGTTTTTTCTCATGCGCAGTGTGACTTGAGTTTCTGCAATACATGCGTTTTTTTTACACTGAGGCAATATTTGTACACACTAATTATATTAATAGAAGTTTTAAGGTATTTAAACAGGATACATTACTTAATTTTTTCAGAGTATTTACTGCAAAAGCAAAATAGCAATGCTGAAAATATTAAGCGTGAGCTATTTGCCTTTGTGCGACATGTCGCGTTCCTAAACGGACGCGAGCTCTGGGGTGATAACGAAGGGTCAAGGAAGGGATTAGGGAATGAAGCTGGCCGTGGATCATTTGAAAAGAACCGTCCCGGCATTTGCCTGGTGGTGAAAATGGGAAACCACGAAAACAATTATCAGAACGATCGTGTTGAAATTTGAACCCACACTCTCCCGATGCAGGCGCGGCGCGAGCTAGAGCGTTAGCGCTCTTGGCCATCGTGGCCAGTGCAATGCATTGATGCAAAATATAATGATAACTAGGGCCAGGCATTTGATGATTTTGCATCTTTTTTGTATGAAGGCCGAAACATAGCTCGAGTATAAACACATGTGTTTCATGAATTGACTGATTAAATAAGGGCAATTTGTTAGGGCATTTTTTTTGCATATTTTGCCGTTTACAAGAGATAGGTCATTTTTGCAGCAATTTTAGGTCATTTTTTTGCATTTTTAATTGTTTTCTGGTAAGTGTTATATTTCGATATTTAATTAATAATATTTATGTTTACAATACTTGTATATTATGTTTAATATAGGCAAATAACTTGCTCAAGAAAGAAAGAAAGTAGACTTGCAACATAACCTGCTGCCACTAGATTTAAAGGAAATAGTATTTTATAACTCGATTATACTTCCAAGAAAACATACTATAAGCAGTACCTGCTTCCCCTAAATGTAAGACACATAAAGGACTCGCCCAAGCAGAGCATTGCTCCTTATCTTCAGCTATAGAGCATCCAGCGTTTATAAAAGACTGTGGGCCTTATGGGCTTTTACTTTTAACGGACCCCCCCCCCCCCCCCCCCCCCCCCTGCACTGGTTTTGTTACCTCACCTTTTATCATGAAGGAACTCTGAACATATATATTTTTCGTCATAATAGCTTCCTACAATTATCTGCCAATTGATTACCTTTGTTATTGCATAAAAGTATCGTTTATATTACGTCTTAGTAATTTAAAATTTTCGAGGTTAGCACGCTGGAAAGAAGAGCCTCGTCCTGTGCTGCATGCTCGCCCGGAGTGGAGCACGTGCTCAGTTCCGCCGGCAACATAAGTTCTGAAGCACTATCCGTTATTGGTTTATTGTTGTGTGTCTGTTTTATTTTCTGTTCGATCGAATCAGGGTTGCCGACAGTTTTTGGGTTCGAACCTACTATCTCCCGAATGCAAGCTCACAGCTGCGCGCCCCTAACCGCACGCCTAACTCACTACAATATTACAAATATTAATCTAAACAAAACAACAAGAATAGAATTGAATGAAACTAAATTATAGACTAACTAATAACAAAAAAAAAGTGATGATCAACAATATTGCTGACGTAAAAATTGTTAACATCGTCAGCTTACATCCGAGAAGGAAGGAAGGGTTGTGCTCTCGACATCTGTCAATCAGTAATGCGTCATATCACAACGAAATGAATGTCGTTATTGTTTCTCTTTGCGTACGGTATCCTTAATACTGGTCCAATCCGTTAACACCTTTTAAAACTGCTTCTTCCTGTGCGTGTTCTACTTCAGGTAGCTGCTGGGGTTGCGTTGTCTCGCTAAGTTATGAAAGAACAGTACTCGAAGAGGGTGAACATAACGTATGACGTCAGCGCTACCTCTGCCTAGAGTTAGCAACACTGTCGCCATAAGGCTCCACAGTCTTTTCTAAACGCTGGATGCTCTATAGATAAGAAGAACGTCAGTCGCCCACGCGCTGAGAGTCGAGTGAGTTCTTTGTTGACAAGTAATGTAAGATGCCCAAAGTTAAAGGAAGTGCAATAGTTAAATTAAAACAATTTGTTACACAATATGGAGGAAATATTTTTTCCACTGATGGGAAAATATTTTTTTTCAAAGTGTGTGATGTGCGCGTTTCAGCAGAAAAGAAGTTTACAGTTGAGAAACATGTGTCGCGAGAAAAACATAAACGTGGTGTGCAGCGACTTGAAGATAACAGAAACCGTGGCTTACACCAGACACTACTGGGTGAATCTTCAAGTTTTCTCCGTTTTGTGAGAAACTGTGTACAGCATTTTTTATGCGCCTATATTCCACTGAACAAATTAAACCATCCAAAGCTGCGTACATTCTTAGAAGAGGAGACTGGAAAATCTATACCAGATCCCAGAATGTTGCGAAGAACCTACGTTGGAAGGTGCTATGACAAAACTTTACAAGAAATAAGGATAAGGGTAGGAGACGGAAACATATGGGTATGCATAGATGAAACAACAGACTGCATGGGACGATATATAGCCAACGTTATTGTAGGCGTCCTGGAAGCAGGGAATACTGGAGATCCATTTCTACTACATTGTGAGCAATTGGACGAAGCTAACTGGTCAACAATTAGCAAACTGTTTGACCAGTCTTTGAGGCTATTGTGGCCCGATGGCATTCGGAATGACAACGTGCTGCTTTTAATATCAGATGCAGCACCCTACATGGTGAAGGCTGCAAATTCGTTACGTGCGCTCTTCTCGAAAATGTTGCATGTCACATGCCTAGCCCATGCGTTACATCGAACCGCGGAGGAGGTACGACAGAATTTTCCTGAAGTTGACAAGTTAATTGGGTGTTTTTAAAATCCCCATTTAGAGTTCTAGCATTCAAAACAGAAGCTCATGAAATTCCCTTGCCCTTTTCACCTGTTTTGACTAGATGGGGACGTGGATTGAGGCTTGTTGTTATTACTGCGAGAACTTTGAAGTTGTAAAGAAAGTGGTCGATTCCTTCGACAAAACTGAGGCTGGATCATTAAAAACAGAGCAGGAACTCTTGGCTGACAAACAAATTCCAGGTAAACTTTCCTACATAAAAACAAATTTCGGATCCCTCCCTAATACAATACTTGCTCTAAAAAAAAATCCCAAGTGCCACTAGTGGAGCAGCTGCAAATTGTGTATAAAGTTGTGAATGATCTAAATCGTGTGTGTGGTAAAGTGGGTGAAGTTGTATCCGTGAAATTGAATAAGGTGTTGCAAAAGAACAGTGGGTATAAAACCTTGTGTTCTATTGGCAATATATTATCGGGTGATAATTTTTCTCTTACCGACTGTGAATTGAATCCGGGAGATATTGCTTGTTTTCAGTATGCACCAATTGTTTCAGTTGAGGTAGAGAGAAGCTTCTCCATGTTTAAATCGTTACTTGCATATAATAGGCAATCGTTTTCATTTGCGAACCTACGCAAAGTTTTCATTGTGCATTTCAATAGGAATATAATGTAAACAGCCACTGAAGTTAGTTTTCTTAAATATTCTCTGTTAATTAAATGACACATATTTGCTATGAGAGTATTTTGAAGAATATGCCAGTTCTAAAGTATTTCATTTTTCACGAGGGGTGACAAAGTGGTTTTTACTTTGTTAGTAACAAAAACAATCTAAACTTAATGCATTGTCATCCATTAAAATTCTCTGTCAAATCAGCTAATTGTTTCTTAAATAATAAATAATAAAGTGATTTACGAATAATGAATTGGTCATTTTTTTCAAATTTTGTGTCATTTTTAACCATTTTTAGGTCATAAATGCATTTTTAGCCTACTTTCGATTTTTGCAAAAAATGAAAGTAGACTTATGAGATCAACACAGGGCGAAAAAAGTGTGTCTGTCTGTGTGTGTGTATGTGTGTGTGTGAGTCTGTGTGTGTGTGTGTGTATGTGTGTGTGTGAGTCTGTGTGTGTGTGTGTGTCTGTGTGTGTGTGAGTGTGTGTACTCTGAATGTCTGTCCCCCCCTATCAATTCGAACACGGTGAAACCGAATTTAACGAAATTTGGTACAGAGGTAGCACTAGTAAAGGACACCTCAGTGTCATACTTTATATCGCCGCCATCTTTACCAAAACAGAATGGCGGCCACTCAAATGTTCAAAACGTAAAATCAAATTACGGCTAAACTAATCATCCGATCTCTACCAAATTTGGTGACAACATACCTTTATATAGGACGCGTCTTTCACCCAAAATTCAAGGTCATCGGCCATGCCATTTCAGGATGGCGGCCGTGTGAATTATGCAACCATTTTAATAAATAGCTTAAGACCCACCAATTCCGATTATCGAGCCTAGGGGGGTTTAAGCTATCCTGAAGGTCGTGATCCGTTATTTATTATAATTTAATATTATAATATTATACAGTATGAGTGGCTTAAAAGAGCTGAGCCGTTTGTGTCACACGACAAGATGGCAGCTGTCCTCATGTGTCTGTCTTATATTTCAGTAGTTTTAGTATGTTGTATGTGATATACCGTACTGATACAATAATATAAACTTTGTATGAAATGATCTTTAATGAAGATGTACTGCAGTGAAGAAATCGTTTATTTAAAGTCATTATTTGCCAACAGTTTGTATCTAATATGTCAGTTAAGAACACCTGACGTCATGGATACGGTTAGCTCTGGGCTAGCATGTTAGTCTGACACGCAGTTGACTGGGGATCGAATACTGCTACAGTTATTTTTTTTTCCTTGAATTCTTTTACAAATGATGTGCACGAGCTTTTCCCACAGATACTGAATAAAATGTCATTTAGCTCAAAGGAGAGGATAAAGTATACACTCGTATATTAATAAAATCACAGTCCCAGCATCGCACATAAACAGAAGACATTGGAAAAAGGAGAATAGAAGAACTAGATACACGTTGTCATTAACCACAGCCTTCTTAATGCCTCTGTACGGTGCTGTCCTCTTGTGGGTTATGTGGGTAATATTGTTCCAAACATAACGCTGTGTAAATGCCTGAGCTGGCCTCCTGAAGTATGGTAATTTTGTAATACTGGTAGTTCAACTATTAGCCACGATCACGCTCCGAATACCTTTAAACACTGCCAGCTGGATCGCCTCCCTCTTGGCTACTTTAAACTGCCTACTCATTCAACACCCATAGAACACTGCCATCGTAGTACATTACGATGGCAGTGCATAGGCGTACAAGATAAAGATTAATTCACTGATAGGTCGCAGCACCACCTACTGTGATTGGGGCGGAAGATGATTGGGGCGGAAGATTCTTAATTTTGCAGGCTGGCTTAATATAGAGATTAACTTACGTGAATGCATTACAATAAGTTAGTAGTTTTGTTATTCAATCATCATAAAGTATATAATATTGATCTGGGGGCGTGGTGGCTCAGCGGTCTAGCTTGTGCCACTCACCAAGGCGGTCCGGGTTCGATTCCCGGTCAATGCATGTGAGATTTTCGAAGTGAAATGCCATGTCCTGTGGTTCGGATTCCACGTAAAAAGGAGGTCCCGTGGCTCATAATCACTAGATTCACGGTCACGTAAAACTACAATCTTCCTTCCTTCCTTAATATTGATCTTGACACTTACTGGCTTATTATCAATATAAAAGAAAACAAACAATACATTGTGGTTGGGGTGATTGTTTTAGGGATGAGGACAAAGAGTCATAAAGATACCCATACATTTAGGAGAAAGTAGGCTATATGTTCTTTGCTGAACATCTTGTTTATTTTGCATTTTCTTGCTATTTTTGGGCCATTAAATGCCTTGCCCTAATGATAACAATGAACTTAAATATTTAATAAATAGAACAAGTACAAGTGGGTGAACATTAGGTCGGAAGAGCAAGAATGACATATATGATGGGCGCTAATAAGACCTCGCTTGTGATCTGTTAGAACAGGACTGCCCAAACTACGGCTCGCGAGACAATGTTGTCAGGCGCGCCACGCCGCTCCGCGTCCGCGCCGTGACGCCAAAACTTTGAAACTACTAAAGCCAACAGGACAAAGCAGTGCGTGCGCACCCCAACCCAAGGTCATTCACTCACTGATGAACATTTACAATTCTTATTAATGATTGGTACAACTAAGTTCGATCCTAAGTGGTGCCGGTGCAAAGCTATTCCAGTCGTCGCACTAAACTAAATTATCATGACATTTATTTCATAACTTGAATAATAATTATGTCAAATGAACATAAACACTCACTCTTTGCCATTCATGTTGAATGAGTGTATTGAATATCATCCTACTTCGATTTTAAAGGGATTTATTAAAATATATATTTTTTAGTGTTTTATTTTTTATCCACTATAAATAAATACTTACAAAGAATATCTATAACAAAAAGTCTATGAGTATAGGGGCTAGGTTCCGACACTATACCACAGTTGTAAAATCTGAGGGATTATATGCGTCCGAAACGTTGACCATGAATAGTAAAGGTCAAGCTGACCAACTGGAAAAAAGAGAGCGTAGATATTGAGAAAAATCCTAGGTAATAGATTGGTTGATGGACAGTGGCGAATGAGAGCAATTGAGGACTTGTACAACAACAACATAGATCCTATCACAGCATCAATTAAGAAGATACAGCTACTATTTTACGGTCACCTTTTGAGGATGACTGATGATCCATTAACCAAAAGAATATGGAGTTTCATCAAGTCTAAAGCAAGAAGGCCGAGATGGTTCGAGGTATGCGAAAAAGATCTCAGGCAAATTGGTATAACAGACCGAGAAATTCCTGACAGGAACACATTTAGAAGATTGGTGAACAACTACCAAGGTTTTAAAATGGTATCAACTTCCGGAAGACGGAGAGGACCTTTGTCCGAAGAATATAAACAGGCTCTCGTCGCTGGGGTCAGAAGATACTGGCAGGTAGTTGGAACAAGAACAAGACATAGACACCAAAGTGAAGTTGGTTGTTACCACGGAGTCCATAGAGGCTCAACTCGATCTATTTAGAAAAATAGAAAACGGAAAAAAATCCAAGAAACTAAGCTCAGACAGCCGCAAAACGCACCATATTTTACCTATATTTTAAAAAAAATCCATATCCCCCCGAACCTCCCAGAGTGTTATTGACCCGCAAGGTCTCCCAACTAGTTACAATGTGGCCCTTAGTTAAAAGAGGTTGGGCATCCCTGTGTTAGAATACTGGGGCAGAAAAAAGCTGCCTGTATTCCACAGGATTACTTGGATGCCAATAGAATTCATAAAGTGGCTGAAAGTAGATTTTCCGCACCACACGCCATCCTACCCCCTTTATTCTTGCTTATTGTTATCACTCAGCCACGCTATACACTAGCGCTGTGACTCGTCATGACGTGCTCACAATGGTACTAATGCAAAGAATGGATTTTATTTTACACGCTGTCCTCAGTGGGCGTTGACAATCCCTCCGGCTCATAACACTTGACCTGAGTTGTGCCACTAAATCACATGTCAAATCATTCTGTCATCCCGACAGGGAAGCCCAATCATAAGTCAGGAGTTTTGTTTCCTGACAAATTGATTCAATAAATGTATATCACATTCTAAAATATTCAATTATTATGCGTACGGCACAACAATATAAACATTAGGAAATATCAATGTTCTCTTTTATGACATTTCATAATTTTTCTCTAGGATCATGTTATTTTATTTAGGGACCACCTCGTGGTTTAGCGGCTAGCGTTCATGGCTGCCACCTCGGAGGTCCGGCTTTGATTCCCGGCTCTGCCAAGAACTTTTAATTCTAGTGTGAGGGCTGGAATAGGGTACGCTCATCCTCTTGGCGCGATACCGAGAAGAGGAAGGTACGATTCCAACCTCAACCATCCTGGAAGTTTTTCTCCATGGATTCGCCCACTTCTACTCCAAGCAAATGCTGGGATGGTTCCTAATTTAAGACCATGGTCGCCTCCTTCCCAAACGTATCACTGCAGTACACTACAGTAGTACGGTTATCACACAAACTTCACACTCACAAAATACATAGGCATGACCGCGATGTCAAGGTCCTAAAATAAGCAATTACAACGACTACTTTATGTAGGGATTCACAGTATAGTGGCTATCAATCACGTGTACTTGGTGTTTCTTTGTCTGTTAATCTCTGTTATTCTGATGTCTGTGCAATAAAAGTGGTATTACTTTTAGGGTGGCTGAGGTTCAATTTGGCTGTCACACTTATACCCATTGTGCCTGAGCACCCCGTTGCCACCCTCAGATGAGTTTTTTTTTTTTGCCATAATCGGAAATTGAACTCGAAGTCTCAGGATTAGGTGACAATAACGCTCTCCTCTACACCTTATGTTCGTCTAACACTGCAATCTTTGGCAAGTTTTAAAAGTGAAGAATTTTTCTCAAGCATAAAAACTAAGCTATATTCTATCATTCACCGTGTGCTTGCAAATAGAACCAGCGTGTGGTATTAGTCTTCAGCTCCTCGTCAGTGTGCTTATTGTGTGTGCTTGGAGGATGTTCGTAGCGTACCCATTTCGAGCTGGCACTCACAAGCTCGGCTCGCCGGTATTTCGGACAGACGGGCTCAGTATAGCACGTGCATGGATGTAATGTTAAGAAACATCAACAGTTCAATATGTCTGGCCGGTGGTGAATTGTTTAGCGTGCTAGGCTATGGCGCAGAGGGTTCCGGGTTTGATTCCCGGCCGGGTCATAGGGGATTTTATCTCTTGGGGTTGATTCTCCTGGCCCAAGGTCTCTGTATGTGTGACGTCATTATCATCCTTTCATCCTTTTAGAACGCGCAGGTCGTCCTCCCATGGGACCACATGTCATTATTATATAGGGGAAGATTAGCGGCTTCGGTGGCGTAGTTGGTAGCATGCTGAACTGCTGTTCCCAAAATAGCGGGTTCAAATCCGGCCAAAAGCGTCGGATTTTTTAAGAGCGTTAAAATCTTCAGCGTGCCTTCCTTCGGAGGGGAAGTAAAGCCGACGGTCCCAAGTCATACATTTATGGCATGTAAAAGATCCTTCCAAAGACTAAACTTGTGTGAAGCTAAATTGGTTAGGTTAGATTTCGTCAGAACGCTCTATCAAATTTCCAACGTTCACCACTAGGTATCATTGATATCTGGTAGCCAAAGTAGGAACTACTTGAAATTGAACGGTACGTGTAGCTCACCCTAAGGGTGTCCGAGGAAAGCAGCTACAGACTCAGGCGAGCCGAACATGTCCTCGAACACTCCCGGCACTAAAAGCCATACGATAAATAAATAAATAAATAAATAAATAAATAAATAAGGGGAAGATTACCTCGCTGTTTCAGCCCTTAAAGCAACAAAACAATAACGTTGTTGATCGTTTGAGCCACCTGTGGGCCACGGTGCTTGTGTTTTAACTGTTGTTGTCTGCCATTAACTCCAGGCACATGCTGGGATAGTAATTTATTTTAGAGCGAGGGGCGTGGTGGCACAGCGGTCAAGCTGTTGGCCTCTCACCAAGGCGGACGGGGTTCGATTCCCGGTCAATGCATGTGAGATTTTCGAAGTGGAATGCCATGTCCTGTGGTTCGGATTCCATGTATAACGGAGGTCCCGTGGCTCATGATCGCGAGATTGACAGTCACGTTAAACTACAAGGTTCCTTTTCCTTCTTGGTGGATTCTTGGGCGGCATCTTTTGTGCTGAAATCTTGAGCTTTTCTGTTGGACCAGTATTCTTTAATTTCCGTGCTGAACTCTGTCTTGCGGTCCTCGGACTATTTCCTGGACGCGTTGTGGTGAACTTCTGTGATGGATGTGAGAAAAGGTCTGGTTTCAACTGTCAAACGGTAGCGACTCCTGTCATTCATTTTGTCTTGTTGAATATTAAGTTCTCAACTTGTTTGATACACAGAAATCCAGTGGACTTACCTTCGTCGGCTACTTTGAAGATCTTATTAGACATCCTACGATGGTCTGGCCGTAGAAAGCCAGTTGTCTCCTTCTGATGGCATTTGTGAGGTTTTCGTAGTGTTGGTAGAGATCAAAATTTGGATTACATTATTATTTTTATGTGCGAATGGACCCAGATGGATCACGCACTACTTTTATGATTCACCTTTCTGATCTTCCATATAGCTCTCATTCTCTCTCCGTGGGCTATCTTCCTTGTCTCAATCCACTTGGTTCCAGGTCTCTTTGGAGCGTCATTCTCTGGTGTTACTATCCATCAATTTACCCTACATCGGAACAGGTTCCTGTCAAAGACTTCCACTGCTCTTACTTGGGCCTTCTCCAAATCCTGTTTGACTTGCCGAATCAACGGTATATTCTTCAGTCTTTCTGCGTAGGTCTTGATCTTGTGTGTAAGCCTTCTCGGTGGAAGTCTTTGAACATGTCCATAAAACTTCAATCTTCGTTTTCTGATGACCGCCGAAAGATTAGGTAATTTCTCAGTTGCTTTACGACATTTATTATAATTATTTTGGCAGATCAAAGGCTAGTTTGCAAAGATGGGGCTATACTTATCAAGGTAATATTCAATGTTACTGTGGACCAGACTGTTCAACATATGCTTCAATGTCGACTATATCCAGCCTCCTGTACAGAAGACGATCTTCACCAAGGAACAGAAAAAGTATTGGAAGTGACGATGTTTTGGTCAAAACATAATATAACTGTGTAAAATATGTATGTTTCCGATACGATAATAATTATAATAATAATAATAAAATAATAATGAATATATTATTATTATTGTTATTATACAAGGTTTGGAACTTAAGTAGTGGCAACTGTTTATTATCAAGAGGTACGAAAGTGGTACATGTTAGCAACCTTTACAGTCCTTCAAAGTAGTCACCAGTGTGGTGTAGAATTCGTTGCCAGCGATGTGGAAGTCGTAGTATACCTTTCTCAGAGTCCGTTCTGGCGATGGTGTGCATGGAGCGGTCTACATCCTGTCGAATCTCTGCAACAGTCCGGATGCTAGTGCCACGAAGTGGTTCCTTCATCTTAGGGATTAAATCGGACTCACAAGGACTTAATTCAGGAGAGTATGGTGGATGGTACTGTAGCCTACTTCCCAGCCCCATCGACCGAACAAATCTGCCACAGCTTGCGCTGTATGAGCCCGAGCATTGTCGTGCAACATGACGGTTGGTTGCCGCAGAAAGTGTGGCCGCTTCTTTCGCAATGCGGTGGTGGCACTCCAAAAACGAACAGTAATACTGTGCATTGACGGTCTGCCGTGGAGGAACGTAATGCGTTAGGATCACGCCATCACGAATGGCGGCATCATGAGTCACCCCGAAAGTCGCAAGTCCGTCAGACGCCCAGTGCGGTGAAGGTGATGGTGATCCTCGTGTAAGAGATGAAGGAACCACTTCGTGGCACTCGCTTCCGGACTGTTGCAGAGGTTTGACAGGCTGTAGACCGCTCCATGCACACCATTGACAGAACGGGCTCGGCGAAAGGTAAACTACGACTTCCACATCGCTGGCAAAGGGTTCTACACCACACTGGTGACTACTTGGAAGGACTGTAAAGGTTGCTAACATATACCACTTTTGAACCTATTGATAATAAACAGTTGCCACTACTTAAGTTCCAACCTTCGTATTCTTAGAGAAACAAACAGTTGTTTCTCTATACTAGCGTATTCGCTTTATCCCTGTCACCCTGGAATTACAATATACCTGGTGTGTTATCGTACTCGGGTCACAACGCGTGCATGGAAATGAGGCCCTACATCTCTCACAGTCATGATAGCGTTATAAATTCCCCGCTTTAAAACCAACTCTCCCAACAACATAGCACTTGAGTACTACTTTAATTGTCGCTGTGCCTTCATCCATCAAGATGTTTCTGTTTGTATTTCCAAGCCTATGTTCTATATCGACATATAATGGGCGACACGCGATGCGAGTCGCGTGTGCTCTCTTACTGATGTTCAAGCTAGATCGCATGTTGCCTGTTTGAAATATTTCTCTAGCGACAGTAATTAACGTCATATAATGTAATATGAATCATTCCGAGTGGGTGCATTTTCTTCTTTTCTTTAACACCGACATTGTAGAGATCGCTTTTCGTACATTATTAAAGCTATGATCTCCGAATTCCTGTCGTCATCCGATGCTTCCACAGTGATTTGTTAGTTACACTAACTAGACATATTGTTGTAGTTTCGCTTTACTGTCTAAGAATAATTCTGTCATCAGCCCTGTTTATTTACTGTCATAGGAAACGTTGAAGAAATTTTCAGCGTAGGCTAATCACCAATTGTTGTTGTTGTTGCTGCTGTTGTAGTTATTTCGTTAGAAGGGCTTAGACATCGTGGTCATTTACCTCCGTGTCTTTTGTTTGAATGTGTGTAATTTTTGACTGATAACCTGCTTTACTGTGATGACTGTATCAGTGTGTGTATTTGTAATACGGGAGAAGATTGGGAAGGAGACAGCCTCCGTGGCTTAGGCGGCAACACGCCGGCCTCTCACCGTTGGGTCCGTGGTTCAAATCCCGGTCACTCCATGTGAGATTTGTACTGGACAAAGTGGAGGCAGACAGGTTTTCTCCGGGTACTCCGGTTTTCCCTGTCACAATTTCACTCCAGCAACACTCTCCTCTCTCATTTCATTTCATCTGTCATTCACTTAATCATTGCCCCAGGGTAGTGCGACAGGCTTCGGCAGCCGGCACAGTTCATATCCTCGCCACTAGATGGGGGCTTCATTCATTCCATTCCCTGGCCCGGTCTGTCGACTGGAAGCAGGCTGTGGATTTTCATTTTCATTGGTAAGGAGACAGCAGTGGCTTTAAGTTAGGAATCATTTGCCTAGAGCATTTGGCAAGGAAAACAATTTCCAGTATGGCTGACGTGGGAAACTAACCCACCTCTTCTCAGATTTTCCTCACGAAGTTGAGTGGACCCCACTCCAGCCCTCAAACCAGAATTAATTATATTACTTGGCAGACCCGGGAACCAAGCACGAACCTCCGGGGTGACAGCCAAGAATGCTAGCCGCTACGCGAGGAAGTGAACTAATTAACATTGATTAATACTCTCATCGATCAAAATATATTTATCCCCAGGTAATCTCATATAATTTGTTTCAAGTAGAATCCTATATTTCCTGTTTGATATACAGTGAAACTTGGATAATTCGAACCTCAAGGGACCAGTAAAAAAATTCGAATTATCCAAAAATTCGAATTATGAAAGTTCTTTGAAAACGGTAGAGAAAATATTCAAATTCAAATTTTCCGGTTCCCTCAACCTTTTTCGGCCTTTACCACTCAAATTTTCGTAACCGAGAATTTTGTCTTCAGTTTTTAGGTATGCTGACAACGTGTTTGGAGGAATCCCGAAAGCCTTTGCAATTTCAGATTTTTTCCATCATTCCCTTTTCCACTTCTTTAATCACCGCTACTTTCTCCGCCAAAGTCAAAGTTATTTATGGAACCCGAGGCTTGATGACGACATCTTAGTTCTGCACACACTTTAAAACACAGGCAAAACCAAACTTCTAAACAACAACCACAAGTCCAATCGGACCACTCAGCACGCACTACCAGACAGGTGTAAGGGATGACACTGTTATGAGTAATGAGATGTGGAGCGTTGCAAAACAATGGGAGGGGTAGGGGTTGTGCATTGACCTTGGAAGGAGCGTCGCAGGGGTGATCTTAGTCATGTAGGCCGCATGCCAATGATCCGTCGTTTTTCAGGAATTCCTGACCCCAACTGTTTGGCTTTCGATGGGCTTTTTACACATAAAAACTTCGAATTATCCAACATATAATTCGAATTAACCACGATTTTTTAGCATTGATTGTATATAAAATGCTAGGGACTAAGAGATAAATTCGAATTATAGAAGTTCGAATTAGCCCCGTTCCACTGTATTTGAGCATAAATAGTATTGACCGACTGAAAAAGGTAATTTATTTATTTATTTTGATTTTTCATCCATTCAATTATTTATTTTTACCGTCAGCGGTAACTCCACTCGGTAACGGACAGTGCCAGGCCATGGGGCCAAGATATCTTCGGACTCGGTAGACGTGGATTGGAACCCTATCGTCGGCCGTCCTTGGAATAGTTTCCGTGGTTTCCTATTTTCAACTCCAGGCAAATCCTTTTACGGTATCTTCTGACAGGTCACGGCCGCTTCTTTCCATATCATTGCCCAGTTTCATTCACTATCATTCATTTCATAATTCATTAACTTCTCTCATGAGGTTGGCGTCATAAAGGGCATCCGGCCGAGAAAACCATCCCCCGCAAAGACTTTCATCCTTTATCATCCCCGGCCCTGTTAGAAAACGGGAATAATAAGGGGTAGACATACATTCAAATATTGAATGAAAATCCACAGCCTGCTTCCAGTCTCCGACCGGGTCAGGAATGGAATGAATGAAGCCCCCATCTAGCGGCGAGGATATGGACTGTGCCGGCTGCCGAGGCCTGACGCACTCCTCTGGGGCAATGATTAAATGAATGACAGATGAAATGAAATGATAGTGGAGAGTGTTGCTGGAATGAAATTTTGACAGGGAAAACCGGAGGACCCGGAGAAAAACCTGTCTGCCTCCGTTTTGTCCAGCACAGATCTCACATGGAATGACCGGGATTTGAACCACGGACCCAGCGGTGAGAGGCCGGCGTGCTGCCGCCTAAGCCACGGAGGCTTGACATTCAAATATTAATTACTTTATTTATTTATTTATTCATTTATTATCGTGTTGGAAGCCACCTTTCAGTGTTGCATTAGTAATCGAAATTTAATGTTTAAAATTTAAATATAACCGTCAGGAAAACATGACATTTTATTTATTTATTTATTTATTTATTTACCCATCTGAAGCTCTATGGTGTAAATCACTCACCACCGGGGACTTGCACTTCGGGGATCTGTGGTTCGAATCCCTGCCCATAGAGTAGTTATTCTTCATGCTTTTGTATGTTCACTCCCGGCAAATTCTGAGACAGTGACTTATTTCAGTTCCCAAGACACCTACTCGAATCCATACCTGTAATAATTACGTATAATGAGACACACTAAAACAGTCATCTCAGTAATACAGATTACTAATCAAATATAAAGCACTTTTGGTGTAAGATAGAACAAATTTCGGATTCGCATTCTGACTGTGGTCACATTTTTATGTCAACTCAAGAGATATGACCGCCCTAAATGAACACTGAAGCTGTTTCTATGATTCCAATACACCTAGTCAAGGACAGATATTGGCACATAAGTGACTCTATGTGTCATTTGGAGGATTATGGGATCTCTATTCCCTGACTTTTTCTGAAATACCAATATTTATGCAATTCATTTCAATAGTTATTACGTAAACCCACATCAAACACACAACAAGTAGTTCCGTCAAGAACTATACAGCCTATTTTCATATATCCTACTTATGTTAATTGCCACTATCAACATACACAATTTCTGTTTGATTGCTGTAATAGATTCGTAGATATTAAGAACCGACTAAATATTTCGGATGGTCGCCATGTTGGATTTTATATATGTAGGTCCTAGAGTTATGTACTGTTACATGCAGATTATTGTGAACGTGTAGTATTCAAACTTCAATCGCAAAATTAGGACACAAGAAAAAACAAGCAGATTTTAAAATTTTTCACAGCTTCCATCTTGAGGTTATGGAAACAATTGAAATAAATTAGATGCCAGTGGATTAACATTCGTATAAGGATTTACTGTACCAAGTTTCACTGCACTCGGATGGTTAAATTGCGAGAAACGTCCATGTGAATATTTATAATTCGCGTCACCGCCATGTTGGATTTGTGATCACCAGGTTATTTAAAGTCCTATAGGTGAACTTAAGTTCATAGCCCCTATGAACATTAAAAAATGCAGTTTGATTGCTAAAATAGATTCGAAGATATTCAGTATCGTCTAAATATTTCGGATGGTCGCCATGTTGGATTGTTAAATGTATAGGCCATAGAGTCATGTACCATTAAAGGAAAATTATTGCGTAGGTTCATTATTCAAACTTTCACTTCGATCGCATGACTACATCACAAGAAATAAAAACTTAATTTTAAAATTTGCACTGCCGCCATCTTGAGGTTATGTAAACAATTGAACTAAATTAGATACCAGTGGATTACAATGTGTATAAATATTTCCTGTACCAGGTTTCAGTGCGCTTGGAACATTAAATCGCGAGAAAGGTCTATTTAAAATTTTCAAATTCTCTTGGCCGCCATGTTTGTTTTGTAGTTAACCGGTTTTTGAAAGTCTTATAGATGGACTTCCAGTAGTGCCCTTTATCTCCGTACAAAATTTTAGGGAGATACCGCTAATAGTTTCAGAGATATAGAATGCCGGTGAAATATTTCGCACATCCGCCATCTTGGAATTATGTAAACAATTGAACGAAGTTAGATGTCGGTGCATTACAATGTATATAAACATATACTGTACCAAGTTTCATTGCGTTTGGTTGGTCAAATCACGAGAAACGTCTATTTAAAAGTCGCAAATTCGCTTGGCTTCCATGTTGGTTTTGTAGTTACCAGGTTTTCAAAAGTCACATAAGTGAACTTATAGCAGTTCCCTCTATCACCGTAGAAAATGTCAGGGAAATATCGGTAATAGTTTCGGAGATATTGAATGCTGGTGAAATATTTCGCACAGCCACCATATTGGATTGGTGAGTCGTAACAAACTTTGAAGGGCACGGTCGAGGTTGCCGGGAATAGTGCTATGAACTTTCCGAGTTTCATTGAAATCGCTCCTGCCGTTTAGATTTTATTAGGGACACACACACACACACACACACGCACACACACACGGACAAAAGGTGATCTCATAAGCCTATTTTTTCAAAATTGAAAATAGGCTAAAAATGCATACAAAATATGAGGCTATATTCCATCGCGATAAATTGTAAAGAAATATAAGAAAGTAATCTAATAAACCAATATTCAAAATGTTCCGACTTAAATATTGTTTAATTTATCTGGGCAATAATGATTTTCAAATGAGAAAGTAGCAACAGACTCTAAAATAAATTACTATCCCAGAATGTGCCTGGCGTTAATGTGAAAAAAAACCACACTAAACATAGCTAATGAGAGCCCAACGTTGGTCTCCTAGTCTTTACGCAATATAATGTGTTAGAGCACGCATGGTATTGCTCGTTATGTGCTATCTGCGAGTGCTGGTGACATGTGTTGGTTTTCACTTTCTATCACAGCTTGACGCGCCCACTGAGCCTTTCATCATGTTAATGCATCCAACACACGTGTAGCACACAACCTGCAATGGCACTGCCTTGATAACTATTTACAAAGCATATGTTCAGGGAAATTCAAGTGGCTACATAGTGGCTTGCAATTTTATCAACGTTGATTGTTTTGGTATTCCCCATAGGTGGAGTGGAGTACCTGGGATATTTTACCAAAAATGACAACTGATTAAAAGTAATGGGTAAAAATATTTGAGTCGTCCAGTTGCAAAACAAGTTTGGTTGGTTGGTTCTTGAGTTTAGGGGCTGCGACAACGTGGTCATGTAGCCCCGTGTACTTTGGGTTTGTGTAGAATCTGTCGGATAACCGGTGTTAATTGTGATGACTGTATTAGTGTGTGTTATCTGTTTTTTAATTTAAGTACAGACTGGAACTTAGAATTTTTCAAATAGTTCCTACTTTTGCCGCCAAGCCCCAGCGTCAACGACTACTAGGCCAAGCTCAGAACTTAGCTACTAGACGCCACCGCAGTCGTCTCTTGGCAACGAACGTAGAAACCTAAAAGCGTTGTTTACATTCTTTTTATTTATCCAATTTAGCATCACACTGGTGTAATTAGTGGAAGGTTCTTTAACATGCCATAAATCTATGACATGGGACAGCTGGCTTTACTTCCCCTCCGAAGGAAGGCATACTGAGGGATCAACCAACCAAGGACAGGGCTGCTCTTCTGTTGCATCTTCTCGTATATGGCGGCCAATGAGGGCAGGCTTGAGGGGATTAAGGACTGGAAGTCAAGCTCTGTTCACACGTTCTGCTTCCTCCTTAAGATTGAAGCTGTTAGTATGCTTTAGGATTTCAATGGCCTCCCTTTGTAGCCTGGCATGATAAGATACCATGGTGGACAGAACTTCGGTGTCTCCATATATAATGTCGTGACCTGCGAGTAGCGAGTGTACTGCAACAGTGGAATTTTCTGTTTGTCCCAGTCGTGCTCCTTGAGGCAATACTCTTCTTGTTGTTGCAATGTATACTTGGCCACAATCACACGGGAGTTTATAAACCCCTCTATGCGTGGGTTGTTGACTGGTTTACATATTATTTGTTTATTTGTTTCACCTAGTTATCCTGTGAACATGCTGAACGCAGTCTTCAGCGAAACGTCAGGACGACAAAATTTCCTTAGAACATGGCCTATAAGCCCGCGAAACAGAGATTCCTATTACAACGCCGATTTAAAGTTAGTATCTGATAATACGTATTAGGCCTACCTCGTTAAAGACAATGACTGACACCTCGTATTTATAATTAAAGTTAAAATCTTGGTTATAATAATAATAATATCGTATGGCCTCGGGTGCCTGGTGCAAGCTTTGTTAATTGACACCCAGAGGGTAGCTTGCATGTCGAATTTCGTCGTCCCTTTGAACGCTATGAAAGTCAAGGAGGTTAGATATCTAAACTCCTTGACACTACTACAGCGCTTTCAAGTAGAGAATGGAGGACCTTTGTGTTGGCGGAAAATTCCGAGATTAATTTTGCCATTGAACACGGCCTACTGAATTCAAATGGGTTCTTTAACATGCCAACAACGTATGACATGAGTATCGTGATTTTTGTCGCCTTCAAAAATCACTTACCATGGCCAGGGGCGAACCTGCAATCTTGGGGTTGGTAGTCCGACACTATAACCACTCACCCACCGTGGCAAGCAAGATCTTGGTTGAAACTACGTAATTAACACATTAAAGATAATGGCGGGTACTAGGACTATGTAGAAACATATTTGTTATTCTTTTCGTCGTGTAGCCTCCTGAGCGGCCGAGTGCAGGTCTTTCTAGGCAAACTCCGTTGGCAATCTGCACACCAGAATGAGAGATGAAAAGAAAGAATGGAATTGGCAAAAATGTGGAAGGAAGCGGCCGTGGCCTGTCAGAAGATACCGTCCTAGCATTTACCTGGAGTTGAAAATAGAAAACCACGGAAAATAATTTCAAGGACGGCCGACGGTGAGTCTCGAACCCACATCTACCGAGTCAGCAGATAGCATGGCCCCATAGCCTAACGCTGCGCTTTAGCGAGCGTAGCCACCACTATCGGTTACTAACCCTAGAACACAAATCCTAATTTGGTAGTTCATAAACACAAACACTCGTTAAATTTACGACTATTTATTTCCATGATGAATAAAATGTAATTGCAAACAAATTATAATGTAAGAAGCAGGTATTAACATGTAAGTTATTTTACAGAGTGTTAACTCCTAGGTTTTCAAGTCCCTGGTGTCTCATTTACAGCAGTTAGTGCAAAGATTTGCTCTATGTTCCTTGCAATACGCGCGGTGACATTCGCTGCGGTATGTTGTCGTCATTCGCCTTTTCTGAGCAGGACAGATGTGACAAACAGTTCTTACCAGTTTGTATATGACAAGTTCTTTTTTTTATTTTTTATTTAGTCAATTTACCCTCTAGGTTGGTGGTTCCCACGGACTCAGCGAGGGAACTCACCACTACCGCCTCTATGGGCAGTGTCCTGGAGCTTGGAATATATGGTCGGGATGGATACAACTGGGGAGGTGTGATCAGCACCCCGCCCAGGCGGCCTCACCTGCAAAGCGAACAGGAGCCTCATGAGGGAAGGGAAGGGATGGAAGATTGGGATGGATAGGCGAGGAATAGGGAAGGAGGCGGCCGTGGCCTTACAGTAGGTACTGTCCCCGATAATCCGGATAGTAGGCTGTCAGATATCCGCCCCCTCAATCGGATTGCCAATAATCAGTCGCACCGGCACAGATACATCAATGAAAATGGCACTGACAGATACTACCGAGATTAGAGCACAGTAGTTAACAAGAAATTATTGTGGAACACACCAAAATATACGGGGGTTCATACTTACCTTTTACTTACCTATTCAATTAATCTCGGGTCTGGGTTTTCAACTGGATCACTTAAAAGTATGCCCTCACAATAACCTCCACCACGATATTTAAAATGAACCAAGTCGAAAACAAGAAAATTTAAACTGCACAATAATTTATTTCACATAAAGAAAATAATTTAACAAAATTTAACAACAAAATATACGTGGCAATCAGAAGCCATTGTCAATGCAATCATGTCCTCCTGTAGGACTTGTAGACTTCTCATACAAAATTTCAGCTTTCTATAGCTCAAAAGAACGTAATAATAACAATGCACTTTGGAATGGATAAGGGAGCTGGGACGAGACATATAGCATTTGTTTCCTTGTTCACGAACTTCACATTTTATTTATAACCGCAAGGCTGCTACGTAGATGACCTTGGCCTCTATCATACAGTTATCTGGCCACCTGTGATACACCCTGCACCATGTCGCATGCTTGCATCGTCAAATGGACACACCTGTCCAGTCAATGTTAGCATATGCTAGTTACCTCAGAGCCTAGCTCCTTTTCAAAACACTTTAAATGTTCACATCTCAACTCAAATATTATCACGCAAATCTTTTAAATGCTTCGTTCAAATATCAATGGATTACTCTAATAATCCCAAATCTTGTTTAATTGTATAATCCAATTATTGAACTAGCGTTGTTTAGAGTATAATAACTAAAACGCTTAATGTTTATAACAAAATGTTCATTAATTATTTATAACATTTTAAATTGTTTATAACATTGTCAAACGACAATTGAAAAATTTATACACGCCTCTATTAAACCCGTTCGTTTCAAATTATTATTAAAGATATTTACATAGTTATTTACATTATTTATATTATTTATATTAGAAATACATTAAACCACACGTTTATCCGGTTGATAATTACTTAAATCGTGGTGATATAATCGACCAATGAAGGTTAGTTATATTTAAATTTTAGATTCAGGTTTAATAAGATTTAATAATTATTATTATTTGTGACGGTAACCTCCATTCAAAATCGTTATCTCAAATTATTTCAACACTCATGTTAATTTTAACAGTCACTTCACATGAATAATTTTCAAAGGACCTGAACAATACACTCAGCGGAAAAATACTTCGCTCAAAATGCACAAAATCGCACAAAAATTGGCCCATAATTCATCATATATCTCATTATATATGGCATCAAAATCTTCCACAATACACACAAAAAAAAACCTCCACTTATAAATTCATCATCTTCATCAATATTACTGTGGGAACCTCCTTCACTTATTACAGGGCATTATTCATCAGCGACTTTTACACGTCCACTGAACTAACGATTATACATCCATAGTTCCTCTTTAAAAATTCTTATATTCATCAATTGTATCGAAAACTGTTATTATCGTTAACCTTCGTGGGTTTCATTCATGAAGCGATATGAAGTAAAAATTTGCCAATCACAAATAAATTTAATAGCAAATACGATTAGACACGCCTCCCTGGTCTATCAAAATTGAGATTAATATCATCAAAGTATCGCAGTATAAAAATACTATCTTCAATCAAAGTTCATCTAAACTGCATAAATAGTCGAATAGAATACAATTAGACTGTGGACTGCAAACATTATTGTTCCAATCTAGAATTGAGAAAAACTCCTATCAAATGTTCACTACTATAGTGTACTCAATAAATCGTACTCAAAGTTCATATTTCATAAAACTGTCTATAATGCAATGGTATTTCAAAATTGACGATAAATGTCTATGTTGCAATCATGTTCATAAAACGACTAGTATTTCCAAGATCGTCGATAAAGTAGTAGATTTTAACGCTCTAAAATCTTTTAATCATTCTTCTTTCTTGAGGATGACAGAAAATTGGTCAAAGTAATTTACTGAATAGAATTACTTTAATAAAATGACACGCTGTCTGAATTCAAATTTGCAATAGAAAATCGTTAACTTTACAGTCTAATCGTGACTACAAAAATATGCAAATTACTGAAAGAATATAAAATATCAGTCTCAACTGAACCAAAATTATTTAAATATGCCAATAACATAATAATGTCTCAATAAATCGTAGAAAAGGCATAAATCAGCAAAGTGTACAGAGTACAGAAATATCAAGCAAGAATATGGGGCAAAATATATGGGACAGAAAATATGGGAAAAGTGGTTGCTCAGATATCGCTAAATGGCTCAAATAAATCAAGAAACGTTCACGACTACCTTATCTGTTGATTGAAGTTCTAGAGGAAAATTTCCGAAGAAGACTGCTGTTGGTTCCATTTCACCACCGTAAAGATGTGCTCCGACCTCGAACCTGGAACCTGCGCCCTCGGAGAATAGAACAGTTTCCTCCTCCGGAACTCGCACTGCTCCGTGTAGACGATAGACATCCTTCTGGCAAAACTCTTCTTTGTGAGCCGGGTCCACCCTGGCCTCTCTTGATAGTTCCCTGAAGTTCTGGTAGAAATTCGCCATGAAGTTTATTGCAATTATTTCCGCAAAAATGTTCATAATTATGGAGTATGAAGATATTTCCACTGCCATTTGATGTAATTCAGCGATGGATTACGATGCATGAGTGTAGTTGGATGTTCACTACATGCTCGCTTTTGTAGAATGACGATTAACGAAGCTCCATGCTGCTATTTCACTCCATTGATATATGTCCCAATTGCATAAAGTTTTAGTCTTCCATCTCCACTTCCGTTATAATAATAGTCGAAAGTACTGCCAGATTATATAGTTCCATTGTAGAATGTAGCGTTGTATCACCAAATGTAATCTTCAGTATCACGGTTGCAATACAAGTGTCAGCCGTAGCGTAGAATGTGGTATTATAAAAGTGCTTCTCAGGTGTCGAGAAAATCACTTTTGTCTGCAGTCTTAAAATGCGAATATCTTCCAAAGTATAATAGTGAAAATGTTCAACTTTCTTACACGCCTCAATATTGTAATGCACAATTGAATTAGCATAAATGCAGTAGCTAACTCTTGATAGATAATCATGTAGACTCGTTTATGTGTGCGCTCCAACTTCGCCTAGTTTCAGTAACCGTAAAATTGTACTGCTGCACGCTCCGTGCTTGTTCGATGCTGTGGGCTCTGCCACACGTGCTAATAACGACTTGCTTCACTTCAGAACTCGAAGTCTGACAATGTGAGAATCAGAAAAATGAGCCATGAGACATGAGACATGAGACATGAGAGCTTCCTCTCTGCTGTGCAAGGCCTTTTATCAACTTCTTAAGGGGCGTATCCATCCCTTCCATAGCTTGTTCCTCCGTCATTGCTAGAAGTTCTAACTTTGGCTATACTTGACGGATTTTCAAATTTCAAAAACTCATAATTAATTTCTTCAAAATTCCAAATCAATGCCATAACTGAAAATAGTTTTCCACAATTCTGCATGCCAAAAGTAATTAAATATGGTAGTTTCAGTAATCTCCGTCTCCCTCCAAACTATCATTCATTGGTTCGAGCCTCTCCTCCAATAGCGTAACTTCTTCCTCAGCACAATTCCTTGTTTCCCTGCGACTGCGTCGTAAATCTCAGATACTTCTCGAACAAAATCATGACGTCACCAAGAATCTCAGCTCATCCAGCCTACTTGCATGAAGTCTGCGTCATCCGTGCCTACGTCATGAATATACACGTCACAACTATGACAGCCATAACTTTATTCACATATACCAATACAGCCACCGTGGTCTCATTATAATTCAATATACGGGGGCAGTACCATCCCGGCATTTGCCCGAAGACGAAGTGGGAAACCATGGAAAGCCACTTCGAGGATGGCTGAGATGGGAATCGAACCCCCTCTACTCATTTGGACCACCCGAGGCTGAGTAGACCCCGTTACAGTCCTCATACCACTTTTTTCAAATTTCGTGGCAGAGCCGGGAATCGAACCCAGGACCTCCGGGGCGGCAGCTAACCATGCTGACCGCTACGCTACGGAGGCGACTATGACAAGTTCTGCGGTTCTAAATACTTATATCATTCAGAATAGTGCTCTAATTTAACTTGTTACAGAACTTTCCTTGCTAAGTTTAGCGTACGTAGTTACAAATCGTCGTAAATTTTACGACGCAAGGGTCTTCAAATTGAAATCAATAGACTCACTCTAACAATGCACGCACACGGACTAAGCTCGCGGTATTGTAGGAAGCTACTGAGTAGCACAGCAACGTGACGAGAAAAGCCTAGCAGATAGAGCCATGTTGCCAAGTATACGCCGTAAAAATTACGAGGGTTTGTGTTCTAGGGTTTTAACGGATTAAAGTTAATGACTGGGACTTCGTATAATCATCCCTATATTTAGGCGCAGATGATCCTTACCGTAACCACCACATTCCACGGTCAACCTTAATTCTCTTCAGACCGTGACTATAGTAAAGCTATCGAGGGCCAGAATGAACTTCAATTCTTCTTTCGAGTCTCAGTTCTTCAATATCACATTTCAATAGAAATTTCTTAGACATATACTGTTCAAATGTGTTTATGATTCTAAGTTTTAGGGACTTATATTTTAGGTATTCATGTCAGTGTGCGTTACTGTTGTTTTAGGGGTCGAAACAGTGAGGTAATCTACGCTTTTACTCCAGTAGGCCTACTGACCGTATTTTATTAATATTTTGTCGCACATTGTGGATTAATGTTAAATGATATCAAGTTGGCAGATGAAAAGCTAAAGGAAGTAGGATACTTCTGTTATTTAGGAAGTAAAATAACCAGTGATGGACGAAACAAAGAGGGTATAAAAAGTAGGTTGGCTCAGGCAAGGAAAACATTTCTACACAAAAGGAATCTGTTGACATCGAATATAGATTTAGGTATTAGGAAGTCATTTTTGAAATCCATTGTCTGGAGCGTGGCGCTCTACGGAAGCGAAACTTGGACTATTGGAGCAGCAGAAAAGAGAAGAATTGAAGCGTTTGAAATGTGGTGTTACGGGAGAATGATCAAGATCAGATGGGTAGATAGGGTAACAAGTGAAGAGGTCTTAAGACGAGTGGGTCAGGAGACATGTTTCTGCTGACTGCTAATGAAGGGAAGAGATAGGTTGGTAGGTCAGATATTAAGGCACCCAGGAATAGCAAGCTTAGTTATGGAAGGAAGGGTCGAGGACAAGTACTGTAGGGGTAGACCAAGGTTAGAATATGTTGAACAGCTATGTAGAGATGAAACGATTTACTCAGGACAGGGAGGCATGGAGACTGCACTCAAACAACAACAACAACAACAACAACAACAACAAGTAGCGACTAATTATGATTAGCATTCTGGGTTTTAGTAGTGTTAATTTCGACCCACGTAACTCTGTGACGATTTACTTCTTGTCTTTTTAGGTTTCTTCACTATCTCATTCCACTTACATTTAATTAGAAATCTCGAACAATAAATGAGTATCTGCCAGTTTGAAAAAGAGACTGTCAGTCTGAAAGACTGGACTTTATATAATTTTAAATGCTTCAAATGCTGAAAAATGCTAGAAAGGCTGGACTCTTGACATGTTAGATTATCAAGAAACAATCAGAACGCTAGAAAGTTACAAGTCATGAGGGAGCTGGAGCGCGCTGTGAAAGGAGGGAGCTGGCTGGATGACGTCATGCTCGCCGTGTCGTTGCCGTCTCGTAACGCCAGAGCACACCAGTGAACTCAGTACACATGCACCAAGCGGTACTATGACGTCACACACCTCAGTGCATTCTCGGTACATTTCGTGACGTCGCCGTAACGTAACGACGAAGTCGACTCGATCATTTAAAAAGATAAAACAAAACAGTCGTTCCTACTTAGAGTGAGAGCCGCCAAAGCGACATAAAAAACCTTTATGTTCGACCCTCACTATTATGTGTCAGATAACTGTATCATAATGATGGTCATTATAACACTGTTTTCCATTATGATACAGTTTCTCCAGCCAATCAGAGCTCGTTCATTGACCAATTAGGTAACGATAACTTCGCGCATGCGCTCAAAATCCAACATGTCGGACATAAACACAACATCCAACTATAATAAATTACCGACATGGAATACCCACCGTCCATATGTTCGCGTAAATAAACTGGCGAATATGAGACAAGAAATAGCACTGTACCTTAAAATCACCAACACTAATTTCTACACAGCGCATTGTCTTCAAATGACTGCGGTGACAATATTACAGAGGGACGGCAGATGTAAACATATGGCTGCATATGGCATTGCAAGCCCACAGAGCGCATGCGTCGGTCGTTCAAAGCTCTTGAAAGACAAAGATATAACACCCAACGCTCGCTCTGCGATCACAAAATTCAGTAGCTGACTCTCAACAGATATTTATGAATATTTATGTTAAAACATATAATAAAGTTATAATTATCGTCGAACATAAACAGTCGTATGCAACTCGCCTATAATGGTAATTAAGACACTCGTATGGAAATTATAAAACTCGCATACGCTCGTTTTATAAAAAATATGATGATGATGATAATTGTTGTTTTAAGGGGCCTAACATCTAGGTTATCGGCCCTATAAAAAATACTCGTGTCTTAATTATAGCCATTATAGGCTCGTTGCATAATCTACTATAATACCACCTAGACGCTTACATGTTCAGCCCGTGTTTCATACGCCTGGCCTTGCTTAGTTGCTTCTCATGCCACCAGACGTTAGACAGCATAAAGTCTGTAGAAAAATATGTCACTAAAACATAATTTTGAAAATGTTGAAAATTTTGGGTATTCTGTAACCCTTTTAGGTAGTGGGGACAGCTAGGAGCTGAACACTGAGCTACCAATATACGACCTCACCATATAAGTACGAATTGACGAGACCTGCATTAGTACACAATAAGTTTCTCTCAATTGTTTGACCCATATTTTCTCAAGGTGAGGTTTAGTTTTATACTTTTGACAGCAATATAACCTCACGGAATATGTTTGTATTGTATGATGACCCAACGTAGCATGCTACTCACTCATATCTGTTAAAAACACGAACTGATGAGAGAGGGTGCAAATCGATATTTATATATGTTGAATGTTGCCCCGTGTCTGCGGTCTCTATCAATGTTATGTTCTTCTATTACTTTAGTTACGACCATTAGGCAGAGGCCTAGGTCTGTCACTTGACGCTACAAGTTGTGGGGTAATCGGGCGTGCGGCGTGTGTCCATGTTTGTCGTCATGCCTCAGCGCTTTCTGACGGCAGGTGGCAGCACTAGACATAGCCCCCTGTCACAGACGAGCGCTAACGCGAATCAACCACGATAACATGGGCACCATCGGGGTCCTTTCTCACTGCTACTGTCCAGCGTGGCTCAGAGCACGGGCCATATGCAACGACTTAATCACACCCACTTAGTCATGGAGGTAAAGGTAGAATTGTAGCTTTACCCGATAACAATAATTATTATTGCTATTATTATTTTTACACAGTTTACCATAGTAAAATGACGGAAAATACGGACTAATATCACGCACATACAGAATTCATTCTTCATTTAACAATCGTCGCACTGTCTGGCAAGTGTCCAAGATCTGTCCCAGCTTGTGAGCTATTCAGAGAGCCTGTATATGATCCACCAGTCCTGAAGGTACAACTCCAGTTGCAGACAGATGGTTGGTTGGTTGGTTGGTTGGATGGTTAGTTGGTTCTTACCTTTAAGTTGTTAGGTGGTTTAAAATTACATAAGTGGTTAGGTGGGGTGCTGAGATCACCCCAAAGTTTTGCTGGAAAATCTCTGATATACAATTTTCAGAAAATGTCTTACTTACTTTGCATACTATTCACATCCTTTTAAGCCAGTTTTAATTACATTACAACAATAAATTAATTCACTAAAGAAATTAAAGCCTTTGGAAGATATACCTATATTTTTTCGTTCCTTGATTCTACATGTTACTATTTCAAGCATTTTGCGTTGGCTCATTTCTTAGAATAGTTCAGTTTTGTGTTTTACTAATCTAAACATAACACACATCCATAAAGCAACACAAAATTAATGATATTCTGTGTTACAATGGGAAATTTTGAAAGAGAAGGAGACAGAGTCAAAAATAAGAGAAGGAGACTGATAAACATTAATAAAAATTGGGAATTTTCTGTCTTTAGTACCAAAAATTACTCACTAATGTAAAA
The DNA here is from genome assembly GCA_946902985.2 of Meconema thalassinum. Lineage (NCBI taxonomy): Eukaryota > Metazoa > Arthropoda > Insecta > Orthoptera > Tettigoniidae > Meconema > Meconema thalassinum. The sequence goes on along the minus strand of OX336390.1, from coordinate 833,219,009 downwards.
ATTACATTGTATTTTTAATACACTTATGTCACGAAACCATTACTGAAATCTCAACAGTCATCAGTGTCATCAGAGGCAGAATCATTGCAGCACATGCGGCATATACTCTCCATATGATTCAGGCACATGAACTCTTGACATCTGTAGCAGAAGTGTATGGTTTTCTTGTCTGACTTCTTCAGTTTCTTCTTCAAGCATTCTCCTTATACGCTGTTGTTCCTTATCGGAAGACATGGTAAGGCAACCAATGCCTCTACACAGAACTGGGTGTATAATTTAAAAAGATATTACGCAAGTTGTTAGGTGGGGTGTATACAGCACCCCAGTGTCAATAATCGTTTATAGCATTCAAACAGTTTGTTACTTAGGGCCAACAATGAGTTTATTTCAAATGACAATGTTCGGTGAGAAGCTACTGAGCCCGCCACCAACATAGCCAACTTAGTAACTTTACAACATAACAAATAATAATGCTGGGGTGTTGTGAGCACCCCACATAACCACTGGAGGGTTAAGTTTAGGGGCTGTGACAACGCGGTCATGTAGCTCCGTGTACTTTGGGTATGTGTAGAATCTGTCTGATAACCGGTGTTCATTGTGATGTCTGTATTAGTGCGTGTTATCTGTTTTTAATTCAAGTAAGGACTGCAGACTTTTGAATTTTTCATATAGTACCTACTTTGGCCGCCAAACCGTCAATGACTACTAGTTCAGAACTTAGCTACCAGACGCCACCGCAGTCGGCTCTTGGCAACGAACGTAGGACCCTAAGAGCGTTGTTTACATTCTTAACCTGTACAATTTAGCTTCACACAGGTGTAATTAGTGGAAGGTTCTTTAACATGCCATAAAACTATGACATGGGACCGCCGGCTCTACTTCCCCTCCGAAGGAAGGCATACTGAGTGATTTTTAACGCTCTTAAAAAGTCCGACGACTTCAGCCGGATTTGAACCCGCGATCTTGGGCAAGTTGCAGACAGAATTAGAGGTCGGATGAGCACCTGCTTTAGCTTCCGCGTTGGTTTAACTTCAATGGCAAGTGCGGTGTATTTGTTGACCTTTTGCTCATAGGCTGCTTGAAGGTTGTGGTTGAGTGATACAGATATACCGATTAGGAGTATCACAGTTTCTTTATTCTGCCAATCAAGGTGGAGAATATCAGGTCGGTTGGCTTTGATGGTTCTATCAGCCCGGATTTCTCTGTCCCTGTATAATATATTGGTTTCCACTGTCCGAAACATATCCCGGAGCTGACAATGCCTGTATTGAATGTGGTTTTCTCCATCTTTTTCTATTCACACGCCATAAGATAATCGCCATAGTACCTTGTTTCAAATCCCGATGCATCTACGCCTATTTTTTACAGTTACACACAATATTACAGTCCTGTTATTAAAATGTACACGGGACTCAAGACCACGATATCCATGGCACCATTAAAGATAAAGCAATAAAAGAACTAAGCATAATTCAGATCATGTCCAATATTTGAGGCCGCTCGAGTCTATCAGACCCGATTTGGTTTTGCCCAGATGTTTAAGCCCATCCAGATGCCACGTGATTTCTACATGAAATATCCACCATGGAATCACCTCGGGTCGCCTCCGTAGCGTAGCGGTCAGCATGGTTAGCTGCCGCCCCGGAGATCCTGGGTTCGATTCCCGGCTCTGCCACGAAATTTGAAAAGTGATACGAGGACTGGAACGGGGTCTACTCAGCCTCGGGTGGCCCAAATGAGTAGAGGGGGATCGATTTCCCCTCAGCCATCCTCGAAGTGGTTTTCCGTGGTTTCCCACTTCGTCTTCGGGCAAATGCCGGGATGGTACCTTCTTCAAGGCCACGGCCGCCTCCTTCCCTCTTCCTTGCCTATCCATCCTACCCATCCCTTACCTTCCCTCATGAGGCCCCTGTTCGCTTTGCAGGTGAGACCGCCTGGGCGAGGTGCCAATCCCACCTCACCAGTTGTATCCCTTCCGTTTCGATGTTCCCAGCTCTAGAACACTGCCCGTAGAGGCGGTAGTGGTGAGTTCCCTCGCTGAGTCCGTGGGTTCCACCAACTAAAAAAAAAAACACCTCTGTTGTCAGGAGGAAATGAAGTCGTAGCTACATCACGAACCCCTAACCAACAACATTTTTTTCTAAAATGTTTCCAGTAGTGTAGCCGAGTGTTTGAAGTGACGCTCCGCGTCTGCTAATTGAAAGGTTTCAGGTTATGTTTTTCATACTCTCGACATGCAAATGCCAGGACTGAACCTATGTTTATATCCCGCGTCACCTACCTCAAACATAGACCCTATTTAACCGTGCCACGGTGGATGAGTGGTTAACGTGTCGGACTTCCAACCCCAAGCTTGCAGGTTCGCTCCTGACCGTGGTAAGTAATTTTTGAAAGGCGAAAAAATTCGAAATTCAAGCTGCCCTCAGGACGACAAATAACAAAGCTTGCACCTGCCATACGAGGCCATACGATATTATTATTACTATCGTGTTAGCTTCGACGAAGATTGATAGAAGAGTAATTTTATGGATCCAAGAATTTTTGACGGGTCGTTCTCAGAAAGTGAAAGTCGAAGGCATATTCTCGGATGAAATTACCGTAACGTCGGGTATCCCTCAGGGCAGCGTAATCAGAACTTTGTTATTTTTGGCGTTTATAAATGACTTACCAAATGGGATTCGCAGTGACTGTCGATTGTTTGCGGATGATTGTGTAATATATCGAAAGATACATGACTCACAAGACAATGCAGTGCTTCAAGAGGACCTGAACCTGGTCTATAAGTGGTCGATTGTAAATAAAATGAAAATAAACACAAGAAAATGTAGTCTCTTAAAAATAGGGAAAGTGCGAAAGCAGGATTTTCAATATAACATTGGCTCGGAAATACTTGTAGAAGAAGATTCTTGCAAATATTTGGGCGTTCACGTAAGGAATGATATGAAATGGAGTAGTCATGTAGGATGTGTAGTTTCAAAAGCTTACAAATCCCTGCACTTTGTAATGAGGGTATTAAAAGGAAGTAGTAACTCTGCTAAAGAATTAGGATATTTGTCACTTGTAAGACCTATTCTGGAATATGCCTCGGCGGTTTGGGATCCATATCAAGTAGGGCTCATCAATGAGTTGGAAATGGTACAAAGAAAGGCCGCTAGATTTGTGCTCAGTGACTTTAATCCCAGGAGCAGTGTGAGCCGTATGTTAAAGAAACTTGGGTGGGAATCACTGGAGGCTAGGAGGATGAAATCTAGACTCTGCGCTATGTACAACACGTATACAAATCAACCAGCATGGGGTGAGCTTAGCAAACGATTGGGAAAGCCCACTTACATGGGTAGGAGCGATCATCCTTTCAAAGTTAAGGGCCGACCACAGCGAACAAATTATGGTAAATATTCTTTTGTAAACCGTGCCATTGATAACTGGAACTCTCTACCTGCCGCAGTCTTAGAGCCTTTTCCCAAACATATAGGTGTGTTTAAGAAAAGACTGACTATTTGTGTAAATACTCCAGTTTAATTGTTGTATAATTGTTATTGAATTGTTATGTATAATTATTTATTTGTTATGTATATACAATTTGCCACCGGGGGACACACCCCCCATTGCAAATAAATGAATGAATATGAAAAAAAAAATGAATATGGATGCATTTTTGAGTTTTGCCTTAGTAATCCAAATTAATGCTTTTCAGTCGGTCAATACGTTTGTACCGAATTGTGAAGGATGTTTCCCCAAACCTGAAAAGAATTTTCATGAGACTAATAATTATACTTGAATGACCAGTTTGATCGTCAAGTTTACACCATCAGACCTTTTACACTTAGGCCGTTAAATCTATGTGTACAAGTATGTGGGTGATGGTATTTACAATATATGCACTTACTAGCAACCCATCTCAGCTTCGCCCGATATCTTTAACGGCTTACCCCGTGTAAGCATAAAAGGCGCACGGACGGCAGGTTCCAGACGCAATTCAGAAAAGTCGAGGTGAACGGCGAAACTCCAAACACATATACTCTCCTCTGAAGTCTTAACTCGATACGACTCGACAGCTTGATGCTGGCCGAAGCTGGGTTAATAGGCTCACTCGTTAGCTCGTAAACTCACTCAGAAGCTAGTAATTTAAATTTTCTTTGAATGGAGATTGTTGGAAGACATTAAAACGTAAATACACTTAGAGTGGGCGATGTATTAACGATATAAATATGCTGTCGTGGATCTTTTTGTAGAACTTCTCATGCCTAATAATTCTTATACTCATGTACATATTTTGAGTTACCCAGTGTAAGCTTAAAAGGTGCACGGATGGCAGGTTTTTCTTCGATTCGATTTACTGAAAACGTTACTTACTGCTCGGATTCCTTTGGCCATAAATGAATGTTTTTCTACAGATACTTTCCTCCAGATATCCTTTACAGAATGGTGAAAACCGCATAAAAATTCATCCAGTGTTTCTCGAGATATCCCGTTACATCCAAGAAACGGGGACTTTGTTTTACACAGGGTCATTGTGTGCGTGCGCACCAGTAAACACAGCAAGCTAAGGCGGCTGTGACTAGTGCAGATCGCGGCCACGCGCGCCCAGTTCAGCCGGCGGTCGGTGTGCACTTTCACACTTTTACCAAACATGTTCAATAATGTGTACTTACAGTGCTCATAGGCTATGCTGAAAATGTCCTCCCTCTCTTATAACACGCACCTGACATCTCCTGATGAAAGAATGTCTGTCAACTGTTTTCTTGAATCGTTTAGCGAGCCTCCTAATTGTACTGGCATTAGGCACACGTCTTCCTGGAAACTTGATTCGAAATTTTCGTCTCGTTTCAGAACTAGATTTTCAGCTTTTCATATACGAATTACGGATATACACACGTTCGTGCAACGTGAATTGGTGTCTAGACATGACCAACATTCAGAGTAATCACAATACTCACTAAACGTGAAACAGTAACGTCTATAATTTGCAAATACACGCCCATATGAATGACAAAACACGTGTGAACTAACGATATGAGTCAGCGGAGCGCGCTAACGTCGGTTGAACCGGGTGCACGCGGCTGCGATCTGCGCTAGTCACAGCCGGCTTAATTTGCCGTGTTTACTGGCGCGCACACACATAATGACCCAGTACTTTGTAGAGATTTATTTGAACATTCGCAACTGTCAAGATTTGTTAGCTACAGTGTATGTGATTTTTCGCTAAGTGATTATTGACCTCCAAGTGTGCTTGTTTAGTGTGATATCTGTGATTGTTAGCGAATGGTTGGAATTGAATGTTAACTAACCTTGTTGTTTGAGCGATGTGAATCCGTTCTCATTCAACTGCTTCCACTCCCATTGTCTACACTGAACTGGCAGTGGAAGTGGTAACAGCTGCAAAAGAGCGGATTCACATCGCTCAAATAACAAGGTTAGTTCATGTTCAATTCCAACCATTCGCTAACAATCACAGATATCACACTAAACAAGCACACTTGGAGGTCAATAACAACAACAATGTCTTAAGGGGATACGGAACGGTTTTATTGTGAAAAACAACATTTTTGATGTGTAACATCTTTCCGCTCGGTTGCTGGATAGTTTTGTGGGAGTGATTTTGAAAATTGGGGACGGAAGTGGATCGGAACGATCGAGCTGGCAGTGGTGGATCGAACGGAAGTATGCACTGCCCGCTCGATCGATCGAACGGAAGTGTACCAGCTGGCAGTGGTGGAAAACGGAAGTATGCACTGCCCGCTCGATCGATCGAACGGAAGTGCACTAGCTGGCAGTGGTGGAGCGAACGGAAGTATGACACACTGCCAATTCGATCGATCGATCCAGCGGGCAGTGGTAAGACCCAGCTGGCAGTGGTATGAGAAACAACGACGCGGTGTCGGAAATTGATACCATGACTTACCTTACTCTCGGCCATGTGGAATGTATATGACATACTGAACGGAAAACGCTCATGCGAACGCTGGTGTCAAGTGATTGAAACAAATGACATGGTACAAGTTCGAAGTCTTCGTATCAGTCTTTAAATTGTAAAATGCCTTAATATCAAACGTTGTAAGTATTCGGCATTGCCGGTATTATGTTTCTGCACAATGGCTATTCAAATATTAACCCACATAACGGTAATGCAATCATCAATATAATATAATCGTTGTGGTTATACGAGAATTGAGCAAGCCTTCATTAACTATTACTGAATACATTCTCTTTACTCACAAGAGGGCCTATTCATAAGGCATTTTAAACTCAATTTCACGCAGGAACATTATCGAAACAAGAAAAATATAAATGAAACTTAATTCCGTAATGCAGTATTATTGGAACGTGGAAATAAGTCACCATCTTGTGCAGAAAATTTGCGTAGTCGAAATAGCCGTGCGGTTAGTGCTTATGACTGTGAATCTAGAGATCTTGGGTTCGAATCACGGACGAGGTAGATATCTTTGCTACCAGATTATCATCTTAAACGATATTTATCATATCAATATGACTCATTTTAACAGAATCCATATGAAATTACGTGTTGGTCTGTGAATGAAGAGGACCTGTTAATATGGAATTTAAGGTTATGAGCGGTGTCGCGTCTATTAATCTAGTTGATCCATATCGTATTCTTTATTTAGGCTAGTGCTGGTGGAAGCTACAAATCATCTAATAAAATGAGTTCCGTATTATAAACTACAATATCTGTAAAACACTTCCTTTTACAATAGATTAATATTTGTGCCAATATTAGTACAAAATACCGGTGAATCATCAATTTCACGTGAGGTTTCTTCTATGTCATATGTTACACATTATATGCGACTACTGTAAGGCTCGTAATTTTTTATTTTATTTTATTTTATAAATGTCTGATTTCTGCACTTTAAAGTGATGTGTTATACAATGTAGTTTAATCATTAGAAGTTGTCATAATTTTAATTTACACTTGCGGTAACAATGAGATAATCATCATGTGTGGAACGTTTTAACTGCGGTTCTCTCAGTCCCATTTTTATAAATGTATCTAGCCGACTGTTTATCACAAAGTTGTAAAATTTACACCATAAATTAGTCTCATTGTGCTTAACATTTCGGTGGAGAAGTTTCCTTGTTTCATGAAAAATTGTTTGGGTGTTGGCTGTTTTTTTAGGAAGAAGTTATTATATTATTTGACAGTTTAAAAAGAAATAGTTTTTGATTCCCCTGAAGTCTAATATAAGAAGCTTCATTATTGTATCAGGTATGGTTTGATTGAAATGTGACATTAATTTCACTATCATACCTTTTTATATTCAGAGGAAAAGGAACATGAATTAAATAAATTTAACATTGGTAAGATAGGCGAAATCGTATCCCCGTAACAAAAATCACATATTGGCCTAACTAACAAATCAAGACAATTAGCACAACTTTATAATAACTGCTGTAACTAAGTAAATGTATCTTTTGTAAATACCATCCCCCATACTTGTAGACATATATTTATTGTAAAGGATATGATGATAATGATCGCTTGACGGTAGACCGGTCATCCATGTGCATTTATTAATCTCATACACATTGTTTTGCAGCTTCAGGGAAACACCTATTACAATTGGGTGCAATCGTATTGACCGACTGAAAAACATTAAGTTTGTTACACCGTAGTCATATAGGCTACACTACTACAGCCACAACAATAGCCCAGTTTTCAGGAAAACAAAAGAACACAAGGCTGATGTCCGAAGCATGAACTTAGAGCTACAACAGCTGTCGAAATTGTGTCATTCTATGGATGCACAGTGCTAATGCAGAAGGTGTGATAGCATGTGGATGTTGGCTACATACATTTAGCGGTAACAACATACCTTGTAATTACTGGAATTCCACAGTCACATCGCTCTAATTGCTTCCGAAGTACTTGAATAGTGGGGAGCTCGATGGCAAGGTATTTTCCAGAAGTGAATTCACATGTCGGCTGTTTCTGTAATGAACCAGGAACATCGTGTAGGAATGATCGATAAGACACTTAAAAGACTAATTTGGCATCATGCTATGGCTAGAATGTTCACCAATCAACTCCCTCATTGTAAGCTATCAGGTACTAATGTGTTCTATCTAGCAATTATTACAAATCAAGTGGACAAGGTCTGTATTGTTCGGAGCTTGGTATCACCTGAGTTATCGACAGAGTGTTTCTGGACAATTTTTAGGTTGTATGGAATTTTCACTTCATTTGTGAAACAATTATTGATTTCATTCCGAATAAATATATGGATTCTTTCTATCGAAGAGCAGAAAATAATTTAACCCTTAGCTACTGACGCGGAGTCCCACAGACTCCGGGAGATAATAAAGCATTCGCTTCCGTCCAGACTTTTCAATTTACTTGCTTGTTATTCCTGGTATCTTCGTCTGTCAACATCTTAGGCATTAGCGCAGCTGGTCAAACATCAATTCCCCTTGATATTCCTTAATTCCACTCGGTCCTCCAAGGGACCAAAAATGAGTTCCTCAACTCCGCTCAGGCTTTGGCAAGGGGTCAGCAAAGGGGTTACCCCAATGACATAAACAAATGTCATAACCACTCTGATATCTAGTCCGCTCATTCGTTAAATCAGATATAAAGTGTTTGGCACATTATAACTTATATGGCAGAAAATACAACTAATTTAACATTAATCATAATATTCTTAATAAGTCTGCTAAGTTTTTCTATTTTTTCTACAAATGTTATGCATTGTTTTTAACATGTGCACAATTAAATGCTTGTATGTATTTTAACCTAGTCAGACATTATAAAATTAAATTTAGATAATAATAAGTGTACAATTTGTACCTAAAAAATACTTTCGATATCAGCTACGGATGCTGAAAATACTGTTTTCCAGCCTAGAACGGAAAAATCAGCTGCATTCCCACACAAAAATTTAGTTTTGAATTCTAACTCTTATAGAGCTAGGCTTGTTTACCGTAACAGCTATTTGGATTTAAGATATTGTAGGGGACCTGAGTGTGTGCCCTCTACAATGTAATATTTGGGGGGATGAGAAATGGGAGCCTGGGGGATGCTGGAGGTTGGTGTGTAGGAAGTGTGGGCGGTTGAGCGGTCCAGGAGCGTGGACGCGGCTCGAAAGGAGAACTCCCAATTGTGCTGTTTGGTTGGGTAGATCGAGGGTGTGATATCGGAGTTAAGGGCGGTTTGGTGCAGAAGGCTCTAAACAGCTGAGCTGCTACTTTGATTACTGCTAACGTGGGCGACTGGCGGCTCGCGCTATACGCGAAGCAAGCACCGTGACGTAGACGAGTGGCTGAGTGCGGAAGCCACGGAACAATAAAATAAGTGTTACCTGGATCCTACCGGGACGAGGGATGAAGGGCAGGATCTTAACAACTAGAGAAATAAACTAAAAGACCAGTTGCTTCTAGTATGTCTGAGTTTAATGAGTACTTCTGACTTGAAGTGCTCCTAGATTTGGAAGAGCAGTTAATAATTCAGATGCTTATTACAATCCAAGCGCTAGGGGATGAAAGTGTGAATGTCTGTGTGAGGAGTTGTGATCGCTAGACACTTCCCCTCCGGCAGTCGTCGGAATGGCACTCAGCAGCGGTCTGGCACTAGGTAGCACTGAGGAAGACTGACCCCGAGTGACCTCACCTCTACTGTTTTATAGCTTTCCGTGTGTTGAGTGCGCATAATTGCAAATTCCTCAGGATGTGAGGTGCTGGCCGGAGTCGATGAGGTTCAAGTTGTGAGGTTATTGCAGATTATTGAAATATTAGGCTTATAGATGTGTTGTAGATTTGTATGATTTATCCTGAAGGCGTTTATTTGGGTATAGATGTGTGGGTCGTAGATAGTAGGGGATGAGGGTGCCATCCTACGGATGCAACAACTCCTCTGACGGAGCTAGTCATCGTCCTCGATGACGGGACGAAGACTAGGCCGTAGGGGTAGTTTTTCTTGTGGGTGTGAAGGGACATCTGCTTCTTTCTTCAAGTGTCTTCTCTCTGCTTTTCTTCTCTTCTGTTTATTTCCCTTCGGAAATAAGGTGGTGACGTCGGTGGAGGTGTGTGGTAGCCCCGTGTGAGGTGAGTGGAGGAAGTGAAAGTCTCGTAGATGGAAAGGTGGTGTGTAGCGTAGACTGAAGTTTGGGGTGAGTCTGTGGAAAGTGCCTCGTAGAATGTGTTTGCCTTCGGTTCGTGTCTAGCGAGCATGTGTAGGTGTGTTGGTTTGGGGGGGGGGGGGGGGTAACAATAATTCATTTACATATTCCTTCGTGCATTACAGCGGTGTGCCCTCGGCACATAAAAATGGATGCAATTTAGAACATGGTAAAACAACAAACACAAAAAATATAACATTTGGGCATTAGCATTTTTAAACATACATGGAGGGTAATCTGACCCAATATAATGAACAATAAGAACAGTGTGAACTATCCCAAGGGGAAAAACATCGGGCAGGGTGTAACTTACCCTCCGTCTTCTCAGTAATGGACGGGATGAAAAATTGCCCTCGGGTAGCTAAAATATATAGTATAAACAAAAAGAACAACGTAAAATAGAGATAGAAGAGAAAAAGGAAAATTAATGCCTCGGTGTGTAATTTAAGAGTATAATAAAAATATGTTTATTGTGTGGGGGAGAAAGGAGGCATTTTTACAAATGGGATTTTAGAAGAAGCGAAAGGAAAAAATAAAATAGTGTAGTGACAATCGTGGTGTGTGGAGTAAGTAGATAGTGTAGGTACATAAGACATGGGAATGGTGACGGCCTTGTACTATGTGCCGTAAGTGCAGATAAACTCTCTGTGCCGTAGCACCAATATGTAGGATTACAAATGTCGCATAACTAATTCCACGCACGTGGATACCTTACAATAGGAACTTAAGCGCGCTAGATTTTTAAAACTAACTTATGCAATAGCTAATACATGGCCATTGTAAATCAGCGATACCTCTATGGATCGTCCCCTGTGGGTGGACGTTCCATCATAGCGGGGAAGGTCGTTCCTTACAGGCTGTGGGTACGACCCTCGCCGCCGTAGCTCACCTCTCATTGCAGGTGCGTGTGAAACCGTCCAGCGGGAGTGGATATCCCACAGTTATCCCTAACCGTGGTACGGAGATGATGTGAACCATCATGGAAACATGTGTGGGGAAGAAGTGTGAGAGCTGGGGGTGTGTTAGCTCTGTGTGTGTGGGAGAGGGTGCGACGAGCGCGTGTCAGGGCGTGGGCAAGCTATATACAAGGGACTATATACAAAATCGCCACCTGTGGGGAAAGAGAGAAATGAGAATAGGTGTGTAGTGTCATCCCGCTGGTCAGCTGCTTTATGGTCCTGTAAGATATACAGTTATCAGGATTCGTCAACATAGTTACCTGTATCAATTGGTGTACAAACAAGTAACAATGTGTAGATCAGACTGTGAAAAAAAAACACAGGTGTAAAATATTAGCCGGGAATAAAACATAGACTACTTATAATGGCGCTATTCATCGCCACATGTAGAAAAAGTACCTCTAGGTTCTCTGTGTTTTCAGCTGGCGTCGCACGATGGAGCTCTGTCTGAAAATAAAGCATGGACATATTATTAATAGCCATGAAATCATAAGCGGACGCCGATCGATAATCCCTCGATCGCTCCTGTAGACGGATCGCACTGTCGTCGTATGGCACATAACATCGTCGTGCCGTCACCTGTCGCGACCTCGTGTGGGCGCATATCGCAATGGTAAATGATCACATCTTGTGATACCGAAGTATCGTGTTATCGGGCTTACACGGCTGCGTAAAATCGCAGACCGAGGCCGATCGATGATCGATCGCCTGTGCAGAATTGCACAGCCAACGTGTCGTGTTATCGCATCTCGCATATCATCGCAAATCGCATATCGCATATCATCGCAAATCATCGCCTGAAATAGGCTTGGGACCATAGGATGCCTATGGCGAAGGCGAAAGGCAAGACAAATATGTTCCCCCCCCCTGGGTTATGATCAAAGAGACCATCGGTGACCTATACCTCGGCCAGGGAGTGAACCGTGGGTATTTCGCCTCTGTGATGGATATATTGGCTGCCCAAGCCCTCACGACACGCAACGTCGACATGAAGAAACTCGAGGTCCGCTGACCATTATGTACTCGGGCGTTGAATGCACTGCCCAACATTCCTTATCAATCAAGTTCCGCGGGCGTGGGATTCAACATAATATATCCATCACTATAAATCTTCACCTATATTGATAGGGCTTGTGTATATGCTTGCACCTACCGCTGTAGGGCCTATGTGTGCCTGTTTTCGAGAACAGGTCTTAGCTTCGCGCAATGAAGCTGACTACTTACTTACAGTTAGCTACAAGTCTAGTCAAATGGGTCGTCCCTAGGTGGATGGTCTATCTCGTCCGACGCTGAGTGGGCTATTTCTCCCGTCGAACCGTCAAGATTCCACCTGCAGGTCGGGCTTTGCTGACAGTAGTGCATAATGGGTGTAACTCCTCTCCGCGTCGGGGACAGGCTAGGTACACCCGACAACTTTGATGTTTGCCCGCACTACTTCATCGCCGCTTAGACCTTCCGTCGTTCGTCAGAGTCCATGTCATGGGCTATGATGGCCCTCTGTCCAGGTCAACACTTACCAACGTCCCATTTTCCAAGGGAAAATAGGGTCACAATTTCCAAAGTGCACCTATGTGCACATACCATACGATTATAGTGTCAAGCGAGTTTATGTAGTGTGGGGTGTTGTATTTATTCTGGGGGGGGGGGGAGGACTGTTTTGGCACAGTGCACCTCTTTGCGCCTGGCTTTCGGATGGCTAGCTAATTTCAGCTGCGTTTATTCTCTTACATGTCAGTGAGTAAAGTTGAGGACGTGGAAGGGTGTTCTCGTGTTAATGGGAAAATGTGTGCATGTTAAAGTTTTTAGTAGTGGGGTGATCGGACGGTTAAATAGGGCCAAGGAATTGTGGTCCTAAGTGGATGTAGGGAAAACGTTAAATGTAAGGATCGATTTACTGGTGAGGGTTAGGATTGTCATTGGCCAGGAACTGGGTTTTCAGTGCGGTTGTTAGAGTCCGTAGTGAAGTAGGTAGGGGTGCGTATGAGCTAGAGATGACATCAAAAGTATACTGGGCGCTGTATGAAAATTCGCGTCCGCGAGTGGTCTATCGGTATCGGCACTGCCGACTGTCGCTGTGTGGGTAAATATTTTTTATCTTAGATAGTAGGCTGCACCTCTGTGCGCCGCCTTGCTCTTGACAAATCGTGTCATCTATCAATATGAAAATTAGAATGCCGCCTCTGCGTGCTCTATTTTGTATCCGCTCCTGTGGACTAAATCCACCATTTTAGGGGGGGGGGATATTGTTCAAAAATATCTCATCCGCTATGCGGAATGGTGGGGGAGCATAAGTGTGTAATGCCAACTTAACATTGGGGGGGGGGGGTAAATATAATTGCCAATCATGTATCATCGGTATCTATAAATCCCAAGGGATGTATGCGTGTAAAGGAAGATACCGTGATGGGGTAATAGGCGTGTGGCGGGAATATTGGTGTGCCACCGCTGGGAACGATCTTTCCCGTCCAAGACTGGAATATAGTATTATCACTAAAAGCTGTTATGCCTAGAATAAAATTTTCTATGTATAATGGACATACATCTACATATGTCAGGAGGGAATGCCCGTGCCTGCCTATAGCGGAGGGCGGTGTTCTTACGAGGCTGTATGAAAGGGCAAATGTTTTGTGAAAAAGGACCAAAGATAGGACGGTGTGTATGTACATATGCGCTCCGTGTGTAGCACTGATAATAATGGCATTTTGTCGTGAAATATGCGCTCTCTGTGTTAGGTAGGTAGTGTGTGAGGGGGTGAATACTCTTAAAAATATGGATCTACCCTGAGAGGCAGTGTATACGTAGGTAAGTAGATGTTCCGGCCGCAATGGCATTTGAATGGAGCGCGTGATTGTGGGATCGGTCGGTGTGCGAAATAATGGCTGCCCTGTGGGTCTCGTGTGAATGATGTGGAGTGACGTCAGAACCTAAGATAAGAGGTGCGTGTGTACAGTGTTATGTAGCGGTTATCGCTGGGCTGAGTACGCTGCGCTAATTGGCTACGGCGCTCTGTGGGAGTAGTGTTGACTTGGACGCTATGCCGATTGGACAGGAGCGCTGTGAGCGACTGAAGAAAAATGGCTGGTATTTGTTAACGTTTTGCGAACTGAATTACAGGCGTATGTGCGGCCGGTGACACGAGTGTGTGTCGGTTACGCACAGTTGGCATGCAAGATAGCTTGTGTATGACTGAGTGTGGGTGTGATTGCAGTGGGTCATTGTATATGCAAAGGGACATCTAAGTATTTATCCCTAAGGTGGAGAACGTTTGTGGGAATTCGCTGTCATGAAAGCGTAATAAAACGGAGCAAGTGATAGTAAAAAACCTGGGCTACTGTTCCTGCTGTATATAGAGTACTGGCAATGTATGTAGGCCTGTTGCGACCCCATTCGCGTGTATAGCATTGTGTGTCTTCCCGTAGATAAATCCTGTCCGTGGTCTAGTCACGTGTACTCCGGGAAAATTTAGAAATACTACGGAGGCAATGTTAGCTCCCTCGGGGTTTATAAACTAGGGATATATATGTGTGATCTGTACTATTCCTGGTGTATTCCGCAAATGCCTGAATGTCCGTATGGTAGCGTAGTAGGATATGTCTACCGAACAACCTGCTGTATGGAAGTGACAGCTGTGTGTTGTAGCTCTGTAATGTAATGTGTTAACAGGGGGAGTATGTTTCCTTAATGTGTATAGTATGTTTGTGTTCACAAGTGCATATTTAGTGTTTTAAGGAAGAGAATCATTGGGCCTTCGTTTACCATTTTCTACAAAACTTCGCATTCCTTCGTACATGGCTGATATGTACCTTATATTATCGTTCTAGGGGTGATTGTTTTAATGTAGAATCTACAGTGCTCCCCTAGCAAAACGTAAAGTACTTATGGACCATGGACGCTGTGGCTACCCGTATATATATATATTCATGGCTGGATATTTATTTTACATTGTTTTTGGGAAGAGACTCTTTGACGTGGCTCACGATACTCCTCCGCAGAACGTAAAATAATTATGAGCCTCGTCGGTGATGATACACGTATATACATATGGGGATATATACATTGGTATCATATTATTTCAGATTATTTCTGACCAATAGATGCATGACACTTTTGCCAACATGAAAATGCATATGCCTACTTTGGCCAACGAATGATTATGGTGGTAAGTGTGTATCTAATGGGTATGGTGTATATATACTGGGATCGATATAAGGACTTTTGGGTCCTGTTGTAGCCTTGTGGCTCTTTTTAAGGTGTGTGGTTACTTCATTACTGAATGTTATGTCGGCATATGGCAGTCTATTACGGGCAGTTCATAACTCGGATTTGATATGATAGTACAAGCCCTAAGCGGCCAGTAAGAGGAATCGCCCCTATCAAGCGGTCTAGCCGCAAGTCCTGGCCTCGTCGGCTAATTTATGAATGAAACAAATTTTGAATGAATTTCCCTAATCGTTGGTAAAAATGGTGATGCCTTGTTGGTGAACTGACTGCAAAGCATGTCCCTATGTCGTTATCGCATGCGACCGTCTAACAAAAATTAAAATTAAAGATCCCATGTTAGAAAAAACAAGAAGTTCCGTGACGAACTAAAGAGCCTACTTTTCTTAAAATTTAAGATCCATGCCAATGATTATTCGACATGGATCTATCTAGAATAATGACGAAATTAAGATGGTTATATCCAAATTTCTAATTAGTTCGAAATTCTGTATACCTGGCATAATGTAGCCTAATAGAGCACTACAGTTGGCAGCCCTGGTGACTGAATATATTCTTAGTTCCATCTCTTAAGGTACAGAATACAAAATTCGGTTGGAGTCCAATGAATAGCATGGACGTTACATGCAGTTAAACATTGGATCTAACAGCGCGCGTAAAATCATGTTGGCAAAAGTGTCATGCATCTATTGGTCAGAAATAATCTGAAATAATATGATCTATTGTTGTGCCAATTTTGAATGAAATCCATTAGTTAGTATAGAAGTTACATGCATTTTAAAATTGGACCTATCAGCAGGCTTAGAATCATGTTGGCAGCACTGACGTATATTAGTTACTCCAAAGTAATCTAGAATGCCAGGTACTATACGTGTGCAAAGTTCAGAACTATTGGCTTGCATTCTTTCTGATATATTGATATTAGGGTAACAAAAATAGAGACAGCAGTTATTAACAGTTGGCAGCCCTGGTTGCTCTTAAGAATACGCATAGTCATAGCTGTTATGGTACACATAGCACATACGAAATTTGGTTGAAATCCAAATGATAGTATGGAAGGTACATGTATTTAAAGTTGGACCTCTCAGCAGGCTTAGAATCATGTTGGTAGCACTGACGTATATAAGTTACTCCAAATTAATATAGAATATCATGTACTATACGTGTGCATAGTTTAAAGCAGTCGGCTTGCATACTTTCTCATATATATTGGTATTTGGATAGTAGAAATTAAGAGCATTTTTTAACAGTTGGCAGCACTGGTGGTTCATAAGAATACGTTCAGTCATATCTGGTTATGTACACATACAACATACGAAATTTGGTTGAATTCCAATTGATAGTGTAGAAGTTATATGCATTTAAATATTGGACCTATCAGTAGGCTTATAATCATTTTGGCAACACTGCCTTGTATGGCCTTCTGGAAATTAAACTGCAATATTATTGTCTATATGTGTGCCGATTTTGAAATAGCTCCCATTCATACCTTCCAAGATATCCAACATGGAGCTCAAATTTCAATTGCGATTGTTCAGCAGTTGGTAGCACTGACATCGTTTTCAAATATGGCCGTGAGATATTCAGGTATAGATCTTTACTCCTACCAAATTTTATTTCGATTGCTCCAGCCGTTTAGGAGTTGATAGGGGGGGACACACACAGCCAGCCAGACAGACAGACAGAAGGACAGACAGACAGACAGACACACATTTTCCCGGATCGATCTCATAAGACTACTTTTTCCTCATTTTTGCTAAATGTGAAAAGTAGGCTAAAAATAGAAGGGAGTGTGTGTGAGTTTCTGCGCCATATGTGGCGTGTACGTGTTGGAGGCCCTGCTATTCGCAGGCTGAGATGCTGCGGTGGCATTACTGCTTCCGGCATAGCGTGTATGGACCGCGCGTCACTGCCTATAATCAGTTTTCACTTCCGTGTGTTGGGCCTTAGTGAAATGTATTGGCCAGTGTAGTGTGAATTAATTTTTACGTGATACTGTTTGACCTTGGTAAGTATGTCCTTATCCTTTTTCCGACAAGCGTGTGGTCCTGATGACCTGTTGTGTCCTATATCCTGAGTGTATGGTATCCTGTGTAATTGTTGTATCTCGTCGCTGGATGTGTCGATGGCAACTAACCCGTGGTGTTGTGGTAATGAGTCTTTGCCTGTGACGATGGCCGCTAACCTGTGTTATTGTGGTAATGCGTCTTTGCCTGTGCCGAAGGCCGCTAACCTGTGTTATTATGGTGTCCATGAGGTTGACCGTAAGCTACGTTTGTTATCGTATGTGGACACGGTATATGGAATAAATCCTGCTAAAGTACCATCAGACTCGGTGATAATTAAGTGGAACGAGGCTGTAACCTCGCCTCGGTGTGAGGTCACTTCCGTAAACCGTGCACCTCGTGCTTGTGTGGGAAGTATGGGTACGTGTATCATTATCTTTCGCGGTGATTCTAGTATGTGTGTGTCTGTATAAAATGGCTGTTGCTATGTTATGCGGTGCAACTAATTGTTGTATTATTGTATTTTCATCTTCTGTCGGTCGCTACCGAATGTATATACAAGGAAGCTTGTAGTTTAACGTGACCGTTAATCTTGAGATCATGAGCCACGGGACCTCCTTTTTACGTGGAATCCGAACCACAGGACATGGCATTTCACTTCGAAAATCTCACATGCATTGACCGGGAATCGAACCCGGACCGCCTTGGTGAGAGGCATACAGCTAGACCACTGAGCCACCACGCCCCGAATGTATATACGATCATGGCGTATGTATATCGTTATTAGTGTAGAATGTGTATACAGTTATCCTGTGAAGGCATGAATGTCCTACGGACCCCGTTTTAAGGTAAGTGAATCTTCCGTCGGTCAACTAATGGACCTGCGCCTGGGTGTGCTTGTTAGTGTGAAGATGTGAGGTTGATATGTCTCCCGTCATACTAATGTGTGACCTATACTGTATGTGTGGTTGTCTGATATAAGTGAACCTTTCCGCGATCATATGCCTGTATAGCGTGGCAAGTTAGACCTGGCCTGTCATGGCGGGGTCTCGTCTAGGAGGGGAAGTAGTGGGATCACTAGGCGCAAATGCGATTTCCCCTCTTTGGTGCAAGAACTGTTTGGGGCTGCTCGCTGCTCGTCGTGGTTATATTATGCAAGCCTAAAGTATCGAATAGGAGCATTCTCAGTGACATAGCATTGGTATTGGTGGTAATGAACTGAGAGCCCGCCCACTTCACACACTCCTGACAGCAAGCTTGTTGCCGTGCTTGTCATAGAACAGAGCTGCTCAGTCGTGCTTCGCTTGCCTTGACAGCATCTGTACCGTGCCAAGGTGTTGGGAATAATGACTACTTGGCAACATCTAACCAGCGCGTGATGAAGTATGTGCTCACTGGTTGACAAAGAATCCAGGCAGGGGGATGACGTAATGCAACTGGACGCACATGCGCATCGGAAGGTTCAGATCTAACTTGTTCCCCAATACACCGGGTAAATGTTCGGGAGTACGCACGGCTGTGTATGCGTGTGCCTGGGCACGTGACTTGCAGTGCACAGCTGTTGCTATGGAAGGAAGTGTTGAACGCTGAGTTGACTGTGTGGGTCGGATGACAGTATCCGGGTGGGTGGGAATGACCTGGCCTGGTGGCTGATGAGGAAACATGTGTTTCACTGTACATACAATCCTTACTCTGGCGATTGCTATCTGACCCAAGTATGATACAAGTACACAATAAAATAATTCACTATATGGTAATACACTCTTAACATTTAAACATGCACCTTAGGCGTATGGGAGAGTATAAGGTTTGGGGGGATGAAATCATATGTTCGTAGTATAATGGGGTGGGTATGGCATCGACACCTGTTTGGGAGTATGGCCTACCAGATGCCATAGCGTGTTTGGCGCTCTTGTGCTACTTATATTTCTGGGTTGGATGTTCCCTTACTCTTATGCTATGCTAGGTGTCTAAAAGGAAAATGGTCCTGGGTTCTAGGTATGTGAGGCATAATTTTTTGTCCTGAGGGGGTTCTTAATGCAAGGAGTATCTCTGCTGCCCTCGGATAGCTAATGCAGTCTTAGCTCCCGGAATCCATTGAGGATGTCCGCCCTTTGTACGGGGTGTCTGGAGATGGGTAATTTTCGGTTTACTGCTTCTTCGCGTCTCTGTGGGCGTAACTGGGATTGGCCGGTGTATGAGTACGCGTGGTCGGCGGGATTTAGGACCGTTGTTCGCCGGTGTAGGTGATAAAGTCCTAGGGTGCAGTGTAAGTGTGGGGATGGGGATGCGTGCACGTGGCGGGTGAAGTGTATGCAAGTGTGCCTTGTTCCCAAGGGTTGGTCTAGTATGTGGCGTGGCCACGGTGCTCTCCTTCCTAATTTGAGTGGGCTGTGTATAATTCGATTAACTGGGCGCTCAGCCGCCTATGTTCAGCAACGAGCTGTTCGAAATGGCGAAGTAATATCGCATATTGCGCCCTTATACGTTGGAGGGTCGCGTTAGAAGGGAGGTGACCATAAACCATGTCAATCCGGTTATGGATCCTTTGGGTTCTGATATGTTTGATATGTAATGCCCTAAGGATGTCGTTTAAATTTCGATTTGACCGGGTGAGGAGGGCTTTGCGCGTAACTTTGGAGGTACGGATGTATTTCTCTTGTGCCGCGGTTACCCTCGTCTGTAATGCCTGTATATGTAATTGCAGTTGGTACAATCGGCGCTGGCAGCTCCGGAGGAGGGTAAAGAATAATTCTGATTCCCTATCAGTGTGCATGAAGTGCCTCCTCCCTTGTGTGCGTGGCACATCCGGTATTTTGGCATGAGGTGCCATGTTGAGTAAGGAGATATTCCAGGGAAGCGGAAACATGTAAATGTGTATGATCTCCTGATGCGGGGCGTACTCTGTGTGGGGGTACGTCAGTAATTACGAGTGTCCTAATGTCCTATTTCCTATTTTCCTGTAAGAATGGAATATATGGGTGTAGTCGGGCTGTGCAAGCCGCGAAAGATGTGTCCCTGTTTTTACGTACTCTCCTCTTACTCTACGGAGTTGGTGGAGCTAATAGTACCCTTACTATCCCTTCTGGGGTACTGGGGGTTCGGGTGGGCGTGTAATTAATTAATTTAAAAATCTATCGATTGTTCAATGTGTACC
Organism: Meconema thalassinum; assembly: GCA_946902985.2. Classification (NCBI taxonomy): domain Eukaryota; kingdom Metazoa; phylum Arthropoda; class Insecta; order Orthoptera; family Tettigoniidae; genus Meconema; species Meconema thalassinum. The sequence goes on along the minus strand of OX336390.1, from coordinate 833,198,539 downwards.
TTTGTATATGGGGGCGCAAAAAATCGGTTTCTTTTGTTAAAGGGTGTTTATCAAAGCCCTATACCTGTCTGTTCATTAATAATAATGTACTGGCGCTATTAACTCTATAGCGTACTCTGACAAAAATTTCGATTTGAGTGGCGTTTGCTTGGCTGTAAAAGGTGGTCTGGGATCTTTTCCGCGGAATCACGTTTTATGTGATCTCTGGAGCGTTGTCCTAAAACAACGTCACGGTACCCCACGCGTCCTCCAATTGTAGGGGACCTGAGTGTGTGCCTTCTACAATGTAATATTTGGGGGGATGAGAAATGGGAGCCTGGTGGATGCTGGAGGTTGGTGTGTAGGAAGTGTGGGCGGTTGAGCGGTCCAGGAGCGTGGACGCGGCTCGAAAGGAGAACTCCCAATTGTGCTGTTTGGTTGGGTAGTTCGAGGGTGTGATATCGGAGTTAAGGGCGGTTTGGTGCAGAAGGCTCTAAACAGCTGAGCTGCTACTTGGATTACTGCTAACGTGGGCGACTGGCGGCTCGCGCTATACGCGAAGCAAGCACCGTGACGTAGACGAGTGGCTGAATGCGGAAGCCACGGAACAATAAAATAAGTGTTACCTGGATCCTACCGGGACGTGGGATGAAGGGCCAGATCTTAACAACTAGCGAAATAAATTAAAGACCAGTTGCTTCTAGTATGTCTGAGTTTAATGAGTACTTCTGACTTGTAGTGCTCCTAGATTTGGAAGAGCAGTTAATAATTCAGATGCTTATTACAATCCAAGCGCTAGGGGATGAAAGTGTGAATGTCTGTGTGAGGAGTTGTGATCGCTAGACACTTACCCTCCGGCAGTCGTCGGAGTGGCGCTCAGCAGCGGTCTGGCACTAGGTAGCACTGAGGAAGACTGACCCCGAGTGACCTCACCTCTACTGTTTTATAGCTTTCAGTGTGTTGAGTGCGCATAATTGCAAATTCCTCAGGATGTGAGGTGCTGGCCGGGGTCGATGAGGTTCAAGTTGTGAGGTTATTGGAGGTTATTGAAATATTAGGCTTATAGATGTGTTGTAGATTTGTATGATTTATCCTGAAGGCGTTTATTTAGGTATAGATGTGTGGGTCGTAGATAGTAGGGGATGAGGGTGCCATCTTACGGATGCAACAATATCGTCTGCACACCACTTTTTCTATGCAATCATCTCGTATGTTCTTTTAAGTTTACAAGTGATATGAAATCGTTAAATGAAGAATAGACTAAGTAACAACAAAAAGTTAAACAATTCTACTCTTTGTTTTGAAATTAGCTGTTCCACTTATTTTAGTAAACTTATAAATGTAAACACTGAAGCAGTGGTTATTGTACTGCTGAAATATAACTGACCACGGTAGGTTATTTTGAGAAGTTATACTTAATTTGTTTTCTTTATTAGAAGTTGTATTAGTTATATTAGAGGCATTGATTATAATCAATGTAGAAGTGAGCCTGGAAGACTTGTGTCGTTCTAAGAATGCATAGGGTTAAAGAGACCGCGACCGAGTGGAGTTGAGGGACTCCTCTGGTGACTACCTGGAGTGTCGAGTGGAATTGAGGTAACCCTGGCTACCTGACTCAGGTACAAGAGTTAAATTGATGCCCGCCCACGCAGCTGCTCATTATTGAGCAATAATGTGCAACCGAGCCCACGCGGCGTGTGGAGGGTCGGACGAGCACATGACAACTCGCCGAGCTGGGGTTTGAGAGAGCGCCCGTACGAATTGCATGTGAAAAACAAGCACACATAATCTCTACTTAGTATAAAACAAAGTCCCCGATTTTTGGATGTCACGGGTAATCTCGAGAACCACTGGATGGATTTTGATGCGGTTATCATCATTCTGTAAAGGATATCTCGAGGAAAGTTTTTGCAGAAAATAATTTATTTATGATCAAAGGAAGCCAAGCAGTAACGATTTCAGTGAAAAAGTCAAAAAATCCTAGCGTCCGTGCGCTTTTTAAGTTTACGCTGGGCAAACCGTTATTAATATCAATATACTGTGAGTGTAAGAATTGTTCGGCATGAAAAGTTCTACAAAAATGTCCGCGAGAGCATATCCCTATCTTCAACACATCGCCCGAAATAAGTGTTTTTAACGGATATAGGTCATAGTTCATTGATATCGAAAAAATAAAGGCGCTTATCACGAAATGCATTCATAACTGTTTCCGGCTAGTAACATATAAACAAAGTAAAATCATCACTGAACTTGTCACAGAAGATGTTGAAAATGTCCTCCACCTACATCTACACATTTCTGGCATATTCTAAGTAAATTTTCATTCACCCGCATTAGTTCATCTACCGAGAGAGCCTCAATTTCTCTCGTGATATTTAGTTTGAGTTCATCGAGAGTGTGAGGGTTTGTTGCATAAACCTTATTATTCAAGTTTATTCATGCTTTTGGGAAATTGCCATGTGAGAATAACATTTAAAATTCTAAACCTTTCGAAAGGAACCTTGCCTCCATTTTCAATAGAATTAAACAATGTGGCCAAGGAATGTGTGTCAATGAGCTTATCAAATATAGAGAAATTCCCCTGTTCATCACCAGAGAGCAGCCAGAAACTACTGTATGGACCTTGGTAGAAAATTAATTAGAACGGCGGACAGAGTAGTAAGGAAGGAGAAGGAAACGGGGGCGGGGAAAAATTGTGACTCCTCGAAGAATGAGGATGTTCAAATAAGGAGAAAGTTGGGGGGGGGGGGGGATGGATGGGAACGAAAGGGAAGTGTATCTGTACGGTGACAAACATGGGAATTTCTCTATTTTTTGTAAGCTCATTTACACACATTCTTTGGCCACATTGTTTTAATTCTATTGAAAAAGGAGGCAAGGTTCCTTTCGAAACGTTTAGAATTCTAATTTTTTTTTCACCTGGCAATATCTTAAAATTATGAATGTTGTTAACAGTATTCCGGGCTTTATTTTTCAATTTTCCCCATAAATAGAAATTTAAGCAATAGGCTTTAACACTTAGCAATAATACGTTATAACATTTTGAAACACAATTACAATAAACAATAACCACGGACACACGTTATAAATTTATAACACTTATATCTTCAAATAGGCTATAGAAGAAATAACGAAGTCAACTTTACTCGTCAAATCCTGCGTCACAACTGTCTCAGCTCCGTGCTGCCTCTGCTGGTCTGACCTTCGGCTCAACCTTCTACCTGCAGCGCTGCGCCGGCCGCCCACTTTGAGTGACAGACCATGTATCAGTGCCCGCGCGTAGAGCTTGCTTGTTATGTTATGTTGTGAGTAAAAGTGCAATGGACCATCTAGGGAGACAGCAAATGTTGCTGGTGCTCAATTTGAGGAGACTGTTTCACGATGGGTTGAGGACAGTGATAATGATGAATTGGGTACAGAAAATACCAGTTAAATTGGCCGCGAATCTGCAAGTGATCAGTCGGCTAGTGAACCTGAATTCGATGCTGGCAGCAGTGAAGATATGCATTGAATAGGAAACTTGGGATGGTCGAATCTGCACTTGCCATCTTTTCACGTACTGTTCTCACAAGTTCAAAGTCTAATGTAGACCATTTCATCACTCCAAAATAATAAATTAAGTTTAAGATGTGGAGTCGGAGGAGAGCAATCTAGCGATGAAAATTTTTGGTTTAAATGCCAATGACCAGTGTGAAATTGAATTGGAGAGGACAGGTTATTGAGAAGAATATTCCTGCAAAAATAGAAAGAAAATCATGCAGAAGCACAATCAATTTCATAAATTTGATGGAAATAAGTTCTTGATAAGTTAAGTGTAAATTGATACGTTCATCGGAATTGAATGGGATGTAATCAACCGCCAATCATGAGGAATATTAATAAAACCAATTTAATTATTATAACTTTCCAAACTTCCATTTTCATTCGCACGTCGCTACTGCGTTCACTCAAGATTTATTAACGAGGTACTGCCCTATTCACCGCAAACTTTAGATAGGAAACTACAGAAAATTAAGTACAAGCGTATAAAGCACCTCACCAATTTGTAAATTCTACTTAATTACAAGCGTACACAGCTTCTGACCAAATAATGTTTCCACATCTCAGAACCAATGTTGGCTTTCAACACATGCTTGCTCCGGGCTTTGTTTTTTGCCAGAAAGCCGTGGATCTATCCACCTTGGTCTGTATGAATCCAAGTCATATTATAACTGACTTAGGTTAGGTTTCGAAATCCACGTTCATTCACCATGAGAGCCACTTCACACAAAAATTGATCGCCAATTCCATTATTTCGTCCGACATTGTGTACACATAAATTCTGTAAAACATGTTCGTGTCCCAAGGTATGCATATAAATGTATTCTTTTCTTCTACTTCCTGGCGTTGTTCCCAATTATTTTTTGGGATCCGACACTCTGCACCTCGCTCTCCATTTTGTTGCGGTTTGCTGCATCTATAGGATGAAGACCTACGATGCGCATATCGACGTGCAGGGTATCCATCCAACGCCTTTTTGTCGTCCTGGAGGTCTTTGTCCATCAGGCTCGAGAGCAAGTGACGTGCTTACAATGGACTCTGTATTTGCTCGGGCTACATGCCCGTACCATTGCAACCGAGTCTCCCTCACTTTGGCTGGAATAGGGGCAATTCGTTCTTAATATGATCCAGCCGTGTAATTCCCAAGGACCATCGTAGCATCCACATCTCCATTGAGTGCAAAGCTTGTTCATGTTTCTTTGTATTAGGCCAGCATTTAGCTCCATACAAAGCAACAGGGCGGACGACTGATTGATAGATCTTAGTTTTGAGGCGCAAAGGGATCTTGCGGTCACAGAGAACGCCTGTGACCTGGCGCCACTTCATCAATGCAGCATTCACTCTTGCACGGGCATCCGAGACTGTGTCACCATCAGGTCTCACAACGGAGCCAAGGTTTCGGAGATGTGAAGCCTTTGGTAGTGGGCTGCCATCTACTATGATGGTCCCATCTGTCTGGGAACCACATTCAAGATACTCAGTCTTGGTGAGGTTGAGCCGTAGTCCAAATTCACAGCGCCTCGCATTCCAGAGGTTGACCAAGTGCTCTAGATCATTACGGGTCTCGCTTGCAAGCATGACATCATCGGCGTACAGTAATGTCCATGGTGGTTGCCTCTGCAAATCGGCAGTCACTGTATCCATGCATAGGATAAACAAGAGTGGAGATAGTGCAGATCCCTGATGAACCCCAACTCGAATATCGAACTGTTTGGTGAGGCCAGCATCACTGCGTACAGAGCTAGTTGTATTATTGTAGAGGAGTTGGACCCAACGCACATAAGCTTCTGGTACGCCATGAGATCGAAGATGGGGAACCCGGTCGAATGCTTTCTCCAGATCCAGGAAAGCCATGTGAATTGTCCTTCTTTTCTCCATATACTTTTCCATCAGAAGCCGCATTGTATGGATAGCATCAGTTGTTCCGCGACCTTTCATGAATCCACACTGGTTTGGCGAGATGGTAACAATGCTACGTAAGCGAGTGTCAATCACACGTTCTAGAATCTTCATTAGTAGCATAGAAGGCGGATAGGACGATAATTGTCACAGATAGTTACATCGCCCTTGCCTTTCCATATTGGTACTGTGACGCTAGTTTGCCAAGCTGACGGGATCTGGTGGCTCGCAAGGCATTTGTTACCCTTTATAGGTCCTTGGGATACTATCTTCCCACCCTGTATTTATAGAACGGTGTTAGGGAGAGAAACTTCCCACCCCTTTCAATTCAAGCAGTTCCACATGCATCCACAAGCTAGATGCAGAGAAATATTGAAAACCCATTAATTTGAGGTATACTGTCACCAGAAACCAAAGGTCCCAGTGGTCTCCACAGTGCACGTGCTCGCCAGTTCGGTTGTGTTGAGTGAAAGAAATGCATTTTTTTACAGAAGAAGGTGTTTTTATTGAAGATAAGAGATTTGTAAACGTTGGTATATAACTTGGCCTGTTTGCCATCTCTTGATGAATGCAGTACATTTGCATTTGTCTGTTGGCACAGGCTAGAGTAAAATGTGGCTTTGCACCGAGGTCTCAGTCTCACTCATGGTTGTGATTATATGGAAGCTACTGAGGTATGGGTGGTGCTTAGTAATGACATCCAGGGCACAGTCAGTGCCTGTGGATGTTGTGAAAGGTTCTACTCATAGAGTTAGTTCTGCTGTTCTGACTCAGTGAGGAAAGCAATGGCAAACTATCTCAATCCTCATCATTGCCTAGTACACCTCAATATAGTGCTGACTTGGGTTTTTGTGGGTATATACCCACATAACCTAACGGCGGTGCTTTTTGAGGATCCAACCAGCCTTCGGGCTGACTACCTAACAGACAGGCATATAACTGAAATTCAATGTTAATAATGGTTTTGGTCACTATTTCAGATAGAATGTAAATAATTATCCTGCTCAGGGTGTTTGCACTAGAATAGAAGACTTTTAAAATTAATTCTGTGATTTTAGTAAATACTATTTTGAAATTATTGAATTATATTCCAATATACTAAATTTTCACATTCGAAAATAACTTTTATATTTTTTGTGCAGTTTTAGGCAAAGATGATATAGGTCACTGACCTTGTTTTGCGTGGGAGTTGCGTTTTTTTAAATTATAGAGCGTGATGGGTGTTTTTATATACTATAACCTGTTAAATAAACCTTATTCTTGAGTGATAAACACAGTGTCATCATAATTTGTAGGTGGGAGATTATTACCCCATTTCTCATTTAAGAAAATATACTGTCGGGTGTTGGCAGTGGGATAATAATTTCCCACCCCATATTTCATAAAATAGAATCCACACCCATAAAATTGTTGCATATTCCTACTCATCTATCACCACCAATTACAAATGTGAAAAAATATACCCCCAGTCTTTTGCCCTATAAAGGGTTAAAGAACTCTGCTAGGAACTCTGCAGGGGCATGACCCAACTGCTTCCATAGCTCTGCAGGAATATCATCAGGGCCTGTTGCCTTGGATCGCAGTATTGACCTCGGCAGGTGTGATAGGTTCGGCTAATGTAATCGGTGGGTGTGGGAACTCCTCAATTCAGATAGTATTGAAGTGTTCATGCCATCGATGAAGTATCTCTGTTGGTTTTGTTAGAAGATGCCCGTGCTTATCCATGATATGCATGACATGTCGTATGTCTACTGTGGCTTGTAAATATTATTGACCCCAGTGGATTCCTCTAATTGTTCGTACAATGCACTTAGTTGCTTTGATTTAGCAACTGCAACAGCGTGTTTTGCATCGGATTTGAGCTAACGATATTGAGTTAGATCAGCATCGGATCTTGTTCTAAGCCACTTTTTGATTTCACAGCTCGTTGCACGTCTTCATTCCACCACCAAGTTTGTTTATCAACGAATTGTCGTCCCGGTTTTGTCATACCCATTACTTCCTTTGCATTTGCCTGGATGTTTGAGGTGAATTCATTCCATGTTAGTTGATCAATGTTGTCAGGAAGAGGGCCAATAGAATCAATAAGTTGCAATTCATCGCCAGGTAGTTTCCACCACTTTATACGTTCAGTATTGGTGATAGCTCGTGAAGGAGTACGAAGAGTAATATGAAAGACTAAGATCAAGGGCTTATGTTGGGGAGCAACATTTTCTGAAGGAATGACCTTGGAGTCCTTCACCAATTTCAGATCTCTTCTACGCACCAACCAGTAATCAATTTGATTTTTATGGCCACCACTATTGTAGTGATGAGATGTGATAACCGTTTCTTGAAGAAGGTGTTCACCACCACTAGGTCACAAGCCTCGGCACACTCTAAGGTACGCACACCAGCTGCATTTCGCGTCCCATGACCACAACCACCATGTACGCGTTCATAACCATCACGTGATCTACCAACATGGCAATTGAGATCACCACCAATTAGCAAAGACTCATTAGGATCAACTGAATGTATTAATGCCTCAAGATCATCCCAGAATTTGACTTGTTCTTCTGCTTGGCACCCAGTCTCTGGTGCATAACATGAGACGATATGGAGTGATATTGCGTCGTAATTATATGGATGCTCATCAGGCGATCAGAGATACGGTTTACTCTGGTGACACTATTCCGTAGCCGTTCAGAGATGACAATTGCCACACCATTTCGGTCTGATGGTTTGCCATTGTTGAAGAGCTAGTAATCTTCACCAATATCACGCGCATTTGCGCCTTTCCACTTTGTTTCCTGGATACAAGCTACATCAATTTTGCGTTGGTGGAGCGATTCAGCCAACTCACGACTGCGTCCAGTTAATGTCCCAACGTTGATTGTCGCAAATCTGGTAATCGAGCCTTGCTTTTTTAGCCTGCCCCGGCCTTGGGTAGGTAGCCCTCGTCGATTTAACACCCCGATCGGGCGGGGTCGGGGCGAGTCGCCTGCGGGGGACGCCCTAGCCTGGATACTACAATTTACTTGGTGCATCATGATACGACAATTAAATTTCGGCCGACTTGTCGCTGAGTCTGACGCCTAGCATTTTAAAGCTACTGCCAGCATATAAATTCGGCCGCCCCTAACATGGGGTACAGACGCCGTTTCGTAGCCGCCCGCTCCGGATCAGACGCTACAATTGATATCTATCCTCGGAGTGAGGATGATACCTTTTACTCTATTAATCCCGAGCACTGGGCTACCACATCCGCCATCTACACTGTACCGAAGATTATCCTCTCCACTGTAGCAGCCGTTGTGGACTTCACCGTAACCTCGGACCATTGCAGGGTACTACCAGCCGGGTCAGCTGGTCCCAGGTTTTTTTAAGAGGTGTTACTCCTCTATCACTCGCCCTTTGTCCTGACTTGTGACAGGCAGAGCCTGGCTTCCCAAACATTGGGCCCAGGTTGGTGGGTTTAATGCATATAAATGTATTATGTCATATAAATGTGCTCAATGTTATAGTCAAGTTTCCAGTAACAAATTACCTCTTTTGATAATGATATTTCTACTTATGTTTCATTATCCTTGCGGCAAAGTGTGAAAGCTTCGCAAGCAGTCTACTCCTTACTATTATACGAACCTAATTCTAGCATACTAGAGATCGTTTTAAACTTTAGGTGATTCAAGGAGAGCCCTCGGTGTTTATTCTACTTTCTTGTGCTACGAGTGTGGTACTCTAGAGCTGAGAGGGTATATCCAATGCTTCCTCTGTAGCGAACTGGTATGTGTAGCGACTGTCGAAGAATCAATGTTGCATGTGAGCCGCAGCTAGGGTGTGACCTCACAAATCACATTCCCACACTTTAAATTGCTTCTTGTGGACTGACATCGAACATAGTATACACGCGACGCTCGTACCAACTCATGTTATTCAGTCTTGTGTCCAATAAAAAGTAAGACACATAGATATACGATGTATATTAATGCTGGGCAGCGTATTACTTAGCGGTTTATCTGAAGGAACATCTAAACCATGGCTTCCCATAAATACTCCAATTTCTCGCTCAACGGTGCAATGCACAGGACAATACGCTTCTGGAACCAGGTGTACTGTACAGGGATGGTACAAAGTTCCGTTGCCCTGCAACAATATTTCAGAGTGCATTGTTACATGTTGTTAAGTAAGACTTGCTTTAAGACTGGTTACTCAAGAGATGCTGAGAAGAATGTCTTACAGACCTGTGTCCTGAGCACGATGGATCACATACTGATGTATTAAATTTTAAAGCAACTTATGTCCATTAGACCGACAGCGGTAGCCGAGAGCGCTGACGCGCTACCTTGTGCCTCGCTGGCATTGGAAGAGCGTGGGTTCAAATTCCCACCTCAGCCATCCTGAAAATGATTTTCGTGGTTTCCCATTTTCACAACCAGGCATATGCCAGGATGGTGCCTTTCAAGAGGTCCCTTCCCTGACGCGCCCCTAAAATAAATGGTCATTGGCTGCATAAAAAAGAGTAATATATCAATTAGACAACAAAACATACATCTGAAGTGTGTATAAAGTTAGGAAATATATAACATTTGCATAGTTTGTTTATTAAATACTTATAAGAGAGATTACAAAATAAATTATTATAGGCTACTAGTAATGGAGCTTAAGAACTGAAGTGAATCTTCAATTGAGTTATCAATAGGGCCTAACAATAATATTTTAATTCGGACTCCACAAAACCTTCTGTTTGTATTTTCCTTCCTTTGTTATATACAATTAGCGGACCCGTGCGAGAAATCTCGCATGTTCATAAGCCACACTTTCCCCAATAGGTTTATAATGAGTGACTTAAGAGAAAGGTTGTTATGTTTTTATTTCAACTAAATGATTATAGAACACTATTTACATTTCAGTTAGAATTCCAAGTTCTACGTTCCCTAACTTTAGAAGGCAATCACTGAAAATTGGATCATCATAACACTCACCGGTTATTCGATGTTTATGAAATTATACGATTTGAGTACTCATTCCTTTGATTTACTGTTTCTGAAAGCCATGCAAAATGATAAAGGAAATACCTCTGAATGTTAAAATGACATGAAACAGGCGTCACAGCGGCCAAAATGTGAAGTGGATAGCAATTATGGAACGTATTTTCCTACAGCAAGAGTATCTACAAATCGCACACTTCGTACATTTTTTAAGTCATTTTGCAAAAAAAATATATAGAAGTTTATGAAATTAGAGTGCAATTTGTCACTGCTAATGTCTATTCTCTTTCATTTGAATGCTCATTTGTCACGATCGGTCGCTTGTGAGCGCCACAGCAGGGATCTCTACTACTGAAATAATATTATATGATTCTTAATAAAACTACGCAACAATACAAATTAAGAAACAACTATTCAATTGTTCAATTGTTATACATGTTTCTGCTTGACAATGAAGCCTTCTTCAGCTAAATGTTCAGTAGAAGCAATTTTACATGGAGCACAATGATTGAAATGTACTCTTAAAATAAGTGCAAATATTACAGACGACTGCATGGATGATGAGACTGAAAAAGAAATCAACAAAAGATCCTAGAGTCATAATGTACATCGTGACAGTAACTAGCATTATTGGCTGTCTCCGTGGAGATCCAGGCTTGATTCCCGACTTTGTCAAGGAATTTAATTCTGGTCCGAGGGGTGGATCGGGGTACAGTCAACCTCGTGTGTCAGAACTAAGAAGAGATGAGTTCAGTTTCCACCACAGCTATCCTAAAAGTGTTCTTACGTCGTTTATCAGTTCTACTCCAGCCAAATACCGGCATGGTATGTAAATTAAGGCTACGGGTGTCTCCTACACAAACCCTAACCCCAATTATATACAGTCGAACTTCTTTAAGTCAAACTCCTATATCTTGGATTTTCGATATCTCGAAGTAATTTCTACTAGAATTACCCGTCGTAGCTTCGCCAGCGAATATTCTAGTTGTAAGGAGTACACTTAGCTAAATCTCAATCATGAATTCTATGACTGATGGTGTGAATAATCAGACTTTATCAATTCACCTACTGGTGCAGTGGTTAGGGATTTGTCATTCCTCCATAGGTATATCAGAGCAAAGTTAGTTTTCTGGGAATATCACAGACACTGTTAATTTAAGGGCCTTTAAATGTGGTTTTCGGAAACCCTATATAGTCGGGTGAAAAATACCTTTCGTACCACACTCACACGTGAAAATTGCGTGAAAAAATTCTAGATTGCCCCTTGACCCCCTTAAGCGCATTATACTGTATGTATTGCTGAATTTTACAGCTTAATTTGGTTCAGTGATAACCTTATAACCGTCTGGAAACTTTCACACTAATGTAATAATTGGAATTGCATTGCGTCTTACAGAAATAGACGGACCTGTGAGATTCTGTTACCATGGTTACCGTGTTGCATTCTTTCATTGTAAATATACACGTAATTGTGAGGCATGTAAAGAGTAAGTGAGTGCGTTTCACTTACGCATTGGTTTATGCTGAACCTGTAGGTACCGCATATGTGTAGGTTGGTGTTAATGGGACCTTATTTCGGTACAAAACTGGAATGGGACCTTAGCAGAATAATATAGGGAGGGATATTCGAGATATCGAAGTTCAACTCTATGTACACGATCGTACAGCCATCATATTGACACAGGGTATCAAGAACATACTCACACACAAAATACATGAGGCTACATGACCATGATGTCACAAAAACCTTAACTGAATCAACAACAACAACGGCACATCAGATCTGAGAATTAACAAGCCATTAATAAAGACTTACGCAACTAAACTATTTCTTGAGAAACTCTACCAAATAAATGGAGACTTCACTCACCCCGTGTTTTGTACTGATCTGGCTGCACCATTTTACGACTGTCGAAACTGCCTCGATAATGGAATTCAATAAGCGAAGATGTGAATCTTTAAATGTAACTGCACGGTAGAATGCCATAAAGCACTGGCCTCGAATATTCCTCAATGACATCATCTTTATTTATCGGCGATTCCTCGTGCTTCATGCGCTCCCGATAGTCGTAAAGCGACCCGCTTTACTATTAGCTGTATATACGAGCTGCCAGGGGCTCACTTTCCAGTGATGGCCCTCCGATGGACCATTACCCCGTTCCTCGTTACAGGCCACACAAGGAATGATTGGATCTGAATTGCGGATCAAATATTCATGTCAATGCTCACTGTCTCAAGCATTACCATACAATATCATGTGTGCGGCTGGCAAGGTAATGGCGATCATCGTAATACTATAGCATACAGTATCAAATGGTTTTCTTTACGTGATAAGTTCAGATAAATAAATATGAAAATAATTTCTTTTCAAAAGAAACCTGGGCAGTTAGTTATAAATATAATAATAATAACTAGGACAAATTCAAATATCTGAGTGAGGTCATCATGAACAAGAAGTTCCGTGACGAACTAAAGAGCCTACTTTACATGCCAATGGTTATTCTACAGTATATGAATCTATCTAGAATAATGACGAAATTAAGTTGGTAATATCGAAATGCCCAATTAGTTCGAAATATTCCTGGTATAATGTAACCTAACAGAGCGCTACAGTTGGCAGGCCTGGTGACTGAATATATTCTTAGTTCCATCTCTTAAGGTACAGAATACAAAATTTGGTTGAAGTCCAATGGACGTTACATGCAGTTAGACATTGGATCTATCAGCACGCGTAAAAGCATGTTGGCAACAATGTCATGCGTGTGCTGGTTAGGAATAATCTGAAATATTATGATATCTTGTTGTGCCAATTTTGGATGAAATCCACTTGTTAGTATAGAAGTTACATGTATTTTAAAATTGGACTTATCAGCAAGCATAGAATCATGTTGGCAGCACTGACTTATTTTAATTACTCCAAATTAATCTAGAGTGTCAGGTGCTGTACGTGTGCAAAGTATAGAGCGGTTGGCTTGCATACTTTCTGATATATTGATATTAGGCTAAAAAAATATAGACAGCATTAATTAATAGTTGGCAGCCCAGATTGCTCTTAGGAATACTTATAGTCATATCTGTTATGTTACACATAGCACACACCAAATTTGATAGTATAGGAGTTACATGTATTTAAAAATTGGTCCTATCCGCAGGCTTAGAATCATGTTGGTAGAACTGAAGTATATAAGTTACTCCAAATTAATCTAAAATGTCAGTTACTATACGTGTGCATAGTTCACAGCTGTCGGCTTGCGTACTTACAGATATATTGGTATTTGGATGAAGAAAATAGAGAGAGCAATTATTAACAGTTGGCAGCTCTGGTGGCTCTTAAGAATACACTCAATCATATCTGTTTATGTACACATATTACATACACAATTTGGTTGAAATCCAATTAATAGTGTAGAAGTTATATGCATTTAAAAATCGGACCTATCAGAAAGCTTAAAATTATTTTGGCAACACTGTCATCTATGGCCTCCTGGAAATTAAACTGAAATAGTATTTTCTACATGTGTGCCAATTTAGGAATAGCTCCCATGTATACCTTCCATGATATCCAACGTGGAGCTCAAATTTCTATTGCGTTTTTTCAGCAGTTGGTTGCACTGACATCATTTTCAAACATGGGCTTGAGATATTCCGGTATACATCTTTACTCATACTAAATTTGGTTTCGGTTGCTGCAGCCGTTTAGGAGTTGATAGGGGGGGGGCACACAGCCAGACAGACAGACAAACATTTTCCCGGATCGATCTCATAAGTCTACTTTTTCCTCATTTTTGCAAAATGTGAAAAGTAGGCTAAAAATGGACTGGACAATGAAGCACTTTAGGAACGAGTACGCAAACTGGAAATAGCCTTCCAAACATCCCGCACAATCTACAACAAAAATGCATTTCCAAAAACACTAAGATACGTCACTATGAAACATTTCTGAAGCCAGTAGTTCTATATGCAACCGAAACCCTATCTCTAAATGCCAGCAAAGGACTCCTTGACGAACTGGAGAAAAATGAGCGCAAACTTGTGGGAGGAATCTTGGGATATAAGTACGAAAATGGAATCCATCAAAAGAGATCCAACGATGAAGTTTACAACACAATAGAGAAAATTACTGACACAAACCAAAAAGACGGGCGCGATTTTACGGTCACCTGAAAAGTTAGGTAAAGAGATCTTTCACTTGTTTTATTCAAACCCCAAAACCACAATTCCCTGGTTTAGTAGGGGTCTAATACCAAAGAGGACCTGCAAATGTTGCATATCTCAGCTGAAGCAGAGATCTCTTCCGAAAGAAAATGTTAACGAACGGGCCAAACCGAGACGAGCAACCTAAGTGAAGACACGGAGCCCCTTGGACAGAGGAGCGTTAACAGGCCCACTCACAAAGAATGAGTGAAATCTGTGCTCTGAAGAAGAACAAGTTCAGTGTCAAATGCAACAAGACTTAATGTGGTCCTTGATATATAACTAGGAGGGCCTGTGCGAGAAACCACCCGCCCAGCTTTACTGTTCTGCGGGATTTTTGTTTATTTGTTTAAACGCACTTTTTAAAGAAACTTCCAAGCAAGTATGCTAACCTACTATACTACGACAATTCATATTTCAAGGAGTCTCACTGACAATAGCTGACATGACTGAAACTATTCTAAAATAATACATACATACTAGTACATTTTGCAACAAGCCTATAATGGCAATAATTAAGACACGAGTATGTTTATAAAACGAGCGTATGCGAGTTTTATAATTTCGATACGAGTGTCTTGATTACCATTATAGGCGAGTTACATACGTCTGTTTATGTTCGACGATAACTATTATAACTATTTTATGTTCGAACATAAATTTTCATAAATATCTGTCGAGATTACGCCAGTTTTATGTACTGAACAGTGCGCATGGGACGCAGAGAATACCTTGTATTTGACCATGGCCTCCTCAATTACCCCACTATGACACTAGGCCACGCAGTGAAATTTGAATTAGAAGGCCTCTCAGCGCAGGTGCGATGCTATCCTTACCTAATTGGTCGAACAACTGTTTCTTGAGATCTGATTGGTGGGAGAAACTGTCCTATAATGAAAACTTGTACTATAATGAGCCTCACTATAGTACAGTTTTCTGACATATGGAGGGGCGTGGTGGCGCTGCAGTCAAGTCTCCCACCAAGGTGGACCGGGTTCGATACGTGTTCAATGCATGTGAGATTTTCGAAGTGAAATGCCATGTCCTGTGGTTCGGATTCCACTTCGAAAGGAGGTCCCGTGGCTCATGATCGCATGATTAACGGTCACGTAGAACTAAAAGCGTTTTAGCCTACTTTCAATTTTTGAAAAAAATTAAAGTAGACTTATGAGATCTACACAGGGCCAAAAAATGTGTATCTGTCTGTGTGTGAGTGTGTGTACTCTGAATGTCTGTCCCCCCCCTATCAATTCGAACACGGTGAAACCGAATTGAACGAAAATTGGTACAGAGGTAGAACTAGCAAAGGGCACCTCAGTGTCATATTATAAATCGTCGCCATCTTGACGGAAACGTAATGGCGGCCACCCAAATGTTCAAAGCTTAAATCAAATAACGACTTACCTAATCATCCGATCTCTACCAAATTTTGCAACAACATATATTCATATGGCGAGTGTCTTGACTAAACTACAAGGTCATCATCCCAATAGTTTGCAGATAGTGGCCATGTATGTGTGCAAATTGATTCCCCATATCAATTCAAACACGGTGAAACCGAATTGAATGAATTTGTTTACAGAGGTGGCACTAGCAAAGGGCACCTCATATTCATGTTTTATATCCGTATAGCACGTTGTATTTCAACAAGCTACTACAACCAACATTCAATTATACTCCATGAAAAGGACAAGGGTTATAACTAGGGCTCGGATTCGAGCATATTTGCATATTTTTTTCCTGAATAGTACACATTGAAAGAAGCCTTTCGGTGGTATTTTCACCTCTCTGGGACCAACAGAATTGAAAATTATCGAGCATATAAATGCATAAAACCGTGGTTTTCAGAATAGAAGCATATAAATGCATAATATTTTGGTTTTCGTCTAAATAGTTTGTTCTTTTTCGAATTCCCCCCCACGAATTCGGGCCCTGACCATTCTTAGGTTCGAAAACAGAAATAATTATTGAAAAGCCTATCTGGTGCGAATAATAGAACCGCAGGTTTTTAACCTTTAGTGAGGTCGTTCTCATCATTGAAACTTTTATTGATTTATTTAAGAAAATCATTCAAAACTTAAAAAAATAGAAAAATTTCTTGTTGTACAGACCAATGCAGATCTACTTCATTCACTCGCCAAATTCTGAACATTTTGTAAATGAACTTTTAAACTGTAACTTTTATAAGAAAATTTCTCTTTTATATACTTGAAAAACTTGAATGCGAGTATATTGCAGTGTATCATACATAAAATTAGAAAATAAAGCCCGTATATAAAGGTATGTTATTGTTTTTTTCGTTTCACTTTCCTTTCTATAGTTGTTTTTGAGCATATTCTGCATATTTTTATTTTATTTTTTATTTAGTCGAATTACCCTCTAGGTTGGTGGTTCCCACGGACTCAGCGAGGGAAAGCACCACTACCGCCTCTATGGGCAGTGTCCTGGAGGAGCTTGGAACATCTGGTTGGAGGGGATACAACTGGTGAGGTGTGATCAGCACCTCGCCCAGGCAGCCTCACCTGTAAAGCGAACAGGGGCCTCATGAGGGAAGGGAGGAGGGGAAGATTAGGATGGATAGGCAAGGAAGGGGGAAGGAGGTGGCCGTGGCCATGAAGAAGGTACCATCCTGGCATTTGCCCGAAGACGAAGTGGGAAACCACGGAAAACCACTTCGAGGATGGCTGAGGGGGAATGGAACCCCCTCTACTCATTTGGGCCACCCGAGGCTGAGTAGACCCCGTTCCAGTCCTCGTACCACTTTTCAAATTTCGTGGGAGAGCCGGGAATCGAACCCAGGACCTCCGGGGCGGCAGCTAACCGTGCTGACCGCTACGCTACGGAGGCGACCTTCTGCATATTTAACCGCATATAATTGGTTTTTCGAGCATATCTATCGAGCATATAATGGGTTTTTAGAGCATATCTATCGAGCATAAAACATATGGTTTTCGAGCATATCTGGAGATTTTATCGAGCATATCGATCCGAGCCCTAGTTATAACAATACCCATGCATTTAGAAGAAAGTAGGCTATATGTTCTTTACTGAATATCTTGTTTTTTTTTCTGACATAAAATATTTACATTTCGACATCGTCGAACATAAATTCATTTTCATTTGAGTTTGTTTTACCTTCCAGCATCCCATCTAGTCCGCAAGCCTCTGTTTCCATGACCCTCTACTAGCAGTTAGCACTGCGGCCAGGTCTACTTCTACACCTCTCACTTGAAAATCATTCAACACTGAATCTAACCTTCGCCTCCTAGATCTACCTCTGCTTCTCTAACCTTCTCCAGGCAAATTCATTGACATCTTAGACAATTTCTCCTTCTGGCTGACTGCTTGGCTCAGTGGTAACGTTCTCGCTTGCTGTCACCAAGGTTGCAGGATCAAATCCTGGCGCAATGAGCTGGCATTTGAGGGTGCGCAAATGCGAGGGAGCCATGTCAGTAGTTTTACTGGCACGTTAAAGAGCCCCTTCGGGGCAAACTTCTGGCAGCCCGGCGTCTCTAAAAGTCGCAGCAATTAAAAGGGATGTAAAACAAATAACATTATTATTATTATTATTAATTTCTCCTCCCCCATTCTCTTCACATGAGCAAACATCTGAGTCGGTTCATACGAACAGCTTCATCTTGAGTGTTCATTTCTAACTTAGCCTTTATCTCTTCATTTCGAGTAACTTTCTGCCATTAACCCCTGGCATTACAGCCCATTAAGGGCATAGGCCTACCAAGTGACCGCTGCCCATCCATTTGGCCTGCAGATATTGGGGTGACGCGTGGTTAGCGCATCGGTTCCCCTCGGCCATTTATCTTGGTTTTCGTGACCGGGGCGTTGCCTCACTGTCAGACAGCTACTCAATTGTCCTCATGAGGCTGAGTGCACCCCGTTCCAGCCCTCACGTCAGTTCTAGAATCCCTGGCGGAGCCGGAAATCGAACCCGGAACCTCCGGGTGAGAGGCAGGCGTGCTAACCCCACACCACGGGGCCGGCCATTGCTCCCATATACTTGTCCCATCAATCATATCAGTTACCACTAGATTATGTATCAGATATCCTGAATTCATCCAACTCTCACTTCCAGACAGCAAGGTCGGTCTAAATACTGAGCGGCTGCTTCGGTGGCGTAGTTGGTAGCATGCTGAGCTTCTATGCCCAAGATCGCAGGTTCAAATACGGCCGAAGTCGCCGGATTTTTAAGAGCGTTAAAAATCCCTCAGTATGCATTCCTTCGGAGGGGAAGTAAGACCGGTGGTCCCATGTCATAGATTTATGGCATGTTAAAGAACCTTCCACTAATTACACCTAAGCTGAATTGGATAGATTAAGAATGAAAACAACGCTCTTAGGTTCCTACGTTCGTTGCCAAGAGCCGACTGCGGTGGCGTCTGGTAGCTAAGTTCTGCACTAGTAGTTGTTGACGGTGGCGTTTGGTGGCAAAAGTAGGAACTATTGCAAAAATTCAAAAGTCTGCAGTCCTTACTTGAATTTAAAAAATTCCTCTCGGCACGCCGGAAGGTGGAGGTAGATTTCACCGGGCAAACTAGGGGATAGGCTATAATCGGCAAAATATGCAGATTTTCGTAGGAGGATCAGACCTCATTTATTGCGAGAAAGTATTTTACAATTGGAGGTTAGTTAACATTTTTTCGTCTTTCTATGCATATTTTTAACATTTTACTGTCTTATGGTGAACCCATTATCCTCTGATGGATAAATGATTCGATGTTTTATTTCTACAATTAATTAATATTTCCACCAGCGTCATGAAATAGCCAGACGAAGATGAGGAAACTTCAAGTATTTGTTGGAGACAGTTGGGACATACCTGCAGCAGTTTGACAAAAGGCTAAATACTTTAGCATTATGAAAAGAAAGACCCTAGCAATGTTTCAGAAGGACAGGTGGTGGCTACCTCAAAATAGAAGGACGCGTGGTGAGACACGCTTATGGTATGTTCATTGTAATATTCGCGCCTAGAAAAAATATAATGCAGTAACGTGAGTGGCTGATGAGAATACTGGACACTCCTACGAGGCCGAGGTCTGATAAAAACCGCGAAGTTATTGAAAAAGTGGAGCCAATGAGAGATGAATGCTTACGAACGCGCCAAGTCTAGCTTGGGCACGCGATAGCCAGCTTTAACGCGGGAGATCGGCTAGACAACATCTCTACGATCGATTCTAGGATTAATGGGCATATTCTTGACCTGCGCAATTTTACGAGTTCAGTGATATTTGTTTCATTCCTGTACCACTATTATTTTGAGATTT
The DNA here is from genome assembly GCA_946902985.2 of Meconema thalassinum. Taxonomy (NCBI): domain Eukaryota; kingdom Metazoa; phylum Arthropoda; class Insecta; order Orthoptera; family Tettigoniidae; genus Meconema; species Meconema thalassinum. The sequence continues at coordinate 833,178,678 of OX336390.1, read as the reverse complement.
TTTTATATAATTTCCCCCTCTATCGATACCTAGGGCCAGTTCATTTATAAGTGGCGTGAAGAGCCAAGACATTGCTATTACATTTGGTGTGTCGAGGACACAGGTTGTTATTATATTTGGTGTGTCGAGGACACAGGTTTATTACATTTGGTGTGTCGAGGACACAGGTTGATTACATTTTGTGTGTCGGAAGACACAGGTTATTACTGTACTTTGCGTGTCATGAGGACACAGATTTTTATAAATGTGTTAAATTCAGTGATAGATAGTCACAGTACTATTTTGTAGGGACGGTATCATCGACAATTCGCCAACAGACTGTTCTGGGGAAATAAGTACCTGAAACGGCGAATTTAGTAGTCAGATATCGAGTGTGTAATAATCTATAACTTTTTACATCAGCACGAGAGATGACATCGCTTATCCTGGAAGAAGTTTGGAACTGTCAACACTCCGTCGAGATGTTTGAGACGAGCTAAGCAGCATTTAAATAGGGAGATGGCTGCAGATGTTCTTTGACGGTGACTGGCAGAGGATGAGTACTGAATAATATTCTTATTATCTGACAAATTAACTTATGGTATATGGGACATATTTTGTTTGTAAATATCTTGCTTGTGTTGATTAACGTAGTGTATTTAGTTTTGGGTCTGACACACGTTTTGCATGGAATCAGCTCGCACATATTTTATCAGTCGCAAGTTCTTGTTTGTTTGTTTTAACTAACGTGGCTATGTGGACGATCGTGTTCGCATATGTTTACGTAGTGCAATTAAGAAGCGTCTCGCGGAGATATATTGTGTTTCAGAAGTAGGACTGAATTAGTATAATCATGCAGTAGATTGGAGGGTAAATTAATCTTGTAATGTTTATTATTGATCAGATTCAGTGAGTTTATTGCCGTTGGAGCAATGCATGTTGTGGCGGGGAGCAGTCAGCTCTCTCGTAGGTTTTAATATTTTTTTTTAAATCAGATTGTGAGGATCTGATTCAGCCGACCTGTGTGAAATGTGTTATGTCATTCCCAGCAGTGTGTGTGTGTGTATTTTATTGGTCATTACAAGCGGGAATTTCAGCGTAGACTGATTTCTGTCAGCTTGGTGCCAAGTCCATATGGTTACCTTGCGAGGACATATGTGGCTATTTCGATTAAGGTCTTACCATATGTTTATGTGGTTGAGATTTGTTGCTGTTGATTCTACGAGATAACCGGGCAGCTGGTCAGGTTATTTTTACACACTGGAGCTGGACGATGACGAGAGTGAGGAAAGGGGAAGTTGTTTCACAAGGCGGGCTGAAAAGGATTGCATCGAGGTCATTAGTGGAGAGTGTTGGCTCCGTAAAATTACTTGAAATACAGAATAAGAACTGATCTATGGTAAAAATTGTTAAATAAATGGGAGTTGCCTACGAATCACTATAATCTCCGAAGCGTTAGCTTGACGTGCATTTTTAGCCAATATAATGTAATCTCAGCCGGTCAGGCTTTTGTTGTTGTTGGTTTCATGCCATGTTTATGTTCCGTATTAGTGACCCGTGCAGTCACGTGCGATGCTGTCTTTTCCTTGTTTGTGTATTGAGCAATTGGCCGTTGTTGGCAGCTCAGTTATCAGATGCGTCATCGCATTGAAGGAGGGTCTCGAGGGAGGTTCCTGTAAATAGTAGATTTTAGATTGTGTGTCAGCATTAATTTTTAAGGGTTTTTATTAGTGTCATGTTCCATATCCGTAAACGTTGATTTACGAGATGATTGTTCGTAAGCATCGTGGCTGTTAACCCGCTGTAAACTAACAGTCATCCAAGTACTCATCCCTCGTAGTTAGTCATTACGCATACATAAAATCCAATGCAAGTTAGTGGAACTTGGATCCACATTTTTTTATAAGGGGGAGATCCGTCTGACTCCTCAACTTTTGATAAATATTTCTGTCATGGGAAGATTCAGGGAGGAATTTTATTATTGTTGTTGTCTATATTCATTTTTTTTGCACTAATAGTCATTAAATTATGTTATTATTTTATACTTTGTCACTTCCTTTCATAATTATAGTTTTAATCCTTGGACCCTTACCTCAGTAGAGCATGTTGTTTGGCGAACGTAAACATCACACTATGAACTGAGCGCGACCCCTTGATCAAGATTCTTGCTTATAAACACTGCAATACTAAAGGGTTCAATGGGGATGGTAACTTTCTTGTCATTTGGGGTTCATTTTTATACTTGTGATCACACTGTCCATATGCAAGGTTTAGAACTGATGTGTAACTATCTGACAGTCTGTTACTTCTTCACGCAAAATTTTATCTCCCGTAGAGATGTTGGTTGGTTCCTCAGTTTAGGGGCTGCGACAAAGTGGTCATGTAACCCCGTGTACGGATCTATTAGTACACGTAAAAGCATGTTGGCAACAATTTCATGCGAGTGCTGGTCAGAAATAATCTGAAATATTATATCTTTTTGTGCCAATTTTGGATGAAATCCATTTGTTGGTATAGAAGTTACATGTATTTAAAAATTGGTCCTATCAGCAGGCTTAGAATCATGTTGGTAGAACTGACGTATATAAGTTACTCCAAATTAATGTAAATGTCAGGTAATTTACGTGTGCATAGTTTAAAGCTGTCGGCTTGCATACTTTCTGATATATTTGGATACAAAATAGAGAGCAATTATTAACAGTTGGCAGCCCTGGTGGCTCTTAAGAATACACTCAGTCATATCTGTTTATGTACACATATTACATACAAAATTTGGTTGAAATCCAATTGATAGTGTAGAAGTTATATGCATTTAAAAATTGGACTTATCAGAAGGCTTAAATTTATTTTGGCAACGCTGTCATGTATGGCCACCTGGAAATTAAACTGATATAGTATTATCTACATTTGTGCCAATTTTAGAATAGCTCCCATGTATACCTTCCAAGATATCCAACATGGAGCTCAAATTTCTAGTGCGTTTTTTTAGCAGTTGGTAGCACTGGCATCTTTTTCAAATATGGGCCTGAGATATTCCGGTATACATCTTTACTTACTTACTTACTTAATTCCTGCCGCTCCTTCCGGAGCATAGGGCCTTGGCGAAATTTCTCCACGCAGTACTGTTCCTGGCCATTCTCTTCACTTGACTCCAGTTCTTGTCCACCTCTGCAATTTCATTTTCGATCGTCCTCTTCCAGGTCTTCTTAGGTCGATCTCGCTTACTGGCGCCTTGAGGATTCCAGTCTAGCGCTGCCCTCTCAATATCTCCGTCCGGCTTCCTTAGTGTGTGACCAATCCAGCGCCATTTCCTGTCCTTGATCTGGATGCTAATCGGTGGTTGATTAGTGATGGTCCAAAGATCTTCATTTGAGATTATGTCCGGCCACCTCACATGCATGATGCGACGCAGACATCTGTTAATGAACATCTGTAGCATTACTCATACTAAATTTGGTTTCGATTGCTGCAGCCGTTTAGGAGTTGATATGGGGACACACACACACACAGCCAGACAGACAGAAGGACGGACAGACAGACAGACAGATAGACAGAAGGACAGACACATTTTCCCGGATATAGCTCATAAGTCTACTTTTCCTCATTTTTGAAAAGAGTGAAAAGTAGGCTAACAAGTAGTTCCGTGAAGAACTATACAGCCTATTTTCATATATCCTACTTATGTTAACTGCCAGTATCAACATACAAAATTTCAGTTTGATTGCTGTAATAGATTCGTAGATATTGAGAACCGACTAAATATTTCGGATGGTCGCCATGTTGGATTTTATATATGTAGGTCCTAGAGTTATGTACTGTTACATGAAGATTATTGTGTACGTGTAGCATTCAAACTTCAATCGCATGATTAGGACACAAGAAGTAACAAGGACATTTCAAAATTTCGCACAGCTGCCATTTTGTGGTTATGAAAACAATTGAAATAAATTAGATGCCGGTGGATTAACATTGGTATAAGGATTTACTGTACCAAGTTTCACTGCACTCGGATGGTTAAATTGCGACAAACGTCCATGTGAATATTTATACTTCGCGTCACCGCCATGTTGGATTTGTGATCACCAGGTTATTTAAAGTCCTATAGGTGAACTTAAGTTCATAGCCCATATGAACATAAAAAAATTCAGTTTGATTGCTATAATAGATTCGTAGATATTCAGAGCCGTCTAAATATTTCGGATGGTCGCCATGTTGGATTGTTAAATGTATAGGCCATATAGTCATGTACCATTAATGGAAAATTTTTGCGTAGGTTAATTATTCAAACATTCACTTCGATCGCATGATTACGACACAAGAAATAAAACCTTAATTTTCGAATTTCCACAGCCGCCATCTTGAGGTTATATAAACAATTGAACTAAATTAGATACCAGTGCATTAAAATGTGTATAAAAATTTCCTGTAACAGATTTCATTGCGTTTAGAACATTAAACCACGAGAAAGGTCTATTTAAAATTTTCAAATTCGCTTGGCCGCCATGTTCGTTGTGTAGTTAACCGGTTTTTGAAAGTCTTATAGATGAACTTCCAGCAGTGCCCTTTATCTCCGTACAAAATTTCAGGGTGATACCGCTAATAGTTTCAGAGATATAGTATGCCGGTGAAGTATTTCGCACATCCGCCATCTTGTGGTTATGTAAACAATTGAACGAAGTTAGATGTCGGTGCATTAGAATGGGTATTTACATATACTGTACCAAGTTTTATTGCGTTTGGTTGGTTAAATCGCCAGAAACGTCTATTTAAAAGTCGCAAATTCGCGTGGCCGCCATGTTGGTTTTGTAGTTACTAGTTTTTCAAAAGTTACAAAGGTGAACTTCTAGTAGTTCCCTTTATCACCGTAAGAAATTCCAGGGTGATACCGGGAATGGTTTCGGAGATATTAAATGGTGGTTAAATATTTTGCACAGCCGCCATGTTGGATTGGTGAGACGTAACAAAATTTGAAGGGCACGGTAGGGGTCGCCCGGAATAGTGCTATGAACTTACCGAGTTTGATTGAAATCGCTCCAGCCGTTCAGATTTTATTAGGGGGACACACACACACACCACACACACACACACACACACACACACACACACACACGCACACACACACGGACAAAAGGTGATCTCATAAGCCTATTTTTTTCAAAATTTAAAATAGGCTAAAAATGAATGTGATCTCGTCAATGGCGTTGTCTTGGCAACCTCTGATAGATCATCCCTCATCAATTTAAAAGCGTTGTTATGGCAACCTCTGATGGCACTTGCCATTTTTTTAAAATTCCGAAATCATTTTTCTCATCCCTTGGCGTAATGGTGGGTCATATCAAAAATTCTTTCAGACAAAAGTTTTAGGCAATTATTAGGGGATTTTTTTTTTAGGTAGATTTCATTAGAAAGCTAACTATTGCAATGGGTCCCATGTTTCGACTTCCGGAAAATTTCGACATATCTTCGCGTTTCACATCCCCCAGACCCCAAAACCACCGTCAGTTCAAAAGTTTATATATAATTTATGTATATATATATGTATATATATATATATATATATATATGTATATCAGTTTCTTGTGGACACGATAACTGCCGTAATTTTGCACCAATCACTTTGAATTTTTTACATAATATGTATCCCTATAAAATCTCGGTCGAGTTCGTTAATGGGCAAAATCGGTCGAAGGGGGTGAAAATGGGGGGCTTTTTTCGAAAAATTGAAATTTCGCTATAACTCTCTTAATACGTGAAATATCGAATCCATTCAAAGTTCATAATAGGCCTATGTGTCGGATAAGTGCCAACAATTTATGTCAAATAAGTTTTTTGATAGCACCAACCATTGACCAAAGGGGTGGAAAAAAGTGGTTATTTCGGGAAACATTAATCATATCTCTCTTAATAGGCACAATATCAAAACCGTACAAAATGGACAATATTCCCCTAATAATTACCTAAAACTTTTGTCTGAAAGAATTTTTGATATGACCCACCATTACGCCAAGGGATGAGAAAAATGATTTCGGACTTTAAGAAAATGCCAAGAGCTATCAGAGGTTGCCATGGCAACACTACTAAATTGATGAGGGATGAGCCGTTGCCATGACAACGCACTTGTACGAGATCAGATTCAGTATTTCAATCTGACTAAGCCGGCCCCGTGGTGTTGGGGTAGCGCGCCTGCCTCTCACCCGGAGGCCCCGGGTTCGATCCCCGGCTCCGTCAGGGATTTTAAAACTGACGTGAGGGTTGGAACGGGGTGCACTCAGCCTCGTGAGGACAATTGAGTAGCTGTCTGACAGTGAGACAGCACCCCGATCACGGATACCAATATTAACGGCCGAGGGGACCCGACGCGCTGATCACGCGTCACCCCAATATCTGCAGGCCAAATGGCTGGGCAGCGGTCGCTTGGTCGGCCTTAGCCCGTCATGGGCTGGATGGTGCCAGGGGTTGACTTTGACATCTGACTAAGTGGGAAGCGGCTTCGGTGACGTAACTGGTAGCATGCAGAATGTCTATGCCCAAGGTCGCGGTTTCAAAGCCGGCCGAAGTCGTCGGATTTTCTAAGAGCGCTAAAATCCCTCAGTATGCTTTCCTTTGGAGGGGAAGTTCGAACGTTCGTTACGAGTTGCTGGTTGGAGTGGCATCTAGTAGCCAAGTTCACAGCTAGGTGTCATTGACGGTAGTACCTGATAGCAACATTAGGAACTACTGCTTGAAATTGACCGTCTGCAGTCCTTACCTGAATTACAGACTAATACATCCATTACAATTCACACCGTTTATCAGACAGATTCTACACTCACCCAAAGTACACGGGGTTAGATGACCGCGTTGTCGCAGCCCCTAAACTGAGGAACCAACCAGAGGTAGTTCATTAGAAATCTAACTATTGCAATGGGTATGCTACCATGTTTCGACTTCCGGAAAATTTCGACATATCTTCGCGTTTCACATACCCCAGACCCCAAAACCACCGTCAGTTCAAAAGTATATATATATCAGTTTCTTGTGGACACGATAACTGCCGTAATTTTTCACCAATCACTTTTTACCGAATATGTATACCTATAAAATCTCGGTCGAGTTCGTTACTGGGCTAAATCGGTAGAAGGGGGTGAAAATGGGGGGCTTTTTTCGAAAAAGTGAAATATTGCTATAACTCTCTTAATATGTGAAATATCGAATCCGTTCAACGTTCATACTATGTGTCGGATAAAGCCCAAAAATGTATGTTTGAAGAGTGTTTTTATAGCACCAACCATTGACCAAAGGGGTGGGAAAAAGTGGGTTTTTCGGGAAACATTAATCATATCTCTCTTAATAGGCACAATATCAAAACCGTACAAAATGGACAATATTCCCCTAATAATTACCTAAAATTTTGTCTTAAAGAATTTTTGTTATGACCCACCATTATGCCAAGGGATGAGAAAAATGATTTCGGAATTATAAGAAAATGCCAAGAGCTATCAGTGGTTGCCATGGCAACACTACTAAATTGATGAGGGATGAGCCATCAGACGTTGCCAAGATAACGCACTTGCACGAGATCATATTCAGAATTCCATCTGACTAAGTGTGAAGCGGCTTCGGCGACGTAATTGGTAGCAAGCATGCTGAATGTCTATGCCCAAGGTCGCGAGTTCAAGGCCGGCCGAAGTCGTCGGATTTTCTAAGAGCGCTAAAAATCCCTCAGTATGCTTTCCTTTGGAGGGGAAGTTCCAACGTTCGTTGCGAGTTGCTGGCTGCGGTGGCATCTAATAGCCAAGTTCACAGGTAGGTGTCGTTGACGGTAGTACCTGGTAGCAACATTAGGAACTACTGCTTGAAATTGACCGTCTGCAGTCCTTACCTGAATTACAGACTAATACAGCCATCCCTAAGTACACGGGGTTACATGACCGCGTTGTCGCAGCCCCTAAACTGAGCAACCAACCAAAATCTCTGCGGGAGATATAATTTTACGTGAAGAAGTACCAGACCGTTACATAGTTACACATCAGTGTCGAAACCTTTCATAAGGACAGTGTGACCACAAGTATAAAAATGGACCCCAAATGACAAGAAGGTTACCGTTCCCATAAGACAATAAAATGTTTAAAATAAGCATAAAATGACGAAAAAAAAGTTAATTAAGCTCCAATTATAAAATACCTTCTCGCAATAAATGAGGTCTGATCCTTCTACGAAAACCTGCATATTCTGCCTATTTTCGCCTATCCCCAAGTTTGTCCGGTGAAATCTACCTCCGCCTTCCGGCGTGCCGAGAGGACTTTTTTGTACGGTTTTGATATTGTGCCTATTAAGAGAGATATGATTAATGTTTCCCGAAAAACCCATTTTCCTCCACCCCTTTGGACAATGGTTAGTGCTATCAAAAATCTTATTTGACATAAATTTTTGGCACTTATCCGACACATATTATGAACTTCGAATGGATTCGATATTTCACGTATTAAGAGAGTTATAGCGAAATTTCACTTTTTCGAAAAGAGCCCCCCATTTTCACCCCCTTCGGCCGATTTTGCCCATTAACGAACTCGACCGAGATTTTATAGGGATACATATTATGTAAAGAATTCAAAAGTGATTGGTGCAAAATTACGGCAGTTATCGTGTCCACAAGAAACTGATATATATATATATAGATAGATAGATACATATATACATATATACATAAATTATATATAAACTTTTGAACTGACGGTGGTTTTGGGGTCTGGGGGATGTGAAACGCGAAGATATGTCGAAATTTTCCGGAAGTCGAAACATGGTACCCATTGCAATAGTTAGCTTTCTAATGAAATCTACCTAAATCACACACTAATACAGTCATCACAATAACTCTGGTTATCAGACAGATTCTACACACACCCAAAGCATGACCGCGTTGTCGCAGCCCTTAAACTTAAGAACCAACCAACCAACTAAATACTGAGCAATATAGCGATATTTTCAAAATAATATCTAGCACAAATGCGCATGTCTAGTTCAGAAAATGGTTGCTGAGTTCGTATGATTTCATTGAAGTCTACAAGATTCATTGGGAATTTCTATCATTTTATTATCGTACCGCAAGTCGTATTTGAATTGCTAGGGAATGATTTTATGAATATACATTATTTTATATAGCTCCATCCTTTATTTTCTGGGATTGCAAGCTTCCTCTTTTATGGAAACCAAATTAATTCCGTTCATTGTATCCAGCCTCCCACTTTTTAAAACTTCACAGTGAGTGAACTGATGTGATTTGTGCTGCACAAATAATGTAATCTGCACGCTTTCAAATTGGACTTATTTCTGTGGCGAGCTGATAAACGGCTGACGCTGTTTCGTCACGGTTAAAGTCGCACACCATTACACTGTTCCAGAGTTGTGCCACTAAGATACCACGTTACTGCCAACGATGAATTGCTGTTTCAATATGCGTTCTCTTATCTTGATACATATCAAAGGAGGTCTTCCACAACCCGGCCGAAGTCAGCGGATTTTTAAGGGCGTTAAAATCCCTCAGTATGCCTTCCTTCGGAGGGGAAGTAAAGCCGGTTGTCTCATGCCATAGATTTATGCCATGTAATATAACCTTCCACTAATTACACCTGCGTGAAGCTAAATTATATATTGGTTAAACATTCGACAAACGCTCTTAGGTTCCAACGTTCGTCACCAGGAGCCAACTGCGGTGGCATCTGGTAATCAAGTTCTGAACTAGTAGTCGTTGACGGTGGCGTTTGGCAGCAAAAGTATCAACTACTTGAAAAAATCACTGTCTGCAGTTCCCACTTGAACTGAAAACAGATATCACACACTAACAGTCATCAAAATTAACACCGGTTATCAGACAAATTCAACGCACACCCAAAGTACACGGGGCTACATGACCACGTTGTCGCAGCCCCTGAACTGAGGAACAACCAACCACCATCTTGTTTTCTGAGTCACTCATTTAGCTGTGACACAATTTGACATGAAATCATAAAGCCTTCTGACACCCATCAAAATCTGTGATTAATTAAAATGCTCGGCCAATAAATTCAAATTCTATTCAAATGTTAGTACTTGTTTCGATATAGGATGATATCATCTTCAGCGTTTATTATTATTAACTTTATTGGCCACATTGGACCACTTGAGTTTTCCATGTACAATTTTGCTTTGAAGGTTGTATTGTTTGATTCTTCTTATCTGCCCAGTACTTCTTCATTCGTTCTGATCGCAGTGTTCTTAATTCGTCTGAAATCTCTATAGGCCGTCTGTGCATCATTTCAGCTCAAAATTTGTGATTCTTAAGAAGGTTGGTAATTTTATTCTTGTTCTCTGCATCTCATCCAACTGTATTGAGATCCTCTTGAATTTCTTTGATCCAATGGCCTCCAGTCTTCTTTCTCAGATTTCTCATCACTAGTTGCCGTAAAATCCTGTTTTCTGGTAATCGTAGGTTGTGAACAAAATAAGAGATTCTTTTCTTCTTCATCGTGCTGGTAACTGGGTGAATCTCTCGATATACTGATTAATTGGAGAGGATTCTCCAGAATCCTTCAACCTGGTACGTTTTATTTATGCAGGTTCTGATAATTCTTCTTTCAGTTTTGAGGAGCTGATCAGTTCTTCTTTAATTTTTTAATTTGAACAAGGTTTTTCAAGCATAACTGGCTTCGGGCTAAGTTACAGTTTTGTAGTGTTGGATCTTGGTGCCTATTGACAAGCATATTTTGTTTTTGTTGACCAGGTTAGAAATTGAGCTATTTTCATTCTGTTGGTTCTATTTATCCATGTTGTTTTACCGCTTAAGTTATGCATAAAGATTTCTCCAATGTATTTAAATTTATACAATATTAAAATGAAATAAAATACATATCCTGACAAATAATTTGATTAAATAAAGTTTCTAAATATTTGAATATAATTTTCAAAAAGACTCTGGAGTTGCTGTTTCCCACATGACTCTCTGTATCATGTTATCCCACCTCACCAATTGCAGTATGTTCCGATAGTTCGTGTCATGGTGTCTAAATGGTGTTGAAGGGACTTTGTCAATTTTATTCTACTCTACACGTCAGCTGTTCTGAAAATCCCCCAGAACTAAAGTCTTTGCACTGTAAATTGTAACTGAAAAAAGGGGTTCATATCTGAATTTCAGACTCCAGGAGGAAGCTGTTAACAAAACTGAAGTAGAGTACGTGTGTATTCTCGTCTTACAGATCATGCAATACCATTAGTTTCAAACCAACTCAATGACACTACATTATTGGAACCAGCTGTATGGAATTAATAATAATAATAATAATATTGGTTTTACGTCCCTTTTAAAAACTACGGCTTTTAGAGACGTCGGGGTACCAGATGCTTACCCAAAAGGGGATCTTTAACGTGCCAGTAAATCTAATGACACCGCTCCCTCTCAATTGCGCACCCTGCACCAGGATTCGATCCTACAACATTGGGAACAGCAAGTGAGAACGTTACCACTGAGCCACGCAGCCAACCATGTATCGAATTATACGATCTCTGTAAAGGTTCTTTTTCTATATCTGGATGAAATGAATGCCAATTCCTCAAACAAGATTTCATCTAGCTCGTCTCATCCTCCTGAGGGAAGCTATTCGCAAAACAGATGGCTAGCCAGTCACTGCCTTGTCAGCACAAGGCTGATGAAGATCCTGGAGGACGTTTCTCAGTACAGCACAGTCCTTGTATTGCCCTGAACGGTGACAAGCAGTGCAAATGCGAGCATAAAACATGACAGCTGAAGCGAAGTGTTTTACATATCCATTACTCACTAAAATAAAATGCTAATTGCAGTCAAATTTCAAAGCAAATAATAGCATAACCCTTCCTGTAACGATAGGCCGTAATTAGTTAGAATGATATAAATATTGATGTTGCCATTGCTGTTTTATATTCAGGGGCCTTGTCCAACACTCAATCATGTACGGAGCCCCTGTATGGCATCCAATCACAGGGTAAAACATTAAGAAACTTCAAAGCCTAGATAACAGAGACATTGCATTCATTAATCCTTTCAAACACTCTAAAGAGTCCACACTCCCAATACCTAAAACTTTCAAATATTTAGATCTTATGTTCCTAAGAAAATGTTTTCTGGTTCCTACCAATCAAAGCTCAAAACCCAACTAAGAGCCAAGTGATCACTGGTTGTAGATTTTAACTTCTTTTTTACATTGCAAACGAAGAAGATTGTAGTTTTACTTGACCGTTAATCTCGAGATCATGAGGCACGGGACCTCCATTATACGTGGAATCCAAACCACAGGACGTGGCAATTCACTTTGAAAATCTCACATGCATTGACCGGGAATCGAACCCGGTACGCCGTGGTGAGAGGCCAACAGCTTGACCACTGCGCCACCACGCCCCACTTTTTACATTGTGACTGTGAGTTTATGTGAATGTATATTTTATACATAAGTTAATGTAGTGGCAGACACACTGCTTTGTTAAGGGTATTTTATGCTCAATTCTGCTTCCTCTCACAGGGTATGTATATAATTAGGATGCTGTGAAAATAAATAATATTATTAATAAATAAACAAGTAGTTCCGTGAAGAACTATACAGCCTATTTTCATATATCCTACTTATGTTAATTGCCACTATCAACATACACAATTTCTGTTTGATTACTGTAATAGATTCGTAGATATTAAGAACCGACTAAATATTTCGGATGGTCGCCATGTTGGATTTTATATATGTAGGTCCTAGAGTTATGTACTGTTACATGCAGATTATTGTGAACGTGTAGTATTCAAACTTCAATCGCATAATTAGGACACAAGTAAAAATAAGGAGATTTAAAAATTTTTCACAGCTGCCATCGTGAGGTTATGGAAACAATTGAAATAAATTAGATGCCAGTGGATTAACATTAGTATAAGGATTTACTCTACCAAGATTCACTGCACTCGGATGGTTAAATTGCGAGAAACGTCCATGTAAATATTTATAATTCGCGTCGCCGCCATGTTGGATTTGTGATCACCAGGTTATTTAAAGTCCTATAGGTGAACTTAAGTTCATAGCCCCTATGAACATTAAAAAATGCAGTTTGATTGCTAAAATAGATTCGTAGATATTCAGTATCGTCTAAATATTTCGTATGGTTGCCATGTTGGATTGTTAAATGTACAGGCCATAGAGTCATGTACCATTAAAGGAAAATTATTGCGTAGGTTCATTATTCAAACTTTCACTTTGATCACATGACTACATCACAAGAAATAAAAACTTAATTTTAAAATTCTCACAGCCGCCATCTTGAGGTTATGTAAACAATTGAACTAAATTAGATACCAGTGGATTACAATGTGTATAAATATTTCCTGTACCAGGTTTCAGTGCGCTTGGAACATTAAATCGCGAGAAAGGTCTATTTAAAATTTTCAAATTCGCTTGGCTGCCATGTTCGTTTTGTAGTTAACCGGTTTTTGAAAGTCTTATAGATGGACTTCCAGTAGTGCCCTTTATCTCCGTACAAAATTTTAGGGAGATACCGCTAATAGTTTCAGAGATATAGAATGCCGGTGAAATATTTCGCACATCCGCCATCTTGTGATTATGTAAACAATTGAACGAAGTTAGATGTCTGTGCGTTAAAATGTATATAAACATATACTGTACCATGTTTCATTGCGTTTGGTTGGTCAAATCACGAGAAACGTCTATTTAAAAGTCGCAAATTCGCTTGGCCTCCATGTTGGTTTTGTAGTTACCAGGTTTTCAAAAGTCACATAGGTGAACTTATAGTAGTTCCCTCTATCACCATATAAAATGTCAGGGTAATATCGGTAATAGTTTCGGAGATATTGAATGCTGGTGAAATATTTCGCACAGCCGCCATGTTGGATTGGTGAGTCATAACCAAATTTGAAGGGCACGGTCGAGGTCGTCCGGAATAGTGCTATGAACTTTCCGAGTTTAATTGAAATCGCTCCTGCCGTTTAGATTTTATTAGGGGGGTACACACACACGAATCACACACACACGCACACACACACGGACAAAAGGTGATCTCATAAGCCTATTATTTTTTCAAAATTGAAAATAGGCTAAAAATAACATCAAAGATATATGAAAGGGTGGAAGACCTGGAAACAACAATTAGGAAATGACATTTACGTGTCTATGGACATATGGTTAGAATGGATCCAACAAGAATAAATAAACAAATTTTTGATAAATTATATAATCTGAAGAGCCAAGGGGGTTACACCAAGCAGATGAAGGAAGAACTACGGAGGCTAGGAATTACAGATGACGACTGTCGAGACTGAACACAATTCAGGGAAATACTTTCGAACATAATGGTTATTGTGGGAGAAAAGAGAGAACGCAGGGGAGGAAGATGGACAGCAGAGAGAAAGGCGCAACACTCTGAAAGAATGAAGGAAGTGAGGAGGAAGAGAAAGGAAAAACGAACTATGAGAAGGAAATGAAATTATATTTGCGTGGTCCTTAGTTTTGGCCGGGTCGCATAATGTATGTAAAAAATAATAATAATCAAACCGTTACTGGTCTGTGCGTGAAATCTCATGACTAATGCGCTGTGCGTGTATGTGTACCCGACCTTGGCGTGACTATAGAGAAGTCCAGAGAATATACGAAATTTGAACTTCGAATCACTGAATGTCAGCCTTCCACATCAGTCGTGAGGATTAGCACTCTTGGTATACGACGTATAGCCGAAAGTTAGGAAATTATCATTTTTCGGAATGATCAATTTATTTTGTCTGTAGGTATAATTAATGCCCCATGTACGCCTAGAAACGTTTTGGGAAAGCTGATGTGGGTAGGATCCTCAGAGGAAGACGACTCCAGTGGATGGGACATATCGTAAGAGCTGTGGAATCTATTCCTAAAAGAGTGTTCAATGCTTAGCTGATTAGTAAACGTCCGTGAGGCCGTCCAAGGACGAGATGGAAGGATAGGCTGATGAGAACGTTGCAGCAGGTGGAACCAACATCAGTACTGGATGATGCAATGGATAGAGAAAAATGGAACGGCATTTGTAACAAATGCTTGAGATTGTGATCGGGATAATGCCTCCTGTGTGATTGATTAGGATAGTGTTATGTAATGTTATATATTTGATGTGTTTGTCATGTTTCTTTGTTATCTGTCATGGGCCTCAATGGCCTGATACAGTATGTACAATAAATGAAATGGAATGAAATGAATGTAGGCCTACTTGGACTCCCGAAATGTGTTGATTGCCTGAAACCGACATATACATAGGATCTGTCCAGTCAGCACTGAAGCATATGGTTATAATGCTTTTCTATTTATCGGTGAGAAAGGGACAGTAGCCTCCGTGACTTAGGCGGCAGCACGCAGGCCTCTCACCTCTGGATCCGTGGTTCAAATCCCGGTCACTCCATGTGAGATCTGTGCTGGACCAAACGGAGGCAGACAGGTTTTTCTCCGAGTACTCCGGTTTTCCCTGTAAGAAACTTCATTCCAGCAACGCTCTCCACTATCATTTCATTTCAACTGTCATTCATTTAATCATTGCCTCAGTGGAGTGCAACAGGCTTCGGCAGCCGGCACAGTTCATAACCTCGCCGCTTCATTCATTCCATCCCTGACCCGATTGGTCGACTGGAAGCAGGCTGTGGATTTTCAAAGGGACAGTATGGACCGCTGAGAGGTTTGTTACCGAACTATATACAATTCAGAGTATGTGGAGGTGGGGTGGACCGCGAGCTTGTGACCTAGTTTCCTTTGTTCTGTTTATTGAGCTCGCCACCACACACCTGTCACACTCGATATACAGGGGCGTGTTTAGTACCGAGCTCTTCTAGACACTGTGGCCATAGTAAAACTGAACGATGACTGGCAGTCACTCCATGAGCTCCAGATTCAATTCCCAGCCCCGAGCCTTGAAGTAGGGTAAACTCAGCCCAGTGATGTCAACCCGTGGGATTTGTCCCAAATTGTGGTTCATTAAGACAAATATTTTTAAGAAAGGATGATGATATAATTAATGTTATTGGTTTTACGTCCCTTTTAACTACACTGGCTTTTAGAGACGCCGGGGTGCCGGAATTTTGCCCCGAAGGGGATCTTTAACGTGCCAGTAAATCTACTGACACGGCTCCCTCGCATTTGCGCACCCTCAAATGCCAGCTGACTGCGCCAGGTTTCGAACCTGCAACCTTGGGTTCAGCAAGCGAGAACGTTACCCCTGAGCCACGCAGCCAGAAAGGATGATGATGATGATAATTGTTGTTTTAAGGGGCCTAACATCTAGGTTATCGGCCCTTTTAAGAAAGGGATACGGGGATTTATTTTGCAAAAAGCGAGGTGAATTTGTGATATTTAGCCGATGTCATATATCACCAGCTGAGCTGCCATTAATGCATAAAAGCTTCGTTTGCACAGCAAACGTGCACAATACGTACGATTTATACATTCATTCATTCATTCATTCGTTTATTTGCAATTGGGGGGGGGGGGGGGGGTGTCCCCCGGTGGCAAATTAGATATACATAACAAATAAATAATTGTACATAACAATTCACTAACAATTTAACTGGAGTATTTACACAAATAGTTAGTCTTTTCTTAAACACACCTATATGTTTGGGAAAAGGCTCTAAGACTGCGGCAGGTAGAGAGTTCCAGTTATAAATGGCACGGTTTACGAAATAATATTTACCATAATTTGTTCGCTGTGGTCGGCCCTTAACTTTGAAAGGATGATCGCTCCTACCCATGTAAGTGGGCTTTCCCATACGTTTGCTAAGCTCACCCCATGCTGGTTGATTTGTATACGTGTTGAACATAGCGCAGAGTCTAGATTCATCCTCCTAGCCTCAAGTGATTCCCACCCAAGTTTCTTTAACATACGGCTCACACTGCTCCTGGGATTAAAGTCACTGAGCACAAATCTAGCGGCCTTTCTTTGTACCATTTCCAACTCATTTATGAGCCCTACTAAAATGGATCCCAAACCACCGAGGCGTATTCCAGAATAGGTCTTACAAGTGACAAATATCCTAATTCTTTAGCAGAGGTACTACTTCCTTTTAATACCCTCATTACAATGTGCAGGGATTTGTAAGCTTTAGAAACTACACATCCTACATGGCGATGGAATAAAAATAAACCTTTCACGGAAGTATAGTATTACATTACAATCGCCAACTGCCGCTTGTTTTTGGATATTAAAACATATGTTTTTTTTTTTTTTTGTGATTTTTGTAAACAATTCAAAGACTTATAGAGGGAAAGATAAACATCTCACTCTTTAAATAAATGTTTAAGTCTATGATCGAGACTCTAGAGCACAGTTTTTATTCATTTTACACTTGTTTTGAACAAAATAATTTTTACGTGGGGTATTTCCAAGTGAAAAGGGACATTCTGACGCGGGAAGTATTCCAGTTCGAACTACGAAAACCAACTGAAAGTGGGTTTATAGTATACAGTTGTACCTATGTCAATAGCTCTCAATGCCATTCATCTGTAAAAGTACGTGTTCGGTCGCCAGCGCCATCTGAGTATGTGATAATGTGATCCCTGATCCATGTGACATTTGAGTTTGGACTATTGCAATGCGGGAACATTGTAAATAATGGAGTATGTATACATGTTGCCCTTGTTAAGTGTGCGTACTGTTCCATTCCGCTGTGTTTTAATCACTTCATTGCAAGTCAACATTTACACTTCGACGTCGAATGAAGGACAACACAGTATCTTCTACTGTGGGAAAGATGACTATGTCAACACGGCACTGCATGCGTTAAGATTTTTTGTTGCAAGCAAGTGTTCAACCTTTTGCCGGATGATACTGCACCACATCAGTTCCTTTATAATGGTCCGAATTGCCTGTTGCACGGTAGTTTCTGCTGCGAATTGTGTTTCTGAAATCTTTTTGTAATGTTACCACATATATGCAAAAGGTCTAACCAATTGCTAGGAATAGATTTTCCCTAATATAATGGTCCGAATTGCCTGTTGCACGGTAGTTTCTGCTACGAATTGTGTTTCTGCAATCTTTGGACGCCGTAAATTCCAAACATTGATTGTACACTAATGCGGAGATTTACAGATAAATGCCCGTGATGGGTAGTAGAACAGACATATCTTCGTATGTTAAGCGCACTGCCAGTCGGTTTTAGCCGTTCGAACTGGGGTACTTCCCTCGTGAGTGGGAAGTTGGGATTTTCAGGTTTGAGAGGTTGGCAACTCTGACTCAGCCTCGTGAAGAAATACTAAGAATAGTTGGGTTTGATTGATTGCATGATTGGTTGGTTGATTGATTGAATATGTGGATGAATCGATGAATTAATTGCTTAAATGTACAAGTAACTGATGTAATGGAATCTTATGCTTATAATGTATAATGAATGATTATTTTATATTTTTTGTCCGACCTTAGGGTGTCGGTGCTTCCTATATCCTCTGATGCCACATTTGCCTTTTGTCTTTTTCCAGCTGCTGTATTTTATTCTTCCTTTCATTCCATTTATGTGTTTGCCTATTTTTTATTTATATAAGTTACTACATTTTACTTTGTCTCCAGTTTTCCTTTTGGAGAATGATGATAATGATGATGATAATGATGATGATAAATGTTGTTATCGGCCCCTAATGGTTTGGGTGATCGTGAAGATGAAAATGAAATGTAAACTATAACTAAAACTAACTACTAAGTTATATACGAGAAGAAGGAATGGAAAACAAAAGGAGAATAAGGCAAATAAAGGACAGGAGGAAAAGAAATGCCCTCAACCCTCGACGAATGCGGATTGAGGGAAGGAGAGCCATGAAAGGCAGATAGGAAAGTGAAAGAGGAGGAGGTCTGCCGCAGATGTAATGGATGAAAGGGGGAAAACCGGACCCAGCTCAGGAATTCCTCGGGGTCGCCAACTCCTGAATCCACCAGCCGTGATCCCCTGAGGGTGTAGCAATATCATGGGTGCACCAGAAGTTGTGGAGATACAGACACCCTATCTCCTTTAGGGTCTTGGGCAGAAGGCAGGAGATAACATGAAAAGAAAAAGAAGGCTGACCCCTCGCAGAAGGAGGGTGTCAGAAAAGATGAGACAAGGGCCACTTAAGGCAGGAAAGGAAGAGACTCTCTATGCCTCGGATACCCTAATACCGGCGGGGTTGGAAGAGAACAAGAATTGACCAAGTGAGGTCGACAGGAAAGAAGACGGAGAGGAGTCCGGCACAAGCAAGTGGAAGCAATTCCAGACTCAGATGGGGTCCAGTGGTCGCCAACCTACGTCCCACTAGATGTGAGCCCCTGGGGGGTCTTTTGGAGAATAAATCTTTCTGTAAATAAATATCTTATTGTTTCATTTCTGAATGAATGAATGAATGAATGTATAAATGAATAAATTAACACTGAAGGCAATTTCCTTCACTACATTTGACATATTAAACCAACCACAAAGCATTTATACGGTATATTTAAAGGGCAATTTCTCTAAACATCATCGTGGCAATCCACTTTCATTTTAAACCCATTGCAGTGACAGGTGATAACTGTGGTGTGTCACTCCACATTTATAAGCTAAGCTTCCTTTGAAAAATATTGATCACAGGCTATATTGTATAACGTTGGAGGCATTGGTGAACTATGCAGTACGCATTTCCGTATACAGATAGGCTTAGTACGACCTTTTTGCGTCTCCACTTGTGTGGTGCAGCCGGTGTGTAAGTCTGTGATTGAATCCCACATTTTAGACTGATTACCTTCAGAAGCCACGGTTAATGAGCAAAGACAGTATTATCGAACGTCTTTGGTATATCAGAATGCATTTATAAATAAATAACATTCCTCTCCATACTGCAAGGACGAGGTGTGGACTACAACACACTCACCCTCATCGAATAGACTCTCAAAGACTCCACCCCTATGGGGAAGTTAAGAAGAGAACTGTATCGGAATTTCAAAATCGAAACCGAGGTGCGACAGGGAGATGGCCTTTCGCCCATTATGTTTTATCTGCTACTTGATAATGTCATCAAGGCCTGGGAATGCACGCTGAGGAATCTTGGAATCATACCAAGTTACCTTTCGAGCCAGGACCCAAATGATCGAGATCAAGAGCTTAGCTATCGCAGATGTCGTCGCTATCTTAACCAACAACTGTAAGGATGCTGTAATTACTGTCCAAGCTCTGCACGAGATAGTGGTGAATTCAGGATTACAAATATCGTACGACAAGACCAAGTACTGCAAGAATCGGCACCCCGGAAAAGCTCCTTTGACGACCATACATGGGAAAGTCACGCTTCTGATTATCTCGGAGAATGGGCCCACCACAATGGTAGAGTCGGCACCTCCATCTCCGAAAGACGTAACAGACTCAACGCAACCTACAAACTGTCTCTCAACTTTTACAACAAGAAGTGCATTTCGTAGAATGCTAGGATCTATCATTACAAAATTGCTATCAGGCCATAGTTTTGTACGCAGCGGAGACCCTCCTGTCGGGCTCCTGATGAACAGAAAAGGCACCATGGATGATCTAGAGAAAGAAAATTCATGGCCCACTCTGTTGTTTTAGTTGTTTAATGGGTAACGCAATGTGCAGGATGTTTACTAAATACAGCAATCAAACATTGCGATACCCATTAAACAACTAAAACAACAGAGTGGGCCATAAAGTTGGGAATCGACTGAATGTTTAAGGTTAGAAGACTGTATTATACAGTATAATATTTGTTACGTACTTTTTTCTCACAAATTTTGTTCCAATTAAAGCGACTATTTACACTACATTTTTTACGCTTCTTCACTTTTTCTGACAGCGACATCTTCTGTCACTACACTATCAAACAAAATGAATGGAGTATTGCCGTAGGCAGTTTATAAGGTAGATCTCTTATTTTATAACATCATTTTACTATCACTTTTTAATACATGGCATTTAATATATTTGCAAGCTTTTCCATTTTTGATTTAAAACAATATTAGTGAGGATATCCATTTTATGTTGGCTTTGTTAACCAGTTTTAAGATTTAATATCAATCACGCTGAGGAAGGTATCAATGAAATACCAAAACATGTACGATTTTTTTTTTTATTGTTCATACTCTCTGCATGCTCCACTACATAAGTAGTACTACATGCACTTACATTACATTTTATAAATGAACAAAATAAATTACATTTTAATAATTCAATAATTACTAGATGACTTAGTCTTAACAATATCAAACAATATTATTCATCGTTTTTCCTTAGAGCTTGAAAATCCAGAGCATTAAAAAATTTAGAAAATTCCTTCAAATACTTTTTTAATAGCACAGATTTCTGAATCGGCCAGTTATCATCTCTATTAACACTATTGATCAAAAATTTGGTACAGATATCCTTCAGAGGCACGACACTAATCATTGATGTAACTCTTCTCCGTACCTCTCATATGAGGGGCATACCCCCTTAAAATGCATGCTGAAATAGGTGTAGAAGGGCCAGACAAAGCTCATTTTCAGCCCCTCAATATCAGAAAAAAAACTCGGAGGCCCGGAGGGCCCCGAAAACCACTATTTAAGGCCCTAAAACCAATAGTTTTTGAGTTATTCCCAGAAAACTAATTTGAATTTATAAAATAACAAGAGTAGTGGAGTAGTGAGAGTTCTAACGCAATCTAAAACCCTCCTTGCCCCACTACTAAGCCTCAGCCATGTTAAATATCTCTCGAACGCGTGGTCCGATTTTGACAAATGAGGTATCGTTGGACTCGGGCTAACGTCCTCTTTGCTATGGACTACTCGTTATATTTTTCAATTTTTTTTTGAAAATTTTTGTTTTCGAAACTAGGTGATAGTTTGAAAACTAAACATGATAGAACGTTGTGCCATGGCTCAAACGAATGGTCTTTATGACCTTTATTTTCTATAATAAAACTTTTTTACTTTTTATGTTTTTTTGAAAACACTCGAATTTTGAAAATCCTATATTTTGGAAACTAGGAACTCTACAAAACAAATTGTTTGACATAAATGAAAGGTCCCTATGCCCTCTACCCCCAAAATAAATTTCAAGTCGCTAGAACAAAAATTTGTGTTTTGTAAGTAGTGGGATGATGAGAGAGCTGTCTACTAACTTATTGAGCCCTCCTCGTATTTGCCCCGAAGCTGATATCTCGCTAACCAATGGTCGGATTTGAACATACAGGGTGTCCTAGCACTCGTAGTGATGCCCCCTACTTTCCTATAGGCTCTTAATTTAATGAAAAGACCAAAACTAAAAGGTCATGTGCTTTTAATATCTCGCGAACCAATCATGCTAGAGGCATGTTCGACAGGTCCAAGGACTCGGGGTGACGTCCTCTCTGCTATGGACCACTCGTTATAATTTTTAATAAAATTGGAAACTCGATTTTGGGGTAAACACGTGTTTTTGTGATTTTGCCGATATCTCGCGAACCAATCATGCTAGAGGCATGAACGAGGGGTCCAAGGACTCGGGCTGACGTCCTCTTTGCTATGGACCACTCATTGTAATTTTAAAAAATTTGGGAAACTCGATTTTGGGGTAAACACGTGTTTTTGTGATTTTGCCGATATCTCACGAAGCAATAACGCTAGAGGCATGTACGATGGGTCCAAGGATTCGGGAAGACGTCCTCTTTGCTATGGACCACTCGTTGTAATTTTAAAAAAATTGGGAAACGCGATTTTGGGGTAAACACGTGTTTTTTATGATTTTTGCCGATATGTCACGAACCAATAACGCTAGAGACGTGTACGAGGTGTCCTAGGACTCGGGCTAACGCCCCCTTTCAAATGTGGTAGATATTTTTTTTCAAAAAAGATAATTCACAAAGGGCCTAACGCCATACATGTTGAAAAAACGTTTTCTTTTTCTTTACCTGTTTATAATGTTTATAAAGCGTGGTGGTTGAGAGAGAGAGACCATACGGCTGGGTGTGTGTGTTTCAACGAACCTGTCGCTAACCACAAGGACCATGCTTAATAGAACAATCGCTATTTCGACGGGTCGGTGTATGACAGAGCGAGCGTGCGTTTTTCTGATATTTTACCTTTAACGTGTAAACGGTAATGAGAGCTAGGTTCTATGTTGGTCGAAGCGAGTAGAGAAAACAAACTTGCCGAGGAGGTGAAGGTCATTTGAGCTTATTGGAAGGCATTGATCTGACTTGACAACAAGTGCAATGGAAAAAGTGACCAAGCGCTTGAAGGTGAAATAATCTGACCATCGTGGTGGCAGGGGAGTGCGAAAGGCGTGCACACATGTGTGAAACCACAGGCACGCTAAACCAGTGACATCCTGTCTTGCTTCGTACGTGACAAAATGCAAGTCCATGTGAAATTTGATCTACCGCAGGTGTTCACCTTGGACGTTATCTGTCCACGTGCATGATAACTGTTAACAAGTCACATCCTGTTTTGCTTTGTACGTGACAAAATGCAAGTTCATGTGAAATTTGATCCGGCACAGGTGTTCGCCTGGGACGTTAGCTGCCCACGTGCACGATAAGAGAATGTTCAAAGCGTGGGGAAAAAAAAGATTATACATGCAATGTGATATATAAAGACACGTCGCTGACATTTCCACTCGCACTTATGTGACTACTTTTGAACACGCTACAGCGTTGTGTGAAACACTTGGCCTTGTTTAACAGTTTTGGTGTTGGTGGAAAATACTTATTCTTGTTGTGAGGTAGGTATATATTTATTCATTTATACATTTATTGATTTATATATAAATACATGCAATTATTTATTGATTAGGTAATTAATGATTTTATTTATTTATTTGTTTGCAGATAACCGGCATACCTTACATGTCAGAGGGAGAAGAAACTATTGCACTTTTGAGCCCACTAGAAGGGAAGAGTAACAAGTCACTGCAAGTAAAGGTGAGATGATTTTTTTTAAACTAACTTGTTTCATTTTTTTTGTTTTATGTTTTATTTTATGAAATGTATGTATTAACCTGAATTTAGGTATTTATAGCGGTTTATTTTATTTATTTTTAGAAACTTGGAAAGAATAGCCTTACCGCCGTAGCAGTCGCTGAAAAAAACCAGAAACGCACTAAAGCGAAACCACTGCCAAAGAGTGAACTGTTTAAAACTCAGGTAAGTCCAACTTAAAAATGCTATTCCATTTTACCACTACTGAAAACTCGTAGACAAAAAAAAATTCATTACCTGTACATGACTGGGACAATGATTGCTTTCTTGATTAATGGCTATGTTGTTGTTGTTGACTGGGAAAAGTACAAGGCCATGTTGGATTTTCTAGAAATAAAATAATAAATTTAATTTATGGGTGGTTCCCTATGGACTCAACGAATATCCACAGGTTTGAACATGATAATGTGAACAAAATGACATGACATTCATTTTTGTTTATATATTGGTTAAAGGGAGGGTGGGGGAATGTAAATGACTGTAGCTTTATAAAAAAGAAAATAAGTACATGGGTTACTGTTTGTGCCAACATACAGTTTATTTTTAATGGTGTTTTGATATATTAATGCCAATTAACGTTAACGTTTTATTTACAAGTATTGATTGATTGATTGATTGATTGATTGAGTGATGGGTTATTTTGTTTGCTTTTAGGTGTCATCATGTGCCATTAACGTAATGAACAGACAGTGAACAAGCATGCATTATGCTTTAAAGTACTCTGTGCAATGTTAATAACTTACAATAAGAAAACGTTTTATTATAACACATGGCGTTAGTACCAAATACAACAAGTGAGCAAGTTGGTTTACCACGTGGGTTAAATTTAAAATCAGAACATGATCGATGGTTAACATTTGAATCCTGGCCTGTAGGCTTTTTGTCGACGCATGAACTTGCAAAAGCCGGTTTTTTTTTACTTGAACCGAGGAGATGTGGTGCGCTGTGTGTTTTGTCGTATTGAACTTTCACACTGGGAAGAAGGGGATGATCCCTTTAGAGACCATTTGCGATGGTCTCCTCACTGTCCTTACATGCTTGGAAAGCAAGTGGGTAACCTACCCGTGCATTCATTTTACCGAACCACAAGGCCTATGGCCGCTACTTACGTTGCTGAATCACAAATAAATAATAATAATGATGTATTACCAGCCAACGGTAGTGTCGATATATGTGGTCCATATGCCATAGACAGTGTTGAATTGGCGTGTGCTTTTGAAAAATTGGGAGTTTGCAAGACTAAAGCACTAGCACACCCAGAGTACAGCTCTGTTGAAAAACGTTTCGAATCTTATAAAAATGTTTGGCCATTAATATTAAAACACCTTACCAAACAGCTAAGTGAAGCTGGATTTTTTTATACTGGTGAAGGGGATAAAACAATATGTTTTTATTGTGGATTTGCTTTAAAGGATTGGCAAATGACTGATGACCCTTTTGTGCAACACGCTCGTTGGTTACCAAACTGTAAATACATGGTGTTGCTTAAAGGTCAGGAATTTGTGAACACTATTCGTAAAGAAAAAGTGATTGCAGCACAAGACATAAAAGTGCCTTTAGAGTTAGAGCACGCGGAGCAAATACATAAGGCTGAAAGAAAAGACTTGTCTCACGAACAGATACAAAAGTGTGACCAACAATTATGTAAAATTTGTTATCAAGATGAACTAGGTGTTGTATTTTTACCCTGTGGACACATGATAGCCTGTGTCAAGTGTGCATTAGAACTTAACACTTGTGCTATATGCAGAAAAGTAGTATCTGCAACAGTTAGGGCATTTCTTGCATAACTAGTATAATTTATTCGCCATGGATAGTGCAAAATCCCTAATTGCACAATATTATTAAAGCTGTTTTAGAGTGTAATAGATATGCTTTTGTTTTGTTTATAGACTACTACAATGAATGTTTTGAATGCTGTGGGACAATCATGTGGCTTAGAGACAAAGAAGCTCAGCGAATTGCCAATGCATATTCCATTCCGCATTATCAAGATTCGGAAATTGAAAACAGCATATGGTGATCGTGTACTTTGTGTATGTGAAAACTTTGAGACATTTCTGCCTATACGGTTTAATGATATGTCGGAGAGTGTTTTTGATGAAGTCAATAATGCTGTGCAACCTGTACACTTAATTTATGAAGGTTTTAAAAACAATAGGTGCATGGTTCGTTTTAATTAAATAAATAAATAATGTGAAATAATAATGGAAATTATAAGTAATGACAATATACTGAAAAAGAAAGAAAATATGTGCATAGAATAGTAATGTTTTAGTGTTTAGTGTTGTCTTTAAAAATATTATGATGAAACCAAAAAAAAATGTATATAAAGTTTGTAAATAAATGCAAAATGATGTTACAATGCTGTTTTATTTTATACAAAGTTAGTATATTTAACATTGCAGAGTATACATGATTATGACAATAAATGCATACTGAATACAAGCCTTTCTCACATTACAATAGTCTGTTATAGTTTTAAACACAAGGCTTGTTGTAGATCATTTTATAGCAATGTCCCTTTAATGTTGTTTTCGAAAAGTGGGGAAGCCACAATGGTTGTATTGACATAAAAACCTTATGGTTATTACTATTTAGTCACTTTGATCCCCTTGCATATCAAGAGCAGATGACCTAGTTGTTCCACTCTTTAAAACGACAACAACAACACTACCTCTTGCATAGTTTGTGATGTTGATGGCTCTTGCGACGTGGAAGATGGATTAAAAATAACTTTGAGAACAGGGGTTAAACGTTGATCATTAAACAATGCACTATTTTGAGTAGCAATATAGTTTTCTTGATTTTTTGTCGACGGCAACTGTGTTTCATGCGGTACACTACATTGATGATCACTGACACTTAAAACCTCACTATTTTTACTTTTTAGGTCACCACGACAATGTTTGGAACGTTGCTTTGAACAACGCCAAATAACAGTTCCATTTTTATTGGTTCGTTTCACAATATATGAATATCCTTTATAGTATGCGTAAGGCTTACCATACCTAGTCACTGATACTTCCATATCAACTGTCAAGCATAGACTAAGCTCTAGTAAAGTCAACTTGGTAATAAGAATACTAGTTTAATGTGAGAGCAAATATGGATCCAAAGAGTTCAGGTAAAAGTGAAAGCAAATAAGCAAATATTAGAAACAAGAGTTGGGGTGAAAGTGGTCGCAAAGTGGTAGACCCATTACACAATAATTTCAGCACGACGAAGCTCTTGTTCAATTTCTTTGATTTCCCAATCGTGACCAGTATGGCCAGCTTGACGTGAGGCATGCAACAACTGTAGCCGCTGGACGAGCTTATTGGGATTGTGCCAGTATACAAATTTAACAAATGGATTTTTAGGTGTAAACAAAGCATTACCATTATCATGATCATTATCATCATCATCATCATTATCATCATTATGATCACCATTATCATCATGACCATCATCACTGTTACTATATAGTCCTTTTTGATCCTCTTGCAATACCACTTTATTTATAGTCTGAGTTGATTTTGATAGTGTTGAAGGTTTCTTGGACGTTGACAACTGTCCTAACATGACGTTTTGAGGACATGATAAGTCCTTTTGAACAAACACTGCACTATCTTTAGCCGCAATATCGTTTTCTTGAACTTGCTTTTTAGCATTTTGATAATTGTTTGTAAACAGTAAGCGTGGTTCGTTTCGAGCACTACATTGATGAACACTCACACTTAAAACCTTTCCATTTTTACTTTTCAGATTGCCTCGACATTTTGTTGACCTCTCTTTTGAGCATCGCCAGAATATTATTCCATTTACATTCTGGCGATTATAGTTATAGGAGTAGCCTTGATAGAGTGCACGTAGCCTACCTTTGTTGGTTGTAATAAGTTCCATAGTAGTAACTGACCTGTCAGTACGATGTTCACACTACAAAGGTTACAACTGTTTTGCTGATGGAGTGACCTACCATAAGCTTATATATTGGCTTATGTGTTGGCTTTTTGTGTTGGCTTTTCGTGTTGGCTTTTGTGATGGCTTATGTGTTGACTTTTTGTGTTGGCTTTTTGTGTTGGCTTTTCATGTTGGCTTTTCGTGTTGGCTTATGTGTTGGCTTTTTGTGTTGGCTTTTTGTGTTGGCTTTTCGTGTTGGCTTTTCGTGTTGGCTTATGTGTTGGATTTTTGTGTTGGCTTTTCATGTTGGCTTTTCGTGTTGGCTTTTCGTGTTGGCTTTTCGTGTTGGCTTTTTGTGTTGGCATTTCGTGTTGGCTTTTGTGTTGGCTTTTCGTGTTGGCTTTTTGTGTTGGCTTTTCGTGTTGGCATTTCGTGTTGGCTTTTCGTTTGGCTTTTCGTGTTGGCTTTTTTTTGTATTGGCCTTTCGTGTTGGCTTTTTGTATTGGCTTTTCGTGTTGGCTTTTTGTGTTGGCTTTAGTATTGGCTTTTGTATTGGCTTATTTGACAAGTTATTTGTGTCAATGTATTTAGTGGATTTTTTCTTGGTGTTGGAAAGTAGTTGAAAGAGAGGGAATATTTAAAGACTTAACCTCAGCTCACTAACCTAACCTAACCTAACCTAACCTTTCAACTCTCAGATGTTAATTAAATTCTGTGCATAGTCGAGTTGGAGCCCAAGACCTCAGGGGTAAAAAAACAATTATTTTTGACGACTTATTTTGGTAACTTATTTTAATGGCTAACCTAACTTTACCTAACCTAACCTAACCTAACCTCAGCTCACTTTGGATATTACTAGTAAGTGTTCATATCCTCTGCTAGGTAGCATCCTAGTAGTACAGGTAGTGCTCATATTTACCGCTAGATAGCGGAAACATACTTTGCATGTTGCATGTGACACTTGTGAAGTTTAACCACATGCAAGACGTGCTTGTATAAGTTCTCTATTTAAACTCAATATACAATTAACCACTAAATGTTCAGAACTAACATGTATAGCCATGTTTAGGGTATATAGGAGACCCTTAGGAAGAAAGGCTGTCTAACCCACGAGTGTACAGCCTTGTCATACGCAGTAAGCACCTGTTGGCAGAAAACAACAACAACAACAATTTGAGAAAGCCAACAGGTGCTTACTGCGTATGACAAGGCTGTACACTCGTGGGTTAGACAGCCTTTCTTGCTAAGGGTCTCCTATATACCCTAAACATGGCTATACATGTTAGTTCTGAACATTTAGTGGTTAATTGTATATTGAGTTTAAATAGAGAACTTATACAAGCACGTCTTGCATGTGGTTAAACTTCACAAGTGTCACATGCAACATGCAAAGTATGTTTCCGCTATCTAGCGGTAAATATGAGCACTACCTGTACTACTAGGATGCTACCTAGCAGAGGATATGAACACTTACTAGTAATATCCAAAGTGAGCTGAGGTTAGGTTAGGTTAGGTTAGGTAAAGTTAGGTTAGCCATTAAAATAAGTTACCAAAATAAGTCGTCAAAAATAATTGTTTTTTTACCCCTGAGGTCTTGGGCTCCAACTCGACTATGCACAGAATTTAATTAACATCTGAGAGTTGAAAGGTTAGGTTAGGTTAGGTTAGGTTAGTGAGCTGAGGTTAAGTCTTTAAATATTCCCTCTCTTTCAACTACTTTCCAACACCAAGAAAAAATCCACTAAATACATTGACACAAATAACTTGTCAAATAAGCCAATACAAAAGCCAATACTAAAGCCAACACAAAAAGCCAACACGAAAAGCCAATACAAAAAGCCAACACGAAAGGCCAATACAAAAAAAAGCCAACACGAAAAGCCAAACGAAAAGCCAACACGAAATGCCAACACGAAAAGCCAACACAAAAAGCCAACACGAAAAGCCAACACAAAAGCCAACACGAAATGCCAACACAAAAAGCCAACACGAAAAGCCAACACGAAAAGCCAACACGAAAAGCCAACATGAAAAGCCAACACAAAAATCCAACACATAAGCCAACACGAAAAGCCAACACGAAAAGCCAACACAAAAAGCCAACACAAAAAGCCAACACATAAGCCAACACGAAAAGCCAACATGAAAAGCCAACACAAAAAGCCAACACAAAAAGTCAACACATAAGCCATCACAAAAGCCAACACGAAAAGCCAACACAAAAAGCCAACACATAAGCCAATATATAAGCTTATGGTAGGTCACTCCATCAGCAAAACAGTTGTAACCTTTGTAGTGTGAACATCGTACTGACAGGTCAGTTACTACTATGGAACTTATTACAACCAACAAAGGTAGGCTACGTGCACTCTATCAAGGCTACTCCTATAACTATAATCGCCAGAATGTAAATGGAATAATATTCTGGCGATGCTCAAAAGAGATGTCAACAAAATGTCGAGGCAATCTGAAAAGTAAAAATGGAAAGGTTTTAAGTGTGAGTGTTCATCAATGTAGTGCTCGAAACGAACCACGCTTACTGTTTACAAACAATTATCAAAATGCTAAAAAGCAAGTTCAAGAAAACGATATTGCGGCTAAAGATAGTGCAGTGTTTGTTCAAAAGGACTTATCATGTCCTCAAAACGTCATGTTAGGACAGTTGTCAACGTCCAAGAAACCTTCAACACTATCAAAATCAACTCAGACTATAAATAAAGTGGTATTGCAAGAGGATCAAAAAGGACTATATAGTAACAGTGATGATGGTCATGATGATAATGGTGATCATAATGATGATAATGATGATGATGATGATAATGATCATGATAATGGTAATGCTTTGTTTACACCTAAAAATCCATTTGTTAAATTTGTATACTGGCACAATCCCAATAAGCTCGTCCAGCGGCTACAGTTGTTGCATGCCTCACGTCAAGCTGGCCATACTGGTCACGATTGGGAAATCAAAGAAATTGAACAAGAGCTTCGTCGTGCTGAAATTATTGTGTAATGGGTCTACCACTTTGCGACCACTTTCACCCCAACTCTTGTTTCTAATATTTGCTTATTTGCTTTCACTTTTACCTGAACTCTTTGGATCCATATTTGCTCTCACATTAAACTAGTATTCTTATTACCAAGTTGACTTTACTAGAGCTTAGTCTATGCTTGACAGTTGATATGGAAGTATCAGTGACTAGGTATGGTAAGCCTTACGCATACTATAAAGGATATTCATATATTGTGAAACGAACCAATAAAAATGGAACTGTTATTTGGCGTTGTTCAAAGCAACGTTCCAAACATTGTCGTGGTGACCTAAAAAGTAAAAATAGTGAGGTTTTAAGTGTCAGTGATCATCAATGTAGTGTACCGCATGAAACACAGTTGCCGTCGACAAAAAATCAAGAAAACTATATTGCTACTCAAAATAGTGCATTGTTTAATGATCAACGTTTAACCCCTGTTCTCAAAGTTATTTTTAATCCATCTTCCACGTCGCAAGAGCCATCAACATCACAAACTATGCAAGAGGTAGTGTTGTTGTTGTCGTTTTAAAGAGTGGAACAACTAGGTCATCTGCTCTTGATATGCAAGGGGATCAAAGTGACTAAATAGTAATAACCATAAGGTTTTTATGTCAATACAACCATTGTGGCTTCCCCACTTTTCGAAAACAACATTAAAGGGACATTGCTATAAAATGATCTACAACAAGCCTTGTGTTTAAAACTATAACAGACTATTGTAATGTGAGAAAGGCTTGTATTCAGTATGCATTTATTGTCATAATCATGTATACTCTGCAATGTTAAATATACTAACTTTGTATAAAATAAAACAGCATTGTAACATCATTTTGCATTTATTTACAAACTTTATATACATTTTTTTTGGTTTCATCATAATATTTTTAAAGACAACACTAAACACTAAAACATTACTATTCTATGCACATATTTTCTTTCTTTTTCAGTATATTGTCATTACTTATAATTTCCATTATTATTTCACATTATTTATTTATTTAATTAAAACGAACCATGCACCTATTGTTTTTAAAACCTTCATAAATTAAGTGTACAGGTTGCACAGCATTATTGACTTCATCAAAAACACTCTCCGACATATCATTAAACCGTATAGGCAGAAATGTCTCAAAGTTTTCACATACACAAAGTACACGATCACCATATGCTGTTTTCAATTTCC
The DNA here is from genome assembly GCA_946902985.2 of Meconema thalassinum. NCBI lineage: Eukaryota > Metazoa > Arthropoda > Insecta > Orthoptera > Tettigoniidae > Meconema > Meconema thalassinum. The sequence continues at coordinate 833,146,666 of OX336390.1, read as the reverse complement.
GAATCTTGATAATGCGGAATGGAATATGCATTGGCAATTCGCTGAGCTTCTTTGTCTCTAAGCCACATGATTGTCCCACAGCATTCAAAACATTCATTGTAGTAGTCTATAAACAAAACAAAAGCATATCTATTACACTCTAAAACAGCTTTAATAATATTGTGCAATTAGGGATTTTGCACTATCCATGGCGAATAAATTATACTAGTTATGCAAGAAATGCCCTAACTGTTGCAGATACTACTTTTCTGCATATAGCACAAGTGTTAAGTTCTAATGCACACTTGACACAGGCTATCATGTGTCCACAGGGTAAAAATACAACACCTAGTTCATCTTGATAACAAATTTTACATAATTGTTGGTCACACTTTTGTATCTGTTCGTGAGACAAGTCTTTTCTTTCAGCCTTATGTATTTGCTCCGCGTGCTCTAACTCTAAAGGCACTTTTATGTCTTGTGCTGCAATCACTTTTTCTTTACGAATAGTGTTCACAAATTCCTGACCTTTATGCAACACCATGTATTTACAGTTTGGTAACCAACGAGCGTGTTGCACAAAAGGGTCATCAGTCATTTGCCAATCCTTTAAAGCAAATCCACAATAAAAACATATTGTTTTATCCCCTTCACCAGTATAAAAAAATCCAGCTTCACTTAGCTGTTTGGTAAGGTGTTTTAATATTAATGGCCAAACATTTTTATAAGATTCGAAACGTTTTTCAACAGAGCTGTACTCTGGGTGTGCTAGTGCTTTAGTCTTGCAAACTCCCAATTTTTCAAAAGCACACGCCAATTCAACACTGTCTATGGCATATGGACCACATATATCGACACTACCGTTGGCTGGTAATACATCATTATTATTATTTATTTGTGATTCAGCAACGTAAGTAGCGGCCATAGGCCTTGTGGTTCGGTAAAATGAATGCACGGGTAGGTTACCCACTTGCTTTCCAAGCATGTAAGGACAGTGAGGAGACCATCGCAAATGGTCTCTAAAGGGATCATCCCCTTCTTCCCAGTGTGAAAGTTCAATACGACAAAACACACAGCGCACCACATCTCCTCGGTTCAAGTAAAAAAAACCGGCTTTTGCAAGTTCATGCGTCGACAAAAAGCCTACAGGCCAGGATTCAAATGTTAACCATCGATCATGTTCTGATTTTAAATTTAACCCACGTGGTAAACCAACTTGCTCACTTGTTGTATTTGGTACTAACGCCATGTGTTATAATAAAACGTTTTCTTATTGTAAGTTATTAACATTGCACAGAGTACTTTAAAGCATAATGCATGCTTGTTCACTGTCTGTTCATTACGTTAATGGCACATGACGACACCTAAAAGCAAACAAAATAACCCATCACTCAATCAATCAATCAATCAATCAATCAATACTTGTAAATAAAACGTTAACGTTAATTGGCATTAATATATCAAAACACCATTAAAAATAAACTGTATGTTGGCACAAACAGTAACCCATGTACTTATTTTCTTTTTTATAAAGCTACAGTCATTTACATTCCCCCACCCTCCCTTTAACCAATATATAAACAAAAATGAATGTCATGTCATTTTGTTCACATTATCATGTTCAAACCTGTGGATATTCGTTGAGTCCATAGGGAACCACCCATAAATTAAATTTATTATTTTATTTTTAGAAAATCCAACATGGCCTTGTACTTTTCCCAGTCAACAACAACAACATAGCCATTAATCAAGAAAGCAATCATTGTCCCAGTCATGTACAGGTAATGAATTTTTTTTTGTCTACGAGTTTTCAGTAGTGGTAAAATGGAATAGCATTTTTAAGTTGGACTTACCTGAGTTTTAAACAGTTCACTCTTTGGCAGTGGTTTCGCTTTAGTGCGTTTCTGGTTTTTTTCAGCGACTGCTACGGCGGTAAGGCTATTCTTTCCAAGTTTCTAAAAATAAATAAAATAAACCGCTATAAATACCTAAATTCAGGTTAATACATACATTTCATAAAATAAAACATAAAACAAAAAAAATGAAACAAGTTAGTTTAAAAAAAATCATCTCACCTTTACTTGCAGTGACTTGTTACTCTTCCCTTCTAGTGGGCTCAAAAGTGCAATAGTTTCTTCTCCCTCTGACATGTAAGGTATGCCGGTTATCTGCAAACAAATAAATAAATAAAATCATTAATTACCTAATCAATAAATAATTGCATGTATTTATATATAAATCAATAAATGTATAAATGAATAAATATATACCTACCTCACAACAAGAATAAGTATTTTCCACCAACACCAAAACTGTTAAACAAGGCCAAGTGTTTCACACAACGCTGTAGCGTGTTCAAAAGTAGTCACATAAGTGCGAGTGGAAATGTCAGCGACGTGTCTTTATATATCACATTGCATGTATAATCTTTTTTTTTCCCACGCTTTGAACATTCTCTTATCGTGCACGTGGGCAGCTAACGTCCCAGGCGAACACCTGTGCCGGATCAAATTTCACATGAACTTGCATTTTGTCACGTACAAAGCAAAACAGGATGTGACTTGTTAACAGTTATCATGCACGTGGACAGATAACGTCCAAGGTGAACACCTGCGGTAGATCAAATTTCACATGGACTTGCATTTTGTCACGTACGAAGCAAGACAGGATGTCACTGGTTTAGCGTGCCTGTGGTTTCACACATGTGTGCACGCCTTTCGCACTCCCCTGCCACCACGATGGTCAGATTATTTCACCTTCAAGCGTCTTGGTCATTTTTTCCATTGCACTTGTTGTCAAGTCAGATCAATGCCTTCCAATAAGCTCAAATGACCTTCACCTCCTCGGCAAGTTTGTTTTCTCTACTCGCTTCGACCAACATAGAACCTAGCTCTCATTACCGTTTACACGTTAAAGGTAAAATATCAGAAAAACGCACGCTCGCTCTGTCATACACCGACCCGTCGAAATAGCGATTGTTCTATTAAGCATGGTCCTTGTGGTTAGCGACAGGTTCGTTGAAACACACACACCCAGCCGTATGGTCTCTCTCTCTCTCAACCACCACGCTTTATAAACATTATTAACAGGTAAAGAAAAAGAAAACGTTTTTTCAACATGTATGGCGTTAGGCCCTTTGTGAATTATCTTTTTTGAAAAAAAAATATCTACCACATTTGAAAGGGGGCGTTAGCCCGAGTCCTAGGACACCTCGTACACGTCTCTAGCGTTATTGGTTCGTGACATATCGGCAAAAATCATAAAAAACACGTGTTTACCCCAAAATCGCGTTTCCCAATTTTTTTAAAATTACAACGAGTGGTCCATAGCAAAGAGGACGTCTTCCCGAATCCTTGGACCCATCGTACATGCCTCTAGCGTTATTGCTTCGTGAGATATCGGCAAAATCACAAAAACACGTGTTTACCCCAAAATCGAGTTTCCCAAATTTTTTAAAATTACAATGAGTAGTCCATAGCAAAGAGGACGTCAGCCCGAGTCCTTGGACCCCTCGTTCATGCCTCTAGCATGATTGGTTCGCGAGATATCGGCAAAATCACAAAAACACGTGTTTACCCCAAAATCGAGTTTCCAATTTTATTAAAAATTATAACGAGTGGTCCATAGCAGAGAGGACGTCACCCCGAGTCCTTGGACCTGTCGAACATGCCTCTAGCATGATTGGTTCGCGAGATATTAAAAGCACATGACCTTTTAGTTTTGGTCTTTTCATTAAATTAAGAGCCTATAGGAAAGTAGGGGGCATCACTACGAGTGCTAGGACACCCTGTATGTTCAAATCCGACCATTGGTTAGCGAGATATCAGCTTCGGGGCAAATACGAGGAGGGCTCAATAAGTTAGTAGACAGCTCTCTCATCATCCCACTACTTACAAAACACAAATTTTTGTTCTAGCGACTTGAAATTTATTTTGGGGGTAGAGGGCATAGGGACCTTTCATTTATGTCAAACAATTTTTTTTGTAGAGTTCCTAGTTTCCAAAATATAGGATTTTCAAAATTCGAGTGTTTTCAAAAAAACATAAAAAGTAAAAAAGTTTTATTATAGAAAATAAAGGTCATAAAGACCATTCGTTTGAGCCATGGCACAACGTTCTATCATGTTTAGTTTTCAAACTATCACCTAGTTTCGAAAACAAAAATTTTCAAAAAAAATTTGAAAAATATAACGAGTAGTCCATAGCAAAGAGGACGTCAGCCCGAGTCCAACGATACCTCATTTGTCAAAATCGGACCACGCGTTCGAGAGATATTTAACATGGCTGAGGCTTAGTAGTGGGGCAAGGAGGGTTTTAGATTGCGTTAGAACTCTCACTACTCCACTACTAACAAGCTGTACCCGGCATGCGTTGCAATGCCAATCAAAGAAAGTGTTGGCGTTGAAATTCTGTTTCTTGAAGTGCTTTTGGATACACAACATGTTAACTGCCTCTAAGCTATCATAAAATGGATTTTCTAATTTAGAACCATTCGAGGGGGCGTGCACAACAACTTTCAAAAAGTTTCATCGCTGTCACTCATTTGTTGAATCTAATCGTACGCTACCTATTGTGAAATGGATTTACTAAGTCGAAACCCTCTCCTGGCGTGTACACAATGACTCATCAATGATTCATCGCTATCGGATGAATGGTATATGCACGTATAGGGGTTTTTGTTTAAACGATTCGTGCGCTGTCACTCATTTGTTGAATCTACTCGTGCGCTACCTATTGAGAAATGTATTACTAAGTCGAAGCCCTTCCCTGGCGTGTACACAATAACTCATCAAGGTTTCATCGCAATCGAAGAATGTTATATGAACGCAATAGGGAGTTTTGTTGAAACACTTCGCGCGTCGTCACCCATTTGTTGCATCTACTCTTGCGCTACTTATTGTGAAATGGATTTACTAAGTCCCCTTCCCTGGCGGGTACAAAATAACTGATCAATGTTTCATCGCAATCGGATGAATAGTATATCAACGCATACCTGATTTTGTTTAAACGATTCGCACTCCGTCACTCATTTGTTGAATCTACTCGTGCGCTACCTACTGTAAAATGTATTTACTAAGTTAGAAACCGTCACGTAAGTGTCCACAACATCTCACCCAAGTTTCATCGCTATCGTCGTTCATTTGTCGAATCTACTCGTGTGCTACCTACTGTGAAATGTATTTACTAAGCCAGAAACCTTCCATGGAGTGTCAACCATATTTCACCCAAGTTTCACCGCTAACGGCAGAATGGTATATGACCTTATACGGGACTTTGTTGAAACGCTTCGCGCGTCGTCCCTCATTTGTTGAATCAACTTGTGCGCTGCATATTGTATAGGGGATTTACTAAGCCAGAAATTTTCCATGACGTGTACACAACATCTCACCCAAGTTTCATAGGTACGGACGAATGGTAAATGTATGCATACGGGACTTGGTTGAAACGCTTCGCGTGTCGTCGCTCATTTGTTGATTCTACTCTTGCGCTACATATTGTAATATGGATGTACTCAGTCAGAAACCTTCCCTGGAGTGTACACAACATCTCACCCAAGTTTCATCGCAATCGGATGAATGGTATGTGAACGTATACGGGACGTTGTCGAAACGCTTCGCGCGTAGTCACTCATTTGTTGAACATAAACGTGCGCTTCGTATTGTAAAATGGATTTACTTAGCCAGAAACCTTTCCTGGAGTGTACACAACAATTCACCAAACATTTATCACTATCAGACGAATGGTATATGACTTTATACGGGACTTTGTTGAAACGCTTCGCGTGTCATCGCTCATTTGTTGAATCTACTGGTGCGCTACCTATTGTAAAATGTATGTACTAAGCCAGAAACCTTCCCTGGAGTGTACACAGCATCTCACCCAAGTTTCATCGCTATCGGATGAATGGTATATGAAATTAAATGGGACTTTGTTGAAACGCTTCGCGCGCCGTTGCTCATTTGTTGATTCTACTCGTGCTCTACCTATTTTTAAAGGGATTTACTAAGCTAGAAACCTTCCCTGGAGTGCACACAAAATCTCAGCCTAGTTTCATCGCTATCGGACGAATGGTATATGAACGCAAACGTGACTTTGTTGAAATGCTTCGCGCGTCATAGCTCATTTGTTGAATCTAATCGTGCGCTGCCTATTGTAAAGTGGATGTACTAAGCCAGAAAATTTCCCTGCAGTGTACACAACATTTTACGCAAGTTTCATAGCTATCGGACGAATGGTATATGAATGCATTCGGGACTTTGTTGAAATGCTTCGCGCATCGTCGCTCATTTGTTGAATCTACGCGTGCGCTACCTATTGTGAAATGGATTTACTAAGTCAGAAACCTTCCTTGGAGTGTACTCAACATCTCACCCAAGTTTCATCGCTATCGGACGAATGGTATATGAATGCATACGGGACTTTGTTGAAATGCTTCGCGCATCGTCGCTCATTTGTTGAATCTACGCGTGCGCTACCTATTGTAAAATGGATTTACTAAGTCAGAAACCTTCCTTGGAGTGTACTCAACATCTCACCCAAGTTTCATCGCAATCGGACGAATGGTATATGAACACATACGGGACTTTGTTGAAATGCTTCGCGCATCGTCGCTCATTTGTTGAATCTACGCGTGCGCTACCTATTGTAAAATGGATTTACTAAGTCAGAAACCTTCCTTGGAGTGTACTCAACATCTCACCCAAGTTTCATCGCTATCGGACGAATGGTATATGAACACATACGGGACTTTGTTGAAATGCTTCGCGCATCGTCGCTCATTTGTTGAATCTACGCGTGCACTACCTACTGTAAAATGGATTTACTAAGTCAGAAACCATCCTTGGAGTGTACTCAACATCTCACCCAAGTTTCATCGCAATCGGACGAATGGTATATGAACACATACGGGACTTTGTTGAAATGCTTCGCGCATCGTCGCTCATTTGTTGAATCTACGCGTGCGCTACCTATTGTAAAATGGATTTACTAAGTCAGAAACCTTCCTTGGAGTGTACTCAACATTTCACCCAAGTTTCATCGCTATCGGACGAATGGTATATGAACACATACGGGACTTTGTTGAAATGCTTCGCGCATCGTCGCTCATTTGTTGAATCTACGCGTGCGCTACCTATTGTAAAATGGATTTACTAAGTCAGAAACCATCCTTGGAGTGTACTCAACATCTCACCCAAGTTTCATTGCAATCGGACGAATGGTATATGAACACATACGGGACTTTGTTGAAATGCTTCGCGCATCGTCGCTCATTTGTTGAATCTACGCGTGCGCTACCTATTGTAAAATGGATTTACTAAGTCAGAAACCTTCCTTGGAGTGTACTCAACATCTCACCCAAGTTTCATCGCTATCGGACGAATGGTATATGAACACATACGGGACTTTGTTTAAATGCTTCGCGCATCGTCGCTCATTTGTTAAATCTACGCGTGCGCTACCTATTGTAAAATGGATTTACTAAGTCAGAAACCATCCTTGGAGTGTACTCAACATCTCACCCAAGTTTCATCGCAATCGGACGAATGGTATATGAACACATACGGGACTTTGTTGAAATGCTTCGCGCATCGTCGCTCATTTGTTGAATCTACGCGTGCGCTACCTATTGTAAAATGGATTTACTAAGTCAGAAACCTTCCTTGGAGTGTACTCAACATCTCACCCAAGTTTCATCGCAATCGGACGAATGGTATATGAACGCATAGGAGACATACACACCCACAGACAAACTATCACGTTACATTGATTTTTATATATATAGATGAAAGTATGCAACCCGGTAACTATGGAAACAGAAACTCAGAGGTCATTGTTAGACGCAATACAATTCCAATTATTACATTACTGTGAAAGTTTGTAAACGGCTATACGGTTATCACGGAACCAAATTACGGTGTAAAATGCATCAATACATACAGTATACTGCGCTTAAGGGGGTCAAGAGGTACTCTAGAATTTTTTCACGTGATTTACACGTGTGGGTGTGGTACGGAAGGTCTATTTAATCCCTATCTCTATATAATTATACAATTATTATTATTATTATTATGTCGCCTCCGTAGCGTAGCGGTCAGCATGGTTAGCTGCCGCCCCGGAGGTCCTGGGTTCGATTCCCGGCTCTGCCACGAAATTTGAAAAGTGGTATGAGGACTGGAACGGGGTCTACTCAGCCTCGGGTGGACCAAATGAGTAGAGGAGGTTCGATTCCCACCTCAGCCATCCTCGAAGTGGTTTTCCGTGGTTTCCCACTTCGTCTTCGGGAAAATGCCGGGATGGTACCTACTGTAAGGCCACGGCCGCCTCCTTCCCTCTTCCTAGCCTATCCATCCCAATCTTCCATCCCTTCCCATCCCTCATGAGGCCCCTGTTCGCTTTGCAGGTGAAGCCGCCTGGGCGAAGTGCTGATCACACCTCCCCAGTTGTATCCCTCCCGACCAGATGTTCCAAGCTCCAGGACACTGCCCATCGAGGCGGTAGTGGTGAGTTCCCTCGCTGAGTCCGTGGGAACCACCAACCTAGAGGGTAAATTGACTAAATAAAAAAAATATTATTATATAATGGCACACAACGACGAGACAAAGCTCAATTTCAGCCTCTCTGTGTCGGAAACAAAACACGGGGGCCCTAAAGTGTCCCCGAAAACTACATTTAAGGCTCTCTAACCCACAGTTTCTGAGATAATCCCTGAAAACTAATTTCATTTAATAAACTAATCAAGGAATATAAGCCGGTAACCATGACAACAGTATCTCAAGAGATGACATCCAACTTTCCATCTCTTTCTGTAAGAAGCAATACCACTCCATTTATTAAATTTCTGTGAACGTTTGCAAATGGCTATAAGGTTATCACGGAACCAACTAAGACTGTAAAATTCGTCAATGCGCTTAAGGGGGCCAAGGGGCACTCCAGAATTCTTTCAGCCGACATACACGTGCGATATGTTGTACAGAAGGTCTATTATATCTCCAAACAGCAATATTATTTTCAACAATTCCTGAATTGAAATAGTATTTTTGCGGCTTTTTAGGAATTTGAGGTATTCAATTTTATTTTCACGTCAGGTAGTACACGTTAGGTGAATTTAGTTTGAGAGCACATTTTAACTAATCATTCTTTTTGTCAACAAACGGGTACATCGTAAGGATGATTTTGTTTGAGTTAGTTAGTTATTGTTGTTTTAAAGGGTGGAACTACGAGGTCATCTGCCCCTTCAATTTGTTTCATACTGTGTGGTTGATATATCCATATTTGGACATCTGGGTGATACGTTGTAGTCAATAGAGTTAGTCTGCCTCATGGCCACTAGCTGCCTTTGCTCCTGCATAAATACACCTATCTATAAACATATGATTGTTTGTTTATTAATGTTTCAATTTTCTTTCTTTTACGCGTTTCGGTTTGTTTTTTGACGGATGCAAGCAAAACGTGGATTTGTGTGTCTGTATTTCTGTGTATCTTTATGTACACTTATAACTCGTGTTCGGATGCTTGGAGCATCGTAAAATTAGGTAGGTATCCATGAGGGTCAATACACTAATCATTTATATAACTCTTCACTGTACTTCTCATAGAAGGGTGGTTATAGGGAAATAAAGTTTCAAAATACATGCTAAAATAGGCGAAATATAAAAATTATTCTAGAAGGACGACCAAAGCATATGTTGCGCTTCTCAATGTGAGACACAAAATTCGGGGGACTATAAAGGGTCTCCGAAAACCACATTTTAAGGCCCCTAAATTAACAGTGTGTGTGATATTCCCAGAAAACTAACTTCGTTCTGAAAAAACTTTTGAAGGAATGACAAACCGTTAACCATTGCAACAGTAGCTGAATTGATAACGTCTGGTTATTCATACCAAAGACCGTTCGAAGAACGGGTACTTCTGCTAGTTCATGTATAAAATCCGTATAGCACGTTGTATTTCAACAAGCTACTACAACCAACATTCAATTATACTCCTATATGTTCTTTACTGTACATCTTGTTTATTGATTATTGTCCGATGCATAATTGTTAAATACTAATTAGAAACATGGATTAATTAGGCACGTACCTTCCTTCAAATATTTAGGAGAAATTATTGTTCCATCTGGATTGGACCGGAAAGTTAATTTAGAAAGAGCTACCAAACTTCAGAAAGCATACCGAATAACATGGACTCAGTATAATAAGAGTGATGCCACGAAATGCAAAACTACGGCACTACCAGACAGTTGTTCTTCTGGAAGCATTGTACGCCTCCGAAACTATATCTCGAGGAGGCCACTCTCAATTTGGTGAAATCGAAATCCAGGACCGTAAACTTATCAGGGAAATATATGACCCCGTTTATGTTAATGGTATAAGGTATTAAAAGGAAAACCACAGACTTGTACACAGTAATCAATAAGTTCACTGATACCGTGCGTAAAAGACGATTGACATTTTATGGACACATCTGCAGAATGGACAACACCATATATGCAAAAATCTGCTTGATATAATTAATTCAAAGAAGGTCAAAATCAGTTGGTTAGAATAAATCAAACAGGACTTAAAGAAAACAACCATTATAGAAGATATAATCATGAATTGCAAAGACTTTTGGAACTCTAGTTACAAATCACTTTTTCGCCGAAAAATCTAAAAAGACCACTGGAAAAAATGGACGGAGGAACGTAAGAAGGGGCATAGTGAGTTCATTAGGAGATTTTGGGAGGAGAATAAGAGGAAAGCTCCATCAACCCGAGTCAACAAGTTCAAGCGCGCTCCCTAAGTGGGTAAAATGAAGAAAGAAGAAGAATCAGAAATATTTAATAACTTACATATTAATGAGAAGTTAAGAATGACGGTGTACAAATATACCATTCTCGACCAAGAGAAGATCTTCAGATGATCCAATTTAGGCCCATAAATGGCATTCAACAGCAAGAACAAAGCTTCTTTATTTCGGACAGCATATTAAGACAGCGAGTTCAATTACATTAATTTTAATAGAATATATAAAATTGCCCTTTTACGATGAAACCTCACAATAAATAACCAAGAATGTAACATTGAAGGGCCTCTTTCAGATCATTAATGTTATAGGCTACAGATTACAGTATTGGTATAAAAACCTCTTGCAATGAGCTCTAATGTACATAGATCCTACCTAACCTTTGTGTACATTTCCTGCCAGCGACTGCTACTACAGTAAATTGAGCGGAGTGCACTTTTTCGCCAGAGTCTTGGTGCTTGAGCTTGGAGTAAATGACGAGCGATCGAATAAACAAAGGAAGGAGGAAGCAAGCGAAAAACAAGTAGTAAATGAATGTGAAGGAAACTTTATATACGAAGATCGATACCCATATCCAACTTGTGGAAACCATATTATGTTTTCTTTCATCAGGGTGTTCCTATTTTAGTGCGATAAGATTAAAAGCAAACACGCTCGCAGTGAAGTCTGGCCGAGGAGTCGCAATCGATATTGGGACTGTTATTTTCTTCTCATACGCTATGAGCAGCCAAATTGATCGATATTAAAACTTTGTTGTTTTTGAAATATCTCGGTCAACTCTCATGTGAACTATCTGTGTCACAAGCGTAGTTTCAATGTACCCACCGGTGGAAATACGAAGCAAACTGAAAATTATCCTATTTTTTGCCTATTTTCATTTATGAAAAAAGTAGGCTTTTGAGATCACCTTTTGTCCGTGTGTCTGTGTGTGCGTGTGTGTGTGATTCGTGTGTGTGCCCCCCCCCCCCTAATAAAATCTAAACGGCTGGAGCGATTTCAATGAAACTTGGTGAGTTCAAAGCACTATTCCGGGCGACCCCGACCGTCATTTCAAATTTTGTTACGTCTCACCAATCCATCATGGCGGCTGTGCGAAATATTTAACCAGCATTCAATATCTCCGAAACTATTACCGATATCACCATGGAATTTTGTATGGTGATTAAGGGAACTACTAGAAGTTCATTTATGTGACCTTTGTAAACCTGGTAACTACAAAACCAACATGGCGGCCAAGCGAATTCGCGACTTTAAAATAGACGCTTCTCGTGATTTAACCGACCAAATGCAATGAAACTTGATACAGTATATGTTTATATATTAATGCACCGACATCTAACTTGGTTCAATTGTTTACATAACCTCAATAAGGCGGCTGTGCGAAATATATCACCGGCATTCTATATCTCTGAAACTATTACCGGTATCACCCTGACATTTTGCACGTAGATAAAGGGCACTATTGGAAGTTCATCTATGAGACCTTAAAAAAACCGGTTAACTACAAAAAGAACATGGCAGCCAAGCGAAAATGAAAGTTTAAAATAGACTTTTCTCGCGATTTAATGATCCAAACGCAATAAAACTTGGCACAGCAAATGTTTATACACATTGTAATACACTGGCATCTAATTTATTTCAATTGCTTCCATAACCACAAGATGGCAGCTGTGCGAAATATTAAAATCTCATTTTTACTTCTTGTGTCCTAATCATGTGATTGAAGTTTGAGTACTATACGTACACAATAATCTTCATGTAACAGTACATAACTCTAAGCCCTACATATATAAAAGTCCAACATGGCGACCATCCGAAATATTTAGACGGTTCTCGATATCTACGAATCTATTACAGCAATCAAACTGAAATTTAGTATGTTGATAGAGGCAATTAACATTAGTAGGATATATGAAAATAGGCTGTATAGTTCTTCACGGAACTACTTGTTAATAATTCATTGCAACTTTTGGATGTCTGCCGGGATTACTGCGCCTGTTGAGACGGTAGGTCGCTATGCCTGGATATCTCCAGATCTAAACACCACTGTTGGATGTCCTTGAAATGGTTTTCCATTACTTCCCATTTCCTTCTAGTAAACCACGGCTGCTCCTTTCCATCGTCTTGATCAATTTTATTCGTCTTCAATCTTTTCACATTTCTTATGCTATTGGAATCATTAAGTGAAAACCTTCCACCGCATTGAAAACACTCCAATCCTGGAGTGACGGGAATAATATAATAACTGTATTTAAATGCGCTGACTGACTTATTTGTGACATCGATTATTAGTATTGTCATCATTATTATTATTATTTTTATTAGCCTACTTTTCACATTTTGCAAAAATGAGGAAAAAGTAGTCTTATGAGATCGGACAAATGTGTGTCTGTCTGGCTGGCTGGCTGTATGTGTGTCCCCCCACCCCCTATCAACTCCTAAACGGCTGCAGCAATCGAAACAAAATTTGTTAGGACTAAAGATCTATACCTGAATATCTCACGTCCGTGCTACCAACGGCTGAAAAATCGCAATTGAAATTTGAGCTCCATGTTGGATATCTTCGAAGTGATGAATGGAAGCTATTTCAAAATTGGCACACGTATAGACAAGAATATTGTAGATTAATTTCCAGGAGGCCATACATGGCAGTGTTGCCAAAATGATTATAAGCCTGCTGATAAGTCCAAATTTTAAATGCATATAACTTCTACACTATCAATTGGATTTCAACCAAATTTCGTGTGTGCTATGTGTACCATAACAGATATGACTATGCCGATTCTTAAGAGTAATTAGGGCTGCCAACTGTTAATAAATACTGTCTCTATTTTTGTTACCCTAATATCAAAATATGAGAAAGTATGCAAGCCAATAGCTCTAAACTTTGCATGCGTATAGTACCTTGAATTCTAGATTAATTTGGAGTAACTAATATAGGCCTACGCCAGTGCTGCCAACATGATGCTAAGCCTGCTGATAGGTCCAATTTTAAAATGCATGTAACTTATGTACTAACTAATGGATTTCATTCAAAATTGACACAACAATACATCATATTATTCCAGATTATTTCTGACCAATACATGTATGTCATTGTTGCCAACATGATTTTACGCGCTGTCAGATGTTAGATGTTTAACTTAATGTAACGTCCATGCTGTCCATTGGACTTCAACTAAATTTTGTATTCTGTACCTTAAGAGATGTAACTAAGAATATATTCAGTCACCAGGGCTGCCAACTGTAGTGCTCTATTAGGTTAAATGTATATTTCGAACTAATCAGAAATTTCGATATCACCAACTTAATTTCGTCATTATTCTAGATAGGTTCATATACTGTAGAATAATCATTGGCATGAAAAGTAGGCTCTTTAGTTCGTCACGGAACTTCTTGTTATTATTATTATTATCATTATTAATAGCAATAATAATAATAATAATATATATTTAGATACATACAGCGGCTCTAGATTACTACACCCTGGATGATGCAAGTCAAAATTGATCTAGTAAAAGTACAGGTCGACCCAGATGACGTCATAAACAAAAGCGTATTTAGACACAAAGTATACAAGTGGGAAGTGTTGTCAGAGAGAGATGCACTTACAGCCCAAAGACCAAAGTGGACCGAAGAAAGGAAGAGGGCAAATAGTGCACGAATGAAAGAGTACTGGAAAGACAGGAAGAACAAAAGGTCATGGTTGCTTCGTGTGGTCTAATAGGCCTGTAACGTGTAAAATAAAAAATAAATATATTTCCACAGCATACTATGTTTAGCCTACTTTTCACATTTTGCAAAAATGAGGGAAAAGTAGACTTATGAGATCGGGCAAATGTGTGTCTGTCTGTCTGTCTGTCCATCTGTCTGTCTGTCTGTCTGGCTGGCTGTGTGTGTGTGTGTGTGTGTGTGTGTGTGTGTCCCTATCAACTCCTAAACGGCTGCAGCAATCGAAACAAAATTTGGTAGGAGTAAAGATCTATACCTGAATATCTCACGGACATATTTGAAAATTATGTCAGTGCTACCAACTGCTGAAAAATCGCAATTGAAATTTGAGTTCCATGTTGGATATCTTGGAAGGTATGAATGGGAGTTATTTGAAAATTGGCATACGTATAGACCATAATATTGCAGTTTAATTTCCAGGAGGCCATATATGGCAGTGTTGCCAAAATGATTATAAGCCTGCTGATAGGTCCAAATTTTAAATGCATATAACTTCTACACTATCACTTGGATTTCAACCAAATTTCGTATATGCTATGTGTACATAGACAGGTATGACTGAGAATATTCTTAAGAGCCACCAGGGCTGCCAACTGTTAATAAATGCTTTCAATTTTCTTAAATCCAAATGCCCATATATCAGAAAGTATGCAAGCCAACAGCTTTAAAATATGCTCACGTATAGTACCTTGAATTCTAGATTAATTTGGAGTAACTAATATACGCCAACACCAGTGCTGCCAACATGATTCTAAGCCTGCTGATAAGTCCAATTTTAAAATGCATGTAACTTCTATACTAACTAACCGATTTCATTCAAAATTGACTCAACAATAGATCATATTATTTCAGATTATTTCTGACCAATACATGTATGTCATTGTTGCCAACATTATTTTACGCGCGCTGTTAGATTCAATGTTTAACTGCATGTAACGTCCATGCTATCCATTGAACTTCAACCAAATTTTGTATTCTGTACCTTACGAGATGCAACTAAGAATATATTCAGTCACCAGGGCTGCCAACTGTTGTTTTCTATTAGGCTACATTATGCCAGGTATACAGTATTTCGAACTAATTAGAAATTTCGATATTACCAACTTAATTTCGTCGTTATTCTAGATAGATCCATATAGATTAAACATAGGCATGAATCTTAAATTTTAAGAAAAGTAGGCTATTTATTTCGTCACGGAACTTCTTGTTTATATTAACACTATCTGAAGTACCCGTGCTTCGCTACGCGTCATAAATAAATTAAAATGTGAAGGTGACAGTTAAAACAGGGGATAGGCGAGGTGCTGCGCAGAGGGAGATTAAGGATGGAACATTTTGTCCAACTACACCGCTCGGCGTTGACCGTGTTTTATAGCACAAATTTAGGTTTTACTCGCTAACCGTTGGAGATACCTCTCGGAGAGAAAATGTAATTCTACACCCCGTATATGCTATCAAAAGTTTGCTATTTCTTAGCGTTCTCTTTTTATTTGAAATGGATATATGAAAGTTTGAAACCAAAGAGTGAAGTGACGTCACTAAAATGGTCGCCATCTTTAAATAGTGCAAAGTATTGAAATCAAAAGTGACCTATATGTTGTACCCATGTGAGTAATCTCGATGGAAAATATGCTTCCGCCTCCAGCTAGCGTCAGGACTCGGGCGTGTACCGTCTCCCCATTGAGCAGTTGCATATTTTGGATTTGAGGCTAAAAGGTATCAACTCTGCAATGATAAGGCACAACTCTATTCTAAAACTTTAATTCAGTAATAAAATTCATGGCTTCAAACAAACAAAACAATCCCCATAACCATAAACCAAAAGCAAACAAAAATTACTTCCACAATCCACTGATATCAACATAATATTATCACAATAAAATCATATCATAACTCAAACCTTTACCCTTATATCAACTTTACAATATACGCTAGTGCGCTGATGCACATACAACTTCAGAAACAAACTGTACATTGATTCTTCTGTCATCCAACGTGACTTCATTAATTCTACAAAATTATTTATTCCTTAAACCTTGTCTTAATTTGACAATAATGTGTATCGTGTGTGTGTTTTGATCTTTCTCTTCCCGCCAAATGCTTTACATGCATTAGCCTATTCAGGTGTTGCACAGCAGTCTACATGCAACTCCATAATTATGTAAGCTACCCCTACACTTCCTCTATTTATATAGTTCCACTGCATGCCGTCTGTGATTTCATCTTAAAACGTTAATTATTGCTTTGCCGGATGGTACAATTAAACTACCCTTGCGCGCGTAGCCTGTGGCATCCAGTAGCCAACTTCTGAAAAGGTTGTCAGTGACAGTACAAATGCAACGTCTAACCATTCGTTAGATAGCTAAAATCATGAACCATCAGGATGATCTATAATTATCAATGTGTTCTCAAACCACATGACTTCATTACTCAATATAACAATGTTTCATCTCATGTCATTAACAGGGTCTAAAATCTGTTCTTTTCAAACTTTCTTTCACGGTTCGCTTGACCGTCCCGACCCTCTTCCAAGCGGCCTGTACACAATAGCAGTGGAGTGAGGTCCTACAGTGCCTCGACCCTCGTTTCATGCCATATGTCTTACCTCCCCTAAGCAGTATAAGATTTTAACAGACAAATACCGTGGTCCTAGTTTCACACATATCCCAATGGATTTAAACTGAATATTATGCAAACAGGTACTGGATGAGCTTAACATTTACTCCTACCCTGAGGATAATAATAATTGGCACCAAATAGGCCCATTTCAACATGAAGGCACGAGATTCATAAAACATTGGTCTAGTAGGTAACCGGTATCTTTAATAAATGCTGCGGTCAGTCATAACATGCTGCCTTAATACGATTCGCTTCAACGAGCCAAATCACTCAATAATAAGTTCTCGGGCGATCAGATAGAGTGCAGAGATGTCCATCGTTTTCCTCTCACCTATCACGGGATTCAAACCCGGAACATTCCATATCCATCATCAGAGTTAGGGTCCAATTCACTAAATACACTCTGGTACAAAGCACATCTCCAATTATGCCCACGGCATACGAGATTTCATACGAAGAATAGATTACCTGGTCCCTTACCTAATGCTATGATCTTCGTCCTATAATTACCAAGATAAATCTATCAATTACTCTATGAGCTTTTCCATAAGCTGCAAATTCAATTCACTAAAAGCTCTTCCATTTCCTGGCATAATTATATTCCCATTAATACAATATATTCTGATATAAAACTCTTTTCTTAATCCCGTAGTGTAATCTTACTGTATAATCTTACTGCTTAGATCGATAAGTCTTGCCGTTAGTGTAAATATTTCTTGCTTACAACATTTTTACTTGATGCGTTCATTCATACCTTTATTTTATTATTATTATTATTATTATTCTCACTGACATAAATTACCAAAATCCGACACAACTAATCATCTTAAAAATCGAACAACCGTGTTCGTTTCATTTACATAACTGATTTGCTATTTTTAATTAATAGTGATAACGATTAATCCACTCTCTGATGCAAAATAACATCTCAACTCTATTAAAATCAACACAATAATGATTAAACCTGGAGAGTCTATCTCCTACTACTGATTCTTACTGGCATCTTTATAACTCAGAAATCACATTACACGCAGTGGCCTATACCTCTACTTAAACATAATTTGTGGGGTACTTACATATCGGCCCATCATGGTAGCTCCAACCACTCATATCCTTCCGGGTCGCCTGCCATATGCAGATTTAGTGCGACATTTGCATCTTGAATACACACATTTTATGATACATATCTTCCGTTAACCACACGACACTTTGCATTTCTATAAAGAAGCTATTGCTTCCAAAACACATGACACTTTATAACACTTATTAAACCGTTAATTTAAAAGATATTTCACATATGATTTATACATAACACACGTCACTCTGTACACTTTTCCTTGGTTGAAATTCCCTAGCAAAGATATCAAAATTGCAGGTGTCGACGGCATCTTCCGTGCTCCTACCAACTCCTGATTGAAAGTCTGGTTCATCTGCCCCCGGAATTCACCAACAGTTTATCCAATAATCCTACGGTAAGCTTCCTGATTTGCATAAATATGCTAGCTTCCGTCCTGAGCGTTACTATTTGGTATTTTTAAGACATTACCAAATGCTTCGTAAAGTTTCTCCCAGCGCATTCCAGCGTAATTAGCCATGTATGATCAGTCAATATTTTATACATTGCGCTTAACACTGTACATAACTTTACATAGATTATTATTTACAATAGTTCTGCAACTTATCTCACACGTTGCTTCCTAAGTGAACACACCATTGTTCGTACTGCTGACTACACATGCAGCACGACTGTCTTTACTAAAAGCTTACTAAATGTTTCCCTGCACGGCATCCCAAGTTGAAGTCCAATAATAAAAAAAATGCATTATTATCTTCTCACTTGGTGCATTACGATGTGCGGTGAATATAATGGTTCACTCACATGTACACGTCTTGGTTTGAGCGTCCTTTCATGAGCCGGACCGCCATACATTCCGCCTCAACAACTGCTTGACAACTGTGTTCTGACTGTCTGACAAAAACTGTGTAGCGACGACTGTCTGCGACTCTCTGACAAACTGGGTCCAACTGGGTAAACTGCGTAAGACTGGCTTCTCTGCCAAGGGTCGACTCCCTTATATTGGATTCACACAAAAAGTAGAGCTAAATTTTCCCGCGCTATCTCGACTCCTCTCCCAGCATGATTCTGGTCTCGAAACCATGCTCATCGGGTTCCTTTTTCTTCACTGATCCCAGAACTATCTGCGTGCTGAAGGATCGCTCGGCCAATTAATTAATATTAATTCCTTTCTTTATAGCGTGGGGACGCTGTTTCACTGGGAATCCCTGGCGACCTCGTTAAACCCAGCCGCGAACAACCATAGTCTATGTTCTTCCGCACTTCATTAAATATGCGTCAATTTCGCAGATTAAAGGCTCTAAAATTAGCCTCCTGGCTAAAGATTCACCTGTGTGCAACTCTCATGTCATTGCGTTACTCCAATCACGAGTAATCAATGATTTTCCTTGGGATCTCTCCCCACTCTTCTTCGTCCTATTCTCAGTCGGGGAAAAACTGGGTCATTATTCAAGCCCCCAACCTCTTCCAGACGACATAACGAGGTCAGCAAGATTGACGTGGCTCCAAGGGGCACCTCCCACAATTCTGGGCCTATTAGTGAAACGTCAAACTCTGCACTTTTTGTGCTCCAAGCCCAGCATAGCCTAGTCCAAGTAGTCTAATAATGCTGTATTCTGCTCAATCTCCCTGCATTATTTTAATAAATAATGTCATTATCAACTGAAATCACACCAGTGATTATATACAATTTTCTCTAGGGTTTTTTACCATGAAACTCCCTCAACAGACCTCGGGTTCGTTCCCTGGTGGAACCTTTATACTGAGATCACAGTCTCTGAGATCCACGTTCGATATCAGTCATATTCCCCTTGCAAAACTTATAGAAGTCAATTGCAAATGACTCTCTGTAAGTATCCAGCTGACTGTCTATCACTGTCTGTGTTCACATCTGGGGTCCTTCACCTCGTCTGGCTGCGAGTAGGTTAGTCCAGCTCCCCCTTCCACACTGCGTTTAGCTCTAAGCTGTTCATTCTCTTGACGGAGGGCTTCATTTATGGCCTCGACTTGCCTTGCCGCTTCGACCATTTCTTTGTAGAATTCTCGCAGGCACTGGCATTCTTGCTGTTTGTCCCTTCCACTGGGCAAGCTGTCTGCTTCTCGTCCCGTCTCGCCGCGAGAACTTTCAGGTCTGGCTGCCTGGCTGACTTCGCTATCCACGTGCAGTTGGGTGTGCGCTGTTAATACTTCTTCTTGTTCGTCGAATTCTTCTGGCGAATAATGAACTTTTAAATTGGCTGCATTCATAATGACCTCGTTTCTAGTTTATAAATGCTTTATCCTCTATGCATTGTTTTGTAGGTCTCTAATCACCTCGAACGGGCCTGTTCTAACTCATCCCACCTGTATAGTATCTGATTATACCTTATATAATCTGTCGCCAATGCTTCTGCCTCTCTGTATATTGCAGTTCCCCTTGCTAAACGTCCCTCAAAGTAATCGATCATCATCTTCAACCACGGGTCTTCGCGTTGTAGGTTGGTAAGATTCCTCAAGTCATCCAACGTCTTCTGATCTCGATTCTCAATCTGGACAGCTAGCGCTTCCTCTTCTCTAGGGTAACGGCTTAATATGTCCGGTATTACATTCTCTTTCCCTGGACAGTATTCTATTTCCACATTGAATTGCTGAATATACAGGGACCATCTTGTCAATCTCTGGCTAGACAAGTCTGTCTTTAACAAAAATTTTAAAGCTTTATGGTCTGTTCTGAGGACTATTTGAAAGCCATACACGAGTTTATGCCATGATTGCAACGCGTACAAAATTGCGAGCAACTCTATCTCTGTAATCGTGTAGTTTTTCTCATGGGCTTTCAGCCTCCTACTTATAAAGGCAATAAAAACTTTCTTTTCAGGCTGGTCGACATTTTCCTGGAATAGCATCGCTCCAATACCAATAAGAGATGCATCCGTCTGTATGATGAACTTCTGGGTATAATCCGGGTATCCCAGTTTCACATATTCCAAAAGCATTTGTTTTGACCTCACGAATGCTTCCTGACATTGCTCCGTCCAATGCCATCTGCCGCCTTTCTTCAATAGGTCCTGCAGGGGTGCTACTGTCGTAGTATAGTTTGGGCAGTGGTTCGAAAAGAATCTAATTACTCCCAAATACTGTCGGACGTGCTTTACTTTCGTGGGTCGAGGGAAATTTCGAATTACCTCCAATTTATCTGGATTAGGCTTGACTCCATTTGCATCAATAACATGCCCTAGGAATTTAACTTCCCTCTGACAGAAGTGCGATTTCTTGATATTAACCTTAAAATTAGCTTCACGAAGGTCATCTAGCAACTTCTTCAGGTCTCTCATGTGCTCCTCCAGAGATTCTGACGTGAGTAGAATGTCGTCTACATATCTGATGGTACTCTCCTTCACATCATCTGATAGATTGCGATCTAACGCTCTTATCAGTGCTGAACCAGCTGTTTTCAAACCAAAAGGTAGCCTTAAAACGTGTATGTGTGTTGATCAAACATAAATCCTGTCAACAGACTAGTTTTCTTCTCTAATTCAAGATGGTGGAAACTGGAAGTGATGTCCAAGTTTGTGAATACAGTTTTCCCTTTGAACTTCCTGAGGATCTCTTTAATTGGTGGCATTTGGTCAAACTCCGGAATAACCTTCAAATATAAATGTCTCAGGTCCAGACATACTCTGACAGTCCCGTCTGTCTTCGGTACAATTACCAATGGACTTACATAAGGCGTAGGTGTCTTCTCAATACCACCGGCCTCCAACATCTCCTGAATTGCCTCTTTCACTTTAGCATAATGCTTTTCGGCTATAGGGTAGGGTTTCTGCCTAAATGGTGTCCAATCACTGACTTGAAAAGCATAAGTGAAGTTCTTTATACGACCAGGTCTCGAATCAAAGACTTCCTTCTGTTCCAGTAATAATGCTTTAAATTTTCCTTCTCTTTTAGCCCAATTTTCGCTTCTTCTAGCTTTTCCGAAATATATTCTTCCAGTTCGGGTTCCAGATCTTTCTCCAAGTCTGTGGCTAGTGTTTTCAGTTCTCCTTCTAACTGCTCCATAGCTAACACTACTTCCTCCGCCACGTCTCTGTATGTATGCCATACTTGTTCACTTGACCCTGGTTCAATCCCATTGAGTGCGACCTCTAAGCCTTCGGCTTCCTCATTCACATGGAACATAACCCTGTCCTGTGCTAGGTCGATTATCACTCTGTATTCCCTTATAAATTCTGCCCCAATAAGTAGGTAATAAGGCAGTTTGTTTACTAATAGAAAACTCTGTGAGAAAATAGAGCCTCCTATCTGTAAATCTAGGAATACCTGATATTTACATATCATCGTTCTGTCTGGAATTACCCCATTTATTTTGACACTAGAGATCGGTATTTTCAAAACATTCTCTCTCTGGGCTATTTCATTATATAAAGCTTGTGTCATAAGGCACACTGTTGAACCCGTGTCTAACAGACTTCTTATTTTCAATCCTGCCACTCTTACTATTATAATAGGCAATTCTCTCTTGACCATGACCTGTGATCCTCCTGTATCCTCGATTAGCTCTTCTGGTTTGGCTATCCAATTGATGATGTTAACAGACTTCCATCCATCAGTCTCGAACTCTTCTAATTTTGGCTTTTTTTTTCTTCAGCGCCCGTCCCCTTGGAGTTTCTTCTCTCCTGTTCGCTGCGCTGTAGCTCCAAACTCTTAGCTCCATCTCCATATCTGTTTGGCGATGTCCTGTTCTGCATAACTGCTTGCCAGCGGACTTGTTGTTTCTGGGGCTAATCTCCCCTTTCCTCTAGGTATCGCAATGAAGCGTGATATCGTTCCTCTACCTCGTCATCGAAGTTACTTCTTCTTTCTTGGGGTCTCCAATTTCTATTGTTGCCTTCTTGGCCATTGTTACCTCCATTGTTTTGGTACGGTCTACCCCTGGTATTCTGCTTATTCCACCAATTTCGGCCTCTTCCTCCTCTACTAGCATTCCCTTTGTACTTTGGCTGCCATCTTCTGGGTTCCTGTTCCCATTGCCGTCCGTAGGAATCTAATGTTTCAGAGCTCGTAGCTTTGTTGTTCCTTGGAGCTTGATGTTGGTCAGTCTGCGTGTTGGTCACGTGTACCTGTTCCACGGTTCGACTCTGACGCATCGTATTGGCTGTTGTGAGGTCCAGTTGTCTAAGAACTGTCTCCATTTCTATAGCAGTTTTCGCATTAGCCGAGATTAACAGTCTTTGGATCTCGTATGGGAGCTGTTTGGCGATAGCAATACATAATTCCAGCTCGCTCAGTTTTTGATCCAGTTCTTTGAAGCGACACATCTGCGATATAAAAAATTCTGCATACTTCGTTTGGTTGTTGGTGCTGTATCTTTTTGAATACAAATCCAACCGTAAATTCTGTTGGGTCGCTGGATCCCAGTATCTCTTCAAAAATGCCTCCCGAAACTCCTCAACAGTATCGAAAGTATACCGGAAACTGCGAAACCATAATGCACATTCTCCCTCTGTTAGTTTCTCAATGGCTCGTAGCCTGCGCTCTGGCGGTATCCGCGCATCATTCAGATATTCAGACACTTCCTTCAACCAATATTTTGGTGTCATATTACAGTGGCTACCTGAGAAAATCCTTGGTTTTTCTTCGCTTGCCCTGATTACGTTTATCACCTGGGTGTGCATAGCATTTCCATGTGGCGTTGATGCTGCAACTGGTGCACCTGGCGTCATATAAGGACTTTCGCCTGGGCCTGTAGCATTCCTGATTATAGGTTGGGTCTCTAAGTCTGCCCACCTTGTTTTCCTCATAACTTCCATGCTGCCTTCACTTGACTTAGGATCTTTAATAAGGGTTTCCTCCTGTGCGATTATCCTAGTCTCCATTTGATTGTGGCGCATTTCCGCTCTTTCCAGTCGAGTAATTACCTCCTTCTCGATTCTGGTAAGCCTATCTCGATTTTCCTCAGCTACTTGAAATATTTTCTTCTTGTCTTCTTTCAGGCTTTGTTTGATATGGGAGATTTCATCCTCTACATCTTCCTTAATTTGAGCAAGGGTCTTGTCGCTTGCCTCTGTCTTTTGGCCTTCTCTTATTTCGAGTTCTTCTCTCAGCCCTTTAATTTCCTCTTGAAAGTGTCCATTGACTTTTGACAATTCATTCCGAACCTTGATGATCTCACCTCTATTCTCCTCTTGCCTTTTGTTAACTACAACAATGTCACTTTGAACTTGGTCCAGTTCTTGATGAACTTTGCCCATCTGACCTTTCACGTTGCTTACCAGCTCTTTACTTTCATTAGCGATAGCCTTAATCTCGCTTATTTCCTGACAATGATCTAATATGTTCTGATCCTGTTTCTTGAGATCACCGTTAATTGTTCTAGCATAGCTTTTCAATTTCTGGTCCCATTTAGAGTCGTTCTCTTCTAACCTCTGATCTACCGTTCTCGTAAATTCTGAAAACTGTTTCGCTTGGCGTTCGAGATTCGCCTCATTTTGGATTTGAATATCCTTAATGTCGTTAGACAACGCATCTAACCTACTGTTGGTTTCATCCTGAGCATGCTTACACGCTTGTAAATTAATTTCGAGCTTGGCTTCTATAGCCTCGATACGTTTATCTGTTTTAACCTGCATTTCTGATACAATGCTTACAACAGTTTCTGTTACTTCGATCTTAATTACCTCTTGCATTTGACCTAACTTATTATTTAATTCAACCTTATTTGCATCCAATCGGTTGTTTATTTCAACCTGATTGTCATCTAACCGGTTATTTAATTCACTCCGGTTGTGATTAATTGCCTCCTGATTGGCATCTAAACGAGTGTTTATTCCATCCTGGAAAGCCTTAGCTTCCAGCTTATTTTGCTCGTTAACAACTTCAAAATGCAGTCTTAACCCTGCAATAACCTGCAAGATCTCCTCTGTACCTGACATTTTTACAATAATACACTTTGATATGCAGGCAGGCTTCCTGGAAAAACGTGTGGATATGTTTTGAAGAGAAACACCAAACACTGTACACACATTGTAAAATCGTACAAAACCTGTCAATATTATGGTAAATTGCGGATCAGGTAGGTAGCGCTCGTACCCTTGGGTAATTCTCTTCTCAATAGAGAGATTCTGCGTTACATTAAAAGCCTACTGAACTCAAAAATCACTCAAACACAGTTTGAGGGAAAAAAAAAAACAATTACTATGGTTTTCCCCATGAAATACCATAAAAAATCTATGGGTTTTCCCTAAATCCCATAAGCTCCACGAACCTTGGCGCCATGATAATGATATGCCATGGGAGGTGGTCCACGTTAAGACATCGCAGCAACCCTCCAAGGTCTCGGTTGTACTGTCGAATGCCCCACTTGAGTCTCGCCATGATAATGAAATACACCTCCGCGCCTATGGTGACCTGTATTTAAAACCGGCCCACATACCAGCGCCATGATATATTAATATCATCGTACGAGTGTCCAGATAAATAAAGATCAGGTCTTGCAATGCCAAAACATACATATTGCACTACTGAGGCGATTCCATGATAGAATACTACCGCCCCAAGTTACCTGGATCATGTTAATTAAGGTGTTTATCAAAAATTTATATTGTTCGTATCGGAGCTTAGCTTAAGATTAGGTGCGGTCCTCCCCTAATTCACGTTCTTCATTACTTTAATAGAGTTGTGTGCACGCGATCTAGACGGACCTTAGTTGTACCTATAGCTCAAATCACTGTACAGGACATCAATTTCCATGTACCCATGTGAGTAATCTCGATGGAAAATATGCTTCCGCCTCCAGCTAGCGTCAGGACTCGGGCGTGTACCGTCTCCCCATTGAGCAGTTGCATATTTTGGATTTGAGGCTAAAAGGTATCAACTCTACAATGATAAGGCACAACTCTATTTTAAACTTTAATTCAGTAATAAAATTCATGGCTTCAAACAAACAAAACAATCCCCATAACCATAAACCAAAAGCAAACAAAAATTACTTCCACAATCCACTGATATCAACATAATATTATCACAATAAAATCATATCATAACTCAAATCTTTACCCTTATATCAACTTTACAATATACGCTAGTGCGCTGATGCACATACAACTTCAGAAACAAACTGTACATTGATTCTTCTGTCATCCAACGTGACTTCATTAATTCTACAAAATTATTTATTCCTTAAACCTTGTCTTAATTTGACAATAATGTGTATCGTGTGTGTGTTTTGATCTTTCTCTTCCCACCAAATGCTTTACATGCATTAGCCTATTCAGGTGTTGCACAGCAGTCTACATGCAACTCCATAATTATGTAAGCTACCCCTACACTTCCTCTATTTATATAGTTCCACTGCATGCCGTCTGTGATTTCATCTTAAAACGTTAATTATTGCTGTGTCGGATGGTACAATTAAACTACCCTTGCGCGCGTAGCCTGTGGCATCCAGTAGCCAACTTCTGAAAAGGTTGTCAGTGACAGTACAAATGCAACGTCTAACCATTCGTTAGATAGCTAAAATCATGAACCATCAGGATGATCTATAATTATCAATGTGTTCTCAAACCACATGACTTCATTACTCAATATAACAATGTTTCATCTCATGTCATTAACAGGGTCTAAAATCTGTTCTTTTCAAACTTTCTTTCACGGTTCGCTTGACCGTCCCGACCCTCTTCCAAGCGGCCTGTACACAATAGCAGTGGAGTGAGGTCCTACAGTGCCTCGACCTTCGTTTCATGCCATATGTCTTACCTCCCCTAAGCAGTATAAGATTTTAACAGACAAATACCGTGGTCCTAGTGACACACATATCCCAATGGATTTAAACTGAATATTATGCAAACAGGTACTGGATGAGCTTAACATTTACTCCTACCCTGAGGATAATAATTGCTACCCCCAAACATTGGACGGCACTGGCCAGCAGCACGTCGGCTTCTCGATAACCAACGCTTTGCTTACCAGAATGGGACGAGTACGGGAAACGTGGATGGGCCAACTTACCTGTATTCAGGGGTCCGGGTCACTTCCGCAGCAACATCACCTCCAGATGACATGTCCCAACAGAAGAGCTCCAAAGTAGTGGAAGGAAGATGGATAAGGGGACAACACACACAGGCTATCGTACAAACATCCCCCAAAAACCAACGGAACTGCCGTCGGTGAAATAATGCCACAACCAAAGATTTAAAAAAAATATATAATTAAGAATAAAAGGTTTAATATTGAAAATTTAAATAAGAACTTCACCAGAGAAAGAACATGCATCAACCACCAATATTTTACAAGAAGGCCAGATAGCGCCTAACATGCTTGCTTGCAAAGCCAAGAAGACGAAAGACTTAATTTAAAATAATATAAAATTTAACAGCCCAAAGGTTAAAATAAATATTACATGCATAACATACTCAGAACGGGCTTGATGAATTGCAAGGTAATGCAATATCGATCCGGCATGCAGATGTTCAGGCCACGCCAAAACAAAGGAATTAAAAATTAAATTAAACTTAAAAAAAAAATTAAATGGGATAGAAATTTTAAAAAAATGATATGCTCGCCGGTGAAACACACAAGGACATTTACCCGAAATCACAAAATTAACATCAACAAGATTACAATTAAAAAATAATTATTGAGCTAACAGAAAACACGTATGCTTTTGAGACCCGCGCCAAAAGGACTGACAACGAGACCACAATGCATCACGGTAAACAAAAGCTATGGCCACACCAAAAACATGCCAGATCAAAATTACGGCAAACAATTAATAAGATTAAATTTAAACATTAGCGTAAAGAAAATGACGGCGGAAAATAATTAGGTCTAAATGCTATTACAATCGAGAAATGCACCGGATCATGAATAAATTACAATGTCAATCCCAAGATTGACAAAGGAATATAAATAATAATTTAAACGTGAAATAAATTAATAAATGTGTCTCCAGAAGGTAAACAAAAATAAATAAATAAGAAACTTAATATATATAAGGAAACGTTATTAAAACGAAAAAGAAATTTTTGGCCTACAAGCGAGAACACAACAGAAGATCAACATTCGTACACGGCCAAACTTGGAGCTCCCAAAATAAAATAATTAAATAAATTAAATTAAAAAAAAAACGTACCTTACATCCTTCTCCGTGGAGACACAATAACAATAAAATAATTAACATATAATTTTACGTTATTACATGTACTTCACAAAAATGGCTAACACGCTGATGCGTCGTGTAGATACAAGCACTTGATCGCATCCAGTTGCGATTATCCTTGCACTTTTCCTCTTCACGGCGGAACGATGAAAATTTACAGCCTGAAGAAAACAGGCAATTCCTTTTTCTTGAATGAGTATTTACATTTGGAAAAAGCTAGGGGCAATGCCCCCAGCGCAACGGATAGACACTCTTCGACCAGTCGTCGGCTTGATGTTTTTTACTCGACAGCAAATGGACTCCACAAAAATGGCGGAGAATCGCTCGTCATTTATCGAACTGTCTTCATGTAAGAATAATATTGTCCAATCACGAAGCGACACATCAAAACAACAATGTCATAAATAAGTTCATAAATTGGCGGTATCATGAATACACCGGCTTTAGTTTTACGACGAAGAATATGATTGTCTTTCAATTAAGTCATGCGTATAAGGCGAAGCCCGCACCACCTATTGGGGAGAAACAGGAACTATTTGTATCTTTGCAAAGTCCGACTGCAGCTACCATCTTGTGGTGACAGGCAGTACTGAGCGACCAAGCGGACGATTCAAAACTTCAACAACAGCGTCCCTGATTAAATATATGTTTGAAATGGTAGAGAAGTGCCCTTGCACGTATCAATAATAATTAGCACCAAATAGGCCCATTTCAACAAGAAGGCACGAGATTCATAAAACATTGGTCTAGTAGGTAACCGGTATCTTTAATAAATGCTGCGGTCAGTCATAACATGCTGCCTTAATACGATTCGCTTCAACGAGCCGAATCACTCAATAATAAGTTCTCGGGCGATCAGATAGGGTGCAGAGATGTCCATCGTTTTCCTCTCACCTATCACGGGATTCAAACCCGGAACATTCCATATCCATCATCAGAGTTAGGGTCCAATTCACTAAATACACTCTGGTACAAAGCACATCTCCAATTATGCCCACGGCATACGAGATTTCATACGAAGAATAGATTACCTGGTCCCTTACATAATGCTATGATCTTCGTCCTATAATTACCAAGATAAATCTATCAATTACTCTATGAGCTTTTCCATAAGCTGCAAATTCAATTCACTAAAAGCTCTTCCATTTCCTGGCATAATTATATTCCCATTAATACAATATATTCTGATATAAAACTCTTTTCTTAATCCCGTAGTGTAATCTTACTGTATAATCTTACTGCTTAGATCGATAAGTCTTGCCGTTAGCGTAAATATTTCTTGCTTACAACATTTTTACCTGATGCGTTCATTCATACCTTTATTTTATTATTATTATTATTATTCTCACTGACATAAATTACCAAAATCCGACACAACTAATCATCTTAAAAATCGAACAACCGTGTTCGTTTCATTTACATAACTGATTTGCCATTTTTAATTAATAGTGGTAACGATTAATCCACTCTCTGATGCAAAATAACATCTCAACTCTATTAAAATCAACACAATAATGATTAAACCTGGAGATTCTATCTCCTACTACTGATTCTTACTGGCATCTTTATAACTCTGAAATCACATTACATGCAGTGGCCTATACCTCTACTTAAACATAATTTGTGGGGTACTTACATATCGGCTCATCATGGTGGCTCCAACCACTCATATCCTTCCGGGTCGCCTGCCATATGCAGATTTAGTGCGACATTTGCATCTTGAATACACACATTTTATGATACATATCTTCCGTTAACCACACGACACTTTGCATTTCTATAAAGAAGCTATTGCTTCCAAAACACATGACACTTTATAACACTTATTAAACCGTTAATTTAAAAGATATTTCACATATGATTTATACATAACACACGTCACTCTGTACACTTTTCCTTGGTTGAAATTCCCTAGCATAGATATCAAAATTGCAGGTGTCGGCGGCATCTTCCGTGCTCCTACCAACTCCTGATTGAAAGTCTGGTTCATCTGCCCCCGGAATTCACCAACAGTTTATCCAATAATCCTACGGTAAGCTTCCTGATTTGCATAAATATGCTAGCTTCCGTCCTGAGCGTTACTATTTGGTATTTTTAAGACATTACCAAATGCTTCGTAAAGTTTCTCCCAGCGCATTCCAGCGTAATTAGCCATGTATGATCAGTCAATATTTTATACATTGCGCTTAACACTGTACATAACTTTACATAGATTATTATTTACAATAGTTCTGCAACTTATCTCACACGTTGCTTCCTAAGTGAACACACCATTGTTCGTACTGCTGACTACACATGCAGCACGACTGTCTTTACTAAAAGCTTTCTAAATGTTTCACTGCACGGCTTCCCAAGTTGAAGTCCAATAATAATAAAAAATGCATTATTATCTTCTCACTTGGTGCATTACGATGTGCGGTGAATATAATGGTTCACTCACATGTACAAGTCTTGGTTTGAGCGTCCTTTCATGAGCCGGACCGCCATACGT
This sequence comes from Meconema thalassinum, assembly GCA_946902985.2. Classification (NCBI taxonomy): domain Eukaryota; kingdom Metazoa; phylum Arthropoda; class Insecta; order Orthoptera; family Tettigoniidae; genus Meconema; species Meconema thalassinum. The sequence continues at coordinate 833,115,851 of OX336390.1, read as the reverse complement.
TCCGCCTCAACAACTGCTTGACAACTGTGTTCTGACTGTCTGACAAAAACTGTGTAGCGACGACTGTCTGCGACTCTCTGACAAACTGGGTCCAACTGGGTAAACTGCGTAAGACTGGCTTCTCTGCCAAGGGTGGACTCCCTTATATTGGATTCACACAAAAAGTAGAGCTAAATTTTCCCGCGCTATCTCGACTCCTCTCCCAGCATGATTCTCGTCTCGAAACCATGCTCATCGGGTTCCTTTTTCTTCACTGATCCCAGAACTATCTGCGTGCTGAAGGATCGCTCGGCCAATTAATTAATATTAATTCCTTTCTTTATAGCGTGGGGACGCTGTTTCACTGGGAATCCCTGGCGACCTCGTTAAACCCAGCCGCGAACAACCATAGTCTATGTTCTTCCGCACTTCAGTAAATATGCGTCAATTTCGCAGATAAAAGGCTCTAAAATTAGCCTCCTGGCTAAAGATTCACCTGTGTGCAACTCTCATGTCATTGCGTTACTCCAATCACGAGTAATCAATGATTTTCCTTGGGATCTCTCCCCACTCTTCTTCGTCCTATTCTCAGTCGGGGAAAAACTGGGTCATTATTCAAGCCCCCAACCTCTTCCAGACGACATAACGAGGTCAGCAAGATTGACGTGGCTCCAAGGGGCACCTCCCACAATTCTGGGCCTATTAGTGAAACGTCAAACTCTGCACTTTTTGTGCTCCAAGCCCAGCATAGCCTAGTCCAAGTAGTATAATAATGCTGTATTCTGCTCAATCTCCCTGCATTATTTTAATAAATAATGTCATTATCAACTGAAATCACACCAGTGATTATATACAATTTTCTCTAGGGGTTTTTACCATGAAACTCCCTCAACAGACCTCGGGTTCGTTCCCTGGTGGAACCTTTATACTGAGATCACAGTCTCTGAGATCCACGTTCGATATCAGTCAGCATAACCCCCTCGGGTTCAATGTTAACCAGGTAAATCAGCTACTTCCATGTAAAATTCATGTAAATCGGACCAGTGGTACTTGCGTGATTGAGTAATACACAGACACACACCATCTCATTTTTAGCCTCGCTTCGCTCGCGTCATAGTCGTGTCATATTGTTATTCAATGAAATGCACGTTTACCCCCTTAACACCTCTTTAGAACCTGAATATCCCAAACCCTTTCCTTAGCGGACGTTTTCGATATAGAACGAACATATCCCCAAAATTTCATGTTTCTAACTTCAATAATTTTGGCTGGGCGATGATGAGTGAGTGAGTCAGTCAGGACATTTTCTTTCATTTATTTTTGATAATTTCACCCCTCCCCATGAACCCCTTAGATTGGATTTATGAAACAAACGGTCGAACACCTATTTACTTATTTAAAGCTGTTTACCCCCTGAGTTTGATGAGTGAGTCAGTGAGTCAATCAGTTAGGACACTTTCTGTCCTGTTTTTTTCCCCCAGAATTTCATCCCTCTCCAAGGGCCCCTTAAATTGGATTTATGAAAAAATGGTCGAACACCTATTTACTTGTATTTTAAGCTGTTTTTTTTCCGCCGAATTTCAAACTTCTCGCCTATGTCGTTTCAGAGATACACGCTCCGTTAAGAATCCCTCAACCCCCAATTTTCACCCCTTTCAACTCATAATATACACCACATCGATAAACCCTTAGATATATGTCTGATTATTTTTAATGATTAGTTTATATACCGGATATCACATCCCCAAAGAAACAACTCATGAGATATCGTTATTCAATGAAATGCACGTTTACCCCCTTAACACCTCTTTAAAACCCGAATAAACAAAAATCATTCCTTAGTTGACGTTTTCGACATACAGCGAACATTTCCCAAAATTTCATTTTTCCAACTTTAATAGTTTTCGCTGGGCGTGATGAGTGAGTGAGTCAGACAGAACATTTTCTTTCAATTATTTTTACCAGAATTTCACCCCTCCCCATGGGCCCCTTAAATTGGATTGATGAAAAAACGCTTGAACACCTATTAATTTATTTTTAAAGCTGTCTTTTTCCCCTGAGTTTGGTGAGTGAGTTAGTCAGTTAGGACACTTTCTCTCCTTTTTTCCCCCAGAATTTCACCCCACTCCATTGGCCCCTTAAATTAATTTATGAAAAAATGGTCGAACACCGATTTACTTACTTTTTAAGCTGATTTTTTTCGCTGAGTTTCAAATTTCTCGCCTATGTAGTTTAAGAGATAGGTCTACACGCTTCGTAAGGAATCCTTCAACCCCCACTTTTCACCCCTTTCACCTCATAATAATACACCACATCGAAAAACCCTTAGACACATATCTGCTTATTTTTAATGATTAGTTTATATGCCGAGTATCACATCCACAAATGAAACCACTCGTGAGATATTGTTATTCAATGAAATGCAGGTTTAACCCCCTTAGGACGCCTCTGGAACCTGAATATCCAAAAATCCTCCCTTAGTGTACGGTTTTGACATACAACGGACATATCCCCAAAATGCCATGTTTCCAACTTCAATGTTTTTGGCTGGGCGATGATGAGTGAGTGAATGAGTCAGGACATTTTCTTTCATTTTTTTTCTTCAGAATTTCACCCCTCCCGATGGACCCCTTCAATTTGATTGATCAAAAAAACTGTCGAAAAGCTATTTACTTACTTTAAAGCAGTTTTCTCCCCTGAGTTTGATGAGTGAGTCTGTCAGTCAATCAGTTAGGACACTGTCTTTCCTGTTCCCCCCCCCCCCCCCAGAATGTCACTCCTCCCCATGGGCCCCTTAAATTGGATTTATGAAAAAACGGTCAAACACATATTTACTTATTTTTATGCTGATTTTTTCCGCTGAGTTTCAAACTCCTCGCCTATGTCGTTTAAGAGATACATGCTCCGTTAGGAATCCTTCAATCCCCACTTTTCACCTCTTTCACCTCATAATATACACCACATCGAAAAACGCTCAGACACGTGTCTTCTTACTTTTTAATGATGAGTTTATATGCCGTGTATCACATCCCCCAATGAAACCAATCGGGAGATATTGTTATTCAATGAAATTCAGGTTTAACCCCCTTAAGACCACTCTAGAACCTGAATATCCGGAAATCCTCCCTTAGTAGACGGTTTTGACATACAATGAACATATCCCCAAACTGTCATGTTTCTAACTTCAATAATTTTGGCTGGGCGATGATGAGTGAGTGTTTGAGTGAGTGAGTGAGTCAGGACATTTTCTTTCAATTTTCTTTTTTCAGAATTTCACCCCTCCCCATGAACCCCTTAAATTTGATTTATGAAAAAAACTGTCGAACAGCTATTTACTTACTTTAAAGCATTTTTTTCCCCCTGAGTTTGATGAGTGAGTCAGTCAGTCAATCAGTTAGGACACTTTCTTTCCTGTTCCCCCCCCCCCCCCCTAGAATTTCACCCCTCCCCATGGGCCTCTTAAATTGGATTTATAAAAAAAACGGTCAAACACATATTTACTTCTTTTTTATGTTGATTTTTTTTCGCTGAGTTTCAAACTCCTCACCTATGTCGTTTAAGAGATACACGCTCCGTTAGGAATCTTTCAATCCCCCCTTTTCACCCCTTTCACCTCATAATATACACCACATCGAAAAACCCTCAGACACGTGTCTTCTAATTTTTAATGATGAGTTTATATGCCGAGTATCACATCCCCCAATGAAACCAATCGGGAGATATTGCTATTCAATGAAATGATGGTCTACCCCTTAACACCCCTTTAGAACCTGCATATCCAAAAATCCTCTCTTAGTGAGCATTTGCGGCCCTTGAGGAAGCTGCATACCAAATTTAATTCCAATCCGTTCGGTGGTTTCTGAGATTTCGTGAGAATGAATGAGTGAGTGAGTGAGTGGTATTTTACATATATATAGTAGATAGATAGTGTCAAGTCTTTGTTATGCTAAACTCGGTTGACAGTGCTGTGTGAGCAGTTGAGTAACTAACGGGATTTCAAGTAAAGATCCTCATTATCTATATCGGTAGTGCAGAGCGCAACTGGTATCCAGTCGGCCGTGTCTCGACTTGAGCTGTTGCCATGGAATCTATCTGCATTGCCATTCCTTCATGAGTATATTTCATGATTTGATTAGCCTGTGCTTGAGTGCAAATGGGCCGAAATCAGAAGAATGAGAAAGACTATCGAAAATTCATGTAGCCAGCGGTTCCTTCTGGGTCCTAAAATATGTGTATGCAAAATTTGGTTGAGATTGGTGGAACGGTGTAGATTTGTATACGGAGCAGACCCACCCACCCACATACATACATACATACAGACTTTCACTTTTATATATAAGAAGATAAACTGTGAAATGATGCAACGTTGAGCAGAGTAGGCTATAACGCGTCATGGCGTGCCTCACTCGGCAGTGATGGGCTCCTTCTCAGCAACGCTGTACGGCTTTTCCGGTATCGGCTAGCTGCGGAACCATGTCTTATTTTCCCGTACAAATACAAACCCGCCTCAGTAGCGTAGCGGTCAGAATGGTTAGCTGCCGCCCCGGAGGACCTGGGTTCGATTCCCGGCTCTGCCACGAAATTTGCAAAGTGGTATGAGGACTGGAACGGGGTCTACTCAGCCTCGGGTGTTCCAAATGAGTAGAGGGGGTTCGATTCCCACCTCAGCCATCCTCGAAGTGGTTTACCGTGGTTTCCCACTTCGTCTTCGGGAAAATGCCGGGATGGTACCTTCTTCAAGGCCACGGCCGCCTTCTTCTCTCTTCCTTGCCTATCCATCCTGACCATCCATTACCTTCCCTCATGAGGCCCCTGTTCGCTTTGCAGGTGAGGCCGCCTGGGCGAGGTGCCAATCACACCTCACCAGTTGTATCCACTCCGATTAGATGTTCCCAGCTCTAGGACACTGCCCGTAGAGGCGGTAGTGGTGAGTTCTCTCGCTGAGTCCGTGGGTGCCACCAACCTGGAGGGTAAACGATTAAGAAGAAGAACAAATACAAACCGATATAAAATAAGTGAATTAATTTACGTATTTCACAGTCATACAGCATAACCATTTGATGTATAAGGATTACAACGCGACCAAGGACATCATTTTCCAACCACCCCAAGCCGAGAAAAAGGTTACCTTACAAAAATGATAACAACTTTGTTTCTTGGACACACAAAATTTTGAAATTAATAAACCAGTTATGAAACATTTCAATGTACATTGTGTATTCGATCTAATGACTGGCTTTTGAGATAATAATTCTTAAATGTGACGATGGTTGAAACACGCTTAAAAATGAGAGCACTTTTTGTGTTACAACTGCGATAAAAAATATTAAAATATAAATTATACATTCCAAACCTACATCAACTAACGTACAATAGAACGACGAAAATGATGGTATTATTGTATTTTATGTAGGTATATTGGTTACTTCACAAACAACCTTCAAACTCGGGTGCACATAATATTTTGGTCGACAGTAATATAGCTCTCACAATTAACACCGGTTATCAGACAGATTCTACACACACCCAAAGTACACGGGGCTATATGTCGACGTTGTCGCAGCCCCTATACTGAGGAACCAACCAACCGAATTATGACGATAACTAATTATTTCCATTTGAATTATACAGGGTTTCTATAAAAGAACTCCGGGGTTTTAAAAATTCATATCTTAACAACTGTGGAAGATAGCAAAATGGAGTTAATTTCTCTGAAACGAGTAGCTCATCAAGTTTTACTCATACGAATTGGGAATGTTTTCATCAACAGTTGGCAGTGCTGCGGAGCGTTGACCTTGAAACAACGTATTGGCAGTCAGTGCTGTCTGGATTGCCGCACTATGGCGACGCCGCAACAAAAGGATCAATGCGATATTTGGCTAATAGAAACGAATTCTGTTGTTACGGTACAAAGAAACTTTCGACGTAATTATTGTGTTGACCCGCCTACGGATAAAACCATTCGCCAATGGTTAAGTGCTTTCAAACAAACAGAAAGTGTTTTAAAACAAAAGTCGCCGGGTAGGCCGCGTGTGTCACAAGAGAATGTTGACAGAATCCAAGCTTCATGCCTTCGAAGCCCAAAGAAATCATTGACAAGACGCAGTCTGGAGTTGGGTGCGTGAGGCACTTGACGCTCTACTCTGCAACAGATGGATTGGAGGGGAAACACCTATGTTAAGGCCTTCAAGGAGCCCTGATATGACTCTGTTGGACTTTTTCTTCTGGGGGCTATCAAGAATCTTGTGTATGCGGAGTAAATTCATGATGTTGGCCATCACAGGGAACGAATAATCAATTGTGTGGCATCCGTCCCCCCAGACATGCTGGCCAGGACATTGGAAGAGGTGGAATACCGTTACGATGTGTGCCGTGCCACTAACGGGGCTCATATTGAACTTTATTAAATTGTTAAAAAAAACTTGAAAATGCAACCTTTCCGATCATGTATTAAACATTAATATAACTTTTTTACTTCATTACAATATTTTGTCTCAAAACCCCGGAGTTCTTTTATAGACACCCTGTATTTCAAGACCCAGAGCACAAGGAAGTAGACGCGTGGTGCCACCACACTACCCTATTAACCTATGGAATCAATATAGTTCAGTTCATAATCACTATAGAACAAATATCTTCTGAAAGTTTTCATAATCGTCTAGAACATACAGTATGTTCAAGAAGCATCATCCAAACTTCTGCTCAGCTCTGACAGAACTACAAATGGAGCAGGCGGACTCTGAATATATGATTCGGGAATTTACATAAGGCTGAGCAAGAAGAGGAAATGGTATACGAAACAAATACGCATGTAATCCGTCTCCTTGAATTACTTGCGTCTCCTAGGATATAACTTATCAGTGTATATTATTCAGATTAAAAGTTTATACGTTATTCACATGAAACTAATATTATGAAATCATTTATTTTTGGAATTAATGCCTTTTGGAAGAACAACTTTCAGATCTTGGTAATCGGAAAGGAACTTTCGTAAAAACGGACATCCAGAAAATTGGATTCCGAAAAATGTACGGGAATTTAAATACGTTCGCCTCCGTAGCGTAGCTGTCAGCATGGTTAGCTGCCACCCTGGAGGTCCTGGGTTCAATTCCCGGCTCTGCCACAAAATTTGAAAAGTGGGTCGAGGACTGGAACGGGGTCTACTCAGCCTCGGGTGGCCAAAATGAGTAGAGGGGGTTCGATTCCCACCTCAGCCATCCTCGAAGTTGTTTTACGTGGTTTCCCACTCCGTCTTCGGGCAAATGCCAGGATGGTTCCTACTGTAAGGCCACGGCTGCCATTTCCTTGCCTAACCGTCCACTCTTCCCATCCCTTCATCAGGCCCCCTGTTCGCTTTGCAGGTGAGACCGCCTGGGCGTAGTGTTGGTATCCCTGACCAAGAGTCTCAAGCTCCAGGACACTGCCCTCAGTGGCGGTAGAGGTGGGATCCCTCGCTTAGTCCGTGGGAAAAGTCAACCCTGGAAGGTAAAACGATAGCGGAAAAAAACCAACTTCCCTCTTTGCTTTCTTCAGAACAATCAGTCTGAAATATACAAAAAGAGTCAAGAAAATGCCAAATTTGTGTTCATTATTTATTTCGAGCATGTACCCTGAATTCGTAGATAACGTAAGTTAATTATCATTGCTGGTGCCATAATTGGTTTTCGAGAGGTTCAAATTTTGCACATGCTGGTATATTAGTTGAGATTTTGGATCACCACTAGCTAATTCCGTGTTAATGCTTGCTAAAATAGTAGTCTGAACTTCGACTTGTTTATCAAAATGACGCAGTGTGGTATGACCGATGTGTGTGCAACGTTTCAGTAATATCAGGGAGTTCACGTTCACGATATTCCTTTGTTATTTTAAGCTATTCCCACGATGTGTACACCACAATTTTGATGATGTGATATTTCGATGATAGAGAGATATTTAAAAAGCTCACTTCTGTAGAATATGTATGTCTATTCCTTATTACTCCTGTTTTCACGGAGCCGGATATGAGGTGAGATAAGTTTTCTATATGGCATCAGTTTGTTTTTCTAATGGGGAAATCTCCGTCCTGTTACCACCTCATCAGAGGTGTTAATGAGAGGTAAAATAATGAAAATGAATGAAACTGAGCAAGGAGCAAGAAAGAAGTTTTCGTCCTATTTGAAGGCACCGTGCCTGGAGTTAGAAATTGCAAAATCATGGAAGACTATTTCAAGCACAGTGTCCGGTGAGGTTCAAACACACTCGTCTTCCGTGTCCGGTGATATACTGGCTCCATGATATTTAGCCTTAGCGCGCGTAGCTACCTCGAATACTGAACTGAAAGGCTCATATCAGAATATTACTCACAGTTCGACAATCCAAGATTATTCGTTCATCATGCTCTATTAGCGTATGTAATATGATCCTGTAAAATGTTATTCGTGGTTTTTAGTGGTGAAAGCGGTCCGGTCATCAGATGTGTCAAAGGGTGGGGGATCTGTTCAATGAACCCATGCAGTGAATGTGTGGAATATCAAACTTCATAATGCCTATCGATTGACAGTAGCAAGCGCTAAATCTGTATGTCGCATGCACTCAATCAGTGCATTATGCTTCCCCTGGCCGCTCTAATCCTTTTACGGTAATTAATTCCATTGAGGCCACGAGTACATGAGTACGTGGGAATAACTAGGAATGAATATATTGTAAGCCATCCTTGATGAGAATTGACTCAGCTACGGATCTAGAGGACTGGTTGATTGGCTTATGGAATGACATGTCTATAAAGCTCCTCCTCATCAATGCCAATAATGATGGCTTTAAATCATCATTTGATTTCCAGCAATTCTTTTGTTATTGTTCTAAACCCTTACAACCTCAATGTCACTATAATCAGCCTGTCCTGCGCTCGGAATCTGTTCATGATAAGCTTATTAGACTAGTGCTGCAAGAAGATTACTTGGATCGCGTTGTGCTCGATTCTACAAAGCGAATACCATTCACTAAAGCAATTTCAAATCTATGTTCCACTGGCAGATTTTCTTAGTATTCGAAACAAACGGTAGGTCGTTGTGATTATTTAGATGGGCTCTTTCATTGGAGGTAAGTAAAATTAAATTACAGTTTTGTTTGTTTTTGGAGAGGAAAATAATTCTTGGTTGGTTCCTCAGTTTAGGGGCTGCGAGAACGTGGTCATATAGATCCGTGTGCTTTGGGTGTTTGTAGAAATCTATAACATGGGCCCGCCGGCTTTAATTCTCCTCAAAAGGAAGGCATACTGAGGGATTTTTAACGTTCTTAAAAAATTGGACGACTTCGACTGGGTTTGAACCCGCGATCTTGGGCATAGGAGCTCAGCATTATACCAACTAGACTGCACCACCGAAACCACCCAAAAACAATTGTAATGCTCATATTCATTTAATTTATAGACATCATACAAAGATCATAATGAATAATATGGAAAAGTTAAGAGTTCAATATGGGCTGCTGCCGGTACAGGACAGAGTGAAAAATAGAGAAGAAATCTCGCTCGAGTTGTATTCAACGGAGACCATGATAAACAAGACAAGGGCAGACACTAACCGAGACCTGCGACGGTACATGGGTACCACCATAAACTGTGTAAAACCAAATACTTCTGTGACCCAGACGACTCTTGTCTAAGTAAATTGTGCGGTATGCAATGCTAACAATACCACGTGATCGCTTGTAAAAATTCGGGGATCATCCATTGTGATCTTCTGTTCAAGTGAGAGGCGACAGTGATTATTCAAGTTTGTAATCTACATTATGCATAGGCTAATGTGTGCGCTGTATCTTTAATAATTTGTTGAAGTAAAAGGTAAATCGATTCTTTCATCCTTCAGCTAAAATGAGGTGTGTTTAACCCAGAGAACATGTCTTAAAGAAATTACAAGTGTTTATGCACGCCCTGAGTAACGACAGTCGTAGGTAGTGTGCATGGCTCCGCTCCAGAAGCAGTTTCGGCAAACTTTGCCTTCTCTTGACCTGCCCCATATTTTCCTTCCCCCAAGTCATTCTGACGGCCGTTAATGTAATTAGAAGCGAGTTTTGAAAACAGCTTTTCAAAAGGCTTAAGGAATGACTGACGCGCCAATCTTTTTAAAACATCCCCCAAGTTTCTCTCTGACGAACAAAAACAATTTTCTCGATCAATTCACAAGTCTGCTTTTTGAAATTCTCTTCCAGTGGATGTGTCATCTCACAGATCTTAGCACCCAGGCCTATTACAACGCAACTTGATCCCATGTTAATGTTCTCAAGTGGTTATGAATAAGAAGTTACTTAACCGAGAATTCTCAATAACTTTTAAAATCCCCGGATATTTTTCTCCGTCTTGCTGAGATGAAAGGTTGAGTTGATTACTTAGCCCCAATGAGGAGTCTAGGAGTTATTTTCAATTAGTCGTAAGCCTCGTGGACTTTTGAGTGCATGTTATTTCTCTGTTAACCTATATATTGCGTTGGCTGTAGTTTTGTGTGTCTGGTTTTATTTAAAAAAGAATAATGGTAGGTCAAGGTGCATTGCCTATCTTGTATTGAACTCAAGTCAAGTTGGTACGGGAAAATAAAAGAGAAGAAAGACATTAAATGTCTAGGTTAGCCACTGTCAACGCTGGAATTGGAATCGCGGATTTCTGGACTGCAGCTGTCCAGTATAAAGACATCATAAACACCTTGTTGATGACTTGCGCCTGTGTTGACTTAAACTTTTATAAATACTGTATTTATCTTATTTCATCCACCTTAAACCATAATTTTTATTGGTGGTCTTAGAACTGAGCCCATGATGTTCCGGACATCTCTCTAGATCACTAATGTTCATTTCCTGGTTTATCGACTTGTATTCTTCGCTATCGCCCCAGAGATTCGGGTTCGATTCCCGGCCCTGCCAAGAAATTTGATTCTGGTCTGAGGGCTATAACGTGGTAAACTCAGCCTCGTGAGGGAAAACTGAGAATTGGTGGGTTCGATTACCACCTCAGCCATCCCGGAAGTGGCTTGCCGTGGTTTCCCACTTCTACTGCAGGCAAATGTCAAGGTGGTTCCTATATTAAAACTACGGCCACCTCTTTCCATATCCTCACCTGAATTACAATTACACACACTAATACAGCCACCACCTTAACACTGGATATGAGACAAAATCACACACACACCCAAGTACGTAGGGCTGAATTGCCACATTGTGCAAGCCTCTCAAATAAAAAAGATACAGTCAGTCAGAAAGACTAGACTTTATATCATTTCAAATGACGCATGCTACAAATGCTACACATGTTAGAAAGGCTCAGGAGGGCTTCTCGCTTCGCTGGAAGCCCCAGGACTCTTTGCACTCTGCTGCATGACGTCACGCACTCGCCGTCGCCGTTCGCATAACGCCAGACCCCAGGAGTAAACTCAGACTCAACAGACTCCATAACCCTTTAACTTAGGCTTCACGCGTGGGTGCTGCATGACGTCACGCACTCGCCGTCGCCGTATCGCATAACGCCAGACCCCAGGAGTAAACTCAGACTCAACGGACTCCATAACCCTTTAACTTAGGCTTCACGCGTGGGTGCTGCATGACGTCACGCACTCGCCGTCTCCGTTCACATAACGCCAGACCCCAGGAGTAAACTCAGACTCAACAGACTCCATTACCCTTTAACTTAGGCTTCCCGCGCGGGGGGCTGCATGACGTCACGCACTCGTCGTCTCCGTATCGCATAACGCCAGACCCCAGGAGTAAACTCAGACTCAACAGACTCCATTACCCTTTAACTTAGGCTTCCCGCGCGGGGGCTGCATGACGTCACGCACTCGCCGTCTCCGTACGCATAACGCCAGACCCCAGGAGTAAACTCAGACTCAACAGACTCCATTACCCTTTAACTTAGGCTTCCCGCACGGAGGCTGGATGACGTCACGCACTCGCCGTCTCCGTATCGCATAACGCCAGACCCCATGAGTAAACTCAGACTCAACAGACTCCATTACCCTTTAACTTAGGCTTCCCGCGCGGGGGCTGCATGCCGTCACGCACTCACCGTCTCCGTACGCATAACGCCAGACCCCAGGAGTAAACTCAGACTCAACAGACTCCATTACCCTTTAACTTAGGCTTCCCGCGCGGGGGCTGCATGACGTCACGCACTCGCCGTCTCCGTACGCATAACGCCAGACCCCAGGAGTAAACTCAGACTCAACAGACTCCATTACCCTTTAACTTAGGCTTCCCGCGCGGGGGCTGCATGCCGTCACGCACTCACCGTCTCCGTACGCATAACGCCAGACCCCAGGAGTAAACTCAGACTCGGTGCATATGCACTGAACAACATGATGACGTCACACAGGCCGTAACCGTGACGCATAACGGTAGACCAAAGCATAACGATGAAGTCGACAAGATCATTTGGAATGATAAAACAACTAGATCATTAATGACAGCGGAGAGAAATGATGGTTGTAGTGATGTTCCTGAGGAAATTGAAGCAGCAGCAGCAGCGAGAGAGGATATCAACATACACATTGTTCCTATTAGTATAAATTACTCCATTCCGCTTTGACATTTTAGTCCAATGACGTAGCGACTTGCAAGTCCATTGTGTGTCGCTTTGAAGAACCGTACTGGTAGTGGAGTTTGTTTCCAATAATGCTGAACTCTTGTCGTAGCGAGTACATTCGTCGAACGGAATGCAATGTAAATTCAATGCATTGGAATACCGGGACGTTTTTTTACGTTTCCTGTACTCGAGAGGTAGCTGGGCTCAACCTCACATTTGATCATCCTTGGTTCGTATTTCATCATTTAGTCCATTTTGAATTAGTGGCTGGCTCATTCGTACGACTGCTTTTATCATATTTAATGATCTAGTCCAGTGTTTCCCAAACTTTTGTGTGTGTGTGTACCACTTTAAGGGATGAGAATCTCTCACGTACCACCTAATGGTTGGGAGATATAGTAACTATAACCCCCACCCTACCACCACCATTACGTAGTAGACCAATTGACGGATTGTAAATTGTGTTGGAGTTCAAAAAATAAAAAGTGTGTCCAGTTGTTTTATTATTTATTACACTAAGTATTCAATTGAAACATTCTGAAATGACACTGTACAAATAATATTAATAAAAGAACTCTTAATAATTAAACATAAAAACCAAAGTTCAACTAACAACTTCAGTGTGAAGGGTGAGCTTGAAGATTAGAAGCCTAATTAGATTAGAAGTCTGGTTTAAGATTGCTGAGTCTCAAACGAAGACCCTTTTCCACTGTAAGGAGCCTATTCCGGTATTTCTTCTTGGGATAAACAAGTGAAGAAAATGCAGTCTCGCACAAGTACGAAGTAGTGAAAGGCAGTAAAAATCTAACTGCTTTGTCAGCTCTGTCTGCATAGTCTGCATGCCTCTCAACCCCAAAGTTCACAAAAGCCATTTTGGAAAACGTTTGCCTTCCTTCTGAATCACAATTTAATACATAAAATTGCTCCTTGTCTTTGGCCTTAAAGTCCTCCGGCAACATATCAATGCTTTTAGCCTACTTTCGAATTTTGCAAAAAATGAAAGTAGACTTATGAGATCAACACAGGGCGAAAAAAAGTGTGTCAGTCTGTGTGTGTATGTGTGTGTGTGAGTCTGTGTGAGTGTGTGTGAGTGTGTGTACTCTGAATGTCTATCCCCCCCCCTATCAATTCGAACACGGTGAACGCGAATTGAACGAAATTTGGTACAAAAGTAGCACTAGCAAAGGACACCTCAGTGTCATGTTTTATATCGCCGCCATCTTGACGGAAACGTAATGGCGGCCACACAAATGTTCAAAGCTTAAATCAAATTACGACTAACCGAATTATCCGATCTCTACCAAATTTTGCAACAACATACCTTTATGAGGGGAGCATCTTTTGACCAAACTAATAGATCATCAGCCTAATAGTTTGCGTATGGCGGCCATCTTTGTGTGAAAATCGATTCCCCCTATTAATTCGAACACATGGAACCGAATGGAACGAAATTTGGTACAGAGGTAGTACCAGGAAAGGGCACCTCAGTGTCATGTTTTATATCGCCACCATCTTGACGGAAACGTAATGGCGGCCATACAAATATTCAAAGCTTAAATCAAATTACGACTAACCTAATCATCCGATCTCTACCAAATTTTGCAACATCATACCTTTATGGAAGAAGCATCCTTTGACCAAATTAGTAGGTCATTAGCCTAATAGTTTGCGGATGGCGGCCATCACTGTGTCAAAATCGATTCCCCCTATTAATTCAAACACAGTGAAACCGAATGGAACGAAATTTGGTACAGAGGTAGCACTAGCAAAGGGCACCTCAGTGTCATGTTTTATATCGCCGCCATCTTGACGGAAACGGAATGATGGCCACCCAAATGTTAAAAGCTTAAATCAAATTACGACCATCCTAATAATTTGATCTCTACCAGATTTTGCAACAACATGCCTTTTTGTGGAAAGCATCTTATGACTGACTACAAGGTCATCAGCCCAATAGTTTGCAAATAGCGGCCATGTATGTGTGCAAATCCTCTCCCCATATCAATTCAAACACGGTGAAACCGAAAGAATGAAATTTTTTACTGAGGTAGCACTAGCAAAGGGCACCTCATATTCATGTTTAATATCCCTATAGCACGTTGTATTTCAACAAGCTACTACAACCAACATTCAATTATACTCCTTGAAAAGGACAAAGAGTTATAACAATACCCATGATTTAGGAGAAAGTAGGCTATATTTTCTTATTATGAACATCTTGTTATATTTTTAAATTTTATATTTTATATTTTTATATTTTTCGTAACATCACCGCGTACCGCCAGTGGTATGCGTACCACAGTTTGGGAAACGCTGATCTAGTCGACTTCGTCGTTACGTTACGGCGACGTCACGAAATGTACCGAGAATGCACTGAGGTGTGTGACGTCATAGTACCGCTTGGTGCATGTGTACTGAGTTCATTGGTGAGTTCTGGCGTTACGAGACGGCAACGACACGGCGAGCGTGACGTCATCCAGCCAGCTCCCTCCTTTCACCGCGCGCTCCAGCTCCCTCATGACTTGTAACTTTCTAGCGTTCTGATTGTTTTATCCTTTTAAATGATCTTGTCGACTTCGTCGTTACGCTGAGGTCTAGCGTTACCTTACGGCGACGGGACGAAATGTACCGAGAATGCTCTGAGGTGTGTGACTTCATAGTACCGCTTGAGCTGCCTCCTTTCCCCGCGCACTCCGGTGAGAGTGACGTCATCCAGGCAGCTACCTTCTTTGACCTTGGTTTGCACTTGCTAATGGAGTTTGTGTTCACGCAGTTAGCTGCATGATCAAGAGGCATTCACCCAGCATTTTTCAGCATTTGAAGCATTTATAGCATTTAAAATGATATAAAGTCTAGTCTTTCAGACTGACTGTCTCTTCTTTTGGGCCAGTTATTTGTTTACCCAACCCCACTTAGACTTCCGTTCCCCTGTAAACATAGAGGCCGCATGAGCAATTATTTCCCCCCTCCTCTTGTAACCCAAAGCTAAAAATTATCCACTCTAGCACACTGCCAAAAGACACTAGTGGATAGATCTCCTCGTAATCCTAAGGCATGTTTAAGGTAAAGGAGAAAGAATACACGGTCTATGAATTACATATTTTACGGTTGTTAATTTTTCTGGTGTAAGAGGCTCAGTTGTCAGATTATTTTAAATAATTCTCAGACATTGCTCCGGGTATGCTTTCTTGGTGTTCTTAACTTGAACCTCTATCATCGGAACCTTCTGGGAGACTCCCTTCAATCTCATCCAATACAAAGCCATGAACCGATTGAGCAAAGACTGAAGTCCAGAAATAGAACATCCAACGCACTTACAATCAATCATCATCTATGGAAAAGCAAGGTTACACTTGAAGAAAGTTAATTTCCCTTTATCTTTGGTTGGAAAAGAGTATCTGAAACTTTTTCCACATGGCATGATAAGGGACGGCTAATATCGAAGTCTCAAAATAAGCTGATAACAGGAGTAGGCTGGTCCGGGGTTCATCTGTCAAGATGGGGCTACGCTATAGAAGATAGTTGTTTAGATTGTGGATAAGAACAAACTGTTAAACATATGATCTAATATTAACTTTTTCCAACATCATGCATGGAAAATGACCTCCATCAGCACTGACAGTGATCATGTTTTGGCCAGATGTTAATAAATCTTGTAACTGTTTAAATGAGCATGTGTGTTTCTGACCCCATATTAATAATTTATTACTGTTACACAGTAATTATTTTAAACTATTTGACTGTAAAATTATCTCCTTTTGTTCCAGGTAAGCTGGCTCCCCTGATATATGCAGTTTCCTTGGGCCTCTATGGCAGGTAATGTGCTCCATACTGTGATGGACTAAATGCTATTCACATAAATTAATATGGATGTGATTTGGCGAACTTATATTTAATTTATCCAAATTTGAAATGGAACACGTGATATCAATCCTCAACCTTGCTCATTACGAAATGTAATCTATACTCCATGAAAGAAAATGAAAATCCACAGCTTGCTTCCAGTCAACCGACCGGGTCAGGGAATGCAATGAATGAAGCCCCCATCTAGCGGCGAGGATATGAACTGTGCCGGCTGCCGAGGCCTGTCGCACTCCCCTGGGGCAATGATTAAATGAATGACAGATGAAATGAAATGATAGTGGAGAGTTTCTCTGGAATGAAATTTGTAACAGGGAAAACCGGAGTACCCGGAGAAAAACCTGTCTGCCTCCGCTTTGTCCAGCGCAAATCTCACATGGAGTGATCGGGATTTGAACCACGGACCCAGCGGTGAGAGGCCGACATGCTGCCGCCTAAGCCACGGAGGCTTACTCAATGAAAGAGTAATTTTAATCTGATACAGTATGTCAATATGCTAGATGCATGTCCTATTAAAATGGCTTTCAGATTAATAATTCATAGCCACAAAATTTACTGATTTGAAAAGCTGTAGAATGTAATACACCAACTACCTCGTGGTGTAGGGGCTATCAATCTTGGCTCTCAACGCCCAGGATTGATTCCTGGCTCTGTCCAGAAATTGTATTCTAGTAAGCACGGGCTGGAATGTAGTACATCCAGTGTTGTGAGGAAAACTGAGAAGGTTTGACTACCGCCTGAGCTGTTCTAAAATTTGTTCTCTGAGGTTATTTATTTCTACTGTAGGCAAATGCCTGGATGGTTCTTAACTTAAGGTTACAGCTGCCTCCGTTCCAATCCTAGCTTAAATCTCAATTTCGCATACTACTGCAGTCACCAAAAATCCCAAACACACTCAAATACACGGGGCTGAATCCATCAAAATGTCCAAACCTCAAAATGAAACTATAAACATCAACAGTTCTATAGACCACTGATTACCGGGAATAGGTTGTATCTCTGTATAATTGTCTATGTTTAGTTCTTAACCAAAAGTTTTGGAATATAATCGTTTGATATCGAATATAGATTTATGTTCGACCCTGACTATTATATGTCAGAAATCTGTACTATAATTAGGCTCATTATAACACTATTGTTCATTATGAAACAGTTTCTCCCACCAAACAGAGCTCAAGAAACAGTTGTTTGACCAGTTAGATAATTAGATGCGCTGAGTTCCACGGCTTTCTAATTTAAATCTCACTGCCTGGCCTAGTGTCATAGTAGGGTAATCGAGGAGGCCATGGTCAAATACAAGGCATTCTCTGCGTCTCATGCGCTCTGTTCGGTACATAAAACTGGCAAAATCTCGACAGATATTTATGAATATTAACTTATGTTCGAACATAAAATAATTATAATAATTATCGTCGAACATAAACAGTCGTATGCAACTCGCCAATAATGGTAATTAAAACACGAGTATGTATATAAAACGAGCGTATGCGAGTTTTACAATTTCCATACGAGGCTCGCTGCATAATGTACTATTATATATTAGGAAGTCATTTTCGAAAGCCTTTGTTTGGAGCGTCGCACTCTATGGAAATGAGACTTGGGCTGTTGAAGCAGCCGAAAAGAGGAGAATACAAGCGTTTGAAATGTGGTGTTACAGGAGAATGATGAAGATCAGATGGGTAGAAAGGGTTGCATATGAAGAGGTATTAATACGAGTGGGAGAGGAGAGATATTTCTGGAGACTGCTAATGAAGAGAAGAGTTAGGTTGGTAGGACACATACTACAGTAAGACAACCAGAAATAGCAAGCTTAGTTATGGATGGAAGTGTTTAGGATAAGAACTGTAAGGGCAGACCAAGGTTACGATATGTTAAACAGATTGCCTCAGATGTAGGGTGTGTTAGCTATGCAGAGGTGAAACGATTAGCTCAGGACAGGGAAGCATGGAGGGCTGCATGAAACCAGTCGAAAGACTGAAGACTCAAACAACAACAATTTATTACCAACTTTCATGCTTCAACTGTAAGAAAGAAAAACTATAATACAAGCACATAACATTTTGCAAGTAGGAGATACTAAATAACTCCACATTACATAATGGCTCAGCCATTACTGACATTTCAATAACTTGACAGAAAGCTTGTAAATTGATGTACATGTATATCGAAAAACAGCGGGTTATCATATGAATGCAATGTAGGGAACTTTGATAATTCGGGCCTGAATAGCTGTTTAGATTTACGAGGGGCGTTTTTTAAGTAATACCCGTTGTGATATTACGCCGTCGCAGTACTGCGGTCGGCATTCCGTGCAGGTGCGCTGTGTACCTGCATCTATTGGCAAGGTTGAGACGCCATTACGGCAACAGCCGCCCATGTGTGGGTGTGTTGACAAGCTTTTGAAATGGTATCGCCGATCACGGGTCCTGCCGACTCGTAGAAAAAAGAGAAAACTCACCTGTGAGATATGCCGCCATTTGGCCAACACTGTCAGGCAAATTGCGTGCTTACTCAGGAGATCTCCGCATGTTTAGGAGTTATACGCAATTTTCCTGACAGTGGTGGCCAAATGTCGGGGAGTTTCTCTATTTTCTACGAGTCGGCTGGACCCGTGATCGGCGATGCCATTTCAAAAGCTTGTCAACACACCCACACAAGGGCGACTGTTGCCGTAATGGCGTCTCAGCCTTGCCAATAGATGCAGGTACACAGCGCACCTGCACGGAATGCCGACCGCAGTGCTGCCACGGCGTAATATCGCAACGGGTATTACATAAAAAACGCCCCTCGTATATAAACAATTATAGGGGAAATAAGTAAGAAGGTTGCTGGTCTCCAGGTTAGATGTGATATTATCCAGTCCATTACGTTTATTATCCCTGATGACGTATGTTTTAATGCGAGAAAGATTTGATAAGAGTAGAAAGTTATGCTTCATATTTCTTTCCACAACGATGGCCACTCCTCTAGGGCGATGCGATCACATCTATAAATATTACGCTATGACCCGGTCGTGAGGTGTAACCTATGTTTCCGTGATACACGCAATGTCGAAGAGAAATAGTAAGACCCCCTTAAAAGTTTCATTTTCCCAGGTAACTTTCTAGAGAGCAGTGATCCCGACAAGAAATACTCGACAAAGTTACACAAACAAGATGAATGGTGATTGATAAGTATTGTTGTCAAAACACGGAGCTCATCAGTTCCTCGCATTTTTTCTTTTGTAAAAATTATTTTAGCTCTCGGTCTTGCCAGTAATGTAGCTTATTTCAGTTTGTGATTATATAGAAGAACTAGCAGAAGTACCCATTCTTCGAACGGTCTTCGGAATTAATAACCAGACGTTATCAATTGAGCTACTGTTGCAATGGTTAGGGGCTTGGAACCTGTTTGTCGACAAAGAAAAATGATTAGTTAAAATGTGCTCTCAAACTAAATTTACCTAACGTGTTCTTCCTGACGTGAAAATAACATTGAAAACCTCGTAGCCGAATCACAATACACGTCACATAAAAACTGACCCTCACTGTTGTGTCAAGTTCGCATCCAGAGGAAGAGCCCTTTTATAAATTATAAAGGCTTGTGGTGCATAAAAATTCAGGATTTTTAGCCTCCAATGGCCCAAATTCCTAAAAGTAGTAAAAAATAGTCTACTATTTCAAATCAGGATTTTTTTAAATAATGTTGCTGTTTGGAGATATAATAGACGTTCTCTACGACATATCGCACGTGTAAGTCGTGTGAAACACCTGGGATACCTCTTGAACCCCTTAAGCACATTGATGAATTTTACAGTTTTAGTTGGTTCCGTGATAACATTTTAGCCATTTGCAAACTTTCACAGAAATGTAATAAATGGAGTGGCATTACTTCTTGCAGAAATAGATGGAAAGTTGGATGTCACCTCTTGAGATACTGATGTCATGGTTACTGGCTTGCTTTCCTTCATTAGTTTATTAAATGAAATTAGTTTTCTGGAAATATAAATGAAACTGTTGGTTTTACAGCCTTGAAATGTAGTTTTTGGGGACCCTTTACGGTTGTTTAGGGACCCCGAGTTTTGTTTCTGACACCAAGGGGTTGAAAATGAGCCTTATCTCGTCGTTGTACGTCATAATAATGTTAATAATTATAATTATAATAATATAACAATATAGGGATCGGGATATAATAGACCTTCCGTACCATACCCGCACGTGTAAATCGCTTGAACAAATTCTAGAGTAGGCTACCCCTTGACCCCTTAAGCGCATTATATGTATTGATGAATATTTCAGCTTAATTTGGATCCGTTATAACCTTATAGCCAGTAAAACTCAGGATTTTTAGCCTCCAATGGCCCAAATTCCTAAAAGCAGCAATAAATAGTCTACTATTTCAAATCAGGAATTTTTGAAAATAATGTTGCCGTTTGGAGATATAATAGACGTTCTGTACGACATATCGCACGTGTAAGTCGTGTGAAACACCTGGGGTACTCCTTGAACCCCTTTTACAGTTTTAGTTGGTTTCGTGATAACCTTATAGCCAATAAAATTCAGGATTTTTAGCCTCCAATGGCCCAAATTCCTAAAAGCAGCGAAAAATAGTCTACTATTTCAAATGAGGAATTTTTGAAAATAATGTTGCTGTTTGGAGATATAATAGACGTTCTGTACGACATATCGCACGTGTAAGTCGTGTGAAAGACCTGCGGTACTCCTTGAACCCCTTAAACGCATTGAAGAATTTACAGTTTTAGGGCTTCCATTCCTTCATTAGTTTATAAAATGAAATTAGTTTTCTGGAAATATCAATGAAACTGTTGGTTTTAGAGCCTTGAAATGTAGTTTTTGGGGACCCTTTACGGCTCTATAGGGGCTCCGAGTTTTGTTTCTGACACCAAGGGGTTAAAAATGAGTTTTGTCTCGTCGTTGTACGCCATAATAATGATAATAATTATAATAATAATAATATAACAATATAGGGATAGGGATATAATAGACCTTCCGTACCTTACCCGCACGTGTAAATAGCTTGAACAAATTCTAGAGTATCCCTTGACACATTAAGCGCATTATATGTGTTGATGAATATTTCAGCTTAATTTGGATCCGTTATAACCTTATAGCCAATGCAAACCTTCACAGTACCGTAATGTAATGAATGGAATTGCATTGCGTCTTACAGAAATAGATGGACCTTTGAGATTCCGTTGCCATGGTTACCGGCTTCCATCTATATATTTAAAACACTAAGCTGTTTTTTGTACACACGAGATTGTGAAAACGACTTAACCGATTGGCTTCGTAAATCATTCTAACGAAAGCTCTTAGCATGCAGATTTGCAGGGTGTCTTTCAAATAAACAAATATGTTATCATATATTTTTAAATTTATAAACAAAACTGCAAAATTATTGGATCAAGCGCATGCGCAGAATCACCTTGGTTAATGACAGACATGGCGGATGTCCACCGCGTTTTAATGTAATAGTTATTTATAAGAATTATAATAAAGGAGGGGAATATTGAATATGAAGTTTCCACGATATAAACAGGAATAGAATATTATAAAAGACGGGAAATATAGAAGAACTTATACTGACTGTTGAGTGTGAATGTTGCTTAAGTACCTTAATATTGCGCCACGTCTCCAGTGATTCGGTAGCTCAGGTGGCAGCGCTGAAGTCTTAGTTTGCGCATCTCCCTATGGAAGCAGTTCGAATCCCACCTCCGCCACATATTTTTTTTCCCAATTATTCTTTCTGGCTATTGGTAATACATTGTCTTAACATATTTTACCATTATTATTCCCGTAAAGTAAGGAATTCTCCACGATTTACGTTCCCATACACTTTTAAATGATTAAATAAAATATGGCCACAATCGCTTTCGCCATGAGAGACAATTGACGAACATAATTCATTTGATGGACTCAGACATCGTGGTCACTCATCCCCGTCTACTTAAGTGTGTGTGTGTGTGTGTGTGTGAGAAATTTTCTCTGATAACCTGTGTTATTGTGATGGCTGTACTGATGTGTGCATTTGTAATTAAAGTGGGGAATGGGAAATTGACGACCGAGGCTGTAAGTTAGGAACTATCCCGGTATTTACCTGCAGTGGAAGTGGCAAACCACGGAAAAGCACATCCTAGATTGTTGAGATGGGAATCGAACCTTGCCCTTCTTAGTTTTGCCTCAAGAGTGCGCCCCGTTCCAACCCTCAGACCAGAATTACATTTCTAGAGAAATGGCGGATAAAGGATCCTCCGTATCGTAGTGTGATCTTTGTTTTTGAGAATTAAAAAGAGGGGATTGAAGAACTTCAACAGGCGTTTGAGTTCGTTTGTTGTTTAAGTAACTTAATATTGCTTTGGAAGTCTGTTGACTGGGTGGCTCAGGGGTAACATTGCGGACCCAGGAATGAATTTAGCATAGTCGAAGGAGTTCACATCTCACCTCAGACATGTATTTCTATTTCCTAATTATTCTTTCTGGCTATTGGTAATTCATTGTCTTAACATATTTTACTTTTATTATTCCCGTACAGTAAGGAATTCTCCTCGATTTGCATTGCCATATACTTTTAAATTATTAAATAAAAGATGGCCACAATCGCTTTCGCCATGAGAGACAATTGACGAATATAATTCATTTGATGGACTCAGACATCGTGGTCACTCAGGCCCGTCTACTTTGGTGTGTGTGTAAATTTTTCTATGATAACCTGTGTTATTGTGATACCTTTACTGATGTGTGCATTTGTAATTCATGTGGGGAATGGAGAATTGACGACCGAGGCTTTAAGTTAGGAACTATCCCGGTATTTACCTTCAGTGGACGTGGCAAACCACGGAAAACCGCATCCCAGATTGTTGAAATAGGAATCTAACCTTGCTCTCCTTAGTTTTGCCTCAAGAGTGCACCCCGTACCAGTCCTCAGACCAGAATTAAATTTCTTGGCAAACCAGGGTTCGAACCCGGAATCCGGGGCGATAGCTCAGAATTTAGCCTTAAGATTTGGCTTCCCTGTGTTTATACGATTTTTGACAAGCACTGAACATATAGTCTAACCCTTAAACTCTCCATTACGGTGGCTGTCGAAGTGAGTCTATGCTCATTCCAGTAGTTGGCGAAGTATGCTCCCTTGCTTAATTTACTGTCATGGAAATGCAAAGGATTGTACCTACAACAGGTGATGGAAATTGCTTATTTAAAGCAGTTTCGTACTGTTTATTCCAAAATGCAGAACGTCATCCTGAGCTGCGTCTGCAAGCAAATTGCAAAAATTGTTGTTGGCATGAATAATTATAGGGATTTTATTATTGGCGATCAGTATCATCGCATTCTCATCAGCAACAAACTTGAGAATGAAAGTATCTGAACTTCACTGTATAAATGAATATTATTGTTTAATGATTATTTGTTTAGAGTACATAACAATGACTCTAACCACGCTGTTGATTTTGGCAATGGAAGTATTATGTGCCATTTAATATTTGGCGGCTGCGTTGATGCAGGCCACTATAGTGTTATTGAATATGACGCTAATTTGGAGAAAAATGCTACAATAAATATATCCATTTGACGAAAAAGAACATTAGCCACAAAAAAGTGGAAAATCGAAGAAAAATACGAAGCCACTTTTAAAATCCAATATAAATATGCCATTTCAGAAACAATTCCAGATATTATGCCGTACAGTGTAGGATCCTTGACGAACAAATGTAAACATTGTTCTGCACTGTATTTCTGTAGCGAGAAGTCTACGCTTGGTTACTTTGACCTTTGGTGTTGTAATGGCAAAATTGATCTGACTAAATATAAAATATTTGACAGACTGCAACAATTTTTCACTGGAAATGATACCTCAAGGAATTTAGGAGAGAATAATCGGCAGTACAACAAATGCTATGTCCTTGGTTTCATTTGGTGCCAATGTCACTGTGCCACATGCATACGGTCCATATTGTTTTAAAATGTATGGAATTGCACATCATCGCATTTCTTCGATAATGCATATTCCAAAATTATAAGCGACGGTTCTTGCGGCCAGTTGTATATATTAGACTCCTCAAAATTCTTGAATTCCTTGGAATTAAGGGATTTGCTTCCACATACTCCAAACGATTGACCCATAGTTATGCTCCTTAGAAAACTGAAGTTTCCTAAGGGCTCATAAATACTACCATATTAATTATAAGAAATGTGTACGAAAATTGCTTGAATTTGGAAATAATAAGTGCAGTTAAAATCAGGCGGATGATCTAACCCTTCGATTTGATTCCATATTAATTATAAGAAATATGCATGAAAATGCTTGGATTTGGAAATAAGTGCAGTTAAAATTAGGCAGAGAGGTCTAATCCTTCGACTTGATTTAACACCATAGGATAAACCAATCAATTTCTTTTAAGAGGCAACATTTTCCGATTCGCTTGGCATACTTTATCACAATCAATAAAGCTCAATGGGGAACTCTGGAATCTTTTGACGCTCTTAAAGTATCAATAGCGCCAAAAAATAATTGTACAAAGAACGTACACTGAAGAAAATGGAAATTGTAACATCCAGAAGGAGTGGTGCTACATTGCTGCAATTGAACATGCAGGACGAGTGTTCGGTTGTGATTCCATGATTACACTTTCAGGGCAATCTGACCGCAAGTTTAGACAACAATCAATACTGGATGTGCCCACCACGAGCTGCAATACATTGATGAATTCGGCGAGGCATGGAGTCAATAAGGCCCTGGATCGCTTTCTGAGGAATTGTGGCCCATGCTTGCTGCACTGTACGGGTCAGTTATTCCAGAGTTGTGGGTGGCTGAGGACGGTTGGCCAGTTGTCGACCCATCATGTCCCACACATGCTCAATAGGGCTGAGGTCCGGGGATCTGGAGGGCCATTCTAAGGTTGTGATGTCTGGAGATGCGTGCAGTGTGAACCCGGGCATTGTCCTGCTGAAACATCCCATTACCAATGTTCGCCATCATAGGGACAACCACTGGATTGAGTACCCTATCAACATACTGTCGAGCAGTCATAGTGCCCTCAACAGGCACTAATTGTGATTTCACATTAACGCCAAGAGCTCCCCAGACCATAATGCTTGGTGTTGGCCCCGTGTGCCTCTCGACAATAAGGTCTGGGCGGCTCCTCTTCCCGGTATGTCGGTGCACACGATTCTGGCGATCACTGCGGGCAAGACAGAAGCGCGATTCATCACTAAAGACGACCCTATGCCATTCGTCGACCCACGTCGATCGTTCTCGACACCAGGCCAGCCTTACACGTCGCTGTTGTGGGGTCAATGGAACACCTTCTGCAGGGACACGGGATCGTAAGCCAGCTGCACGCAGGCGATTACCAACTGTTAGTTGTGTAACGTGGGGTGCCACAGCTGCTCGAATTTGCGCTGTTGTTGCATGGGGTTCCATCCGGGCCATCCGAATGATGCGGCGATCCTCTCTCACAGTTGTCTGTCGCTGTGGGCCTGTGCCAGGTCTACGAGTGTGGGTACCTTTATTTGACCACTGCTGCCATACACGTTGTACCGTAGATGCCTGTCGGCCAACACGTGCAGCGCCAGTGCTTAGCGATAATCCAGCCTCACACAGCCCAATTATCCGACCCTTCTCAATCGGCGACAGTTGTTGATAGCGTGCTCTTCTCTGTCGTCGAGGCATGTTTGACGGGGAACACTTCACTGCACAGACTGCAAGTCAACTACGCTACACCGGTGTCCGTATACTGGAGTTGAATCCTCCGCGACCAATCACGTGGGGAGACCTGTAGCAACAATCCAATGGGTCTGAAACTTTGATCGTTTACATACCTACAAGGCATCGTTCCATATCTTGAAAATCAACACAAACGACCAATGCCTTCATGGTGTTGCAATTTCCATTTTCTTCAGTGTATATAAGAAAATTCTTCAGTAAATATTTTCTTATTGACCGTCATGTATTGACGGGTTTCAACTAGTTCTTTCATTAATTTATCAAGTGAAATTAGTTATCTGGGAATATCTCAAAAACTGTTGGTTTTAGGGCCTTACAATGTGGTTTTCTTCGTTTCACACATTGAGGGGCTGAAAATGAGCTTTGACTCACCCTTCTACGCCTATTTCACCATGTATATTAAGGGGATACTTCCCCTTTTATGAGAGGTACGGAGAAGAGTTACATCAATGATTAATGTCGTGCCTCTGATGGATATCAGTATCAAATTTTACGTTGATCCACCCAGCCGTTCTCGAGTTTTAAGGACACAAAACATTGTCCACAGACAGACAGACGGATAGACAGACAGTCAGACAGACAGACAAAAATTTTATTTTTGCGCGCATCCGTCATAAAACAGTCTGAAACGCGCAAATATCGCAAATTTCCGTGGAACAATATTATTAGGGGCAGCTGATTCGCCTGATATACAGGATGTTTCAGAAGGAATAGTAAATATTTTAGGAGGTGGTAGTACAGATGAATTGCAATAAAAAATCCATATAACATGTGTCCCATTATTATTGCGTACAGAGATACAGCTGGTTGTATTTAACCCAAATAAATGTAACACCAAGGCAAATGGGGACGCTCAAAGTTGATTTTCAAAAATTCCACCACCAACTTCAATGCTTTTTGCACTTCTCTTGTTAACATCCCATATAGCTCTTCGGAGGGCGTCTTGGCGTTCTTTGATGAGGGCTGCACTATGCATAATACGAATGACCAACTCTGCTCTTGTGATAACTTTTTCCTTGTAGACTTCGCCTTTCAACCATCCCCTAATGCAAAAGTCCATAGGGGTAAGGTCCGGGGACCTTGGTGGCCAAAATCGTGCCCATATTAACTGGTGTACTAACACAGGAAACGACAACTGCCCTGGGTACATACCAACATCTGTATCTCTGTATGCAATACAAATGGGGCACATGTTATATGGAATTAGTTATTGCAATTCATCTATACTACCACCTCCTAAAATATTTACTATTCCTCCTGAAATACCCTGTATTGTTACGGACTATTGAAGAATAAGAAGAAAACTAAAGGGTGACATGTTTCGCAAGACAAATAGCAAGACAAATAGCAAGACCAACATCCAGACACTGCCTCTACCCTCGAAATACAAAATACAAGAAAACCCGGCAAAGAACTTAGTAAGTGTGGTTATTATTACTGATAAATAAGGACCAGAATTTAATGCAAAATCATATTTTTGCATATCATTCGGGGTCAATAATCCAGATGTTAGGGCCCTTAAAGCAACAATTATCAACATTATCATCATCGACAACATGATCATCATATTCTTGAACATGATCTTCAAAATTATCATCATCATTAACATTATCATCATCAGCAGCAGCATTATCATCATCATCATCATTATCAACATTATTATCATCATCATCATTATCATCGTAAACATTATAATCAACTTCATTACCATCATAATCAACATCATTATCATTATCATCATTGTCAATAACATCATCATCAACAACATTTTCATAATCAAAAATATTTTGAACATCATCATCAACATCGTTATCATCAATATCATCACCATCATCATCATCATCATCATCATCAAGAACAGCATGATCATCATCATAATCAACATTATCATTATCATTATCATCATCAACATTATTATCATCATTATCATCATCTAAATTTTCCAGTGTAGGCTTACATTGACTCAACGACTTGTTCATTTTTTAATTATTTTTTTCGTAATTTGTGTTTATTTTTATAATAATTAGTTTTATTCAATTTTTATTTTTTTATTTTTCGGTCTTTCAAATTTAGGTATCAACCTCTAAATTTTAAATTCCATTCCAAATTTGTATACTTTAATTCTTAAGAGGGGCAGATGACCTCGTGGTTCCGCCCCTTAAAACAACAATAACCAACTAAATAATATCACCATCATCATCATATTCATCATAATCATCTTCATTATCATCAATATCACCTCAATCTTTGCGGTCGTTAAAAGCCATTTCTTGGAGCCATGTATTGTATAGTCTATGCTTGAAATTAGAACATAATTTTATGGTTACGACGTATTGTGTTGAACACTTGCTTTATGAACATCAAGCACTCGAAAGCAGGCCTGCGGGTCACTGATCCATCCACGTGTTAGTCGAGCGATTGCTGGGCCTTGTTGTGCACAGCAGCAGAGAAATAGGAAAAACTGTATTATATTGTGGATGTTTGCTCGGCCTGCCCACAGAGTCTCGAATAGGATTACGCTAAGCTCGCCGCATTGTATGACTTGGCGTGTGCACCCTATGAAGAACCCTTGTGTGTTCGCAATATCTTTTCTTCCCTTTATTTCTTGTACTCATAATAAAGTGTAGGGTTTGCGACACAGATAAGGCGTACACTCTTATGTCAGTAGGCAGACGCTTATAGCCAGTAGACACGACAGTCCCTGCCTGACAGCAGGTATAATTGTATTTCCGGAGGGGACACTGCGGTTCGCTACCGCCTACAGCCGTTATCAAGACCTGAAGAAAAGCTCACCCGACATGCAACAGGATTCGTTCATCGATAATAATCCACTTCTTATTCTCTAGAGAAATGAACTGCACAGACAAGAATTCTGGCCACCAGGTGTCTGAAGAGTTGATTTGAATAGAGTCAAAACTGGGGCAGAGCAGAGCGCGTTAAATTGCTCACCATGACCACGATGAGGAGCTGCAGCAAGTCTGGAGATCATAGGTTCCAATTCCGGAACTGACAGCGGCTACACAGAGTGTTGTTTTCTTCAGTGTTTTTCACACTCTCTCCAGGAATATGACGGGATAGTACCTTAATTCAAGTGCTGGGGTCACACCATCAGCAGCTTCGGTGGCGTAGTTGGTAGCGTGCTGAGCTTCTATGCCCAAGGTCGTGGGTTCAAACCTGGCCGAAGTCGTCGGATTTTTAAGAGCGTAAAATATCCCTACTATGCCTCCCTTCGGAGGGGACGTAAAGTCAGTGGTCTCATGTCATAGATTTATGGCATGAAAAAGAACCTTCCAATAACTATACTTGTGTGAAGCCAAAATTTGTAGGTTAGAATTTTTAACGCTCTATTATTTCCAAAATTCGCCGCCAGGTGCTGACTGAGATGCCATCTAGTAGCCAAGTCCGCAAACTAGGTGTCGTGGACAGTAGCATTTGGTAGCAAAAGTAGGAACTACAGTACTTGAAATTATTGTCTGCATTCATTACTTGAATTAAAAAACAGATAACACACACTAATACAGCCATCACAATTAACACGGTTATCAAACAGATTATACACACACCCAAAGTACACAGGGCTACATGACCGCGTTGTCACAGCCCCTAAACTAAGGAACCAACCAACCTACCCCATCAACGACCCTAATAATGATGGGTACGTTGTTATTGCTGGTTTATTTATGGGCTTGGCAACATCGTGGTAATGTAGCCCCACGTACTTGAGAGTGAGTGGAATTTGTCTGATAACCTGTCTCATTGTGTTTGCTGTATAAGTGTGTTTATGTGTCATTCAAGTGAAGATTAGGAAAGAGACGGTCCTGGTCTTGACTTATAAAACATCCGGGCATTTGTGTGGAGTAGAACGGGAAAACCACGGAAAACCACTTCCAAGATGGCTGAGGTGGGATTGGAAACCATTTCCTCTCAGTTTTGACTCACGTGGCTGAGAGTTACGGCTACACATGTATACGGTCACCACTGAAACACAGGTTATCAGACAAATTCAAAACGAGGCTGATGTCGAAAGATGTCCCAGTCCTTCAATACTATTTAACAACAAATGAATTAGTTCTCCAGACGGAAAAAATATGACTTGGCTTTGTATAAGTTGTTGAGGGGATTCAGACATTTTGGCAATTGAGCCCCGCGTACTTGAATGTGTGTGTGTGGGTGGGTGTGGCTGTGTGTGTGTTCAGAAGTAACAGTTTCTGACGTAGGTTTCTCCCATGCTAGTCAAACCCTTTCAGTACGTCTACAATTGGTAGACCCACATGTGACACGCTACGACCTGTGTTCATGAAACAATGAACAGCGGCAGGGTCCCCATGACCAGAGAACACTCGCACCACCGGCCCGTGTTGATTATTATTCATAAACATTCTATCGCAGCCCAGGCACAACGGTTATAAAATCCAGTAACCAATGGCGGGCGATCATGAATGTGAATGGAGTTAGGAAGACAGTTGATTCCTATTCCTCCTCCTGTCAAAGCGACAGCAATTTTAAATAAGTAGTTCCCTGAAGAACTATACAGCCTATTTTCATACATCCTACTTATGTTAATTGCCTCTATCTACATACAAAATTTCAGTTTGATTGCTGTATTAGATTCGTAGATATTGAGAACCGACTAAATATTTTGGATGGTCGCCATGATGGATTGTTAAATGTATAGGCCATAGAGTCATGAACCATTAAAGGAAAATTATTGCGTAGGTTCATTATTCAAACTTTCACATCGATCGCATGATTAGGACACAAGAAATAAAAACTTAATTTTAAAATTGGCAAAGCCACCACCTTGAGGTTATGTAAACAATTGAACTAAATTAGATACCAGTGTATTACAATGTGCATAAACATTTCTTGTGCCAGATTTCATTGTGGTTGGAACATTAAATCGCGAGAAAGGTCTATTTTAAATTTTCAAATTTGCTTGGCCACCATGTTCGTTTTGTAATTAACCGGTTTTTGAAAGACTTATAGATGAACTTTCAGTAATGCCCTTTATCTCCGTACAAAATTTCAGGGTGATGCCGCTAATAGTTTCACAGATATAGAATGCCGGTGAAATATTTCGCACATCCGCCATCTTGTGGTTATGTAAACAATTGAACCAAGTTAGATGTCGGTACATTACAATGTGTTTAAACATATACTGTGCCAAGTTTTATAGCGTTTGGTTGGTTAAATCGCGAGAAACGTCTATTTAAAAGTCGCGAATTCGCGTGGCCGCCATGTTGGTTTTGTAATTAGCATTTTTCAAAAGTCACATTGGTGAATTTCTAGTAGTTCCCTTTATCAGCGTAAAAATTTCCAGGGTGATATCGGGAAAGGTTTCGGAGATATTGAATTCTGGTGAAATATTTCGCACAGCCGTCATGTTGGATTGGTGAGACGTAACAAAATTTGAAGGGCACGGTCGGGGTCATCAGGAATAGTGCTATGAACTTACCGAGTTTCATTGAAATCGCTCCAGCCGTTTAGAAGTTATTAGGGGACACACACACACTCCTCAAACACACACACACACACGGACAAAAGGTGATCTCATAAGCCTATTTTTTCAAAATTGAAAATAGGCTAAAAATGCGAGTAAAGAACCAAGCGATTTTATGCAGTACTTCTGGAACTGCTTTCAGGCCGGAAGTGATTTGGAATTTGGGTTTTTAAATTTGATAGAGCTTTCTAAGACTCAAAATTTGAAATATTTCCGGGTCTCTTATACCTTCAACGTTTCGAACAATTGAGGAAATTGCTAAATTTCACGATTTTGCTACTTTGTCTGGTAGGATTTGTTTTCAATATTAAAACATTCACTGTCGAGTAGGACACAATGTAGCTGAGGCCACACGAGAGATATTATTCTTCTTTCTTCGTTAGGGTCTTCTGAGGACCACGAACCAATTTCAATGTTTAGTCCTTTATTGTTTTTTCTTCTTCCTCCAGTGCTCTTTCATCTTTTCGCTGTGTGTCTTCTTTCCCTCTTCCGACCAATTTGAGCCTGTTTTCTTATATTGCCTTCCTTGGAGTTCTTCCATTCCCAATACCATTTTTTTTTTGGTGAAAATGTCTCTCTCTAGTGCATGATCTTCTCTTACATTGTTTCTTTCTAAATCTTTCTTTACTTCTTGAAACCAGGCCGTTGTCGATTTCTTTCTTCTAAGATATTTAAAATCTGCTTGGTTAACCAGCTATCATTCATTCTATATAAATGTCCGAAAAATAACAATCGCCTCTTCTTTATTGTCTCCGTTATGTTTTCAATGTTCCGATATATTTCTTCGTTGTTATTATAATTATTATTTTCGTACTATTATAATTATTATATGGTCTCTGCTAACTGGTGTAGATCTTTGACTTGGAACTACTTAAGGCGATTTGTGTTGAATCACCAGATATCATGCAAGCTGACACCGTACTATTCAGTGGATTGTTATCACTCATCAGAATTCAGACTTCTTCGGCAGAGAATCAAACCCGTGAACTTGAAACCGTGAAGTGATCACTCAACAACTGAGCCACCATTGAAATCCCTACTCTGTACGACTGATCTTTTGTCGTGGATTTACGACGATCGGATATTTCTATCTTAATGCGTTAACACTACCTGCCTCACCACCTCGTAATTGCTGCGCCTAGGGTGAATATAATTACTGCATGTATCTTACAAAGTGCTTCACTCAGCTGCAACAAGCCCTCAGGCGAGCTCACGTGTAGGCTGTTCTGTTTTGTGTGTTAAATTTATATAAGGTTTTTGGTGAACCGCTTCAAAAGAATTCAAATGTATTCATACTTGATAATGAAGTCGGCTGTTGTATCGCATTCAGACAGTCTACGCTCTGACGGGCCGTGTTGTTTGACGAGAGAGAGAGAGAGAGAGGGAGGTAAAAAGAGATGAACGAAGGCAAATGAGGTTTTTATTTTTCTTTCTTTCTGTTGAATGGACTGCAGAGCCCCTACACAATGTAAGGATGCAAAATGTTTCTTTAAATATAAAAGAGTTGTAACACGTCATCGTGACCTCAACATTGCTTGTGTAAAAAGGAAGGAAGTAGCTAATATAAGAGCTGGTCATGAAACTCGAATCGCGTCTTTTCAAAGGAATATGTTCAGTAGTAATGCAGCCATTGCAACCTTCATCAACGGGCACTTAAAAAGTAGAATTATTATACCTTCCGTTCTAAATCTCGGATTGCCAGAATTCGGAATTTTTGATTGATTGCTTGATTGATTGATTGATTGTATTTCCATGACTACAATTAGAGCTTAAGAACTCTTTCACAGTAGTGCCCAACACACAATAACATTTGGGCTTATAAACATAGTAGCAAATACCAAGAAGTAAGAAACACACAACACATTAAAATTACAATCATATGTTACAGTATATCCTATCATATTGTAAGCAACCAGTTCAATTTGTATAAAATTATAAAATACTTTGCCTAAAACATTCCCAAAATAAGTAATAAAAATCTACTGTAGCAATGATACTGAAAATGGGAAAAAGATATACAAAAGAGTGCATATAGACCTATTATAACAGCCTGGAAAACAAACACCATATACATATTGTCCTGATGTTATACTGTGATTCAAACTGATAGCAAACAAGTAGTTCCGTGAAGAACTATACAGCCTACCTTCATATACCCTACTTATGTTAATTGCCTCTAACTACATACAAAATTTCAGTTTGATTGCTGTAATAGATTCGTAGATATTGAGAACCGACTAAATATTTCGGATGGTCGCCATGTTGGATTTTATATATGTAGGTCCTAGAGTTATGTACTGTTACATGAAGATTATTGTGTACGTGTAGCATTCAAACTTCAATCGCATGATTAGGACACAAGAAGTAACAAGGAGATTTTAAAATTTCGCACAGCTGCCATCTTGTGGTTATGGACACAAATTAAATAAATTAGATGCTAGTGGATTAAAATTCGTGTAAGAATATTCTGTACCAAGTTTCACTGCACTCGGATGGTTAAATTGCGAGAAACGTCCATGGGAATATTTATAATTCGTGTCGCCGCCATGTTGGATTTGTGATCACCAGGTTATTTAAAGTCCTATAGGTGAACTTAAGTTCATAGCCCCTATGAAGATAAAAAAAATCAGTTTGATTGCTATAATAGATTCGTAGATATTCAGAGCCGTCTAAATATTTCGGATGGTCGCCAAGTTAGATTGTTAAATGTATAGGCCATAGAGTCATGTACCATTAAAGGAAAATTATTGCGTAGGTTCATTATTCAAACTTTCACATCGATCGCATGATTAGGACACAAGAAATAAAAACTTAATTTTAAAATTCTCAAAGCCACCATCTTGAGGTTATGTAAACAATTGAACTAAATTAGATACCAGTGTATTACAATGTGTATAAACATTTCCTGTACCAGATTTCATTGCGGTTGGAACATAAAATCGCGAGAAAGGTCTATTTAAAATTTTCAAATTCGCTTGGCCGCCATGTTCGTTTTGTAGTTAACTGGTTTTTGAAAGTCTTATAGATGAACTTCCAGTAGTGCCCTTTATCTCCGTACAAAATTTCAGAGTGATACCCCTAATAGTTTCAGAGATATAGAATGCCGGTGAAATATTTCTCACATCCGCCATCTTGTGGTTATATAAACAATTGGACCAAGTTAGATGTCGGTGCATTACAAAGTGTATAAACATATACTCTACCAAGTTTTATTGCGTTTGGTTGGTTAAATCACGAGAAACGTCTATTTAAAAGTCGCAAATTCTCGTGTCTGCCATGTGGGATTTGTAGTTACCAGCTTTTCAAAAGTCACATAGGTGAACGTCTACTAGTTCCCTTTATCAGCCTAAAAAATTCCAGGTTGATACCGGGAATAGTTTCGGAGATATTGAATGCTGGTGAAATGTTTCGCACTGCCGCCATGTTGGATTGGTGAGACGTAACAAAATTTGAAGGGCACGGTCGGGGCCGTCCGGAATAGTGCTATGAACTTACCGAGTTTCATTGAAATCGCTCCAGCCGTTTAGAAGTTATTAGAGGGACACAAACACACACACACGCGGACAAAAGGTGATCTCATAAGCCTATTTTTTCAAAATTGAAAATAGGCTAAAAAGTTACGTTTCGGATACATTAATAGTACTGCTTTAGTTTTCTAATTGTAGCAGAGGGAAGAATGTACAGTGGTCGCGTTGCTATGTCTCAGCAAGGTGGATATGGTTCAATTACTAGTTATTACATTTGAGATATACGAAGTTTAAAGCCTCAGTGGTTTGGAATCCTTATTAAGGTGGTCCTGTGATTTATGATTGCATGGCTTAGAGCCAGGTAAGAGTAGACAAGGTTTCTATCATCACGAGTTGTTGCTGATTCGTTTAGGAGCTTGACGACATCAAGGGAACGTAACCCCGTGTAATATCTGATAACCCGTGTCATTTAGATGGTTGTACACGTATGTGTATTTATTATGGGCCAAATGATTTGGGTCGAAAGTGATCATGGCCTTACTTTAGGTCCCACCCCTGCATTTGCCTGGATCAGAAGTAGAAATCCACAAAAAAAAACCACTCGTAGAACAGCAGAGGTAAGAATCGAAACTTTTTTTTCTGGCTCATGAGGCTAAAAGAAAAAAAGAAAAAAAATCTAGCCCTGAGGTAAACATTGTGAATGACAGGATTAAAGTTTCGAAAGGATCCCTACGATTCTATTTTGTTTTTCTAAGTTTTGATAATTTTTATTTCTGCGCAAGTCGGTTTCATTTGATACAAATTTCTTGACCATCAAGCCGTTACGAAAGTAATAACAAATTAAACATTTTAAATTTAGCTGCCTGTTTCTAGGGATGGTAAATCTATTGCTGACTAATGTACTGTAGTGACGGATTACTGGAGGCTAGGGTGAGGTTGAAGTATAGTATATCTGAATAAACTTCAGTAGAAGCTCACTGGAGGATTCTATGTTGAAGAGTGTCGCAATTATGGGGGAGGGTCTCAGAGCTTAAATCATCACCTGTCGAGCATTGTTGTAAAAAAGCGGGGTAAAATGGCAGACAATTCTGATACTGTGTCAAATTTGATATGTTGTGATGAATGTAAACGGGTGTACAATGGTCACCTGTATGTGCCGCTGCCTTCTGCGTTTCACTCACTTAATTGAAAAGGTGTTTGCTTAAGATGCATCCCTTGTAATTGTGTGTTCTGGTGGGTGGGGAGTCATTTTAGGGTGTTTCCTTCAGAGGATGGATAAGTCTGAAAACATTGAAAGCTTGAAGGGTAATTCGAGAGAATGTAAGGTGTAATGGTAAAAGCTGGAGGATATGTACAGTAAGGGAGATTTACAGCCACGGACGTGGGAGTCGCTCAATGTTAACAGTCGTAACAGACTGCTCTGTAGCGTCATTGCCGAGCAGCAGCCTCAAATCGAATGTTCTGTCGGCAGCCACTTGTGGGGATTAAGCCGAAGGGCATGAACATTAATGCCTATGTTGTTGAACACAAAGGCCCACCATTGCCCATCATAGCGTCAGCGCGCTATATCGTCACTCAGAATATGTGTGGAGTGCGATAAAGCCAACAGTAACTTATTTAGGCTCAATGTGTGTTAAGCGTAGCGGACACCAACTGATATTGCGTTAAAGACCACGATACGCTCTTTGGTGCTCGTAATTGTTATCTTAGGTCAAAACTGTTTTCTCATTCAAATCTGACTGATAACCTTATTTATTGTACACAGAATTACTTTTCAAGCGTACTTCTAATATGAATAATACATTTTAAGGAGCCGGAAAATATTCCACACTGAGTTCAGAGATATTCTAACCACTCCTTCAGCAATTGCTAACAGGTAGAACTCGTTATTTTTTTTCAATCAACAACTTAGGTATCGTCCCTCTCGACAACACTAATAAACCGTAGGCAGTGATGGATTTTACTTGATATTTCTCCTGGATGTAACTAGACACTGTAGACTGCGGTCATCATCCCCGTGTATTGGGTGTGTGTTGAACTTGTCTGATAACCTGTATTTCTGTGATGACTCTAGTAGTGTGTACAACTGTATTAAGGACAAGGATGGTGCAGGCGGCCCGGGACTTGAAGCAAGGTACTATCCAGATATTTGCCGTGAAGGAAGTGCGGAAAAGACCACACTCAGGATAGCGTACTGTAGATTGTCCCCGTCTCTATGTTCACATCCTTTGGTTGTCTCTAGTCTTACTGTAGGATTTAAGATAAATGCATGAACTATCCATCATCAAGACATAGTACGTATCATCGGTTTACAAGTAACTATAATAATAACGATAATAATAATAATAATAATGATAATAGTATAGCCTCAGCTACCCTGGCGTAGAATTTTTTTTTGTAGTCACTGAAAAGATACACTCCCAAATTCCGACGTCATGTTTACCACTAGCATCTGGCAGTAAAAACTAGAACAATACGGGGTCACGTGTGGCTGTAATTTAATTAATATAGCCCTGCGACACCATATATGATATGATTATCTTTTACGAGCCGACATTATATGTATCGGAGTGCCATGGTTTTTGCATTCCCTCAAAGATCTGACTCCCTGGGCCGGGAAACAGACCCACTATATTGGGTTCAGGAGGCGGACACTATACTAATAACCCCTCGAGGAAACTGGCTTACCAGAAAGCATATTAATGCTCACTGACAAGTTCGTCATAGAGCGGTTCCCTCACCTGGTATATTTCACCTGTATGTTTTCGAGCTATTCCTTTTGTGCTTCCACGTGAAGTCAGGAAATGAACTTCTTCATATTGTAACTTATATTTTAGTGTATCCCCCAGACAGATTAGGCTAATGGTTTCGTGTTTTATTTATATTTATGTAATTAAGCTTTAACAATACATTAACACGCAAGTCCACTGGCTGGAATGTTCATGAGTAAGACATACTCTCAAGTCCTTATAAGGAAGAAGAGACTAAGCGGAAAAAGTATATTAATACAGCCAATATAACGCAAGTCGAGTCTTAAGTCATAAAACGACTTTATAAGTACAGCCAAAAACGACGTATGTCCAGCCCTGACTGAATATTGCGTTAATTTTTAAGGAAATACCAATAAAGGGGTTAAGTATATACTACTTTAATAATGTCAATTGATTTTTGCTGGCTAATTCAAGTGTTAGCTCTGCAGTCAGACATAGAGTTCACTTTCTACAGTTTTTATGCTCTCCTGAAAAGTTGGCATCCTGTGACTTACGTTAGTCTGGTTCTGAGGTACAGATATATCCACTCAGTCAAGCCATTTTTAATTCAGTGTGGCGTCTCGGTAGACTGAATGTGAGACTTGGTGCTACAAGATGGCTGCCTTTCGTCATGGCCAGACATTTCCATCAAGTTGCATCACAAGTCTTGTATGGCTCCATGGAGTTCAGACTATAACCTCGATGATGTCGTATGACAACAGTGCCATGCTATATGGAATAAATGGTGTATGTTATTAAAATACTGCACTGAATAGGAAATGATTTCCTATTGAAAACAGTGGTTTTCAATGTGAACAGCGTCCTTGTAAAATAAATACATCGTGACTACAAAATTGGCTACTCTTAAGAAACAAACCTACCACGGCATCTTGGACCTCATTGCTCTGGTCGTCGTACTAAATACCCTGTCCAGATCTTTAAAAGGACACATTCCAGTGCCGGATTGCCACACTGTTCACATATTTTGAAATTTGTAGAAGTCATAGCGATATACAACTCTCATTATATTAGTACGACTGAGGAGAGTCCAATATCAAATTAGATGATATTGCCATTTAAAATTGGTTTCATCAAGTCCATGTGTGTAAGACATCTTCCAATAAATTAGCCATAATCTTGTAATTCGTATACAATTATTGACGTAGTGTTATCCTCAAAGCGATCATTTCGCCCGGCGACCAGGATGTATGATTAATCTCACTTTGTGAGGTTGATAAGTTACAATATAGTTCCCAACTACTGTCCAGGAAAAAATGGGCAATATGATTTCTAATAGTATTTTGGCGTACATTTTTCAGTAATGCGCCGAATGTCAGCAGCCGAAAACATGTAGTCATCAAAGTAAAACCTGAATAGGCCTATATATCTTTAAGGTTTCGAAAGATGATTGAGATGCACCTTCATTTTGACATTGATCTGTGCATCGCAGTTGCTAGTAAAGTGAGTGGGTTCGATTCCCAACCACGTAGTAGATTTGGAAACAATAAGTCATAAGTGAGTACCAGGATAATTCCTGGAACCTAAGACGACCAAACGTGCTGACTGCTCCATCTCGTCTAGCGCTGATGTCTCGGGAAGCAGGAGCTTCTATGTTTTACTATTCCATGGACTTAAAAAGCCTCCAGAAAAGATGGTCGTTGCTTTATTGTAGCTCTTTTCGACACCCTGTGGATACTCGGAAAAGACACTAAGTCTCTCAATCGTCTTACACAAACATGCATTTCAGTTCCTTACGACCAATTCAGTTAAAAATTGCAAGCTCCGTATTGGAAGCCAATTCCTCTCGTTTAGAGCGGTTACCTACTAATACGATCGTTCTGAATCAATGGAATGTAATAATTATGTCGTTTTGAAACTCGATTCCAATTGTGCTGCTTTTAATAGCTGACGTGCTCTGATATTTCCGTGCGATTGATTTAAATTACAACTCGCTGAGGAATACAAGCACAACTAGTCGTTACGTAAGCCTGGCATGTGCATGCCCCATTTAAAATGTTCCTTGTTCTCCACTTTTTTCCACACGAAACTTCCAACTCCGTGCAAAGTAGCCTACTAGATGACGTCATTGAAATAAGATCATTCAGCTATTGGGAGGGGCTGAGAGATGAAGTGCAGATATCACAAGGTCACGTTCTTTTCGAAATAACATACAGAATAATACTTGGTTACTTGCAAATACGTGAGATTTAAATTGATAGCTGCAACCGTAGCTGCCAGTTTTATAATTTACTAGCTGTACCCGGCATGCGTTGCAATGCCAATCAAAGAAAGTGTTTGCGTTGTAACTTTGTTTGTTGTAATGCATTTGGATTCCCAATATTTTTTTCTTTTTCCGTTAACCACCACTAAACTATTGTAAAATTGATTTATTATCTCAAAAAAGTCATGGGAGCGTGCTCAACAACTCAACAAAGTTTCATCGCAATGAAATGAATGGTATATGAAGGCATACGGGACTTTGTTGAAACTATTCGAGCTCCGTCACCCATTTGTTGAATATACCCGTACGCCACCTATTGTAAAATGGATTTACTAATTCGAAAAACTTCCCTGGCGTGTACACAACAACTCATCAATGTTTCATCGCAATCGGATGAATGGCATATGAACGCATTCGGGATTTTGTTTAAACGATTAACGCGCCGTCACTCATTTGTTGAATTTACTTGTACGCCGCCCATTGAAAAACGGATTTACTAATTCATACACTTTCGCAGTACTGTACTCAACTCACCAAAGTTTTATCACAATCGGATGAATGGTATATGAACGCATACGGGTCTTAGTTGAAACGATTCATGCGCTGTCGCTCATTAGTTGAATCTACTCGTACGCTACCAATTGTAAAATGGATTTACTAAAT
The DNA here is from genome assembly GCA_946902985.2 of Meconema thalassinum. Taxonomy (NCBI): domain Eukaryota; kingdom Metazoa; phylum Arthropoda; class Insecta; order Orthoptera; family Tettigoniidae; genus Meconema; species Meconema thalassinum. The sequence continues at coordinate 833,075,140 of OX336390.1, read as the reverse complement.
CAGAAATCTTCGCGGGAGTGGAAACAACATTTCAACAAATTTCATTGCAATCGCATGAATGGTATATGAACGCATACGGATTTATTTTAAACGATACGCGCACCGTTACCCATGTCTTGAATCTACTCGTGCGCTACCTAATGTAAAAAGGATTTACTAAGTCAGAAACCTTTCCTGGAGTGTGCACAATAATTCACCAAAGTTTCATAGCAATCGGATGAATGGTATATGAACGCATACGGGACTTTGTTTAAGTGAACGCGTTCCATCACTCATTTGTTGAATCTACTCGTGCGCTACAACTTTCATATTTATTCACCTTTTAAACCTTCTCTGGACTTCCACAAATAATTCAAGACCAAAATTAGCCAAATCGGTCCAGCCGTTCTCGAGTTTTAGCGAGATTAACGAACAGCAATTCATTTTTAGCCTACTTTCGATTTTTGCAAAAAATGAAAGTAGACTTATGAGATCAACACAGGGCAAAAAAAGTGTGTCTGTCTGTGTGTGTGTATGTGTGTGTGTGAGTCTGTGTGTGTGTCTGTGTGTGTGTGTGTGTGTCTGTGTGTGTGTGAGTGTGTGTACTCTGAATGTCTGTCCCCCCCTATCAATTCGAACACGGTGAATGCGAATTGAACGAAATTTGGTACAAAGGTAGCACTAGCAAAGGACACCTCAGTGTCATGTTTTATATCGCCGCCATCTTGACGGAAACGTAATGGCGGCCTCACAAATGTTCAAAGCTTAAATCAAATTACGACTAACCTAATCATCCGATCTCTACCAAATTTTGCAACAACATACCTTTATGGGGGGAGCATCCTTTGACCAAACCAATAGGTCATCAGCGTAATAGTTTACGGATGGCGGCCATCTTTGAGTGAAAATCGATTCCCCCTATTAATTCAAACACGGTGCAACCGAATGGAACGAAATTTGGTACGGAAGTAGTACTAACGAAAGGCACCTCAGTGTCATGCTTTATATCGCCGCCATCTTGACGGAAACGTAATGGCGGCCACACAAATGTTCAAAGCTTAAATCAAATTACGACTAACCTAATCATCCGATCTCTACCAAAGTTTGCAACAACATACCTTTATGCGGGTAGCATCCTTTGACCAAACTAATAGGTCATCAGAGTAATAGTTTGCGGATGGCGGCCATCTTTGTGTGAAAATCTATTGCCCCTATTAATTCGAACACGGTGCAACCGAATGGAACGAAATTTGGTACAGAGGTAGTCCTAACAAAAGGCACCTCAGTGTCATGTTTTATATCGCCGCCATCTTGACGGAAACGTAATGGCGGCCACACAAATGTTCAAAGCTTAAATCAAATTACGATTAACCTAATCATCCGATCTCTACCAAATTTTGCAACAACATACCCTTATAGAGGAAGCATCCTTTGACCAAATGAATAGGTCATTAGCCTAATAGTTTGCGAATGGCGGCCATCTTTGTGTGAAAATCAATTCCCCCTATTATTTCAAACACGGTGAAACCGAATGGAACGAAATTTGGTACAGAGGTAGCACTAGCAAAGGGCATCTCAGTGTCATGTTTTATATCGCCGCCATCTTGACAGAAACGTAATGGCGGCCACACAAATGTTCAAAGCTTAAGTTAAATTACGACTAACATAACCATCCGATCTCTACCAAACTTTGCAACAACATACCTTTTTGGAGGGAGCATCCTTTGACCAATCTAATAGGTTATTAGCCTAATAGTTTGCGGATGGCGGCCATCTTTATGTCAAAATTGATTCCCCCTATTAATTCGAACACGGAGGAACCTAATGGAACGAAATTTGGTACAGAGGTAGCACTAGCAAAGGGCACCTCAGTGTCATGTTTTATATCGCCGCCGTCTTGACTGAAACGTAATGGCGGCCACACGAATGTTCAAAGCTTAAATCAATTTACGATTAACCTAATCATCCGATCTCAACCAAATTTTGCAACTACATACCTTTATGGAGGGAGCATCCTTTGACCAATCTAATAGGTCATTCGCCTAATAGTTTGCGGATGGCGGCCATCTTTGTGTCAGAATCGATTCCCCCTATTAATTCAAACACGGTGAAACAGAATGGAACGAAATTTGGTACAGAGATAGCACTAGCAAAGGGAATCTCAGTGTCATGATTAATATCGCCGCCATATTGACAGAAACGTAATAGCGGCCACACAAATGTTTAAAGCTTAAATCAAATTACGACTAACATAACCATTCGATCTCTACCGAACTTTGCAACAACATACCTTTATGGAGGGAGCATCCTTTGACCAATCTAATAGGTCATTAGCCTAATAGTTTGCGGATGGCGGCCAGCTTTATGTCAAAATTGATTCCCCCTATTAATTCGAACACGGTGGAACCGAATGAACGAAATTTGGTACAGAGGTAGCACTAGCAAGATGCACCTCAGTGTCATGTTTTATATCACCGCTATCTTGACGGAAACGTAATCGCGGCCACCCAAATGTTAAAAGCTAAAATGTAATTACGACCAACCTAATAATCTAGTCTCTACCAAATTTTGCAACACCATATCTTTATGTGGGAAACATATTCTGACCAAACTGCAAGAACATCAGCCCAATAGTTTGCAGATGGTGGCCAAGTATGTGTGCAAATCGATTCCCCCTATCAATTCAAACACGGCGAAACCGAATTGAACGAAATTTGGTACAGAGGTAGCACTAGCAAAGGGCACCTCATATTCATGTTTAATATCCCTATAGCACGTTGTATTTCAACAAGCTACTACAACCAACATTCAATCATACTCCTTGAAAAGGACAAAGAGTTATAACAATACCCATGCATTTAGGAGAAAGTAGGCTATATGTTCTTTACTGAACATCTTGTTATATATATATATAATACTAGCTGTAACCGGCATGCGTTGCAATGCCAATCAAAGAAAGTGTTGGCGTTGTAACTTTGTTTGTTGAAGTGCTTTTGGATTCCCAATATTGTTTTTCTTTTCCCGTTAACCACCTCTAAACTATTGTAAAATTGATTTACTATCTCAAAAAAATCATGGGAGCGTGCTCAACAACTCACAAAATTTTCATCGCAATGAAATGAATGGTATATGCACGCATACGGGACTTTGTTGAAACGATTCGTGCGCCGTCACCCATTTATTGAATATACTCGTGCGCTACCTATTGTAAAATGGATTTACTAAGTGAAAACAATCCCTGGCGTGTAAATAACAACTCATGAAGGTTTCATCGCAATCGGATGAATGGCATATGAACCCATACGGGTTTCTGCTTAAACGATTCGCGCGACGACACTCATTTGTTGAATCTACTTGTGCGCCACCCTTTGAAAATCGGATTTACTTATTCATACGCCTTCGCAAGACTGTGCTCAACTCCCAAAAGTTTTATGATAGTCGGATGAATGTTATATGAACGCATACGGGAATTGTTTGAAACGATTCACGCGCTGTCGCCCATTAATTGAATCTAATCGTGCGCTACCAATTGTAAAATGGATTTACTAAATCAGAAACTTTTTCGGGAGTGGAAACAACATTTCTCCAAATTTGATTGCAATCGCATGAATGGTATATGAACGCATACGGATTTTTTTAAACGATGCGCACGCCATTACTCATTTGTTGAATCTACTTGTGCGATACCTATTGTAAAGTGGATCTACTAAGCCAGAAACCTTCCATGAAGTGTACACAACATCTCACCCAAGTTTCATCGCCTTCGGGAAAATGGTATATGAACGCATACGGGAATTTTTGGAAACGCTTCGCGCGCCTTCGCTCAAATGTTGAATCTACTTGAGCGCTACCTATTGTAAATGGATTAAATAAGCCTGAAACTTTCCCTGGAGTGTACACAAAAACTCACCCAAGTTTAGTCGCAATCAGACGAATGGTATATGAACGTATACGGGACTATGTTGAAACACTTCGCGTGTCGTCGCTCATTTGTTGAATCTACTCGTGCGCTACCTATCATAACATGGATTTACTAAGACAGAAACCTTGCCTGTAGTGTACACAACATCTCACCCAAGTTTCATCACTATCAGACGAATAGTATATGAACGCATACGGGACATTATTAAAACGCTTCGCTCATTGGTGCTCATTTGTTGAATCTACTCGTGCGCTACCTATCATAACATGGATTAACTAAGACAGAAACCTTGCCTGTAGTGTACACAACCTCTCACCCAAGTTTCATCGCTATCGGACGAATGGTATGTGAACGCATACAGGACTTTGTTGAAACGCTTCGCCCGTCGTCGCTGATTTGTTGAATCTAATAGTGCGCTACCTATTGTTAAGTCGATTTACTATCCAGAGACCTTCCCTGAGGTGTTCACAACATCTCACCCCAGTTTCATCACTATCAGACGAATAGTAAATGAAGGCATACGGCACTTTGTTGAAACGCTTCGCTCGTCGTCGCTCATTTGTTGAATTTACTCGTGCGCTACCTATTATAACATGGATTTACTAAGCCAGAAACCTTGCCTGTAGTGTACACAACCTCTCACCCGAGTTTCATCGCTATCGGACGAATGGTATGTGAACGCATACATGACTTTGTTGAAACGCTTCGACCGTCGTCCCTCACTTGTTGAATCTACTCGTGCGCTACCTATTATAAAAAGGATTTACTAAATCAGAAACCTTTTCTGGAGTGTGCACAACAATACAACCAAAGTTTCTTAGCAATCGGATGAATGGTATATGAACGCATACGGGACTTTGTTTAAGCGATTCGCGTGCCGTCACTCATTTGTTGAATCTACTCGTGCGCAACAAATTTCATATTTATTCACCTTTTGAACCTTCTCTGGACTTCCACAAATAATTCAAGATCAAAATTAGCCAAATCGGTCCAGCCGTTCTCGAGTTTTAGCGAGACTAACGAACAGCAAATCATTTATATATATATATACAAGCTGACCCGGCAGACGTTGTCCTGCCAATCAAAAAAAAGTGCTGTAACTTTGTTTCTTGAAGTGCTTTTGGATACACGATATTTTTTTCAATTTCTGTTAACTGCCTGTAAACTATCGTGACTTGAGTTAACTAATTTAGAAACATTCGTTGGAGCGTGCACAACAACTCTCCAAAGTTTCATCGCAAATGGATTAATGGCATTTAACGCATACTCGATTTGGTTTAAATGATTCGTGCGCTGTCACTCATTTGTTGAATCTACTCGCGCTCTTCCAACTGCGAAATGGATTTACTAAGTTAGAAAGCTTCACGTAAGTGTACTCAACAACTCATCAATGTTTCATCGCAATCGATGAATAGTATATGAACGCATACAGGATTTTGTTGGAACGCTTCGCGCGTCCTCACTCATTTGTTACATCTACTCGTGCGCTACCAATATTGTAAAATGGATTTACCAAGTTGAACACCTTCCCTGGCGTGTACACAACAACTCATCAAAGTTTCATCGGAATCGGACGAATGGTATTTGAACGCATACGGGACCTTATTGAAACGCTTCGCACGTCGTCGCTTATTTGTTGAATCTACTCGTGCGAAACCTATTGTAAAATAGATTTACTAAGCCTGAAACCTTCTCAGGCGTGTACTCAATGATTCACCAAGGTTTGATCGCAATCGGATGAATTATATATGACCGCATACGGGACATTGTGGAAACGATTCGCGCGCCGTCGCTCATTTGTTGAATCTACTCGTGCACTACTTATTAAAAACTGGATTTACTAAGACAGAAACATTTCCTGGAGTGTACACAACAATTCACCAAAGTTTCATCGCAATCGGATAAATGGTATATGGACGCATACGGTACTTTGTTGAAATGATTCGCGTGCCGTCACACATTTGTTTAATCTACTCGTGGGCTACCTATTGTAAAATGGATTTATTAAGCCAGAAAACTTCCGTAGGGTGTACACAACATCTCACCTAAGTTTCATCGTAATCGGACGAATGGTATTTGAACGCATACGGGACTTCATTGAAACGCTTCGCGCGTCGTCGCTTATTTGTTGAATCTACTCGTGCGAAACCTCCTGTGAAATGGATTTACTAAGTTAGAAACCCTCACGTAAGTGTACACAACATCTCACCCAAGTTTCATTGCAATCGGTATATGAACGCATAAGGGATAGATTAAAAGTTCGCGCGTCGTTGCTCATTTGTTGAATTTACTCGTGAGCTACCTATTGTAAAATGGATTTACTAAGTTAGAAACCCTCACGTAAGTGTACACAACATCTCACCCAAGTTTCATCGTAATCGGACGAATGGTATTTGAATGCATACGGGACCTTATTGAAACGCTTCGCGCGTCGTCACTTATTTGTTGAATCAACTCGTGCGCAACCTCCTGTGAAATGGATTACTAAGTTAGAAGCATTCACTTAAGTATACACAACAACTCATCAAAGTTTCATCTCAATCTATGAATGGAATATAAGCTTATACGGGATTTTGTTGAAACGCTTCGCGCGTCGTCACTCATTTTTTGAATCTAGTCGTGCGCTACCTAATGTGAAATTGATTTACTAAGCCAGAAGCCTTCCCTGGAGTGTACACAACATCTCACCCAAGTTTCATCGCTATCGGACGAATGGTATTTGAACGCATACGGGACCTTTTTGAAACGCTTCGCGCGTCGTCGCTCATTTGCTGAATATATTCGTGCGCTATCTATTGTAAAATGGATTTACTAAGCCAAACACCTTCCCTGGAGCTCACTCAACATATCACCCAAGTTTCATGGCAATCGGATGAATGGTATATGAACGCATACGGGACTTAGAAACGCTCTAACGAGCAGAGACAAACAGTAGAATTCGACATCACTGCCACCTTTGGTATAAAACACGACTTTTCGCCACGGGCGGAGTGTAAGTAATGGCGGTTGTTGCACAGATTGCGACCAGGTGGCTCTAACGTGCAGAGACGAACCGTCCAAAGACATCAGCTTTCACGAAGGCCAAGGCTAGTGGTTTCCATGACGACTGTTTTTGACTGTTTATTGTGGTTCTAAAATTGTGTGTAAATTGTGGTTCTAAAATTGTGTTCATTCCACCTACCGGGTCGGATTATGAATCTAAACCATACATGGACCCACACTAATATACATACCAAATTCCATCGAAATCGGTTCAGTCGTTTAGGAGGAGTTCAGTCACATACACACGTGTCGAAGAATTATATATATAAAGATATATATATATATATATAATTTCTAGTTTGATTTTCATAATTATCGTGTTGGAAGCCATTTCTCGGAGTTGCCTTAGTAAATGAAATGAATGATTTTTAGTCAGTCAACAGGACATGGAGCTGCTATCACTAATTGCAGCCGCTCAAGAAAGGATACCACGCCGCTCTAATAGCCAGCTAAATTCATCAATCCGTTCCAAGTTACAAGCACACAAGAACGGATAACGCATCGCTCTAATAACCAGCTAAATTATTTAATCCGTTCCAAGTTACAAACACACAAGAACGGATAACACATCACTCTAATAACCACCAAGCTCATTAATCCGTTCCAAGTTACAAACACAGAAGAACGCATAACACATCACTCTAATAACCACCAAGCTCATTAATCTGATCCAAGATACAAACACACAAGAACGGATAACGCATCGCTGTAATAACCAGCTAAGTTATTTAATCTGTTCCAAGTTACATACACACAAGAATGGGTATGAAATCGCTGTAATGACCAGCCAAGTTCTTTAATACATATCAAGTTACAACCACACAAGAATGGGTGCGAAATCGCTGTACTAACCGGTCAAGTTCTTTAATACATTCCAAGTTACAAACACAGAAGAACGGGTGCGAAATCGCTGTAATAACCAGTCAAGTTCTTTAATACATTCCAAATTACAAACACACAAGAATGGGTGCGAAATCGCTGTAATAACCAATCAAGTTCTTTAATGCATTCCAAGTTACAAACACACAAGAACGGGTGCGAAATCGCTGTAATAACCAGTCAAGTTCTATAATACATTCCAAGTTACAACCTCATAGGAATGGGTGCGAAATCGCTGTAATAACCAGCTAAGTTATTTAATCCATTCCAAGTTACAAACACACAAGAACGGATCACACATCGCTCTAATAACCAGCTAAGCTCATTAATCCAATCCAAGTTACATGATGGTTACAAGCTGGTGAACCTTCGTTTCATTTACGAAAGGAAGGCGATATGATCACGCTATGGGATAAGGCTTCACATTTTTCCATGAGCCTCATCTAAGTGAAATCATGATATTCTGTACGCAAGCAACCCGCCAGGCTTCGCCCGAGAACAGTTATGAATGCATTAGGAGCTAGCTCGTAAACTGTCGCTTCAGTAATTGAAAGGAGATTGTTGGAAGAAATGTAAACGTAAAAACAGTTATAGTGGGCGATGTATTGAAGATAGAGATATGCTCTCACGGCCTTTTTTGTAGAACTTTTCATGCTGAACAATTCTTACACTCATAGTATTTAGATATTTTTAACAGTTTGCCCAGCGTAAGCTTACAAAGTGCTTGGACGTCAGGTTCTTTTTCGACTTTTTCAATGAAATCGTTACTGCTCGGCTTCCTTTGATAATAAATAAATTATTTTCTACAGAAATCATCCTCGAGATATTCTTTACAGAATGGTGAAAACCGCATCAAAATCCATCCAAGAATCGGGAACTTTGTTTCATACTAAGTAGAGATATCAATTTTTTCCTCGGATGAGAACCGCATTGATGCGCTGCTTTTTCCACTTCAGTGGCGATTATCTTTGAAAGCTTTCGCTTTTGGCCGATGACACTGAAAGCGACAGTTTTGTACGAGAACAAGTCTCAGATTTACACCAAGGACAGCGGCTTCGGTGGCGTAGTCGGTAGCTTAATGAACTGCTATACGCAAGATCGCGAGTTCAAACCCGTCCGAAGTCGTCGGTTTTTAAGAGTGTTAAAATCCTTCAGTATGCCGTTCTTCGGAGGGGAAGTAAAGCCGGCAGGTCCATGCCATAGGTTTATGACATGTAAAAGAACCTACCACTAGAATTAGTAGTGTGTAGTCAAATTATTAAGTTAGGATTTGGCTGGTTAGAAACGCTCTATCAAGTTCCCACATTCGCTACTATGTGTCAGTGACAGTGGCATCTGGTAGCCAAATTTGGAACTACTTGAAATCGAACATGCTGGGAGCCCACAGGCGTTCAATTTAATTACCCTGCTGTGGCCATTGGCTGCGATTCATATGTAATAATAATAATATAGATATATTCTTAGGATCCAAAATATTTGATAATTTAATTTTTGAGTATCATTGGGCTATGTACGAGAACACTCTAAAACAGCAAATAACTAAAATTTGGAAGAAATTTTAACCACTACCATTGCACACGCCCTAAGGAAGGCCATGAACATGTCTATAGTCATAGATTTTACCCTCTTGTATTAATGTGCCTGCCAGAATACATCAGAATAATAGGGTTAATACTTCTATACCTGCCTCTACTTTTCAACTTTCATTTGCACGTTGATAATGTTCATGCTAGTGATTTGTAATAATAGTTATGTTCTTCTTGTCTTGCTATTAAAGGAAGTTACTCAAATTAATTATCATCAGGCTGCGGGGTCTTAGTGCGTAAACAGTGCTATCAGATTAGTATCGCACGGAGTTGAGATGACGCACGCCCTATGAACTGCCAGCCCATCCACAGCAGATGACGAACCATGCGATCAGTCCATTTATCCACTGTAATCATAGGTACACCCGAAGATCGCAGGAGGAGCTTCCACCTGTCGTATAGTATGGTGCGTTCTAACTTAATTGCACACGTACCAATCCCCCCGAAGCCTGGTCAGTACGCTAGTAGAGTGGCCCCTCCTTGTAGGCAGCCAGCAGGATCCAGATGTCTTGATAGTTGCCACATAACACGGCGCATACATGCACAGATCTTCGTTGTCACCCAAGCAAGTCGCGATGGCTGATCACTGTTGCTGGTGACAGATCATATACCTAGAGGCACGCACCAACATTACAAGTCATTTGATCCTGCATTCACTTCGGATCTTTTTTTTTACCGACCATGTTCATCATCCTCCAAACTGTTATCCCTATGCAAATCCTTGACCAATATTAGACACAGCATTACGGACCAAGATGTCAACACAGGTCACTTATTTGATCATCGAAAACTTGTCTCTAATTTTCCTAATATATACGTAGAATTTGAAGTTCTCCAGTTGCTCAATCTGCAACATTGAAGAGTTGCGCCACTCGCTTTAAGCTAACCTTCGCAAGAGAGTCCATATTTCTGGTAACACAGTGTGCACAGAGCTGATTCTTGCCGGGACTAGGGAATCACAATTTGACACGGCCCTGTTCGAATTCTTTACCTCTAACGTGTACAACAACGAAATTATGCACCCATCCTCGTCCACATAAATGGACTGACGGAGTTTCTAAATATACAGATATGATTCCCTCCATTTTGTGTTTCATTTTTTAAAGTCCAGTATTCAATAAATTACATACAGTAATTTACTACCACAATTTTGTAAAGGAATCTCTGTATTTACTATGTATATGTCAGTGCGTTTAATTTTACTGCTTTCAACGCTCGTTCGTAGTTTTATTTTCTGAATAGTTTTATTTGTTTGCTCCCCTGGTGATTACAGTATTTGATCAATGCAACTAGTTTTGTTTATTGCTAGCTAATTAGAGTTCAGTAGTTGCGAACGTTTGTTTGTCATCGTTATTTAGCAATACAAATAGTTGTGTTCTATTATTGAAACAGACAAGAATTATGATTGGAGTTTTAGAATCATCTATAAATTGTTGTAAATCGCTTGCTAAATTTAGGCCTACGTGCAGATCAAAAATACAAATAACCTTTTTTTTATAGCAAAACTAACTGGGATGGAAATGATCGTTATGACTGTCGTGCGGCGGACACTGGTTCGCAAGATGAAGTAAACATCCGATATCGGGTTTCACACTTATTTATATTCAGTAATGTACCATGAGCTCCACGAAATGTCTGAGAAAATCTCAACGTCGAGCTGTACATCATAAATTGTGACTATTTAGCAAATAACAAGAAATTAAACAAATAGTCATAATGCAAGTGAATAAATATTTAATTTAAGAAAGCAGATCAAGATCAATGAACTCAAAAAGTAACAATATGAAGTGCCTGTCAGATACCTTGAACAACAATTATACACATTTTAAAAGAGACCTAGATATTCTTACTCCATAAGCAAATATTTAAATTTTCAAATTCTATTCATAACTATTTTCATCCACATTTCAAAATTTGACCTTAGTTTGAACTGTGTTCACCATTTCTTTCATATCTATAGGAATTATTGATTTGCTTTTCTTTTTCGAACATGGATATGTTTTAGGGCTGCGATCAGAGTGGACAAACATTTTACACGGTGGTTACCAAAACAAAAAGAGGCAAGTCTTTCCCTTCTAGGTCAGTAGAGACTTTGATCGCACTCGTTGAAGCGTGTTGCATTAACAAATTTTTGACAACTAGTTACCATGCCAACAGGGGCAAGCAGACTGAGATCCTAGTTGTTGAAGTGTGACAATTCATAATACGAATAGACGACCGTGTGTTGGATCTGAAACACTATAACTTTATACCTTCTTAAACTACATGTTATGTGAGTAAACTTAGGTCATTTACATATCTGTTAGTAAAGTTCATTATTCATAATACGAATAGACGACCGTGTGTTGGATCTGTAACACCATAACTTTATACCTTCTTAAACTACATGTTAAACTTTAATTTTGAGAGTAAACTTTAGTCATTTACATATCAGTTAGTAAAGTTCATAATGTTCTCCTCATTCAGATAGCTGAAATATTCATAATTGTTTCAAAAGTTTCTCTAGAAAAGCTAATTAAAACCCAATTGGTCTGATTGAGGACCTGTTTGTTGTGTGGTGCTATAAGATCAACCTCTGATACAGTCAGTATTATCCATGGAGAACTATTTGATCCATGGAGGAAACCAGAAGATACATTACACATCTGAGAATATATTACTAAGGATGTTTGTGCCAAGAAAGTTCACATGGTAGAAGGTCATAATTTCCTGAGATAAGGGAAAATATATATGTATAAATAATTATTTATGTAAGTTTATTGGAAGATGACCAAGTTGTTCCACCACTTAAAATAACAATAATTAACTAACTAAATAATAACAAGTGCATAACTTATCAAAATCAATACGGAAAAACTTGAAAAATGACTAAAGTCATAGATATTCATAACTAAATAATTTCTGTAACTTAAACATCTAATTTAATCTTCACATATTAAGAGTATATTTATCAATCGTTGTTTTAACCCATTTTCATCATATGAAAAAGAGCGCATATTTCATTAATTCTACGAGTTTCTCATTGCAAAGTAAAGACAACTTCGCACAGGCTGTGGAGGCCCTTGGATCAGTGGAAGGTAGAGGGTTCCACCCTTCGTGACATCGACACTAGATGGGATACAGTTGTCAGCTCCATGCCCGGCCGCCTCTGCTCCCAAGCATTAGCCTGGTACGCATTTCGGTTGTGGTATGAGTAAATCCTAGAGCCATTCGCGTTTCTGAAAGTGGTAGTTTTCTTTCTAAAATCCACTGCCCGGGAGAGAAACGAACTCATTCCCGTGCAGTTAAAAGCTAAGTGCCTCTACTGACTGGGATAAGCAGCCTCCTCCATCGCACGGACCCATATAAAATTGAATTTCTTGGTAGATCCGGGAATTAAAACCGAATCTCAGAAGTGACAGCCAAGAAAGCTAGCCACTGCCCCACGAAGGAGATGGTATTGTTACTAGGCAACAGTTTACATGGTGTCGGAAACCCTTCATTTCATGCGACAGAGCCTAGCAATCTCGATTATAGCAAAGATACAACAGTGTCATGACAAACATGAAATAAAATTCCTAAGAATGATAGCCACCAGCTCTAGAACTAGGTATGGTAATCATGATATCTCATTGATTTCATTACTGTTGTCCTGAGCACTAGCGATAAACCATTAGAAGGAAAGAAACTCATATGACCGTCTCAACTGTTGGGCAACGCCGATAGCATCAGAGCAATAGTAGGGAACACAGAATGGCTCAGACATCGTGAAACGTCTTTTTATTGCCCCATGTTGGTAGCGACAAATGAAACGTTTTGCTAGCTCCTAACTGTTGGGTGAGAAATGTAACTGTTTACCTTTGCCTAAGCTATGTTGTTTTAATGGGCGCCAAGACCTCAACGCAATGTTGAAATCTAAATTTGTATTTAACAACGTCTAGCTCTGGCAGAACACCTTCAAGACTCTATTCACTCAGATCGTGGTATGATTTGATCATTAACCCAACAAACAATTGTATCAGGAGAAGGAATTGGTCTATCTCTAATGCTACCTACTGAAAGCAAAGATTGCATTGTAAAAGAAATGAATTTATTATATAAAACAAGAATAGCAAAATTAATAATAATAAGTATAAAATTTAAATTGGAGCGTTGTGATTTGGATATTACCGATAGAAAATTACGTGAAAACGGAGTCTGATAAATTGATTTTACTCTTATTTCCAAGCTATGAAGTTACTGAAATATGAAATGTAAAACAAAGAAAATGAGAGATTGCGTATTTCTGCGTCATTGGCGCTTACCACTGGAAATTGCCAAAGCATTTCCCTCGTTCTTGATGATGTTGTGAGCTTCCCACAGTCTCCTGGACGTCGTCATCTCCGTCGGAATTTGATGATATTCTGGTAGATTAGATAATTCAATGGTCCGTACCTCGGACCCAAACACTCGTACAACCAAGTTTTACAAAAGTTCGTCGCTAACTCCACTGAACATCGGAGCGACACGCACTTGCGACCGTACACCTCAAGTATTTCACAGATAGTCACTAACTCCACTGAACATCGGAGCGACACGCACGCGCATCCATACTCCTCAAGTATTTCACAGATAGTCCCTAACTCCACTGAACATCGGAGCGACACGCACGCGCATCCATACTCCTCAAGTATTTCACAGATAGTCACTAACTCCACTGAACATCGGAGCGACACGCACGCGCATCCATACTCCTCAAGTATTTCACAGATAGTCCTTTCCACGGAACATCGGAGCGTCCCCCGCGTATAACCATACTCCGCATGAACTACACAGATTGTTCCCGTTTCACGGCGCGTCGAACGATATATGCACACGTTGGCTCCCCACTCTTCAGTCCCAACTAGCTTACGTCGTCTCCCCTGATTGGCTGACCCACCACGCGATCTTCTCCTCCTCCGGGTCATTACACTCGGCGGGAGGGTTCCGTTCCAACAATTCGTCTTTTCTAGACCTTGCGACCCAAGATTGCGTCATGCTTCTCGACAAGATTAAGCGTGTACTTGAAATCCCAGTGAGTCACGTCTCTCGATATACCCTAACTGACGAAAACTCCGTAAAATTCCGTAATCAGATAATTTTCTATGATATCGTCGTTCGTAATAATTTGCTTGATAGGGTTTTCTAAGACATAGAAAACCTATCTGAATGTTAATAATTTTTATAAAATGCTCCGAAAATACCTTAATAATAATTATAATAAATTAATAATAATAATAAATTACCATGAAAAATTCTCTTGGCTGAACAATTTGCCGCGTAAATAAATATAGAATGGCTTCCTACTGACTTATGCCAGTTGCATAAAACCCCACGAAAAACACGTTACATATTCGCCTCGGATCATCGGATGATTTACCGTGACGACGGTCCATTATCCGATTATCCCAGACACGTTAATAAACCCCATCCAAAATACATATTACATAAATGAAATCACCCTAAATTACAGATATATACACTCATATTTTTTCTTCACGCACTTTGCGTCAAAGTTTGTTGTCACAATGGATTGCACTTTGCAACCAGTCCAATGTTTTACATATGGAATAGTGTTCCACGGATATTTCCGCCTCTCAAATTTCTCTATGTTGGAGAAATAGACATAATTAATGTGTGAGCACTATGTATTTATGATGTCATATCACACGCATTGAAGGTGTTCTGATATATTTATATCACCCTAGAACTTCCTAATTTCACTGGAGGTCCCCTCCTTATGGTGACATTTAATTCCACTTATCACTGAGCACACGATCACACTATTGTGGCAGCGCCTCGTGACCATAATCTCTCTTTGAAGTAGATTAAATTAATATTGACTTCTGAAAAAAAAACAGTAAATGTGCATTACATATAACACCAAATATTTCTGTGCCGTAATCGCCCTGTCTTGTTAAGTTCCCGTTAACCATATTCTACTTAATACTAGTTCTCAACACAGACCATTTCTCCTCACACAAATAATACCATTGTACATATTATCTTAAATTACACACTTACAAATCTTACATGGCGAGGCCGTAAACAGAAATCACGTGTGCTGATATGTATGAGTTTCATGAAGGACTGTCTCGCATTCTGATGGCCCATCTTTTATCTCGTGGACGCCTTAAGCTAACAAGCCCTATTCAAGCGCTCCCCCATCTCTTGGAGATAAATGGGAACCCATCAGCGCTGCCAAAAATGGCCTTGGTGCATCGAGACAATTTAGTGCTGAACAGCATCCGACAATCCCGTCATATTTCCCTGTACCTTAAAAACTCTCATTTACTTACATACTACCCCCCTGTGCGACTTCTGATACGCCTGCCTTGAAGACCAGATCTTCCACGCACCAGACACCACACTTACTCATTTGATAGGCTGGCTCGCCAGCTAAACACACTCACTTTATGACACATATTTTCGTAGACTATGTATATTATACGTCCCGTATAATCTGTTTCCTTCACTATTCTCCAGCACATATGCTGTTTTGCCAATACGTTTGGAAACTATAAATGTTTCTGCGTCACCTGCTTCCAGCCTTGCAAGTGGCTCCCTTAAATGAACGTCATCAAGTTGCTCTGCCTACCTATTTCTCAGTATCTGTAACTATGCCCTGTTGCTACTGTCCACACATGCTAACCCTACTTTCCTCTGGTGTAACACCTCTACTTGACACTCTATGACCTAAAAATGTCACTTCTGACTGACAGAATGACGACTTAGACAGCTTCAAAGTGAACCCTGCCTGATCTAACTTCTGAAAAACTATATTTAAATGACGTAGATGCTCCTCAAAACTGCGTGAACTAATTACCATATCATCTATGTAAATGGTTACAAACTCTCCTGTGTCATCCCCTAATGCGATGTTTAAAGCCCTAATTAAAGCTGCTGAACTACTCTTTAACCCATAAGGTGTTCTACAAAATTGATAAAGGTTATATTTATGACTAAAAGCTGTAAATGGTCTATCTTCGTACATAAGTGGCACTTGCCAAAAACTGGAACTCAAATCTACACAAGTGAAATACTTCTTCCCCTCAAATGTTTGCATTAATTCCTCTATTGACATAGATTTCAGCTGATCTGAACTAATTCTACTGTTAACCAAACGAGCGTCTAAACAAATACGAACAGTGCCGTCGGTCTTGGGTACCGTGATCAAAGAATTAACATATGGACTGTTAGAGTGCTCAATAATCCCATCTTCAAGCATCTGGTTAATTTGTGCCTCAACTGCACTCTGATAAGCGAAAGGTACAGGATATCTATGTCCTGTGAATACTGACCTATCAATAACGTTCAATGAATGTGTATAGCAATTGGCCATACCAATGCGATCCTCAAAAACTCTCCTATTACACAATAACACATCATAGAGCCGAACACATTGTTCCACCTCTATATTACCCTGAAATGCAGCCTCACGTAACGAGTCCTCTAGACTTCCGTTCGTAATCACACTGCCCACAAAACATGGAGAACCCCGCTCTACGGCTGGCGATATCTCATTTAAAGTACAAATCACACCTACAATACTACTCCTCTGAATATGGTCATTGAACGCTACTTCTACTTCAGAATCTCCCCATTTAAATTTCAAACTCCCTACATCATAACATAAGTTACCAGACACTCTACTTAGCCACTCTGAACCCAAGATAACACTGAATACTAAATTTGGAATTACAAGGCAAATCTGCTTCTCTACATGATTATTAATTTTAATGTCTACTAAAACTTGCTTAGAAATTACTTTAGACCTCTTCCCAACAGCTGTGATAACAAAAGTGCTTTTAATTGGCATCTCCTCAAAATTTACTCCAGTTCCTTTCATTTTATCATAAAATGCACTACTTATGCAACTCTTCATACAACCACTATCAATTAAAACATCTGTGTACGCCTCGGACACGTTAAATTTAACTATGGGGCTCTTACTAACCACTTCCTGAATAATACCTTCATCATTTAGTTCATGTAATAATTCATTTCTTACATTTAGGTCATAGGGTTCCTGTATAATTGTATGGACAGGGCATGCTACAGACTGAGATTCTGACCTTACTTCGCAGCCTGGTTCGCGTTTAAAGAACCGCTACAGCTGGCCGTAGTACTAGTTACTACTGCACTGGTCTGGTTGTTCTGAGTTGTGTTGTCATTGTTTGGCTGTATATTACTACCACTAGGCTGTCCTCTTCCTTGACCCCTATTCTGGTTGTAATTATTGTCGTTATAATTCCTCCCTTGATTTCCCCTGAAATCATTGTTTCTCCCTTGATTTCCCCTGAAATCATTGTTCCTCCCTTGATACTGATTACCATAGCCATTTCCTCTGTTCTGATTTAGCTGATTATTGTTATTTCTATTTTGAGCATTGGCCCCTTCGCCACCGTTCCTTTGAACTTCCTGATGCCTGGCTTCATTAGGTCTATTATTATTATTACCCTGGTTCCTATTGAAATTGTCCTCATAACCCCCTCTCCCTAGTGCATCAAATGTGCTTAACAAATTTTCTACTTGTGATATAGTCTTTACATTCTGGATACAAGCAGCCTCCTTGATCCTATAGGGAAAGTGCCTAAGTAGCAACCTTACCACATCACTTTCCTCCTTCAAGCCATCCAGATATTTACACACTAATACCTGCCCTAAAAGTATTCGGTCATGGTGGAGCTTCCTTTAGGGTTATATTTACCACACACTACTCCCTCACGATGCTGCGACTGAATAACCTCATTCCAGAACTTTTCACAGAATTTCATTTTAAAATCATTCATATCAGTAAACTTGTCTCTGTAGACAGCACACCAATTCCTCGTTTCCCCCACAAACACTTGTTCTAAAATTTCAACTACCTGGCACCACTCAATACTACCATTTTCCAACCTCTCCCCGAATTTATTTTCTATAGTGTTCATGAACTCCATAGGGCACCCCTGTCGATTGCTGAACTTACCCAGTTCTACCTCCCTGTGTGTGCTATTCACAAAAACTGGTCTATTCTGACTATTTTCTTGCCTGATCCTAGCTTTTAATTTTAATTCTAATTCTGCGATTTTCTCCTCAGCCTTCCTCTCAATACTGTTTACTGTTAATTTAATGTTTCCTTCTGATTCTTCTACTTTATCATATAGCTTTGCTTGTTTCTCCTCAATCTTGCTAATGCTCTCTTTATTACTCTCTCTTAAATCATTTACTTCTGCAACTATTTGTGAGTGGACTTTCTCAATTCTACCCCCCAGCTGTTCCTTAACCTCTTTAGTAGCTACCTGAATTTTGTCAATTTCTCCCCCCAATTGCTTTTTGACCTGCTGTGTTTCCAGTTGCACTAGTTCTTTTAAATTTTCAGCCTGTGTACTGATTCTAATTTCCAACTCCTCCTGTACTTTTCCTAATTTTCTGTCTACATCTGCAATAATCTCTTTAGCATTTTCTTCCATCACCCCCCTGATCTCACCTCTAATCAGTTCGAATTTGTCACTCATTTCCCTACTGTTTTGTTCTAATTTAGCATTTAAAGTTTCAGTACTCTCTCTATTTTCCTTACTGTTTTGTTCTAATTTAGCGTTATTCTGTTCTAACTTTGCATTTAAAGCTTCTGTACTTTCTTTATTTTCCCTACTGTTTTGTTCTAGTTTAGCGTTATTCTGTTCTAACTTTGCATTTAAAGCTTCTGTACTTTCTTTATTTTCCCTACTGTTTTGTTCTAATTTAGCGTTATTCTGTTCTAACTTTGCATTTAAGGCATCACTACTAACTTTGTTCTGATACATAAACTCGAGAAGTAAAGTTTTTAATTCTGGTTGGCCGCCTACACTCCCTGTTTCAGTATCGGGATTTACCTCCGCTACCCCGGTACTACCATCACTCGACATACTGCTCGTATCATCACTCTCCCGTTGATGACCACTACGTAACCTCATCTGTCTTTCTTTCTCATCCCTCATAATGATATACACTGATACAGACAAATAACCCCCAAAATACAGGCACAGAAATATATACCCTTCTCCATCCACAAATGTTATTAGGTTTTCAGCCCCAAGTTGTCGGCGACAAGTGAAACGTCTTTTTATTGCCCCATGTTGGTAGCGACAAATGAAACGTTTTGCTAGCTCCTAACTGTTGGGTGAGAAATGTAACTGTTTACCTTTGCCTAAGCTATGTTGTTTTAATGGGCGCCAAGACCTCAACGCAATGTTGAAATCTAAATTTGTATTTAACAACGTCTAGCTCTGGCAGAACACCTTCAAGACTCTATTCACTCAGATCGTGGTATGATTTGATCATTAACCCAACAAACAATTGTATCAGGAGAAGGAATTGGTCTATCTCTAATGCTACCTACTGAAAGCAAAGATTGCATTGTAAAAGAAATGAATTTATTATATAAAACAAGAATAGCAAAATTAATAATAATAAGTATAAAATTTAAATTGGAGCGTTGTGATTTGGATATTACCGATAGAAAATTACGTGAAAACGGAGTCTGATAAATTGATTTTACTCTTATTTCCAAGCTATGAAGTTACTGAAATATGAAATGTAAAACAAAGAAAATGAGAGATTGCGTATTTCTGCGTCATTGGCGCTTACCACTGGAAATTGCCAAAGCATTTCCCTCGTTCTTGATGATGTTGTGAGCTTCCCACAGTCTCCTGGACGTCGTCATCTCCGTCGGAATTTGATGATATTCTGGTAGATTAGATAATTCAATGGTCCGTACCTCGGACCCAAACACTCGTACAACCAAGTTTTACAAAAGTTCGTCGCTAACTCCACTGAACATCGGAGCGACACGCACTTGCGACCGTACACCTCAAGTATTTCACAGATAGTCACTAACTCCACTGAACATCGGAGCGACACGCACGCGCATCCATACTCCTCAAGTATTTCACAGATAGTCCCTAACTCCACTGAACATCGGAGCGACACGCACGCGCATCCATACTCCTCAAGTATTTCACAGATAGTCACTAACTCCACTGAACATCGGAGCGACACGCACGCGCATCCATACTCCTCAAGTATTTCACAGATAGTCCTTTCCACGGAACATCGGAGCGTCCCCCGCGTATAACCATACTCCGCATGAACTACACAGATTGTTCCCGTTTCACGGCGCGTCGAACGATATATGCACACGTTGGCTCCCCACTCTTCAGTCCCAACTAGCTTACGTCGTCTCCCCTGATTGGCTGACCCACCACGCGATCTTCTCCTCCTCCGGGTCATTACACTCGGCGGGAGGGTTCCGTTCCAACAATTCGTCTTTTCTAGACCTTGCGACCCAAGATTGCGTCATGCTTCTCGACAAGATTAAGCGTGTACTTGAAATCCCAGTGAGTCACGTCTCTCGATATACCCTAACTGACGAAAACTCCGTAAAATTCCGTAATCAGATAATTTTCTATGATATCGTCGTTCGTAATAATTTGCTTGATAGCGTTTTCTAAGACATAGAAAACCTATCTGAATGTTAATAATTTTTATAAAATGCTCCGAAAATACCTTAATAATAATTATAATAAATTAATAATAATAATAAATTACCATGAAAAATTCTCTTGGCTGAACAATTTGCCGCGTAAATAAATATAGAATGGCTTCCTACTGACTTATGCCAGTTGCATAAAACCCCACGAAAAACACGTTACAATCGAGAGCGCACTTGTGTGAACATTACGTCGTCGTCGAGTTGTCTGTATTTACAAATGTATAATAGTCGATACTTATAAAACCAAGTCGTAAGGTGTAATGTTAATGTCGATAAACTGGGTCAACTGAGCACTTCATACTTCTGGTCTTTACCTTCTCTAAAGCTTCTTGAGGGTTTTCATACACCAGCGAGTTCACATTCACAAAATATGCAATATCCTTTCCAGTATTTAAGAGATAATCATGGCTTTTGGCCCATATGTACATATTTATTGGGCGTTTTGTATGGTTAATATTGAAACACTCCTGTTCTACTATATCAATACTGAAATGAAAATCCACAGCCTGCTTCCAGTCTCCGACCGGGTCAGGAATGGAATGAATGAAGCCCCCATCTAGCGGCGAGGATATGAACTGTGCCGGCTGCTGAGGCCTGACGCACTCCTCTGGGGCAATTATTAGAAGAATGACAGATGAAATGAAATGATAGTGGTGAGTGTTGCTGGATTGAAATTTTGACAGGGAAAACCGGAGTAACCGGAGAAAAACCTGTCTGCCTCCGTTTTGTCCAGCACAGATCTCACATGGAGTGACCGGGATTTGAACCACGGACTCAGCGGTGAGAGGCCGGCGTGCTGCCGCCTAAGCCACGGAGGCTTATACTATATCAATACTAAATATAATAAAATGGGAAATAAGGTAGGATTCATATCCTACTCGCAGAAAGAAGAGGGAAATAGACCCAATTCATCTTCCACAATTCCTCAGCTAACTGCCAAGAGCTCCTAATAGTACGCAATACTTTGCGTTACGCAGTGTGTACCATGCGTGATAGGCTGTATACAGCCTGATTTGTTGGTCACTTCTAAAGAATAGACAGGGAACACCGTGTGCTTAGGCCTATTCAATCCATAACCGCACGGGAAGATGGAAAACAATAACGTGGACTGGCCACTCACAATACCAAGTTTATATTCATAATTGATCGAAACAGCTGAAGGTTTCATATTGTAACCTATCGGGTTGTATGGAGCCGAACCTGCAAATATTGTATATTCGAATCAACTTAATCAAACACTAAATTTAAAATCCCACGTGACGTCGTAGTGACTTGGTGCCATTAAATGACCGCTTTATGCCGGAACCAGACATTAACATTCACTGGCAGCACAGATCAATAGCTCCCTTGAAGTTTCATACTTTAATCTCCATGACGTCGCACATCAATACCTTCAAAGAACCGGGTGAGTTAGCCGTGGTCGTTACGGCATGACTGCTGGCAGTCGCTCACATCCGGGAGGCGAGGAGGTTCGAATCCCCCCGCCGGCAACCTTGAAGATGGTCTTCTGTGGTTTCCCATCTTCCTTCCAGGCAAATGCCGGGGTTGGTCCCTAACTATAGGCCAAAGCCGCTACCTTCCAACTCCTAGTCCTTACATTCAAACGTTCCTCCCCAGACAACACTCCACACGCGACGGTACGTATAGATCACCCGTTGGGTGTCCGCCTCGAAGCAGCTACAAAACTGGCGAGCCGGACACTCCCGGCACTAAAAGCCATACGCTAAAAAAAACTACAGAGAAATATATTCCTAATTCACTTGCTGTCCTAACGTAAGCCGTTACCGATCACAACATCGGTTTTTAATGTGAAGAACGTCCCTGTACGTTGTGGTTACGTAACTGGCGACACCAAGAACACACCCAAGAAGAGAATTCAAGGCATTATTGCTAAGATCACCCTGTCCATATCTCAGACGGATACACTCGAGTGCTGGATTTCTACAGTGTTCTTATTGCCAGCAAATTTGCAGATCAAAGAAATGTGCAACCGTCTTACTGGTAAAACGACTTAAGAAATCCCAAGTCTATCATATCGGATGGTACTGCCATCGTAAATTTGGTTCCCAGCACTCCTATTTATGTATGATATAATTTAATAAATTTAAGATATTTTATGATCCCTTTCCCAATTAATTGTGTAGTGTCATTTCTCTAGCAAACATATTGGCTTGCCAATCTGAGAGAAAATATTCACCCCTCTCTATCTCTAAAGAAATATTATTCACTTTTGAGACTGGTAATTTAAAATATATATTGGTTCAAGAGGCACGCTAAGACGCACATACATGAGGCCAGAGTCTCTCCGTTCACAGTGGACGAGTGAGTTTGATACCTACCATCGGCCATCTTTAAAATGGTTGCCCATTTTCAATTCATGGCAAATACTGTTTGGTCACGCCCTCCTTCTTCCAACTCTTTGCCTAATGTCATTCATCTTCACTCGCATTTACAGTACTCCCATGATAAAATTGACATCACGGTGCACATCCACCTATAAAACAAACAAAAATATCTCATCCCACATCATCCTCATCCCCATTCCGTTACGAAGAGGTAGAGAAACACCTTTTGTTATGTCTTATCTTGGTCTATGAAACACTATAAGAACTTCAGTAGTCGTTAAAAGTAATGATGTACGCCAACAAGGCAATGCCTATGGTACACCCTGTATATAAGCAATACCGTAAGGACTGCAGTAGTCAGTAAAATGTGCTGCTGTATGGTCTTAATTCTGTGTCCACGAGGTAATGCTTACGGTAATTACAGGACGGACCGGCATGCTCATGTCACCACGCAGTAAATCTAGCGTCCAACGAGAACCTTGCGAGAGTGCCAGCTATCACGCGACCAGCAGCGTAACACGAGCACCACCTGACACCAACCAATCAGCTCCCGGGGTCCTCGGGCCAGCACTCCAACATAACAAGTAGTTCATACAGTAATAATAGTAATAACAGTAATACAAATAATAATAATAATAATAATAAACACATTTTGAAAGAGAACGATGCAGTAGATGCACCTTGGGGCTGGAAACTATTGACCACATTATTAAATGAATTTCTCCCAATGATGTGTTTAGACGAACAAAGTTTTGTGTCAGTTTAAATTATTGTAGCTAGTTGGTGTTAATATACTGAATTCATACGATGTTTGGAGAGTTTTTTGCTGATGAAATTGTGAATTATCGACTATGGTTTGAACGCCGTTGCTAACATCCAGTATACCATACTGTTGTGTGCCATTTTGCACTTCGAATAGGAAGGAAATAGAAAGTGATAAGGACAAAGATTTATAACTATACCCATATATTTAGGGAAAAGTAGGCTATATGTTCTTTCCAGAACATCTTGTTTTCAGATAATATTGTCAATACGGACCAAAGATTATTTCGAGTAATCCCAGCATCAAGACCTCGCTATACCAGGAGAACTTCTCGAAGCGGCCATTGAGTATTTACACATTTCAGCCATCTAACGTGCTTGACAAAAGTGACAGTCAGTCTGAAAGACTAGACTTTGTATAATTTTAAATGCTGCAAATGCTGAAAAATGCTAGAAAGGCTGGAGACTATTGACATGTTAGAAAATTATCTGCATAATATTTATCTTGCTTATCTTGTTTCAAATTACTCGCGAAGGGCAAGTGCAAACCAAGGGCAAAGCAAGGTCCAGCGCGGGGAATGCCGCACGCTCACCAGAGCGCGCGGGGACTTGCCCCTTCCATCCAGTCTAAAAACACTTATAGTGGGCGATGTATTGAAGATAGAGATACGCTCTCGCGGACTTTTTGTAGAACTTTTCATGCTGACCAATTCTTACCGTCATAGTATATTGATATTTTTAACGGTTTGCCCAGCGTAAGCTTAAGAAGCGCACGGACGCCAAGTTTGTTTTCGACTTTTTCCCTGAAATCATTACTGCTTGGCTTCCTTTGATCATACATAAATTATTTTCTACAGAATCTTTCCTCGAGATATCCTATACAGAATGATGAAAACCGCATCAAAATCAATCCAGTGGTTCTCGAGATTACCCGTGACATCCAAGAATCGGGGATTTTTCTCTTATACTAACGAAGTAGAGATGTCGGGGTACACATGCACCGAGCGGTACTATGACGTCACACACCTCAGTGCATCTGTCCGTCCGTCACCGCGACGTAACGCCAGACCCCAGCGTAATGATGAACTCGACAAGATCATTTAGAATGATAACAAGGTGTACTGGGACAGACGGTCCAGAAAATCGTGGTAACTCGACCAGATATCGTGTACCTTAACAAAACAAATCAGAAGGTCTAACTCAGGCTGTTCCAAATCCACGAGTTTGAGTATGCATACACGCGAGTACTCAGTAGTGATGCTCGGAGCACGGTTGGAGAGGGACTGGGGGCGATAGCCAATACGTCATTGGGCACAAGGCCATGCCCTTCCTGCCAGTCATGATGTATCCACCGCGAAGTGACAGCAGCCCCCCACAGCAGAGCTGTATTGCATGTTGCAGATTTACTCACGCAAGGCTGCGAGTACTCCGCTGCTCACGGGCGAGTTGCTCGGCTGGACAGCCTGGTATAACTGATAATTAATATAAGCATATCATCATATACAGTATATTATTTCAGCAGTATAGATCCCTCTTGCGGCGCTCACAAACGCCTGATCGTGACAAGCGAGCATTCAAATGAAAGAGAATAGCCA
The DNA here is from genome assembly GCA_946902985.2 of Meconema thalassinum. Classification (NCBI taxonomy): domain Eukaryota; kingdom Metazoa; phylum Arthropoda; class Insecta; order Orthoptera; family Tettigoniidae; genus Meconema; species Meconema thalassinum. The sequence goes on along the minus strand of OX336390.1, from coordinate 833,049,518 downwards.
TTAGCAGTGACGAATTGCACTCTAATTCCATAAATATCTATAGTCTAATACCTTTAAAAATAACTCTTAAAAATGTACGAAGTGTGCGATTTGCAGATACTGTTTCTGTAGGAAAGTACGCTCCATAATTGCTGTCCACTTCACATTTTGTCCGCTGTGACGCATATTTCATGTCATTTTAACATTATGTGGTCTTTCCTTTATGAGTTTTGCATGGATTTCAGAAACAGTAAATCAGAGGAAAGAGAACTCAAATCGTATAGTTTCATAAATATCGAATAACCGGTGAATGTTATGATGATCCAATTTTCAGTGATTGCCTTCTTAAGTTAGGGAACGTAGAACTTGGAAATATAACTGAAATGCAAATACTGTTCTATAAACATTTGGTTGAAATGAAAACATAACAACCTTTCTCCTTAAGTCTCTCATTATAAACCTATTGGGGAAAGTGTGGTTTATGAACGTGCGAGTTTTCTTGCACGGGTCTGCTAGTGTTATATAAAACGCTAAGGTGTATTAAAACTCGGCAATTTTTCTAGGTTGATGTCGTATCTCGTGCAGGATTCCGCCTAGGATGTCCGGGTACGGACACCAAGAGCCTGCTGATGTGCCTATCTTTGTGTTGCTAGGTGAAACCCCGCACAAGACACGGCATAAAACTAGAAACATTTCTGAGTTTTAATTCCTTAGCCGGGAAAGCCAATATACCAGATAACGTGCAAGTTTCACAAAACGCAAGTTCTTAAACCAGAGGGAGTTAGAAAGTTCAGTTTGGTCCAAAAACGTTCTAATCGTCTCAATAGTAGAGGAAAAATCGTGCATTTCTTGGAAAGTGATCATAAGTACCTATTCGTTTATAAATTGTGTTTAAACAAATAAAGAAGACGAAAGTCCCTACCAGAACTATGTCGCGTCCAGTCCGCATAACAGTATGGCCAGGCTGGTTGTATATACAAATGGGGGTGAATACAAGTAACCGATCGTAATAAATGAGCATTAAAATAAAAGAGAATTGCGCGCAGCACTGACGAATTGCAAGCAGACTTCATAAATATCGACAATTTGTATAAGGAGCGCGTTTAAGAATATAAAAATTTATTTCCCCAGCAAAAACTATGTCGCGTTTAGCCCGCATACCAATAACGTTGGGTTGGTGGTAGTATTAATATTATTATTTACCTAATTATTTAATTATTTATTTAATATTAAAAATGTGTTATATTATGAATCAAAAGGATGAAACCTGAAATATTATATCAAACTTACTTTAAAGTGTACAGTGAAGCCGTTATTATTTTTTTAAATTATTTTTAATAATAAGCTCAGTGAATTTTGGTTGGTGTAATGTCTGATAATTTCAGTATTACGTCTTACACTTATATGTTTCTGGAAAATTTCTCAATTCATATAAAAGTTTCCTCCACTCGACAGAACCCCTGACTCAACCTTCTCCAAAACTAGGGAAAATAAATGGCACTCTAGATTGAACAGTTCGACAGGTTGGATGTTACCTGCTGAACGCCTCACCCCAGAACATGAGGAAACTTGGCCAATATGGAACCCGCTTAACAAGCTGCGCTCAGGGGTTGGCAGATCAAAAAGTAAAGTGGTGATTTACGTGTGACTCTACATTATGCAAATGCGGTGACAAACCGAACAGACCATGGACCATCTCCTCATCTGCAAGCTGTGCCCAACAACCTGCTCTCTTGAGGACTTGATGCAAGCCACCAAAAATACATGTAAACTGGCTAGATATTGGTCACATTGCATTTAAATTTTGTATAAATTATTTGTAGAACCTATGAAAGTAGCCACTGAACGAAAAAATGTGTGTATGCATTTAATACCAATTACTGGATTGTTTTATGTGTATATTATATATTATTAGACACGATTAAATTAAATTGTTACGTCAGTTCTCAACTTGAAGTCTGTTTCTTATCTTAGACTTCAAACAGGCATTATGAAAATAAATTTTAGAATAAAAAACCTGATAAAATTTAATTTTAGAAATGACCAACAATTGCATTTCACAACACAAGAATCGTGGGTTCAAAATTAAAATTATCCTGCGGACTCACTGAAACCATATAGGGGACCCCCTGGGGTCCGTGGACCCGACATTGGGAACCATTACAGTAGAGTATCCTTGAAACATGTGTTTAATTGTTGTTGTCAGGAAGTGAAATGGAAATAGGTCATCCCACTGATGCGAGAAATAGCGGAACACTGTCGCTTTCTAAATGAACAGCGTTAGTGTTCCATGTCCAACTGTATTATATTGACCATGTAGAGTATTTGAAAGTCATCATATCCGAACGTGCTGTGGTATTACATGTCATAGCAGGTAAATTACGACCCATGTACTAATTCCATTCACCCCGCATTCAGTATTTAATTTGACACATAACATGCAACAGACCTTGTGTATTATTCGCCCAGTTTAAATGTTTGCTGATGGTTCCCTAACTCTCTACAGTGCGTAGCGTCCCTTCCTTTTCACACGTCGGAAATCTAGGGATTACAATCATTCTGTGCCGTTAGTTGTTAGCATGCTGAAATGCTATGCAAAGATCGTGGGTTCAAACCCAACCGAAGTCGTCGAAGTTTTAAGAGCGTTAAATCCTTCACTATGCCCTCCCTCGGAGGGGAAGTAAAGCCGGTGGGCCCATGACTTAGATTTATGGCAGTGTGTGGAGAAGTGTGCATACAAATTTTTAGGTTCTTTGGTTAAAAACGCTTTATCAAGTTTGAAAGTTCGCCGCTAGGTGTCAGTGACAGTGGGATCCGGTAGCCAAAATGGAACTACGAAGGTCGATCAAAATGTTAGTTGCACTAACGCGCTGCAGCAGCGAGCTGTGTGTCGCAAACGTGGGCACAGCGGAGAAAAGGACAGACACTGCCCACACGTCTGTTAGGCAGGTCGCTGTGGTGTCTCGTCTTGTATGGTGTGAATAGCGGCCAAATGCAATGGCACGTCGACTGGACGTTCACTCCAAATATGAGGTGCGTGTAACAATCCGATTCCTGTGGGCCATAAAGAAGAATTGCACGATTAAAGAGAAGCGACGGGGGAAATCGAGCGCCGGTGTGATTTTATTGCATGATAACGCAACACCTCGCAAAGCCCGCCAAACGAGCGAACTGCTGCAACGTTTCAAGTGGGAGGTCTGGCAAAATCCACCCTACAGTCCCGACCTAGCACCATGTGACTTTCATCTGGTCGGTAAGCTCAAAACGGAGCTCGGTGGTCGACGTTTCCAGACCGATGAGGAGGTGAAGGCCGCTGTCTCCATGTGGTTGCAGAACGCTGGAGGAACTTTCTATGCATCCGGCTTCGACAAGTTGGTTATGCGTTCGCAGAAATGTTTGGGAGTCTCTTGGAAACTATGTGGAAAAGTGACGTTACATTGCATGTCGTTATAGGCGTGTTGCTGTTGTATAGGTGGTGTAATAAATGGCCATAAGTTTTTCCAAATTCACCGATGCGTTGTCCAGGTCTCCGGATGCTATCACGTCTAATACTGTATCAATATCCCTGTATTTTAAACTCGTGGCCTCTTTTACCCCAGATAGCTTTATGAGAGATTTCTTTTCCGTTCTCTTTTCCTCGGACAGTTCGAAGTTGGTCTCTACTGGGATATGTTTCCTTAGCGTTTCCCATGTCGTGGTTTGTGTGACAGACTTGATGTTTACGTTATTGGTTAGTACGATGTCCACCCAATGTCAAAATTTATATGTACGCAGACGATATGGTAATGACCTCTACAAGTGCAGAAGACCTGCAAATCGCCGTGAACAATGTAGCAGTATGGGCCGAAGATAACGAAATGAGTTTGAACGAGACGAAGACAGTCACTATGTCCTTCAGAAGGGGAGGAAAGCCCGCGACGTTTCATTACAAAGGCACCCTCCTGACTACAGTCTCCCATTTCCAGTACCTGGGGGTGACTATGCAGACATCTGGGAACGTCTTTACGATGCATGTGAGAGAGAGGTTGGACGCTGCATTGACGGCTATGAGCGACATCGAGCATCTACGCAGCCCATCCCTGAAGACGGCAATACGACTATTTTGGTTAAAAATAGCACCAGTCGCGATCTATGGCCTGGAAATTACTTGGAAACATCTTAGGCACAGACATCTGGCAACGCTGGAAAGGATCAAGTCAATGTATCTAAAAAGAGCCTTATGCCTATCCAAGTTCACGCCCTCGCTGCTTGTGTATGTCATGACAGGGGAACTACCATTTATGGAAGAAGTCAGATTACAGATGCTCCTGCCACACACACCGGGATTTGGGGAGTATTTGCGTCTCATGACAGCAAAGTGAAATGACATTTGTCATGAATTTTATACGACGGACGCTATGACTACACAGGACTGGATGCAAGGATCCTACGAGCTGAGACATATCTTGATGCGCTTTGCGGCCCATGGTTTCCACCACCGGATCTGCAGGAGAGATGTATATCACCAACCAGACGAACTATGCGTGTGCAAGCTTTGTAAGGGTCCTTGCGACAGATACCACGTGAGGACGTGCAAGTGCAGAGAGGTGTCTCTGACGAAATTTTGGGAAAATTAGAAAATATATGGACACCCCTCGGAAAGAGGCATTTCCAGTGACGACAAAATTTTGTATTAATGATGGTTCGTAAGAACCATGTTCATGCACATTGTGCGCAATAAATTATTTATGATAATTGGCCATAACTGGGAAGTGCAACTTATTTTTTGATCTTCCCTCGTACTTGAAACTTGAACGTGATGGCAACCTACGAGCGTTCAATTAAAATACCCTGCTATGGCCATTGGCTGCAATTCACATATAATAACAAGAAGTTCCGTGACGAACTAAAGAGCCTACTTTTCTTAAAATTTAATATTCATGGCAATGATTAATCTATATGGATCTATCTAGAATAATGACGAAATTAAGTTGGAAATATCGAAATTTCTAATTATTTCGAAATACTGTATACATGGCATAATGTAGCCTAATAGAGAACTACAGTTGGCAGCCCTGGTGACTAAATATATTCTTAGTTCCATCTCTTAAGGTACAGACTACAAAATTTGGTTGAAGTCCAATGGATAGCATGGACGTTACATGCAGTTAAACATTGGATCTAACAGCGCGCGTAAAATAATGTTGGCAACAATGACATACCTGTATTGGTCAGAAATAATCTGAAAAAGTATGATCTATTGTTGTGTCAATTTTGAATGAAATCCATTAGTAAGTATAGAAGTTACATGCATTTTAAAATTGGACCTATCAGCAGGCTTAGAATCATGTTGGCAGCACTGGCGTAGGCCTATATTAGTTACTCCAAATTAATCTAGAATGCCAGGTACTATACGTGTGCAAAGTTTAGAGCTATTGGCTTGCATACTTTCTGATATATTGGTATTAGGGTAACAAAAATAGAGACAGTATTTATTAACAGTTGGCAGCCCTGGTTACTCGTAAGACTCGGCATAATCATATATGTTATGGTACACATAGCACACACGAAATTTGGTTGACATCCAAATGATAGTATAGAAGTTACATGTATTTCAAGTTGGACCTCTCAGCAGGCTTAGAATCATGTTGGTAGCACTGACGTATATAAGTTACTCCAAATTAATATAGAATGTCAGGTACTATACGTGTGCATAGTTTAAAGCTGTCAGCTTGCATACTTTCTGATATATGGGTATTTGGATAAAAAATATTGAGAGCATTTATTAACAGTTGGCAGCCCTGGTGGCTCTTAAGAATACTCTCAGTCATATCTGTTTATGTACACATAGCACATACGAAATTTGGATGAAATCCAGTTGATAGTGTAGAAGTTATATGCATTTAAAATGGGAGATAAAATGTATAAGTTAGTTTGATAAGCACTATAATACTTCCAACGTTCGCTGCCAGGTGCTGACTGCGGTGGCATTTAGTAGCCACGTCCACAGCTAGGTGTCGTGGACGGTAGCATTTGGTGGCAAAACTAGGAACTGCTTGAAAATATTAGTCGTCTGCATTCCTTCTACCTGAATCACAGATAACACAGCCATCACAATTAAGACCGTTTATCAGACACATTCTACACACACCCAAAGTACACGGGGCTACATGACCCCGTTGTCGCAGCTCCTAAACTGAGGAACCAAGCAAAAAACCAATCTTCGAATGATTCGAACAACCGAGGATTCAGGACATCCATGTTGTTCGAACATCTGAATTCTTTGAACATTCTAATAATACATTGATATGGGAATGATAAAGGAAATATTTTAAAGACCATATTCCCAGCAGAATGCATGTTTCAATATATAATATCGATGCCTCTCAGCTATCTAAATTATATTTTCATACTAACGAGGAAGCAGATTAATAATGGAGGGCTCTATGATGTTTGATTACAAGCACAGCACGTCTGCTACAAAGACTTCATCTAGCCACACTATCCCACATAAAAGTGATTTTGTCTCCGCTCACAATGGCCGTGCATTAATGGAAAATTGAAACTGAAATAAGGATATTTGAGCTGACAAACGATAGTAAATAAACCAAATAAACATATCCATTGAGTTTCGTAATGATGAAACGCATTGTTTGATGTTTGTATCATCTCCACAGCTTCATCACAGGTATCGGTAATTACATCCTTGGAATATCTCTGTTGTAGGGAATATAAGGTAATTCGGGGACAGATGCCGCACCAGTAGAGACGCCGCATTCACTGTAACCATAGGTTCCTATCGTTGCAGCTAGATGGCAGTGATTAAGCTATTTCGGTATCCAAGCAATAACCACTATCTGCGGATATGATGCAAGTTGCTCGTATATTACGCAAATTGTAGTTGATAATGTGAGGCAAGTGCATGCTTCATCTTGACAAAGGATTTCCTTGTGTTCATTTATTGTATATTAATTTGGTTTCAAACGCTAACATCAGCTATTTTTAGTAGAGAATAAGTCTTAACTGTTACTGTAGTGGATGGTAAGCTTATTTTCGGCCATGTTAGCCTTAAGGTACAACAACAGGGGGGTGCGGCGTCTCTACCTGATATTTGGGAATGTTGCCGTACAGCAATTCGCTGGCGATGCTTCCTTGATGTTGGCAACTCTGGCACTGTACATACTCTAATGACAGTTGGTCCCCCTGCTGGAGGGTTGTTGACCCATTAAGAGGAAGGGTCGTTTTCTTACCTGCGTCAAGCAGGACTCACTTGCAAGCAGGTAGCAGTGGCTACCGGACATGGTGTCATAGCACGCATGTAATATCTACTGTACTTGTTCAGTGTTTAATCATGTACATACAGTGTAAAATATATTTCTTTATACAGTCCACCACATCGTATTCTATGTATTCGACATAAGTTTTTGGTCCTCCGGGCACGATTAGATGGCAAGGAAAACAGTGAAAATTGAACTCTGTGATCCCAAGACAGCATGGCTTCGCACGAATGGCGTGGGTTGTTGGCGGCATGGCGACTACTGGACAACAGAATTCATCATCCTGGTAAGTCACCGATCATCCTTAATTATTCCTTGTGACTCATATGCATTCCTTTGTTTCTCCATTCAAAACTGTTCGTTTGTACTTGCAATGTATTGGTATTGCTAGTGATCACACATGATTTCGCCCGTAAAACTGTATGTTATTTGTACGCAGTTTTCCCGCAACTCTTTGAAACAAAACCAGGAGTTCATCTTTGTATTATGTAAATATGTTAGGTATATGTCCTTTCGTTTTGTCATTCTTTTACGTATATGCATTTGGTCTATTGTGATTTTATATCATTCAGCAGTTTATTGGGAATTGCTAGTGAAAAATGGAACAAAAGATAAAATCACTGTGTAGCAAAAGGGGTAGGTTAAAGGCTAGCTTATCTCGCATACAAGGCTTCGTAGAGAAATTAGATTCTCATTCTAAGGACGTAGATCAGTTGGAAGATCGACGGGCTCACTTATCAAAAATCTGGGAAGAATCACAAATAGAGGATTTGAAAGAGGATGAATCATTTCAAGCAGAACAAGAATCTTATCGCTCCGACTTTGAGGAGCAATACTTCAAAACATCTGGTCTTATAAGATCCATAAACAGTGCAATTTCCAAGTCAGCAACTTCGCTAAGTGATTCTATTGGTGAATCAACTTCCAGTTCGCAAACACGTTCAGTTAAACTGCCTCAAATAAGTTTACCTACATTCGCAGGTGATTATTTAGAATGGCCCAATTTTGCCGATACTTTTAAGAATCTCATTCATGAAGATGCAAATTTGTCAAAAATACAGAAATTTCATTACCTAAAATCAGTGCTATCAGGCAGGGCGGCAGACGTGTTACAGTCTCTAGAAATATCTGCAGCGAATTACGACATAGCGTGGAACCTGTTAAATGAAAGATTCAATAACCGGCGAGCAATTGTTTCCTCCCACATTAATTCGGTCCTTCAGATTAACAAAATAGAAGTAGAATCTTCCAAGGCATTAAGAGACTTGTATGACGGCTTCAGAAGGCACATACAGTCGCTATCATCGCTTGGTCTGTCTTGTGAAGAACAATTAGATGCCATTTTGATACATTTAATAACAAACAGATTTGACGCTGAAACATTAAAAAAATGGGAGACCTCGTTACCAACCTTTGATCTTCCATCGTATCAGACACTGGACAAATTTCTACTCGAAACATGTAATGCATTGGAATCGATCGAAACTAAGAATTGTGATCGCACAAAACAGCTGAAGCAGGTAGGCGTTTCATCTAAACCGAATGCGTCTGGTTTCAAACCGAGGCCATTCACGAACCCAGGAAAAAATTGTTTCCTTTCACAGAAAAATCAGAAATGCCCGCTTTGCACGGAAGAACATCCCATATTTAGATGCAGAACATTCACTTCTATGGGTGTTTATGACAGATGGCGGGAGATCAAGAAGCATAAGCTCTGTGTTAATTGCCTGTCTGGAAATCACTTCGCTAACGAGTGCACTCGTTCATGTTGTAAGCTGTGCAAGGATAAACACAACACCTTGCTTCACAGGGACCAAGGGTCACCGAACCACATTAATAGTCAGACTTCAAACAAGAGTATTGTGTCCAATAATACTTCATTGTCTCCCCTTAATGAGCAACATAGTAGTAATGCTGTTTCATTGCACAATCACAACAATGATGTTTCCTCTCATGTATTGTTGTCGACAGCAGTAGTGAATGTCAACAATTCAGAGGAAAAAACCCGTCATGCTCGGGTTGTGTTAGACAGCGGCTCGCAACTCAACTTCATAACCAGGGAATTAGCTCATCAATTACGATTGTTAAAGACAATGACTAATATTCCGATACATGGGTTGCATAACACTACCATCAAGGTGGGGTCGGTGGTAAGAACAAAGATTTCTTCGCGGTTCGGTTCCTTTGAACGAATCATGACATTTCACGTAATACCTTCAATTACTGGTCAGTGCTTACCCACTAAAAATATCAACATCACAGATTGGAGTATTCCAGAGTTTATATTAGAAAACCTTGCGGATCCTCAATTTAATGTGTCATCATCCATAGACATTCTCATTGGAGCAGAATTCTTTTACGATCTTATCGGCGCAGAACAATTTCAGCTCGACAGTTTCTCAAACAAACTACCGTTGTTTCGCAACACGGCTCTTGGCTGGGTAGCAGCAGGTAGTGTTGGTTTGTCTGAAAAGCACGCAGATAACAGTTCTTCCTGCCTCTTTGTGTCAGGTAAGATATTCAATGAGCCGGGGAAAGCACTGCTTGGCCAAGGACATTCTGAGCAAGAGATTAGTGAGAGGCTATTTACTGACGGTCACAGAAGGAATCCACAGGGTAGGTTCATAGTCCCACTACTCCTTAAAGAGGACCCGAGTCAGCTAGGTAGCAATGTTAATGAGGCAATTAGACGGTTTCACAGCCTAGAGAAGCGTTTTGAAAGGCAGCCCCAAGTCAAGTCGGAGTACGTACAGTTTATGAGAGAGTACACTGACCTGGATCATATGGAGGAAATTCCAAGTAATGAGATAAACAAACCATTACAGTACTACCTTCCGCATCATTGTGTATTTAAGGGTAATTCATTGACAACGCGCACTCGCGTGGTATTTGATGGCAGCTCGAAGGGCGATTCTGTATTATCCCTCAATGATTTGTTATTAGTAGGACCGATCGTTCAAGATGATTTATTTTCAATATTGGCTAGATTTCGCATGCATCGCTATGTATTGACCGCTGACATAGAAAAAATGTATCGACAGGTCCTCATAGAACCTGCACATACTGACTTTCAGCGTATCGTGTGGAGGGAGTCCCCTAAGGACGAGCTTAAACATTATCGTCTCAAAACAGTCACATATGGCACGTCATGTGCACCCTTCCTGGCCACAAGATGCCTCTCTCAATTGGCGAATGACACTAAGGAGGAATTTCCTGAAGCTTCGAATGTAATACGGCGGGATTTTTATGTTGACGATTTAATGACAGGTTGTGAATCAACTGACGGCTTAAGAACCACTCACAAGTGTGTTTCAGATATTTTATCCAGTGCGGGTTTTACCTTAAGAAAATGGTGTTCGAATGAGCCCAATGTACTATCGAGCATTTCTAACCACGAAACAGATCCCAAGTACATTATTAAGTTGGATGAAGCTGAAGACTTGAAGTTGTTGGGGCTATCTTGGAAACCCATCACAGACACTTTTCAGTTTGAGTTGAGAAGTGATTTCAGTTCGACACAGATAAACAAAAGAATAATTCTATCAGACCTGGCTAAAATATTTGACCCCTTAGGGCTTTTGGCCCCAGTATTGATTAAGGGTAAGATTTTTGTCCAGCAACTGTGGCAAATGAACTTAAATTGGGACGACGTTCTCACAATAGAACTGCAAATTAAATGGATTCGTTATATGCAGGATATTGCTAAATTGAAGGAGTTCAAAGTGCCTCGTCATGTTAGGGCAGTAGAATTTGTGGAGTATGAAATTCATGGATTTTGTGACGCGTCTCAGATTGCTTACGACGCTTGTGTTTATGTAAGATCTCAGACAGGAGATGGTAAAATAACAGTTCACTTATTGTGTTCCAAGTCTCGCGTTGCGTCATTAGGCTCAGTAACTTTACCAAGATTAGAACTATGCAGTGCTGTATTACTTGCTCAGTTGGTCGAAAGAGTCATGAGATCCATAAACGTAACTAAAGACAAGTGTTTTTGTTGGACTGACTCCACAATAGCATTAGCATGGATTTCGGGCCATCCACACCAGTGGAAAGCATACGTCACTAATCGAGTGTCGCAGATTCAACAGTTGACAAATATTGATTGTTGGCAGCACGTCTCTACTCATCATAACCCAGCAGATATGATCTCGAGAGGAGTTACCGCGGAGAAGCTGTTAAATTCATCATTTTGGTTATCGGGACCATCTTGGCTTTCAGATAATAAAGACGAATGGCCTTCACAGCAGAGGCATAGCTCTCAAGAATTACCTGAAGTTAGGAAAACTAAAATCGTTCTAGTGTCATCTACAGAATCCCTTGGATCGAATCTGATTAACAGATACTCTTCCTGGAGCAAGCTGATTAGAATAACAGCTCTCGTGCTCAGATTTATCAAAAATCTTAAAACTAAAACAGACAGACAAACAGGTGCTCTTAATCCGGTAGAACTAGAGCAGGCTAAGTATTTATGGTGTAAAATTGCGCAAGGTTCTGGATTTTCACAAGACATAAAGGCTCTCAAACAAAATTTGCCACTACCCAAGGGAAGCAAATTACATGGATTAGCACCGTATTTGGATGAGCAGGGTCTGTTACGGGTAGGAGGCCGTCTGCAAAATACTAAACTATCGGTCAACAGAAGACATCCTATTTTATTACCTGGCAATCATCGCATTACAATAATGTTATTTGATCATTTTCATTTTGTTTTTCTTCATGCTGGAGCTCAGACTTTATTGACAATGATGCGACAGCAATACTGGCCTCTATGTGGGAGGAACGGTGCTCGAAAAGCAGTGTATCGATGTAAGACATGTTTTCAATTCTCGTCTCGGCCGTATCAACCGATAATGGGATCGCTACCTGAAAGGAGAGTAGTTCCCAGTCGACCATTTGCATCTTCAGGAATAGATTTCTGTGGCCCAGTATATTTACGGCCTTCCTCCAGGAAGGGCGCTCGGATTAAGGCATATATAGCTATGTTTGTTTGTTTTGCCACAAAGGCTGTACATATTGAACTTGTAAGCGATCTGTCTACAGCTGCTTTTTTAGCATCACTGAAAAGATTCATGGCTAGACGAGGAACTTGCACCCACATATTCACTGACAACGCAACTAATTTCGTAGGTGCATCACGTGAGCTAAAGAAATTCCTTAATGATATGAATACCAAACAGTCACTCATAAGCTTTGCTACTGAGAAGGGGATTCAGTGGCATTTTAGTCCTCCTGGCTCACCTCACTTCGGAGGGTTGTGGGAGGCTGCAGTTAAATCAGCTAAGTATCACCTTAAGAGAATAGTAGGAAATGCTGCATTGTCGTTTGAAGAAATGACTACAGTGCTTGTACAGATAGAGGCAGTTTTGAATTCGCGCCCCCTCTGCCCACTATCCTCTGATCCCAATGATCCGGAAGTATTAACCCCATCCCACTTCCTGATCGGTGGCTCATTTCATCTTCCTGTGGAAGAAGATGTGTCTCAGACTCCCTTGAATAGACTGAAGCGCTGGCAACTGCTTCAGGCTATGTTCCAGCAATTTTGGCGTCGATGGTCCAAGGAATATCTCGGACAACTCCAACAGCGTTCTAAATGGCGGTCGCCCGGACAATCCCCACAAATCGACACTCTGGTTGTTCTGAAGGAAGAGGGCGTGCCTCCACTTCATTGGAAACTGGGCCGTGTCGCAGCAGTGCATCCAGGAACCAACGGAGTTACGAGGGTTGTTACCATCAAAACACCCAGCGGAGCTCTTTTGAAAAGAGCAGTGTCAAGATTTTGCCCATTGTTGAGTGAAGAGAAGTGAATTGTTTAAATGTTTGTGTACATAGTGTTTATTTCAACTCTTATTCCAGTTAATAGAACAAAGTGACAGTATTTAATTGTTGTTTGAAATATTTGCTATTTCAAGGGGGGGAGTATGTTGGCAACTCTGGCACTGTACATACTCTAATGACAGTTGGTCCCCCTGCTGGAGGGTTGTTGACCCATTAAGAGGAAGGGTCGTTTTCTTACCTGCGTCAAGCAGGACTCACTTGCAAGCAGGTAGCAGTGGCTACCGGACATGGTGTCATAGCACGCATGTAATATCTACTGTACTTGTTCAGTGTTTAATCATGTACATACAGTGTAAAATATATTTCTTTATACAGTCCACCACATCGTATTCTATGTATTCGACACTTGATATATTTTAAAAACAATCTGGAAACATTTTAACTATTCGGAGGGTACCCGTATTCTATTCGAGTACTTTATTATCTTATGATACTTACAATGCCTAATTTGTGTTAAGGTTTCATTGTTACTATATAGGCCTACAAGTGTATTAATTTCAGAAAACAAAATATTATGGCATGCCTACTCAGTAGAGAAGTAAGGATACAGTCAATAGTTAGTGGGAGAGGAAAGTTTTATTAAGGCTGAAAACAAAGGAAATAATATTCAGGAAGGCAAAATGAAGCAATGGAATTCAGGCACGAACATTGAAACGAAGAATGGATTCCAGAAATCTGGAAAAGGCACAATATGTGTTTGTTAAATGAGGCCTGTATAAGCACATTGAACATTTATAATGTGAATTAAAATAAAACATAGTTTTCATTCATGAGGTGGAGTATTTTCAAGAGATAAATTCTATTTTTCAAAACAAAATTGTCTTGTAGTATGTTCTAATTCTTAACTGTATTAGAGTTGAAGAATTAGCATAAATTTGATTTTATCAATTATTTTACTTGCGGCTTCTCTCCCTGGCAAAGTCGGCATCTCACGCTGATGCAACAATTTAATTGTTCCTTCTTTTCTGCCATTTATTTTCAATTACCAATGTTCTGGTCATACGTGATCTAATGCAAACATTTTAAAATTATGCTCCATCAATTTGCAGCACTTTCTTGAGTTATTCTCCCGAGATATAACACAAAATGTTAAACGTGTGACAACTCTCCCGGATTTACCTTAGATGTTGCTTGTTGTTACTGATTCATTTATGGGCTTAACGACATCGTGACTATGCATCCCTGTGTACCTGGGGGTGTACGTGGAATCTGACTGGAAACCTGTGTCATTGAGTTGACTGTACTAGAGTGCATATTTGTATTTGATGTTAAAATTCGGAAGAAGATGGTCGTTGCCTTAAGTTAGGAACCATCCTGGCATTCACCTGGAGTACAAAGTGTGAAACCATGGAAAACAACTTCAATGACTGCTGACAGGGGAATCGTACCGATCTCTTCCCAGTTTTGCCAAACGAGGGCAAACGAGCTGAGAGCCGAATTGAGGATCTCTGAATCCAGAGTCTAATACACACCCACAGGCCTCAGAAGACACAGGTCATATACAAACATGTACAAGTATTTCCAATGTAAACTCGAAGTTTGTAAGGAGAATGTTTCTTTGTTTCTTTTAATAAATACTGCCAGCTACAAAATCCTTTTGTTTTTGTTTCATTTGAGGGAATTCAACATCGTGTTCATTTTGCCCAGTGTACTTGGGTTCGAATCACGATAGTGATTTTATATTCAAGTCTTACTAATCAGCCTTGCTCAGTTTCCACTGTAACTGTTCTTCTTTGTTCTAACTCCTCGTGTATCCGGTTTTAGTGCTGTCACCATCACTACCACGGCTACTTGCTTCAAACATTGAAGCATGAATTTATGGTGCCGGCATATGTGAAAAGGTGTGCGTGGATTATTCGTTCCTTGTTAAACTCCAGATACCTCTGACAGGATTCGAGCCCACGCATTTGGGACCATAAGGTATGTTTTATCCTAAGGGTGATCAAAACCCACTGCACTGTGCTGACATCATAGGCACCAATAGGAATGTCTGTTTAGGATCGAACACACGGCAATACTTCACCTCCAAGCAATATATTTCCTTTATTGTAGACATCGCATTGATCCTTATCTCGTCGAGCAATGCATTACTCAAGTTTGCCTTGCACTCACACAGGTGGTCAAATTATTATGGTAAAGCTGAATAGAACCCAATTCTTTATTGGTACATGGTTCATAGAACCTTCAACAAAGTATAGATTATCTCAACTCTGAAGAACCAAATCAGACTTGGCCACCAATTGAGCTAACGCGGCAGGAAATTAATTAAGTTAATGATTTCCTGGTAATGATTTGCTGTGAAATAATAGGTTCTATTTAAGGCATTCGTATCATATACACTACTGTACTTGTAACAACAGAAGAACCTGTAACAGATTTGGTTTAAGGACAGGACACGACCGACACCACACCGTTTTGCTTAATTAAGGATCGTCTTTTATTGTCCATTGCCTAATAGAAAATAAAATATTATAAGAGTGTTTTAAAGTTAAATTAGTAGAAAAATGAACCTAAATACATACGATTTTTGTTCTTAAAGAATCTCATTTTGGTGAATACATGACTCAGCAAAATACAACAAGGAATGTTCCGCAACGGAAACTCAGCCTCTGTAATGCATTGTATCTTAATTTGCAATAAAGGATTTTGTTAGATTTAGCTTTGCCATAATAATTTGACCCCCTGTGTATTTTCCTACAACATTCATCTTTTTTAGTGCGTTGTATTTTGCTACGACAGCGAAAAGAGGAAAAAAAAACCTGTAATTGCTCACCTGTTGGCAGCCTTAAATGAATCCCATTACAATAAATTATTGATAAGTTGGCAGTTTGATTAATTGGCGACTGTAACACAATTAGTGTAAGATTAGTGCAGGGTCATTAACCAGACATCTCATTACTAGTAAAATCAGATTTTAACTATAGATACGTTCATATTGCGCTGTTGTATCGATCACTGGTTGGGGTGTGCTTTCAGCCAGGTGTTCCAAGATTCAATTGGGGGGTGCGATGAAGCTCAATCGAATTACGGCAGCAAAAGTTTCCCATTTTCACGCCCCTTGATGTGAGATAATAACGTAAGTTTTGAATGTTCCTCTTTAAGAGACTCGATTCAGGATGTGGCGCGTTGCGATACAGGATCCCACGATGAGTGTTTTCGTTGCGTTCACACACACAGCGAATATTGCCCCCAGCGTTATCGCAGCAAGTAGGTAGCGTTGTATGCTCGAGGCATAACTGCACAGCTCTGATCAAACCAAAATGAACTCAACTTGAAAAATTAACTTCTTTCCTATGCTTGATTTATTGATGCCGATTTAATATTAGTATCTCTAACAAAATCTATAGACAATGTTTAGTACTTTCGCAAAACAAGAAGCCCTCGTGATTAAACATTAGCTGTGCAGTAGGTATATTAAATGTGTTTCTCCCAGTAACACGTTTAGACAAACGAAGTTTCAATTATTGTAATAATAATGTTATTGGTTTTACGTCCCTTTTAACTACCCTGGCTTTTAGAGACGCCGGGGTGCCGGAATTTTGCCCCGAAGGGGATCTTTAACGTGCCAGTAAATGTACTGACACGGCTCCCTCGCATTTGCGCACCCTCAAATGCCAGCTGACTGCGCCAGGTTTCGAACCTGCAACTTTGGGCTCAGCAAGCGAGAACGTTACTCCTGAGCCACGCAGCCAGACTCAATTATTGTAAGTAGTTGATGTTAATATACTGAATTCCTACGTTGTTTGGAGTGTTTTCTTGAGTACTGAGACGTTATAAAATTGAGCTTTATAAGTTCGTATCCTGGTGCAGTCAGCTGACATTTGGGAGTGTACAAATGCGAGCAAGCCGTGTTACTAGATTTACTGGCACGTTCAAGATCCCCTTCGGGGCAAATTTTTGGCACCCTGGCGTCTCTAAAAGACAGTCTAGTTAAAAGCGACGTAAAACAAATAACATTATTTATCTTGATTTTATTGTCCTCCCAAAATCTTTTTATCTCACTATGGCTCGTTCTGCGTTCCTCCAAGCAGCTTCTTCGAGTTGTAATGTTTGGTTAGTCTAGTTGTGGACTAGTTTCTTTAATTTAGAACTGTCCAGTACCATATAACTTGATATCTATTAGCATTTAAATTCTAAGTATTTTTGACGTATATGCCCTTATTCTGCGTGTTTCTGTTTGAAAGCCTCCACGGATCTGTTTACTTGTCGCCATACACGGTATCCCAGACTACGGATAAAATATAGCTTCATAAATATGTAGCCATGTAGAGCTTCAGGTCTCCTGGGTGGTCGCCATGAATATATGTCTGAGAGGACCGTCCATAACTGAAGACAGTGTTAGTGGACACGTTCGCATAAATATTCGCGATCCGCTTCAGTTTTACTTTAGCCTTAGCAGGCGACGAGTCTGATGTGAAGCGAGTACACGAGGCCTACAATAGAGTAGGCATTCAAAACCGTCCGCTTTTATAAATTAACAAGAAGTTCCGTAACGAACTAAAGAGCCTACTATTCTTAAAATTTAAGATCTATGCCAATGATTAATCAATTTGGATCTATCTAGAATAATGACGAAATTAAGTTGGTAATATCGAAATTTCTAATTAGTTCGAAATACTGTATACCTGGCATAATGTAGCCTAATAGAGAACTACAGTTGGCAGCCCTGGCGACTGAATATATTCTTAGTTCCATCTCTTAAGGTACAGAATACAAAATTTGGTTGAAGTCCAATGGATAGCATGGACGTTACATGCAGTTAAACATTGGATCTAACAGCGCCCGTAAAATCATGTTGGCAACAATGACATACATGTATTGGTCAGAAATAATCTGAAATAATATGATCTATTGTTGTGTCAACTTTGAATAAAATCCATTAGTTAGTATAGAAGTTACATGCATTTTAAAATTGGATCTATCAGCAGGCTTAGAATCATGTTGGCAACACTGACGTATATTAGTTACTCCAAATTAATCTACAATGCCAGGTACTATACGTGCGCAAAGTTTAGAGCTATTGGCTTGCATACTTTCTGATATATTGATATTAGGGTAACAAAAATAGAGACAGTATTTACTTACTGATGGCAGCCCCGGTTACTCTTAAGAATCGGCATATACATATCTGTTATGGTACACATAGCACACACGAAATTTGGTTGAAATCCAAATGATAGTATAGAAGTTACATGTATTTAAAGTTGAAGCTCTCAGCAGGCTTAGAATCATGTTGGTAGCACTGACGTATATAAGTTTCTCCAAATTAATATAGAATGTCAGGTACTATACGTGTGCAAAGTTTAGAGCTATTGGCTTGCATACTTTCTGATATATTGATATTAGGGTAACAAAAATAGAGACAGTATTTACTTACTGTTGGCAGCCCCGGTTACTCTTAAGAATCGGCATATACATATCTGTTATGGTACACATAGCACACACGAAATTTGGTTGAAATCCAAATGATAGTATAGAAGTTACATGTATTTAAAGTTGAAGCTCTCAGCAGGCTTAGAATCATGTTGGTAGCACTGACGTATATAAGTTTCTCCAAATTAATATAGAATGTCAGGTACTATACGTGTGCATAGTTTAAAGCTGTCGGCTGGCATACTTTCTGATATATTGGTATTTGGATAAAATAAATTGAGAGCATTTATTAACAGTTGACAGCCCTGGTGGATCTTAATAATACGTTCAGTCATGTCTGTTTTTGTACACATAGCACATACGAAATTTGGTTGAAATCCAATTGATAGTGTAGAAGTTATATGCATTTAAAATTTGGACCTATCAGAAGGCGTATATTCATTTTGGCAACACTGCGATGTATGGCCTCCAGGAAATTAAACTGCAATATTATTATCTATACGTGTGCCAATTTTTAAATAGCTCCTATTCATACCTTCCAAGATATCCAACATGGAGCTCAAATTTCAATTGCGATTTTTCAGCAGTTGGTAGCAATGACATCATTTTCAAATATGGGCGTAAGATATTCAGATATTCTTTACTCCTACCAAATTTTGTTTCGATTACTGCAGCCGTTTAGGAGTTGATAGGGGGGGACACACACACAGCCAGACAGACAGAAGGACAGACAGACAGACACACATTTGCCCGATCTCATAAGTCTACTTTTTCCTCATTTTTGCAAAATGTGAAAAGTAGGCTAAAAATGTGATATTAACAGGAAATGCCTATAATTTTCAAATGGGGGACGTGGTGGCACAGCAGTCAAGCCGTTGGCCATTCTCCACGGCTGACTGGGTTCGATTCCCGGAAGGGGGGGGGGGGGGGACCAACACCTTCGACAGCAACAAAATAGTGAATTTTTAGTCTACTTTTCACATTTTGCAAAAATGAGGGAAAAGTAGACTTATGAGATCGGGCAAATGTGTGTCTGTCTGTCTGTCTGTCCTTCTGTCTGTCTGGCTGTGTGTGTGTCCCCCCCCCCTATCAACTCCTAAATGGCTGGATCAATTGGAACAAAATTTGGTAGGAGTAAAGATCTATACCTGAATATCTCACGGCGATATTTGAAAATGATGTCAGTGCTACCAACTGCTGAAAAATCGCAATTGAAATTTGAGCTCCATGTTGGATATCTCGGAAGGTATGAATGGGAGCTATTTCAAAATTGGCACACGTATAGATAATAATATTGCAGTTTAATTTCCAGGAGGCCATGCATGGCAGTGTTGCCAAAATGATTATAAGCCTGCTGATAGGTCCAAATTTTAAATGCATATAACTTCTACACTACCAATTGGATTTCAACCAAATTTCGTATGTGCTATGAGTACATAATCAGATATGACTGAGCATATTCTTAAGTGCCACCAGGGCTGCGAACTGTTAATAAATTCTCTCATTTTTTAAAAATCCAAATACCCATATATCAGAAAGTATGCAAGCTGAGAGCTTTAAACTATGCACACGTATATTACCTGACATTCTATATTAATTAGGAGTAACTTATATACGTCAGTGCTACTAACATGATTCTAAGCCTGCTAAGAGGTCCAACTTTAAATACATGTAACTTCTGTGCTATTATTTGGATTTCGACCAAATTTCGTGTGTGCTATGTGTACCATAACAGATATGACTATGCGTATTCTTAAGAGCAACCAGGGCTGCCAACTGTTAATAAATACTGTCTCTATTTTTGTTACCCTAATATCAATATATCAGAAAGTATGCAAGCCATTAGCTCTAAACTTTGCACACATATAGTACCTGGCATTCTAAATTAATTTGGAGTAACTAATATACCTCAGTGCTGCCAACATGATTCTAAGCCTGCTGATAGGTCCAATTTTAAAAAGCATGTAACTTCTATACTAACTAATGTATTTCATTCAAAATTGGCACAACAATAGATCATATTATTTCAGATTATTTCTGACCAATATATGCATGACATTGTTGCCAACATGATTTTACGCGCGCTGTTAGATCCAATGTTTAACTGCATGTAACGTCCATGCTATTCATTGGACTTCAACCAAATTTTGTATTTTGTACCTTAAGAGATGGAACTAAGAATATATACAGTCATCAGGGCTGCCAACTGTAGTGCTCTATTAGGATACATTATGCCAGGTATACAGTATTCGAACTAATTGGAAATTTCGATATTAGCAACTTAATTTCGTCATTATTCTAGATAGGTTCATATTCTGTAGAATAATCATTGGCATGAAAATTAGGCTGTATAGTTCTTCACGGAACTTCTTGTTAACATTTATTTTCTTTGCACTGATAAACTGTTTGGAGTTGTCGCTTAACACAGTCTACATACAATACAATTTTAACACAGACCAACTATTAAATATTTAGAAAATTGCATCATCCTGGATATATATGCACACAAAATGGCGGCTGTATATTATACACAAGAATGTGGTTTCTTTAGTAACTCTCGGAAATTTTGTTCAATTTTAATTATTGCTTTTCAAATGTGGTCCTAGATGTCATGGCAACAAAATGTGCTAGAATGATTGAAATATTTCAAAAATAAATATTATTTTGAGATTGTTTAAATAATGGGTCTAAAAATCTATAAAATTTTCATAGTAAATAATTTATTATTAATAAACTATAATGGTTAGGGTAACCATTCTAGTACATTTTGTTGATAACTATCGAAGAAATGTGACTACAAAACTTCAATGAAATATCTATGTAAGTTCATGAGTTATTAGGGAAACGGAATGAAAAATATGAACTTACGGGAAATGAGCGACGAAAGTTTCACATGGTTGGGATGTTCTAAAATTCCCCTGCCGCATAAACTGGTCCTTCCTCACCGGATTTCTCAGTGTTTTCCTACAGTCATAATCTCTTATTTCTTTTAAAACTAGTTTTCTTTGCTAATGCTAACGAAGATAAGAGATAGGTTGGTAGGACATCCAGGAATAGCAAAGTTCGTTATGGAAGGAGGGGTCAAGGATAAGAACTGTAGGGGTAAACCAGGTTAGAATATGTTAAACAGATTGCATCGGATGTAGGGTGTGGCAGCTATGTACAGATGAAACGATTAGCTCAGGACAGGGAAGCATGGAGGGCTGCATCAAACCTGTCAAAAGACTGAAGACTCAAACAACAACAACAACAACTATTAGACCAAAATATTCCAGCTATATTCTGTGCAAATTTTATAATGCCAGTGCTATCAACATAATTCGATACATAAAGTGAATATTCTAAAAGGGTCAATTTTGAGGAATGGAGATTGCTAATTAAAATGGGCGTTGACAGGAAATTTAATTATCACTGGGAGATGTCAGTCATATCGTACTTTCACTACAACTTCCGTTCTATTCGAGATATTAAACCAATTCTTTCACTGAATGAAAGAGAAATTGTTTTTCTATTCGAATATGATATTTTTGAAAAATGTTATTTTTTGGAACTTAAAGATGTTGGTCCTCCCTTTTAATGCATGTGAGATTTTCAAAGTGAAATGCCATGTTCTGTGGCTCAGATTCCACGTAAAAAGGAGGTCCCGTAGCTCATGATCGCGAGATTAACGGTCACGTAAAACTACAAACCTACTTTACTTTTTTATTTACATTTTTAATTTTCAAATGTTAGTGTGGTGAAAATGCATTCTTCTGGGTGCAATTTTATTAACAATGAATACAGTAAAATATTAAGGGGAGATGTATGCGAAAATACAGTGTGATATATCTATTGCCTATCAGTCTGTTTAAAAGATAATCTCACCAAATATACCATGCTCATAAACATGTGTGTTAGACGAATACGACATTCTAATTAAAAAGTGATATATTACTTTTCTAATTTGAGCAAGTTAGAATTTTCAAAGTATTGTAATGATATAAAGAACATTTTCTCAAAAATCATTATTTTTATAATGGCTATATGGAGACCTATAAAGAACATTGTGGAACAGAATTAGTTTACTTGTCCAAGTCTCTGTCGAGAAATATTTTATTTTTTGCAAAAAGAAAATTATCATTATTTTTATGAATCAACTTCTTTATTCAAAATGTATTCAAAAAAGCACTGTTCCTGAGAATTGTGAACTGAAGTATGTAAATTTACTCATGACTTTCAGAAAACTAGCCTAACGCTGATAGTATAGGAGGAAATATTCCGTATATTGAATAACGTATCTTACGGAAGATGAAGAAATGATAATAACAAATTAATAAAAAAAACTTTTATAAGGTTAATTTGGTAAAAATCCACCTTTTTAGTGCAATCCGATTGACAATAGATGAAGTAAAGTACGAAAGTAGATATTTCCGGATAAAATGTTATGCCTTTATTAATGGATGATTGAGCGAGTGTATAGTGCTTGCACACACGCGCGCATCTAGGACTCCTTTTTGGAGAAGGCTCAATCAATAATTTGATAATCAGCTTGCATTAATTTACTGAATCATCATCCAAGATGAACTTTCAAATTTCACAATAAATAAAAGTAAATTCACGTTTCAATAAAATCAATGATGTTTACTGTACAATACGGCAGTTTAATATAACAAATTTAAAGCTACATAATATGGAACTCAACATGAAAGAAAATGGTGTGAATGTGTATTTCCATGAACCTGAACAGCATGTTAATTAGGCTCGAGAATACAATTCTAAAATCATAAGGGAGTACTAAATGTCGAATGCCGTCCATGTTAACTTTAGATGTTTATTTATCATTTTCTCAGAAACTACTAACAGGAGCTAACTGCCTCTTTTCTGGGATGTTTCTTGATACTCTCCCTTAAATTAATGCCGGATTTTTAAATGTTTTTTGTCGATTTTTTAAAATGGCGTAATTTTAACAGCATTTTCATGAACATTCAATCAGGATAAATTAATTTGAGTGAATTTTAGCGTATTATTCAAAATAGCCTAGTCATGCTTTAATTTCATTCCAGATAATAACATTGGAAAACATAAAGAACATCTTTTCACTAGTCCATAGATGCAGATTCCTATTTTTTGGAACCTCAAAAAAATTATAAGGAATATTTTTACATGTTTTTTAATTTTCATTAATACTTGAGTTGTAACAGATCAGACATTTAAAGCAATTTTACATTATATATTTCCATAATTTCAACGATTTCTTCAAATTAGACAGTATTTCAGATTATAATTGACAGTATTTTAAACAGAATTTTTAATATTTTGGAAGAATAGTCTTATGATTACTGGAGTTTTTTATATAGACAGGATTTTATTTCTAAAGCTCATCTTTGTTTCATATACTCGTATTATTAATGTTAGATTGATGCTCTTAGTTTAATATTTCTATTTGTATTTTAACTGAAGAAGGTTACGAGATAACCGAAACTGGTATTATCTTCTTCTTGTTTCGAATAGGTCATCTATGGACCACGACGTTCAACTGTTACATTTGGAGTGGGCTTTGATGTTTGCCCAGTAGTTACGCATCCTCTGGCTGTGTTGTTCCCTCCTCTCCTGGGTCCAGAGGGCACCTGTTTTCTTTCTTGGCGGTTTGTCCTGGAACCTCAATTGCTGAAGCATCTTCCTGAGAGATGTCCGGTCTTTTAAGACTCTTTCCGTCCCTCCAAGTTCTTGCAGATCTTTGCTCACTTCCCACAACCATGGTGACTTGGTCTTCCGCTTTTGCCGTAACCGAGGAGCTGATTGTTCAACCTGGTAGGATGCATCCTGTAGACGTGTCCATAAAATGCTAGACGTCGTTTTCTAACAACATCCGTGATTCTTTCACAGTACGTGTAGAGCTCTTGATTAGGCTGCCTTCTGTATTCATTACCTTCCTTAACAGGTCCCAATATCTTCCTCATTATCTTTCTCTCCTGTACTTCGAGTTTGTCCGTGAGTCCCTTCCGATTGAATACTAGACATTCTGATGCATATAAGGCTTCAGGACGTATAACTGTCTGGTAGTGTCTCATTTTAGTCTTTCGGGAGAGACACTTCTTATTATATGTGTTCTTGGTTAGTTGATAAGCCATTTCTAACTTGTTAACTCGAGTTGATAATGCCCTTACTTCCGAGAGATTCGGTTCATGCCATTCTCCTAGGTACTTATATCTGTCAGTTTTCTTGATCTCTCCCTGGTCCAAATGCAGTGTACAAGGATATTCACTGATGTTTGTGATGTACTGTGTTTCTTCAAGTGACAAATATAGTCCTACCTTAGCTGCTTGTTGCGTGAGAACATTAAGTTGCTTCATAGACGTTTTTATTGAATGAGATATAAGTGCCAGGTCGTCGGCAAATGCCA
Source organism: Meconema thalassinum (assembly GCA_946902985.2). Classification (NCBI taxonomy): domain Eukaryota; kingdom Metazoa; phylum Arthropoda; class Insecta; order Orthoptera; family Tettigoniidae; genus Meconema; species Meconema thalassinum. Next base: position 833,024,693 of record OX336390.1, on the reverse strand, counting down.
GGCAATCAACACTGAGCCCATTGCATTTGTGTCCCAAAGTGATACCACTTGGTACCCCCTGACTAGTTAGCTCCTTTCGCCACTCCCTTATCACCTTTTCCATGACACAGTTAAAGAGGAGAGGTGAGAGACCGTCTCCCTGTCTTACTCCTGACTTAATTTCAAAACTTTCAGAGAGGGTTCCTCTGAACTTCACTCGTGACATGGTGTTCTTTAAAGTCTGTTGGATAAGGTTATGTGTCTTCTCGTCTAGTCCTAGTTCTTGCAGGATCTTCATGAGAGTAGGTCTGTCTACCGAATCATACGCCTTCTTAAAATCAACAAAAATGATGACATATTTCTTACTAGCCATTTTTGCTTGCCGTAGCACAGATTTCAAGTTCAGTATCTGTTCCATACAAGAGCGTCCTTTTCTAAATCCTGCCTGGTATTCTCCTAGTCGAGGGTCTAGCTGGGGTTCAGCTCTGTTTAATAAGGCCTTAGAAAAGATCTTGTATGTCACAGGTACTAACGAGATTCCTCGATAGTTGTTGAAGTCGGTCAAGTCTCCTTTTCTATGTAGGGGATGAATCAAAGCAGAGGTCCAGTCACTAGGCAATGTTTCAGTCTCCCAAATGTCATGGAAGATTTCTGTCAACTTGCCTATAGTCCTATTCCCAGCTTGTTTCCATAGTTCCGCTACAATTGAGTCTTCACCTGATGCTTTGTTGTTTTTCAGGGACTTGATGATGTCTATCACTTCTTCTTTGGTTGGTGGTTGAGAGTTTGGTTGCCTGATGGTGTCTTGATAAGTGAAGAATGTGTCAGGTGATTCACAGTTAAGGAGATTCTCGAAGTACTTGGCCAGAAGGTGGCAATTGTCCATATCATTATAGGCTATCTGTCCATCCGGTCCTCTGAAGTGGAGGCTGGGAGAATTATAACGGCTGAGGTTCCGTTTAAAGCCTCTGTAGAAATTTCTGGTGTTGTTCTTCTTGAAATCGTCATCCAACTGAGTCAGTTGGTCCTTTGTGAACTTCCGTTTTACTTGTCGGATGATCCTGGCAGTTAACTTTCGTTGCTCTATGAACTTATCCCTGTTATTTTGTGTCTTCTGTGAGCTCCCCTTAAGCCAGGCTGCTTGTCTCTGTGTCACCGCTTCATCACAGGTAGTCGTCCACCAGGCATGCTTCTTCTGCTTCAGTAATGGCGCAATCTCCGTGGCAACTTTCACTAGGTTCTCCCTCACTTCATCCCAGGTTTTACATTCCAGGGTTTCCATTTTCTCCGTGAACTGGTTGCAATTTGAAAGTTTTTCTAAGTCAAACTTAGTAAGTTTGTGTGACTTTGTTTTTTTAGTATTCCGAGGTAGAAATCTTAGCTTGACCTTGGAGAGATAGTGGTCGGAGTCCAAATGTGCTCCTCTTAACACTCGAACATTCTGGATCTCTCTATGGGACTTCTTTGAGATGGCAACATGGTCTATTTGGAATTCTCCCAAGAGACAGTTAGGTGATGTCCAGGTCTTTTGCTTCCTTTGCAGTCTCTTGAAAGCCGTTGACTTCATTCCCAAGTTGAAGGCCTTAGAAAGTCCTACTAGGCGCTCTCCATTCCTATATGTCCTTGTGTGGGCCGGGAAATCTCCCACAATGTCTCTGTACTTGCGTTCTTTCCCTAGCTGGGCGTTGAAGTCACCGAGTAAGATGATTGTATGACGCTCTGGGACCTTGCATATGATGTCCTCTAGTTCTTCCCATAACTTGTCAGTATTTTCAGGGTTACGCTTATTGTCCTCATTGATGGGTGCATGGACATTTACTACAGTGTAGACATTGTTTGTGCACCGGAAGGTTATTAAAGACACTCGACTATTGAGAGAGCTGAAGTCAATAACTGAATCCAGTATCTTATGGCTTACAATAAAACCAGTCCCCAGGTGTGGTATGATCTTCATTCTCCTACGTCCTACCTTTCCTTTGAAAATACGGTAGCCTTGGGAGTCAAAGGCATGTTCATCAGTATATCTGGTTTCCTGTATTGCTGTGAGCAGTATCTTGTGATTAGTCAAAGTGTCTGTTAAATGCTTCAGTTTGCCTATCTTAAGTAGCGAGTTGATGTTCAGTGTGGCGAAGTAGTTCTGTTGTTTATGTCTGATCTTGTTGTTAGTGGTTCCAGGACGCTTCGACCCGTCCTTAAAGCATGTTGGTGTGGGCTCCCCAGACTCCAAAGGCCCACTAACACCGCCGACAGCGGAGGTGGATTTGATACCACCTGGGGTAGTTAATTCCGTGCGTTTACTTTCCATGCTTTAGTTGAAGATTGGTTAGGGGGATCAGAGGTTTAACCCCCTGATCAAGTTACTACCGAGGTTGTGAGCTCCAGTAGGTTTGAATTAGGGTTGTCTCCCGTAGATTGGTTGCCTTCCAAGGCTGAGGAGACCAATCTTCCCCATATTGGTTCTTCCGCCTTCCTTACCGTTGAGATGATGCCAACCATCTTCATCCGCCTCAGAAGCCGTTGTCCAGTTTTCACCTATACCCTAGGCAGGGGCCCTTACAGGGTGCTATCAGCCGGGCCAGCTGAACCCCGTTTTTTTAACGAGGTTGTTACTCCTCCCGCTCCTCCTTCCTCGACTCTTTCAAGAAGAGGCCCCGGGCTTGCGACCGGTATAGCGGAGTTATTATATTATTATATTATAATTAGTTTCAATATATTATTAACTGTAAGGTGGATCATCATTTATTAACCTATATTCATAGGTATACATTTTAATAGGTAAATTTAAAATAAAGTACATCTTGAAAAAACGGCTGTGTTAAGATATAACACATGTAAGGAGGAATTTGTTCTAAAGTGTTCTGCATTGCATGTTGGAAAGTTACGAATAACAGGAAGTTTTTATATTAAGAAATGAATTTTAGAAAGAAATTGGAACCAACGTTTTTTCCACTACCTGAGAATACCGCGATAGTTTTGGTTTTAGAGTGATGTATATTCCGACACCACAACACCAATTTTGATTTCTGCCTGTGCAGCGCCGCATGGGCAGCGTGGCGCCCTGCCGCGCCCGGACTGGTCTGGCGGCTCTGCGGTGCCGCATCGTTGGCAAAGAAATTATACAAAGGCCGAAAACGGAACATACAACAGCTATCGAAAATGGCGTTTCATATAAGTCCGCTAGATGTCTCGACTTGTCACTAATTTGCCCGTACCAATTATTAGAAAATAATTGTACCTTTTGCCTTTCTTAAGGCCGAAAAAGTATATTATTCAAATAATACGGCATCTAAAGAACATTTAAATGACATTTCATATAATTTTAGACCAATTTTATGTAACGGAAATAAATGTCCTTAGGCTAAATTAAGTGTGAAGTGGAGTGACTCGGTTTGGCCTAAATAAAAATTAAACAAGAAGTTCCGTGAAGAACTATTGTACCCGATTGTCATCATGTGGACCATGTGTTCGTATCCCAACTAACTCACGGTCTTTCGAGGTATGGGACGTTCCTGCCCACCATACGACCACATGCTCAGGATTTGAGTCTACCAGGTAACTACTCTACAGGAAATACACAACATTTTCCTAAATGAACTATTTACTGGTCTAAAATCATGGCTATACAACAAATACAAATAAAGGACAAATTATATTTAATTCCCACAAATAAAATATATGGTTATTTTGTGAGCTTTCTTCTTAAAATAGTGCTACACTGCACTCAGATCTAATTCTAGCATCCTGTCAATGATAATTCAGACTTCCATGGGTTTCCATAGGGTTCATCATGTGACACAATTTTAGTTAATGGGAGTATCATAACACAAAAATCACATATCACATAAAAATGATATTAATAAAACATTACTCCATTTCTTATGGCATTTACCTTGATTAGCATGAATTCATTATTTTCTGCAATCATTAACAAATATTTGTTGTGTCGCGTGAATCATCTTCCTTCTTTCCATCCATATGAACGCTTTAAGAAAAGTGGTACTTATCCCTTCCAAAATAAACATGGATAGAATATATTATAGTTTCACCATATAACGATTTCCTGGGTCTTGTCGGGCTTATCATCGTTACAAATGTGTCATGTTCTGGGAAAACACATACCCGTCTGCATAAATTAGCAGGAACTGTCAAAATGCACTCTAAAAGAAGATGCCTACATTATTTTGGTTCAGCTTTCCTCCTCAGAGAATAACTGAGCCTAATATTATCTGATTTCTATGACCCAACAACGTATGTGAGTTGCAACCCACCGTTCACTTCAATTGGCATCATCATAACACTCATATCTTTATTGCATATTGAAATATCGAGATTCCTCAGTGTCCTATTGTGACTCTAATTACCAAGGGACCGGTCGAACGACCTTCCTCCCCCTCAGCAGGCAATAAAATTCGTTCCAGCTGGCTAGCCAAGATGGCTGCCGCAGAAGTGGTCTACAATCCCCCCTCTCTCTGCCGTCAAGGTCAAGTTTGTTTACAAATTGCAGTACTGGAGTAACGCTAAGTGTGGCTCCTAAGTAATTGAGTCATTTAAATATTGTTGTTGTTGTCGTGTGGCCTCCTGAGAGGCCGAGTGCAGGTCTTTCTAGTCGACGCCCGTGGGCGACCTGCGCGTCGGGATGAGAGATGGAATGGATGAAGATGAATGAAACTGGGCAAGGATGTGGAAGGAAGCGGCCGTGGCCTGTCAGAAGGTACTGTCCCAGCATTTGCCTGGTGTTGAAAATGGGAAACCACAGAAAACCATTTCAAGGACAGCCGACGGTGGGGCTCGAACCCACGCGTCTACCGAGTCAGCAGAGAGCTTGGCCCCTTGACCTAACGCAGCGCTTTAGCCCGCGTAGCCACTACTGTTTAACACCTATCTTTATAGTGTCTTGGGCTCAACTGGCTCCTTAATTAACATTCATGGCTGGGGTGGAATTCTAGTGATAGCCTTGCCGTTCTATGGTGACTATTAGTGGCTTTAGACGCGCATTATAGTGAAAATCCACGATTTTCACCAGCAGCTGTCAATAAAATAAAAGGAAATCTGCGTTTCCTAAGCGACGAATATGATCCTTACCTCTCAGGGTAGGTCATTATACACACATGCTCACTGCGTCTCGACGGACGTCAATAGTGGCCATAATTCATGCAAGCGTTAGGTACAGACAGGCTCTGTCCAATTCGCTGCAAATAATACAGTATGCTCAAGGGCGATACTACTCGTAGATTTAGCCAACTTCTCACCTAACGCGCAAGCTATACTAGTTTGGTCCCCGCAATATTTATTTACGTAAATTACTGGATTCTACGTTAATTCTGCACGCTTACATGCGGCTCAAACAATACTTCACATAGATGACTCAATTATTAAGGCACCCGCGTTCTCTCTGCCATACCACTTAAGCCAAAGCTTTACATAGCTCCTAACCAAAAATGTATTAAATTTACTGGCTTACTTTACTTTAATGGTCCTCAAACATAATCCTAAGGATTTACCGTATCAGATATTCATTCATATTTCACTGACACTGAAAAAGCTCTCGTATTTCTCTATATTCCAAGTTACTTCTTACTGTTTACCAAAATACAGTATCTTTATATTAGACATGACACTATTTGAACATTATTTAGGCCAAAAATGCCTATTACTTTACTGTTGCCGACCCCATAATATTATTATTATTATCATTCATTTAACGTTACCGTTACATCCATCACTATTTTTGCCTGAATGGCCTTAAACAAATCACCTTCCAAGCCATATTTTATTCAAGACGAGTGGTGAAAACTCGTTCAGTAAGTGACTATTACATCTTATTCTCAAAGTGATGCATCGTTATATGGTGAACTATTTAGTTATAATGACATTATAAAATGGGTACTCACTTTTCCTCTTTGCTGGATAGTGCCAGCGCTTCAGCTTTAGCGCTACCATGACGCTTGACTTAAGCCATCATGTTATCCTTTACACAACACTTAGATTCACACATTTTCCACATGATACACATATTTTTATCAGTGGCCTTTATCACTGCTACACACTGCATATTAATCACTATACACATGAACACTTTTAAATCACTATTACACAATTTATATACATTTATCCACTACTTCACATGTTGATCCTTAAATTGGACTTCTCCTACGCCTGATCTCAGAGATGCGATGCAATTATGACAACCGCTGGTCTCCGTGAAAATCTAACAGCGTTTTACGGACGTTCGATCCTCGTTCCCTGCAATCTTGTTCAGCTCACTATCCAGATTAGGTGGCAATGATTTCCAAGCTCCCATCATTGTAGTGATCCTGATGATGATGTCATATATAATTCTGACAATACCTCCCGGTATAAGAACTGTTCAAAAACATTATAAGTTCCTTTTTCGCTGTGGCGAATTTATATTTGCGTCAGATAATAGGTAAATATCTGTAATAATTTACTTTCGAAACACTTCATGATTACTTATGAAGCTTATAACTTGCTCCTATTGTTCTTAAACGGCGGCGCGTTGATACTTTAACATTTGGCGCGCTACTAGCAGCGTCTTAGTTACGTGTATACTGTAGAATAACTCTAGGCGAACTGGTGAAGACTGGAGAACAACTGTAGATAAGCTGGCTTGGCTTGCCTTACTCCCCCTATATAAAGGTTTCTCGTACAAAATAGTCCACTGGACACATGAGAGCGACTCCTTTCTTGAAATAATACCTCTTCAGCCGAAATGACATCTACATCTTGTTTATTTAGGTGTGGAGGTTTCAAAAACATTCGCGTGCCGGCGATCGCTTCGGCCAATTAATTACAATTAATTGCCTTAGTTCAGCGCGTGGGGACGCCATCGTGGTAATTTCCCGTTGACTGGTCACAAAGTCACTGCTCTCGAGCGTAGGCTAGGTTGTAATTAGTTCATTTGGAGATATAGGCCTTAATTTAGGTGAAAAACCACTCCTAAATTACCTCTCCGTGAATATATTCACCTGGGTGTATATTTCAATGCATTTCAATGCTCCACTTGTCTGTAATTAATTAATTTCCGTGAGCCATCATCCCTACCCTAAGTTTCACCGTTGTCAAGCGGTGGATACCCGGTTCATTAATTTTGAGCTGTCTTCCTGCTCCAGACGTAAATAGTGCGGTCGGCGCCTAAGCTCTCCGCCCACTTGCTAAGGGTAATTTGTAAAACTTCAAACTGGCCTCCTCTCATACTCGTATGCTCTGAAAATGTATATTTCCTTGCATTTGGCTACAGTTCTTCCCTTAAATTGCTTTGATATTCACCTATAGATCGTGAAATCACGCTACCATATTATATGTCAGTATACCTCTCATTGCTCTTTGGGTTCCCTGTAATTTCTCCCCCTCAGAGATCAATGGTTCGACTCTAGGCATAACCATGTGCCTGGTCTTCTCTGATGAGACCTGAGTTCGATGCCAGACTGCCGTGACTGATTGGGCACACTATACAGCCTACTTTTCATGCCAAGGATTATTCTACAGTATATGAACCTATCTAGAATAATGACAAAATTAAGTTGGTAATATCGAAATATCTAATTAGTTCAAAATATACCTGGTATGATGTAGCCTAATAGAGCACTACAGTTGGCAGCCCTGGTGACTGAATATATTCTTAGTTTAATCTCTTAAGGTACAGAATACAAAATTTGGTTGAAGTCCAATGGACGTTACCTGCAGTTAGACACTGGATCTATCAGCACGCGTAAAAGCATGTTGCCAACAATACCATGCGTGTGCTGGTCAGAAATAATCTGAAATATTATGATATCTTGTTGTGCCAATTATGGATGAAATCCATTTGTTAGTATAGAAATTACATGTATTTTAAAATTGGACATATCAGCAGGCATAGAATCATGTTGGCAGCACTGCCTTGTATTAATTACTCCAAATTAATCTAGAATGTCAGGTGCTATACGTGTGCAAAGTATAGAGCTGTTGGCTTGCATACTTTCTGGTATATTGATATTAGGGTAAAAACAATATAGACAGCATTTATTAACAGTTGGCAGCCCTGATTGCTCTCAACAATACTTATAGTCATATCTGTAATGGTACACATAGCACATACGAAATTTGGTTGAAATCCAACTGATAGTATAGAAGTTACCTGAATTTAAAAATTGGTACTATCAGCAGGCTTATAATCATGTTGGTAGAACTGACGTACATTAGTTACTCCAAATTAATCTAAAATGTCAGAATATACGTGTGCATAGTGTAAAGCTGTTGGCTTGCATACTTTCTGATATATTGGTATTTGGATAAAAAAAATAGAGAGAGAGCAATTATTAACATTTGGTAGCCCTGTTGGCTCTTGGGAATATGCTCATTCATATATGTTTATGTACAGATGTTACATACAAAATTTCGTTGAAATCCAATTGATAGTGTAGATGTTATATGCATTTAAACATTGGACTTATCAGAAGGCTTAAAATTATTTTGGCAACACTGTCATTGTTGGCCTCCTGGAAATTAAACTGAAATAGTATTATCTGCATGTGTGCCAATTTTGGAATAGCTCCCATGCATACCTTGCAAGATATCCAACATGGAGCTCAAATTTCTAGTGCGTTTTTTCAGCAGTTGGTAGCACTGACATCATTTTCAAATATGGACGTGAGATATTCCGGTGCACATCTTTACTCATACTAAATTTGGTTTTGATTGATGCAGCCGTTTAGGAGTTGATAGGGCGGGACACACACACAGACAGACAGACAGACAGACAGACAGACAGACAGACACACATTTGCCCGATCTCATAAGTCTACTTTTTCCTCATTTTTGCAAAATGTGAAAAGTAGGCTAAAAATATATTTGGAAGCCAATATTTTCATACTTGACCGCCATACCACTAGGTGCGCTGCAGTAGATTGTAGTTGTCATGCTTCATCTTGCGTCAATTAACTTACTTCTATTATAATTGATATCCTGTTGCGTACATTTCCCAGCCGCATTCCTTTGTATCAACAATGTCGTCCTTAGCGGCAGATGGCGATAAACTCATGGAGTATGTATCCAAATTCCCAGTTTTGTATGATGCAATATTTCGATCAATATTTTAAAGCACCCTTCGCTCTCTCAGGGTTTGTAGATCTCTTTCGTGGCTTTCGTTTTCTTTTCGCACAAATAGGGCTAGAATTAAGTTGTCATAGTCTTCGTCTTCCTCCAATAATCTTCTAATTCCCGTTTTGGTTGCGGCACTACACATGATGATCGTAGCTCTATTGAAAAATGAAAATCCACAGCCTGCTTCCAGTCTCCGACCGGGTCAGGAATGGAATGAATGAATGAAGCCCCCATCTAGCGGCGAGGATATGAACTGTGCCGGCTGCCGAGGCCTGACACACTCCTCTGGGGCAATGATTAAATGAATGACAGAAGAAATGAAATGATAGTGGAGAGTGTAGCTGGAATGAAATTATGACAGGGAAAACCGGAGTACCCGGAGAAAAACCTGCCTGCCTCCGTTTTGTCCAGCACAGATCTCACATGGAGTGACCGGGATTTGAACCACTGACCCAGCGGTGAGAGGCCGGAGTGCTGCCGCCTAAGCCACGGAGGCTTCTCGTAGCTCTATTAAATTTCCTCAATGTAAACAGCCTACTGAACCTCTGCCGCGCTGCCCAGGCAGCTAGGAACGAAAGCACCACAACTGCCCAGGCAGCACGCCGCCTTTGAAGCGGCAACGCGCTGCCTTGGCGGCGAGGATTCAAATCACACCTATTAGAATGGTAGCGTTCGTATCAGCGACGAAAACAGGATACAATTCTGTTCCCCCACGTCTCCCTTTTGTCCAATCTCCACCAGTGTTTAGTTAGTTAGTTAGTTAGTTAGTTATTGTTGTGTTAAGGGGCGGAACTGCGAGGTCATCTGCCCCTCCACCAGTGTTTAACAGTTCTAAAATACAAAAAAAGAAACAGTCAAAATCCAAAAAAATTAAATAAATAAATAAGAAAAACACACCAAAAATCAAAATGAGTCAAAATCTGATGATGTTGATGATAATTGTTGTCTTAAGGGGCCTAACATCTAGGTTATCGGTCCAATAGAGTCCAAATCTATAATACCCCCCCCCCCCCCAAACAATTAAAATTACCGAAAATTTGTCAAAAGGTAAACAAAAACACAAATAATCAAAATAAAATCAAATTTAATCAAAATCTAAAAAGAAAACAATCAAAATTAGTGAAGACCAGCTCATAAATTCAAAAAAATAACAATCAAATAAAACATTAGTCAGAATAAAACAAAATCTTCAAAAATGGCCTAGAGAGTGAAATAGAACTTGACGAAAGTGGTATTTATTATCAGTTTCTTGCAGCGTAGTCGTCGCCGATGAGACGCGTTGCCGATAACAACGTTACATTCAGCTATACCATTCTAGGGTTAATAGTAAATTATGCAACGAGCCTATAATGGCAATAATTAAGACACAAGTATTTTTATAAAACGAGCGTAAGCGAATTTTATAATTTCCACACGAGTGTCTTAATTGCCATTATAGGCGAGTTGCATACGACTGTTTATGTTCGACGATAATTATAACTTTATTATATATTTTAACATAAATATTCATAACTATCTGTTGAGATTCAGTCACTCGAATTTTGTGATTGTAGTGCAGCGCTGGGTAGGATATCTCTGTTTTCGAAGCTCTCTGACCGACTAACGCATGCGCTCTGTGTGCTTCAATGCCATATGTGCAAATTGTGCACCAGTATTCAGTAAAACTGTCACCGAAGTCTTTTGAAAGCAATGTGCTGTGTAGAAATTGGATTTGGGGATATTAAGGTACAGTGCTATTTCTTGTCTCATATTTGCCAGTTTATTTACGCGAACATATTATGGACGGTGCACTTTCGGTAATTTATATAGTGTGCCCAACTGGCCACGGCAGTCTGGCATCGAACTCAGGTCTCATGAGAGAAGACCAGGCACATGGTTATGCCTAGAGTCGAACCATTGATCTCTGCGGGGGAGCAATTATTGGGAACCCAAAGAGCAATGAGAGGTACACTGGCATATAACATGGTAGCGTGATTTCACGATCTATAGGTGAATATCATAGCAATTTAAGGGAAGAACTGTAGCCAAATGCAAGGAAATATACATTTTCAGAGCATACGAAAGTGAGAGAAGGCCAGTTTGAAGTTTTACAAATGACCCTTAGCAAGTGGGCGGAGTAGTCTAGGCGCCTACCGAACTACTTACGTCTGGAGCGGAGAGACAGCTCAGAATTAATGACTCGGGTATCCACTGCTTGACAACGGTGCAAGCTATGGCGGGATCGACTGCACATGGAAATAAATTGATTACAGCTAAATGGAGCATTGAAATGCATTGAAATATACACCCAGGTGAATATATTCACGGAGAGGTAATTTAGGAATGGTTTTTCACCTAAATTAAGGCCTTTATCTCCAAATGAATGCATCACAACCTACCCTACGCTCAAGAGCATTGACTTAGTGACCAGTCAACGGGGAAGTACCATGATAGCGTGCCCACGCGCTGAACTAAGGCAATTAATTGTAATTAATTGGCCGAAGCGATCGCCGGCACGCGAATGTTTTTGAAACCTCCACACCTAAATAAACAAGATGTAGATGTCATTTCAGCTGAAGAGGTATTATTTCAAGAAAGGAGTCGCTCTCGTGTGTCCAGTGGACTATTTTGTACGAGAAACCTTTATATAGAGGGAGCGAGGCAAGCCAAGCCAGTTGCTCTACAGTCTTCTTCTAAGTTCATCGCAAGTCTTCTGCAGTTCATCGCAGTTCATCACCAGTCTTCTACAGTACACACGTAACTAAGACGTTGCTAGTAGCGCGCCAAATGTTAAAGTATCAACGCGCCGTCGTTGGAGAACAATAGAAGCAAGTTATAAAGCTTCGTAAATAATCATTAAGTGCGTCGAAAGTAAAGTATTACAGATATTTACATATTATCTGACGCAAATATAAATTCGCCACAGCGAAAAGGAACTTATAATGTTTTGAACAGTTCTGATACCGGGAGGTATTGTCAGAATTATATATGACAGCATCATCAGAAACACTACAATGATGGGAGCTTGGAAACCATTGCCATCTAATTTGGATAGTGAGCTGAACAAGATTGCAGGGAACGAGGATGGAACGTCCGTAAAACGCTTTTAGATTGTCACGGAGACCAGCGGTTTTCATAATTGCAGCGCATCTCTGAGATCAGGCGTAGGAGAAGTCCAATTTAAGGATAAACATGTGAAGTAGTGGATAAATGTATATAAATTGTGAAATAGTGTTTTAAAGTGTTCATGTGTATAGTGATTAATATGCAGTGTATTGCAATGATAAAAACCACTGATAAAAATATGTGTATCATGTGGAAAGTGTATGAATCTAAGTGTTGTGTCAAGGATAACATGATGGCTTAAGTCAAGCGTCATGGTAGCGCTACAGCTGAGGCGCTGGCACTATCCAGCAAAGAGGAAAAAAAGTGAGTACCCATTTTTATAATGTAATTATAACTAAGTAGTTCACCATGTAACGATTTATCACTTTGAGTAAGATGTAATAGTCACTTACTGAACGAGTTTTCACCACTCGTCTTGAATGAAATATGGCTTGGAAGGTGATTTGTTTAAGGCCATTCAGGCAAAAATAGTGATGGATGTAACGGTAACGTTAAATGATAATAATAAATAATATTATGGGTCGGCAAACAGTAAAGTAATAGGCATTTTTGGCCTAAATAGTGTTCAAATAGTGTCATGTCTAATGTAAAGATACTGTATTTGGTAAACAGTGAGAGTATAACGTGAAATATAAAGAAATACGAGAGCTTTTTCAGTGTCAGTGAAATATGAATGAATATTTGATATGGTCAATCCGTAGGATTATTGTTTGAGGACCATTAAAGTAAAGTAAGCCAGTAAATTTTGATACATTTGTGTTAGGAGCTATGTAAAGCTTTGGCTTAAGTGGTATGACAGAGAACGCGAGTGCCTTAATAATGGAGTCATATATGTGAAGTATTGTTTGAGCCGCTTGTAAGCGTGCAGAATTAACGTTGAATCCAATGATTTACGTAATAAATATAGCGGGGACAAGTAGTATAGCTTGCACGTTAGGTGAGAAGTTGGCCAAATCTACGAGTAGTATCGCCCTTGTGCATACTGTATTATTTCGCAGCGAATTGGACAGAGCCGGTCTGTATCCAACGCTTGCTTGAATTATGCCACTATTGACGTCCGTCGAGACGCTGTGAGCATGTGTTTGTTAATGACCCACCCTGTGAGGTGAGGATCATATTCGTCGTTTAGGAACGCAGGTTTCCTTATATTTTATTGACAGCTGCTGGTGAAAGTCGTTGGATTTTCACTATGATGCGCGTCTAAAAGCCACTAGTCGTCACCATAGAACGGCAAGACTATCACTAGAATGCCACCCCAGCCATGAATGTTAATTATGGAGCCAGTTTGAGCCCAAGACACTATAAGGATAGATGTTAAATATTTAAATTGACTCAATTATTTAGGAGCCACACTCAGTGTTACTCTAGTCTTCACTTTGTAAACAAACCTGACCTTGATCTTGACAGAGTGAGAGAGAGGGGAATGGTAGACCATTTCTGTAGCGGCCATCTTGGAGAGCCGGCTGGAACGAATTTTATTGCCTGCTAGGGGGGAGGAAGGTCGTCCGACCGGTCCCTTGTAAATTAGTCACACTAGGACACTGAGAAATCTCGATATTTAAATATGCAAGTAAGATATGAGTATTTTGATGATGCCAAGTGAATTAAACGGTGGGTTGCAACTCACATACGTTGTTGAATCATAGAAATCAGATAATATTTGGCTCAATTATTCTCTGAGGAGAAAAGCTGAACCAAAATAATGTAGGCATCTTCTTTTAGAGTGCATTTTGCCATTCCTGCTAATTTATGCAGACGGGTATGTGTTTTTCCCAGAACATGACACATTTGTAACAATGATAAGCCCGACAAGACCCAGAAAATCGTTATATGGTGAAACTATAAAATTAAGTACCACTTTTCCTAAGGCGTTCATATGCATGGAAGGAAGGAAGACGATTCACGCAACACAAAAAAAATATCTGTTAATGATTGCAGAAGGTAATGTATTCATGTTAATCAAGGTAAATGCCATAAGAAATGGGAAAATGTTTTATTAGTATCATTTTATGTGATATGTGATTTTTGTGTTATGATACTCCCATTAACTAAAGTTGTGTTAGTTGTTGAACACTATGGACACCCATGGAAGTCTGAAAATATCATTGACAGGATGTTAGAATTAGATTTGAGTGCAGTGCAGCACTATTTTACGAAGAAAGCTCACAGAACAACCCTATTTTATTTGTGGGAATCAAATGTAAATAGTCCTTTGTTTTGTATTTGTTGTGTAGCCATTGATTTTAGACCAGTAAATGTGTTACCTTTAGGAAAATGTTGTGTATTTCCTGTAGAGTAGTTACCTGGTAGACTCAAATCCTGAGCATGTGGTCGTATGGTGGGCAGGAACGTCCCATACCTCGAAAGACCGTGAGTTAGTTGGGATACGAACACATGGTCCACATGATGACAATCGGGTACAATAGACATGTTGGATTTTGAGCGCATGCGCGAAGGTATCCTTACCTAATTGGTCACACAACTGTTTCTTGAGCTCTGATTGGTGGGAGAAACTGTTTCATAATGAAAAATAGTGTTATAATGAGCCTCATTATAATACAGTTTTCCGGCACATAATGTTTACTTTTCGACATCGTCGAACATAAAAATGATTTTATGTCTGTTGTCTAACCCAGGAGAACTCGCCGCGCGGTCCTTACGACCGCACATTCATTTATTCATTTGTAATTTGCAATGAGCTTACATCTCGTCTTGATCTTGCTTCTCTTATCCTCCGTTGCAGGGTTGACAACGCTAGTGCAATAGCAGTTAATCTATATTTGTTGTGCATTGTTACCGGGACCTCGGACCTCGACATAAGTTTTGGTCTTTTCCACCGCGCGCGAGGCCTTGCGTTTAGCGTTGTTCTTTTGGTTGTGTTCCGTACTGCGAGTAGTGTTATGTTTGTGTTAGAAAACATGGATCCGAAGGAAATAGAGAGGATTGATCAACTTCTGCAAAGCGTAGAGAAAGAAGATTCAGTGAACTGAGATCTTCAACAAGAACAGCGTACTGCAAGGCGCTATTTGTTTGATGATGACGATAATGATTGTGAACCGTTTGATGACACTAGAGCAGATATTCCAAAACTGGGCGAATTCGCCCAGTAGTGGGCGATTTTAGCACGCCAGTGGGCGAAACTGATAGAATGTGAATTGGATGGGCGATTTGAAAAAAAATGGTGAGCAAATAATATATTTTTTTATATATACAATATGACCGAGAAGTTTTTGCCTATAAAAACATGGAATAAAATAAAAATTCAATTAAGTAATTTAATTATAACAAATTATGTTTCCTTTTAATGTATTTACAACTACAGTAGTTTATCAAATAACTTTAATTAGACATAGGCATTCATGTTGTTTAATTAATCTTATATCTTATCTTCTATCTATATATATAAAACTCAATGTTGGTTTGTCTGTTTGTTTGTCTGTTATTTATACAAATCTACACCGTTTCACCGATCTGAACCAAAATTAGTATACTTAGCCTTTCGAAGCCAGCGGGTAACACCGTCTACTTTAAATTTCGGACAGACCACTCCATTCAGGCCCCTTGGCAACATAACTGAAAAGTCACCAAAAATACTCAACTGGGACAAAATATCAATGCTGTCGCATAAGGACCAGACATAGCTCCTTTTACGCCCCTCGATGCGAGAAACAATACTCGAAAATCCACATTTTAAGGCCCTAAAACCAACAGTTTCAAAGATATTCGCAGAAAACTATCTTCGCTCTGATAAACTGATGAACTAATGGCAAGTTCGTTTCCATGGCAACACTACCTCAAGGTATGACATCCGATTTTCTATATATTCCTGTAAGAGGCAATGCCAATCCATTTATTATCCTTTTCAAGATATATATAAACATAATAAGGACAGGGTAGCGCGCCTGCCCATCATCCGGAGGCCCCGGTGTGCACTCAGCTTCGTGAGGACAATCGAGTAGCTGTCTGATAGTGAGGCAGCGCTCCGGTCACGAAGATCAAGATTAACGGCCGAGGGCGATGGTCAGAAAAAGTTTGGGAAACCCTGCACTAGAGCATCTGATGACGAGAATCATTAAGTCAATGAATGTGAACATGATAGGGAAAGGGAGAAGTCTGGCGAATCTGAAGATGAAAACCTTGCGTGGAGCCTGATCAAGTACCATATCTGTTTGGTAAGGATAATGAAACTAAGTGTGATGCTCATGTAGTGTGTAAAACAGGCCGTAAATGAAGACGAAATATAGTGAAAACTTCTCATTTGCCAGCTGCAATAAGGGAGGCAAGACATGTCCAATCTTCTTTAGAAGCCTAGCTTGCTACGGTGGGTGAGTGGATAGCGTGTCAGTCTACAAACCCCAAGATTGCAGGTTCGCTCCTGGCCATGGTAAGTGATTTTTGAAAGGCTGAGAAAATACGACTTGCATGTCATACCATATTGGCATGTCTAAGAACCCATTTGAATTCAGTAGGCCGTGTTCAAAATGGCAAAATTAATCTCGGGAGTTCCGTCAACACAAAGTTCCTCATCTCTCTACCAGAAAGCGCTATAGTGTTCAAGGAGCTTAGATATCTAACCCCCTTGACTTTCATAGTGATTCAAGGAACAAAGAAATTCGACATACAAGCTACCCTCTGGGTATCAAATTACAAAGCTTGCACCCGGCATCCGAGGCCATACGATATTATTATTATCATTATTATTATTATTAGAAGCCTGGCAGTTGTATTTCCCTGTCTGTGTACTGGAGGAAATTGTAGCATATACAAATATATGGATTTTATAAAATCGGCCTAACTACAGCCGGCCACGTGATGCTGCCAATACAAATATTTGTATAATGAAGCTATTGTATGACATTTCGGTGTATTGTGTTTGAAAAAATAACTTCTGCATTAATTAATTGCCCATGGATTCTGTGCGGTCGATAAAACCGCGCGCGAGTTCTGGCGAAAAAATATCAGTGCGAGTTCTCCTGGGCTAATAGGGAGAAAACTAAGAATATAGAGAGAACTATAGTGGAAAATAGAGGAAAATGTAAACTTACATTGTCGGTTTACTAATAGGACATTGTAATTTATCACCATGTTGTGCCTGTGTAAAAATGTCAGTCTCCATCCACCATTATACTGAGTTTTACTCCTGTGTGTTAGACTTATTGAGTGAACTCGCTCGCTTTCCTCCGCTATTTACATCGAGAACCAGTCTATGTTCGTGAATATTTAATATTTTAATATCCTCGACAAAATGTGAGTGAAATATGCACGACGGAGAGTTGATTATAAAATTCTCTAATTTATGACAACAGATGGACTAATATTGCATGGAAATACAATTTGCTCGCATATATACATCTAGCGAGGTAGCAAAGCTAAAAATGAACATAGTGTGTTAAAGCAGAGAGGTAGAATGCTGATGTTCGTACATTTTATTACAGAATATTCAGTATTTATTATCTTGCAAAAAATGTGGCGTTTAAAACAGGCGTCAGCGTGGTAAATTCACAGTCTACTGGCGCAGTGGGTATGGCTCTCGCCTACTATGCCTCAGGTTCAGGAATAAGATTACGGCAAAGACGGTCGGTATTTAAGTCTGTGTTGTATATTAGTTTCTATACCAACTACTGTCATCAGGGCATTGTACATCATCAAAGATGGTGATGGTGGGATCCGTCAGTCTTACCTCAAGGAGTTTTCTTGTAAAGCTGCGGTTTCCTCCAGTAGCGGAACTGCTTTAGAAAGCGGCCGTAATGTGATGGCGAATGACGCCATAAAATCGCTCCAGATAGAAACAAAGGTGAGTGGTTTTCTAGGAAGCGTTGACTACCACCGTCACATAAAGTTGCGTGGCGTCATTCTTATGACGGTGGTGAGTACGATAGCAAAGAGTTCGGCAACGTTTTTGTACGGTGCATGCTGAAAGTAGTGAATTATATACAATTATATTCAAAGAACCCATTTGAATTCAGTAGGCCGTGTTCATAATGGCAAAATTAATATCGGGAGTTTCCGCCTGCACAAAGTTCCTCATTTCTCTACTAGAAAGCGCTATAGTGTTCAAGGAGCTTAGATATCTAACCTCCTTGACTTTCATAGTGATTCAATGAACAACGAAATTCGACATGCAAGCTACCCTCTGGGTGTCAAATTACAAAATTGCACCCGGCAGCCGAGGCCATCTGATATTATTATTATTATTATTATTATTATTATTATTATTATTATTATTATTATTATTATTATTATTATTATTACTGATAAGATGATATATTGGAGTGTGGAAGAAAAGGAAACATTAATAGATTTTGTAAAGAATGAAGTGGCATTGTATAATGTGAAGAGTAACATTAAAAATACACAGATTTTCTGTTCAGGAGATATTGGTTTTATGTTTCGGTTGTACGGCACTGAAGTTATGTCATCCTTTATGTAATTCAGAACATAATCAAATAACACTGGTGTCAACCGAAAATATTCTCTGAAATTTATCTTCATTGAAGTGCAGATGACGGCGCACTAAATTCTATATGCTCCTTCTGTAGGACGCCTTTTAAAAATGTCACTTCCCCCTAACGTTTCCTATTGTCTTCGAATGAATCTTCATCTTCCAAAAATATTACGAGCTCCATGTCAAGATCATCCATTTCTTATTTAACTTTATGACAACATGCCGTCACGACACACAGCTCAAACTTTACACCATTGTTCACCGTCAAGACGGTCCCCAGTTTGTATACGTCATTCGAAGTCACATTACGCCCGCTAGAAAGCGGTACCGCTACTGGAGGAAACCGCAGCTTTAGAATGTTCATATTTCTGGAAATCAAATATATTTCCTGGATCTCCTTGACCTACATAGATAGAGACCTAGACATAGACATAGGCATACGGGGTTGGTTCCTTAGTTTTAGGGGCTGCGACAACGCGATTATGTAACCCCGTGTACTTTGGGTGTGTGTAGAATTTGTCTGATAACCGGTGTTAATTGTGATGGCTGTATTAGTGTGTCTTATCTGAGGAGAATTAAAGCGTTTGAAATGTGGTGTTACAGGAGAATGATGAAGATGAGATGGGTAGATAGTGTTACAAACGGAGACGTATTAAGACTAGTGGGAGAGGAGAGATGTTTCTGGCGACTGCTAATGAAAAGAAAAGAAGAGATAGGTTGGTAGGACACATAGTATACTAAGACACCCAGGAATAGCAAGCTTAGTGTTGGAAGGCAGGGTCGAGGACAAGAACTGTAGGGTTGGCCAAGGTTAGAATATGTTAAAGAGATTGCCTCGGATGTAGGGTGTGGTAGCTATGTAGAGATGAAACGATTAGCTCAGACAGGGAGGCATGGAGCGCTGCATCAAACCAGTCAAAAGACTGAAGACTCAAACCCAACACACATCTGAGATTCAGGTAAAAAAAACTGCAGACGATTATTTTTTCAAGTAGTTCCTACCTTTGCGACCGAATATTACCGTCCACGTCACCTAGATGTGGACGTGGCTACTGAATGCCCATCGGAGTCAGTATCTGGCGGCGAACGTGGGAACTAATATAGCGTTATCAAATTAACCTACAAATTTTAGCTTCCACAGGTGTAGTTAGTGGAAAGTTCTTTTTCATGCCGTAAATCTATGACATGGGATCACCGGCTTTACTTCCCCTCCGAAGGAAGGCATACTGAGGGATTTCAAGCTCTCCAAATGTCCGACGACTTCGTCCGGGTTTGAATCCGTGACCTTGGGCATAGAAACTCAACATGCTACCAACTACGCCATCGAAGCCGCTATAGGCATAGACGTAGATATCGACATAGACGTAAACACGTATACAGACACACACAAGAAAACGAAAACAGGCAACGAAAAACGGAGTCACTTAGTTATTGTTTTTTAAGGTGCGGAACAGTGAAATTTTCTGCCCTTAAATAAGAACAAAAACAACATCAAATTCAAAATCAGAAACTAAATCAAAAAAAGAAGAAAAGAACGGAAATGGAAACCAAAACAGAAACAGAAATAGTGACACAAACTCGTAAACAAAACAAAACAAAACATTTGAAAGAACCATCTATCTTTTAGGCCTAAAGGGTTAAAAGAGACCCATATCTGTAATTTGAGAAACTGGATTTAGGTAGAGTAGTTTTGACAAGGCTGACATATTTTAGCCAATTTTCATTTTATGAAAAACTAGCTGAAGTACCCGTGCTTCGCTACGCGTCATAATTAAATTAAAATGTGAAGGTGACAGTGTTAAAACAGGGTATAGGCGAGATGCTGCGCAGAGGGAGATAAAGGATGGAACATTTTGTCCAACTACACCGCTCGGCGTTGACCGTGTTTTATAGCACAAATTTAGGTTTTACTCGCTAACCGTTGGAGATACCTTTCGGATAGAAAATGTAATTTTAAACCTCGTATATCCCATCAAAAGTTTGCTATTTCTTAACGTTCTCTTATTATTTGAAATGGAAATATGAAAGTTTTAAACCAAAGGGTGTAGAGACGTCACTAAAATGGTCACCATCTTTAAATAGGGCAAAGTATTGAAATCAAAAGAAACCTATATGTTAACCAGCTAAATCAGCTACTTCCATGTAAAAAGTCATGTAAATCGGACCAGTAGTACTTGCGTGATTGAGTAATACACAAACACACACCATCTCATTTCTTGCCTCGCTTCGCTCGCGTCATAGTCATGTAATATTGTTATTCAATGAAATGCAGGTTTAACCCCGTTACCACCACTTTAGAACCTGAATATCCAAAAATCCCTCCTTAATAGACTTTTCGACACACAACAAACATATCCCCAAAATTGCATTCTTCTATCTTTAATAGTGTGGGGTAGTCGATGAGAGTGAACATCCAAAAATCCTTCCTTAGTGGACGTTTTTCTTCTAGAATTTCAACTCTCCCCATAGGCCCCTTAGATTGGATTTATGAAAAAAACGGTCGAACACCTATTTATTTTATTTATTTATTTATTTATTTATTTATTTATTTTTAATCTGATTATTTTCCTCCGAGTTTCAAACTCCTCGCCTTTGTCGTTTAAGAGATACACGCTCCGTTAAGAATATTTCAACCCCCCACTTTTCATCCCTTTCACCTCATAATATACACTACATCGAAAAACTATTAGACATGTGTCAGCTTATTTTTAATGATTAGTATATATGCCAAGTATCACATCCCCAAATGAAACCACTCGTGAGATATTGTTATTCAATGAAATGCACGTTTACCCCCTTAACACCTATTTAGAACCTGAATATTCAAAACTCTTTCCTTAGTGGACGTTTTCGACATACAAGGAACATATCCCCAAAATTTCGTGTTTCTAACTTCAATAAGTTTGGCTGGGCGATGATGAGTGAGTCGGTCAGGACATTTTCTTTCATTTATTTTTGATAATTTCACCCCTCACCATGAACCCCTTAAATTGGATTTATGAAACAAACGTTCGAACATCTACTTACTTATTTAAAACTCTTTTCCCCCTGAGTTTGATGAGTGAGTAAGTGAGTCAATCTGTTAGGACACTTTCTTTCCTGTTTTTCCCCCAGAATTTCACCCCTCTCCAAGGGCCCCTTAAATTTAATTTATGAAAAAACGGTCGAACACGTATTTACTTGTATTTTAAGCTGCTTTACCCGCCGAATTTCAAACTTCTCGCCTGTGTCGTTTAAGAGATACACGCTCCGTTAAGAATCCCTCAACCCCCAATTTTCACCACTTTCACCTCATAATATACACCACATCGATAAACCCTTAGACATATGTCTGATTATTTTTAATGATTAGTTTATATACCGAATATTACATCCCCAAAGAAATAAATCATGAGATATCGTTATTCAATGAAATGCACGTTTACCCCCTTAACATCTCTTTAAAACCCGAATAAACAAAAATAATTCCTTAGTTGACGTTTTCGACATACAGCGAACATATTCCCAAAATTTCATGTTTCCAACTTTAATAGTTTTCGCTGGGCGTGATGAGTGAGTGAGTCAGACAGGACATTTTCTTTCAATTATTTTTACCACAATTTCACCCCTCCCCATGGGCCCCTTAAATTGGATTGATGATAAAACGCTTGAACACCTATTAACTTATTCTTTAAGCTGTTTTTTTCTCCTGAGTTTGAAGAGTGAGTGAGTTAGTCAGTCAGTTAGGACATTTTCACTCCTTTCTTCCCCCAGAATTTCACCCCATCCCATGGGCCACTTAAATTAATTTATGAAAAGACGGTCGAACACCGATGTACTTATTTTTTTAGCTGTTTTTTTCCCGCTGAGTTTTAAATTTCTCGCCTATGTCGTTTAATAGATAGGCCAACACGCTCCGTTAGGAATTCTTCAACCCCCACTTTTAACCCCTTTCACCTCATAATAATACACCACATCGAAAAACCCTTAGACACATGTCTGCTTATTTTTAATGATTAGTTTATATGCCGAGTATCACATCCACAAATGAAATCACTCGTGAGATATTGTTATTCAATGAAATGCAGGTATAACCCCCTTAAGACCCCTTTAGAAACTGAATATCCAAAAATCCTCCCTTAGTGTACGGTTTTGACATACAACGAACATATCCCCAAAATGCCATGTTTCCAACTTCAATGTTTTTGGCTGGGCGATGATGAGTGAGTGAATGAGTCTGGACATTTTCTTTCATTTTTTTTCTTCAGAATTTCACCCCTCCCGATGAACCCCTTCAATTTGATCGATCAAAAATCCTGTCGAACAGCTATTTACGTACTTTAAAGCATTTTCCCCCCTGAGTTTGATAAGTGAGTCAGTCAGTCAATCAGTTAGGACATTTTCTTTCCTATTTCCCCCCAGAATTTCACCCCTCCCCATGGGCCCCTTAAATTGGATTTATGAAGAAACGGTCAAACACATATTTACTTCTTTTTATGTTGATTTTTTTCGCTGAGTTTCAAACTCCTCGTCTATGTCGTTTAAGAGATACACGCTCCATTAGGAATCTTTCAATCCCCACTCTTCGCCCCTTTCACCTCATAATATACACCACATCGAAAAACCCTCAGACCCGTGTCTTCTTATCTTTAATGATGAGTTTATATGCCGAGTATCACATCCCCCAATGAAACCAATCGGGAGATATTGCTATTCAATGAAATGCTGGTCTACCCCCTTAACTCCCCTTTAGAACCTGAATATGCAAAAATCCTCTCTTAATGGGCATTTGCGTCCCTTGAGGAAGCTGCATACCAAATTTCATTCCAATCCGTTCGGTTGTTTCTGAGATTTCGTGATGAATGAATGAGTGAGTGGTATTTGACAAATATATAGTAGAAGATGGTGTCAAGTCTTTGTTATGCTAAACTCGGTTGACAGTGTTGTGTGAGTAGTTGAGTAACTAACGGGATTTCAAGTAAAGATGCTCATTTTCTATACCGGTAGTGCAGAGCGCAAATGGCATCCAGTCGGCCGTGTCTCGACTTGAGCTATATTGCTATGGAAACTTTCTGCCTTGCCATTCCTTCATGAGTATATTCTATGATTTGATTAGCCTGTGCTTGAGTGCAAAAGGGCCGAAATCAGATGAATGAGAAAGACTATCGAAAATTCATGTAGCCAGCGGTTCGTTCTGGGTCCTAAACTATGTGTATGCAAAATTTGTTTGAGATTGGTGGAACGGTGTAGATTTGTATACGGAACCGATCCACATACGTACATACATACAGACTTTCACTTTTATATAAGACAAGCTGTACCCGGCATGCGTTGCAATGCCAATCAAAGAAAGTGTTGGCGTTGAAATTCTGTTTCTTGAAGTGCTTTTGGATACACAATATGTTTTTCAAGTTCCGTTAACTGCCTCTAAGCTATCGTAAAATGGATTTTCTTATTTCTAATCATCCGTGGGAGCATGCACAACAACTTTCAAAAGTTTCATAGTAATCGGATGAATGGCATATGAACGTATACGGGATTTTGTTTGAACGATTCGTGCGCTGTCACTCATTTGTTGATTCTACTCGTGCGCTACCTATTGAGAAATGTATTACTAAGTCCAAGCCCTTCCCTGGCGTGTACACAATAACTCATCAAGGTTTCATTGCAATCGAAGAAGGTTATATGAACGCAATAGGGGATTTTGTTGAAACCCTTCGCGCGTCGTCACCCATTTGTTGCATACACTCGTGCGCTACCTATTGTGAAATTGATTTACTAAGTCGAAACCCTTCCCTGGCATGTACACAATAACTCATCAATGTTTCCTCGCAATCGGATGAATGGTATATGCACGTATACGGGGTTTTGTTTAAACGATTCGTGCGCTGTCACTCATTTGTTGAATCTACTCGTGCGCTACCTATTGAGAAATGTATTACTAAGTCCAAGCCCTTCCCTGGCGTGTACACAATAACTGTTCAATGTTTCATCGCAATCGGATGAATAGTATATGAACGCATACCGGATTTTGTTTAAATGATTCGCGCCCCGTCACTCATTTGTTGAATCTACTCGTGCGCTACCTACTGTAAAATGTATTCACTAAGTTAGAAACCGTCACGTAAGTGTCCACAACATCTCACCCAAATGTCATCGCTATCGGACTAATGGGATATGAAGACATAGGGGACTGTATTGAAACGCTCTGCGTGTCGTCGTTCATTTGTCGAATCTACTCGTGTGCCGCCTACTGTGAAATGTATTTACTAAGCCAGAAACCTTCCTTGGAGTGTCCACCATATTTCTCCCAAGTTTCACCGCTTACGGCAGAATGGTATATGACCTTTTACGGGACTTTGTTGAAACGTTTCGCGCGTCGTCCCTCAATTGCTGAATCTACTTGTGCACTGCCTATTGTATAGTGGATTTTCTAAACGAGAAACCTTCCGTGAAGTGTACA
The DNA here is from genome assembly GCA_946902985.2 of Meconema thalassinum. Classification (NCBI taxonomy): domain Eukaryota; kingdom Metazoa; phylum Arthropoda; class Insecta; order Orthoptera; family Tettigoniidae; genus Meconema; species Meconema thalassinum. The sequence goes on along the minus strand of OX336390.1, from coordinate 832,999,620 downwards.
CAACATCTCACCCAAGTTTCATAGCTATCGGACGAATGGTATATGAATGCATACGGGACTTGGTTGAAACGCTTCGCGTGTCTTCGCTCATTTGTTGATTCTACTCTTGCGCTACGTATTGTAATATGGATGTACTCAGCCAGAAACCTTCCCTGGAGTGTACACAACATCTCACCCAAGTTTCATCGCAATCGGATGAATGGTATGTGAACGTATACGGGACGTTGTCGAAACGCTTCGCGCGTTGTCACTCATTTGTTGAATCTAAACGTGCGCTTCGTATTGAAAAATGGATTTATTAAGCCAGAAACCTTTCCTGAAGTGTACACAACAATTCACCAAACATTTATCACTATCAGACGAATGGTATATGACCTTATATGGGACTTTGTTGAAACGCTTCGCGCGTCGTCGCTCATTTGTTGATTCTGCTCCTACGCTGCCTACTGTAAAGTGAATTTACTAAGCCAGAAAATTTCCCTGAAGTGTACACAACATTTTACGCAAGTTTCATAGCTATCGGACGAATGGTATATGAATGCATACGGGACTTTGTTGAAACGCTTTGCGTGTCTTCGCTCATTTGTTGAATCTACTCATGCGCTATCTACTGTGAAATGTATTCACTAATTTTGAAACCTTCACGTAAGTGTATACAACATCTCATTCAAGTTTAATCGCTATCGGACGAATGGTATATGAACACATACGGGACTTTGTTGAAATGCTTCGCGCATCGTCGCTCATTTGTTGAATCTCCGCGTGCGCTACCTATTGTAAAATGGATTTACTAAGTCAGAAACCTTCCTTGGAGTGTACTCAACATCTCACCCAAGTTTCATCGCAATCGGACGAATGGTATATGAACGCATAGGAGACATACATACCCACCCACAGACAAACTATCACGTTACATTGATTTTTAGCCTACTTTTCACATTTTACAAAAATGAGGAAAAAGTAGACTTATGAGATCGGGCAAATGTGTGTCTGTCTGTCTGTCTGTCTGTCTGTCTGTCCTTCTGTCTGTCTGTCTGGCTGTGTGTGTGTCCCCCCCTATCAACTCCTAAACGGCTGCAGCAATCGAAACAAAATTTGGTAGGAGTAAAGATCTGCAACTGAATATCTCACGGCCATATTTGAAAATGATGTCAGTGCTACCAACTGCTAAAAAATCGCAATTGAAATTTGAGCTCCATGTTGGATATCTTGGAAAGTATGAACGGGAGCTATTTCAAAATTGGCACACGTACAGATCATAATATTTCAGTTTAATTTCCAGGAGGCCAAACATGGCAGTGTTGCCAAAATGATTATAAGCCTCCTGATAGGTCCAATTTTTAAATGCATATAACTTCTACACTATCAATTGGAATTCAACCAAATTTCGTATGTTGTATGTGTACATAACCAGATATGACTGAGCGTATTCTTAAGACCTACCAGGGCTGCCAACTGTTAATAAATGCTCCTAATTTATTTTATCCAAATACCAATATATCAGAAAGTATGCAAGCCGACAGCTTTAAACTATGCACACGTATAGTACCTGACATTCTATATTAATTTGGAGTAACTTATATACGTCAGTGCTACCAACATGATTCTAAGCCTGCTGACAGGTCCAACTTTAAATACATGCAACTTCCATACTATCATTTGGATTTCAACCAAATTTCGTATGTGTTATGTGTACCATAACAGATATGACTATGCGTATTCTAAGGAGCAACCAGGGCTGCCAACTGTTAATATGTGCTGTCCCTATTTTTGTTACCCTAATATCAATATATCAGAAAGTATGCAAGCCAATAGCTCTAAAATTTGCACACGTATAGTACCTGGCATTCTAGACGAATTTGGAGTAACTAATATACGTCAGTGCTGCCAACATGATTCTAAGCCTGCTGATAGGTCCAATTTTAAAATGCATGTTACTTCTATACTAACTAATGGATTTCATTCAAAATTGGCACAACAATAGATCATATTATTTCAGATTATTTCTGACCAATACATGCATGACATTGTTGCCAACATGATTTTACGCGCGCTGTTAGATCCAATGTTTAACTGCATGTAACGTCCATGCGATTCATTGGACTTACACCAAATTTTGTATTTTGTACCTTAAGAGATGGAACTAATAATACATTCAGTCATCAGGGCTGCCAACTGTAGTGCTCTATTAGGATACATTATGCCAGGTATACAGTATTTCGAACTAATTGGAAATTTCGATATTAGCAACTTAATTTCGTCATTATTCTAGATAGGTTCATATTCTGTAGAATAATCATTGGCATGAAAAGTAGGCTGTATAGTTCTTAACGGAACTTCTTGTTATATATATAGATAAAGGTTTATGAGATCACCTTTTGTCCGTGTGTGTGTGTGTGTGTGTGTGTGTCCTAATAACTTCTAAACGGCTGGAGCGATTACTATGAAATTCGGTAATAACATAGAACTATTCTGGCCGACCCCGACCGTGCCCTTCAAATTTTATTGTGTCTCACCAATCCAAGATGGCGGCTGTGAGAAATATTTCACCAGCATTTAGTACCTCCGAAACTATTACTGATATCGCCCTGAAAATGTGTACGGTGATAAAGGGCACTACTAGAAGTTCACCTATGAGACTTTCAAGAAACCTGGCGACTACAAAAACAAAATGGCGGCCAAGCGAATTTGAGACATTTAAATAGACTTTTCTCGCGATTTAACTATCCAAACGTAATGAAACTTGGTACAGCAAATGTTTATACACATTGTAATGCACCGGAGTCTAATTTAGCTTAATTGTTTACATAACCTCAAAATGGCGGCTGTGCGAAATATTTCACTGACATTCTATATCGCCGAAACTATTACAGATATCACCCTGAAATTTTCTACGGTGATAAAGGGTACTGACAGACGTTTATCTATATAACTTTTATAAATCTGTAAAGTACAAAACGAACATGGCGGCCAAGCTAATTTGAAACATTTTAATAGACTTTTCTTGTGATTTAACTCACTGAACGCAGTGAAATGTGGTACAGTAAATGATTTTACATATTGTAATGCACTGGCATCTAATTTAGTTGAATTGTTTACACAACTCAAGCTGGCGGCTGTGCGAAATTTTAAAATTAAGTTTTTATTTTTTGTGTCGTAATCATGCGGTCGAATTGAAAGTTTGAATAATGAACCTAGGCAATCATTGTCCTTGAATGGTACATAACTCTATGGCCTATACATATAACAATCCAAAATGGCGAGCATCCGAAATATTTAGACGGTTCTCAATATCTATGAATCTTTTACAGCAATCAAACTGAATTTTTTATGTTCATAGAGGATATGAATATATGTTCACCTATAGGACTTTCAGTAACCTGGTGAGCACAAATCCAACATGGTGGCGACGCGAATTATACATATTCAAATGGACGTTTCTCGCGTATTAACTATCCGAGTGCAGTGAAACATTGCACGTTTAATGCTTATACAAATATTGATCCACTGACATCTAATTTATTTCAATTGTTTACATAATCACTTTATGGCAGCTGTGCAAAATTTAGAAATCTCGCTTTTACTTCTTGTGTTCTAATCATGCGATTGAAATTTGAATACCACACGTACACAATAATCTTAATGTAATAGTACAAAAATAAAAATCCAACCTTGCGACCATCTGAAATATTTAGACGGTTCTCAATATCTACGAATCTATCACAACCTTCAAACTGAAATTTTGTATGTTGATAGAGACAATTAACATGAGTAAGATATATGATAATAGGCTGTATAGTTCTTCACGGAACTACTTGTTCTTGTTCAGTTCGTTGCGAATAAATGTATTTCTTTACTTAGCAAGTCAAGAGGAAATTAATGACATCGTGGCATAGCCATGGGTGTGAAATCCCTTACTACGGCCATCCTGGGAAGCTGTAGTGAGAGCGGGTATCGGAAGTTTGAAATCCGACTTTGACGGCGGTTATACTGAGTGCGGATTTTCCTCCGGGTTTTCCATACTTCTCTCGGCAAATGCTGGGAGAGTGCCTTATTTCAATTCCCGGTGCATTACCCCATCGTCTACTCTAACGATTAGAGTTAAATACACTACTACAGTCACCACAGAAACACAGGTTATCAGACAAATTGAACAAATGAGTACATGGGGATGATGACTGTCAAATCCCCTTATACATAACAACAAAACCAATGTTCCAATTAAGATTGTTATTATTGTGTGAGTATTAAAATATACTGTACACGTTAATACCAGGGGTGACCCGTCAGGTAGTGGCGGTGTGCCACGACACCAACAATGTCCTCTGTTAATGAAAATTTGTATTAAATTTAAATGTCAAGGAAATGGCAAGCATATCTTACTCTGCATTCATTTGAATGAGCGCGCGAACTGACATGCGCTCTGGCGGCGCTTTCATAAATGAATGCATCAGATCTCACGGACACTATCTTCGAAAATAAGACTCAGTACTAAAGGCTGGTTTAGCTTGGATTTGCATATGTTGGGCTGATATAGAGTCAACAGCCGCGTGGCGCATTCACTAGAGTGCAGCATGTAGTAAGCAGAAATTAGAACTGCTTGAAGTGATTTATATTTCAACCACTAGAGTACAACATACGCCAGCGCAATGCTTAAGACGCAGCCCTATGGTTGCTAATTTAATGATTTGTCACTACATCTGGTGACTATTAAATATATACAAAATGTTTTCAATTCTTTCTTGTTAGACATTTACCGACTTTTTCTCACACATATTAGTGGCAGGAATAATTATTTCTTTACCAATTAATGTACCAATGTGATTGTGAACTTTTTGCAGTAAGTTTGGCTTTGTTCCGTTCGTTTAAGTTAACGTCACAGTTGCGCCTACCTGTATGTTTTTTAACTTTTCTGGTGCCATTGCAAGTGTTTTAGAATAGCACCGTTTTTGATGTGTAACATCTTTCCACTCGGTTGATGGATATTTTTGTGGGAGTGATTTTGAAAAATGGGACGGAAGCGGATCGTACGGAAGTGTGTAAGACGCACTGCCAGTTGGATCGCATCCCTCCTAAGGGATGTTATCCAGCTGGCAGTGGTACCATGTGGAATGTTCATCACACACGGATTACTTTGTAACAGCAGAGTATCAAGAAGGCAGTGCAAGAGTGGAAATATCAAGTAGGCAGTGAAGAAAAAAAGTCAGTCTCTGTAACGTAACTTACTGTACTTACTGGAAGGAAAGTGATCTAACAACAGAGTATCAACAAGGCAGTGCGAGCGTAGAAATATCAAGTAGGCAGTGAAGAAAAAAATGAGTCTTGGAATTTTTATGTATTATGAGAGTGTAAAAAATGAAAAGTTTTTTTTTGTGTTGATGAATGTCAAGGATAATAAAAACGGTAACAACTTCAAGGTAGGATAACATGTCAAATGTTACACATCATATGAGACTACTCTAAGGCTCGTAACTTTTTTTGTGTTTATTTATATTGGGAGCAGCGGATATCATTATCAAATTTATATCTGTATGTAAGATAGTCTTTACGGTAGGGCATCGTGTTCATATTATTTCTACTGTTTATTTTGGGGTGCCACTGAAATTTTTCCAAAGTTGTATTGCGCGTCTTGTGCAATTACATACTATAAGGTTCGTTCAAAAAGTAACGAGCCGGAGGCATTATTAGGCTACAGAAACCAGTACCTGTATGTTAGAAGTATTGGCCCTGGCTGTTGAGGCACTTGTCCCACTGTGACACGGGGCGGTAAATGGCTGTCTCATGAAATTCTCTGGGCTGCGATGTGAACCAGTTCCGCACGTACAGCTGGACGTCGGCGTCCGAGGTGAATCGTTGGCCCCGCAGAGCCCTTTTCAGGGGACCAAACATGGCGTAATCACAGGGAGAGAGGTCTGGACTGTATGGAGGGTAGCCGAGAACCTCCCATTTGAATTTCTGCAGGAGTGCCGCGACTGTGTTGGCCGTATGAGGTCGTGCATTTTCGTGGAGCGACCACGGCGTCTATGGCGTTCACTGCCACTCGGCGGTCCTGGGTAATGAGTGCATCAACCAGATGGACGTTGTCATTGGTAATGCAGGAGGGTGCCCCAGATCGTGCATCATCGGCTAACGACATCCGTCCTTCCCTGAAGCGCTTGTGCCACGCCTTGACCCTTGCAAGGGACATGCAGTGTTCGCCGTACACTTGTGACATTCGGCGATGAATGTCCGTTCCCCCTACTCCTTCCGCTGTCAGAAACCGAACAACACCTCTTTGCTCTTCGTTTGACGCCTCCATATCACTGTTTGCAATACGACTGGCAGCATTGGAAGATTGATGCATGCTGCTGCTCGCTTTGTATCGTCACGTGACGTGCACGCGTGCCCTCTAGCGACGGGCTGTGACCTTCCACGGTCTGGTCGGAACCACACCTCGTTACACACGCCACGATTGGGCGATGTAGTCACCGGTTTGCGCATTCCAGCCTCCCGCTCGTTACTTTATGAACGCACCTTATAAAATACTTTGATTTTGAAACCTATAGCATAAAATATCCATTTCCCCTGCTTGCAACGTTGAACGATTTGATTGCAAACTTGAATTTGCTGACACGACCAAGATAATGTTTACCAGCCGCCACTGGTTAGTACGAACAATAACTAGTCACATGCTGTATCATTGTAGCCTACATGTCATAGCTTGAGAGCACCTATTCAAAATGATCGATACAAGTTGCGCCATAAAAACAGTTATTCAGATATCATATCGTGTGTTTATTACACACGATCGTTTCCAATCTCCTACAAGCAGAAACTTCAGTGCGTTATATTGCTTCTCGTCGCTGCAATAACTGTTCCCAACAGTCGTTACAATATCAGTGGAATAGTTACACAGACAAGTTAGTATGTAATTCCAAGTCATCTCCAAGTTACTTTGAGAGAAACCACAGCAGGAGTAAGTCAACATAGTTTCCACGATGTGTAAATAGCGTGCAAGCAAACATTTAGTTCTCAAAGGTTAATCATGGCAATGTTAACAGGTAAGTGTTGCTGTAAGGGGCGGAACATTTCAGTTATCTGTCTATTATGTTACCTTGATAAAGAAAATAATCACTACGAATTATATTGCCACTTCCAGCTACTAACTAATGCCGGGAAAGGGTCAGAGGACCACACGTATCCAAGGAAAACATTAACACCATAGCCTTTGGATTTTTGGAGATGCGTAGCTGGCGTGATGACACTCTCAGCCACATCACCTTTGTTTTAAGCCATGGGAGTATTACTCCTATATCAAGTACTTTCTCAATTCTCGTCAAATACTTGCAGTAGTGTGCTCAGCAGTAACGTTCTCGCTTACTGGGCCCAAGATTGCAGGTTCGTATCATGGCGCAGTAAGTGAGGGAGCAGTGTCAGTCGATTCACTGGCACGTTAAAGATCCTCTTCGGGGCAAAATTTCAGAACCCTGCGTCTCTAAAAGCCTGAGAATTTAAAAGGGACTTAAAACCAATAACATTATCATTACCGGTATATAAATACACCCCCGTTCTAGTCCTCACATCACATCCGGTGTTGTTGTTATTGTTTCATTTGAGAACATCGTGGTCATTTAGCCCGGTTTAGGCTACTTTAGTGTGTGATGAATTTGTCTGATAACCTGTGTTATTGTTATGGCTGTATTAGTGTGTGTATTTGTAATTGAGGTGAGGATTGGCCATAAGTTAGGAACCATCCCATCATTTGCCTGGTCGAGAAATGGATAAACCACGGCAAACCACTTCCAGAATGACAGAGGTGGGAATCAAACCAACCTCTTCTACGTTTTGCATCACGAAATTCAGTGTGCCCCGTTCCAGTCCTCATACCAGAATTACATTTCTTGTTAAAGCCGGGAATCGAAACTGGAGCTCAGGGGTGACAGGCAAGAACGCTACCCACTACACTACATGGTGGTAATGAGATTAAGTTGCCGAGATTTTAGATGATGCAGTATTGCGGAGCTTAATTAACGGATATTTAAATAACTGAGGTTCACATTCTAGCTAGAAGTTTAACAGGCACTTAAGAGATGTGACGGAATCGGCAGATTTTAAAATTGGATAAAATACTTTGATTAGAATTTTATCTATTTAACTTGTCCTTCCTGTAGCTATTGTAAATTCTTCAGAGGCTTTGCTACATCATTGTCAAATAGCCCCGTGTACTTGGATGTATGTGATTTTTTTTATGACAGCCTGTGTCATTGTGGTGGATGTATTACAGTGTGTGTATTTGTAATTCAGGTGACGATTGGGAAGGAGGTGGCCGTGGCCTTATGCTAGGAACCATCCTGGTATTCGCCTAGAGTAGAAATGGGAAACCTCGGAAAAATACTTCCAGGATGGCTGAGATGGGAATGAACGCACCTCTTGTCAGGTTTGCATCACGAGGCAGAGTGTACCCCGTTCCAGCCCTCAGACCACAATTACATTTCTTGGCAGTACCAGGAATCGAACCCGGGCTTCCATGGTGGCCGATAAGAATGCTTACAATGACGCAACGAGGCGAATCCTTCCTGTAACAAAGAGGTCTGTATCTTCTTGGAAATGTGTATAATTAATTGTCGCATATGATTTATGACATTAGGTGCACATGACCTCGCTGATACAACAGTCAAGAATGCTAGCCGCTACACCATGAGGTGGTCTTCATTGCTGTTGTTGTTGTTTGAGTCTTCAGTCTTTTGACTGGTTTGATGCAACTTTCCACGCCTCCCTGTCCTGAGATAATCGTTTCATCTCTACATAGCTACCACACCCTACATCCGAGGCAATCTGTTTAACATATTCTAACCTTGGTCTACCCCTACAGTTCTTGTCCTCGACCCTTCCCTCCATAACTAAGCTTGCTATTCCTGGGTGTCTTAGTATTTGTCCTACCAACCTATCTCTTCTTTTCATTAGCAGTCGCCAGAAACATCTCTCCTCTCCCACTCGTCTTAATACCTCTTCGTTTGTAACCCTATCTACCCATCTGATCTTCATCATTCTCCTGTAACACCACATTTCAAACGCTTCAATTCTCCTATTTTCTGCTGCACCAATAGTCCAAGTTTCACTTCCATAAAGTGCGACGCTCCAGACAAAGGTTTTCAAAAATGTCTTCCTAATACCTTAATCTATATTCGATGTCAACAGATTCCTTTTCTGTTGAAATGCTTTTCTTGCCTGAGCCAACTTACCTTTTATATCTTCTTTCCTTCGTCCATCACTGGTTATTTTGCTTCCTAAGTAACAGAAGTCTCCTACTTCCTTCAGTTTCTCCCCTACCAATTTGATGTCCATAGAGGTTTCTGATTTATTGCGGCTGCATTCCAATATTTTTGTTTTACATTTATTAATTTTCATCATGAATTCTTTCCTCAAGACTCAGTCCATACCATTCAAAAACTCATTCAAATCCTCAGGCGTGTCGACCAAGATGACGATGTCTTCATTGAAGGGAAATAATATTGAAGATTTGTTAATATTGAAGGGAAAGAATACAGCTCGGTTTGAGTACATTGCGATCCCAACAAGTTTAAAGTTAGATGGCTAGGGATTATGGGGTGTCCCTTTAAAGTCACTGAGTTATGTCCGCCATTGTTGTAGATGAATATGATAATGCGTATCTGTTTGAATGTGTTAATGTAACAAAGCGTGTATGCGTATGGAAATGCGGCGCATGTGTGTACATGTCATGTCCAGGGGTGTCGGGGTTAGGGCGCTAATCCAACACCCGCCGCCAGCTAGCGCTCCTTCCACCTCGATGGACATAATACCCCCTCGCTATATGTACATCGTTATCTGGAATGTGTCACCTTTCGAGCACGCCATTTAGTTTTAAGGTCTCGGAACTTTGGTCTGAAACTGAATTGTGGAATTAATGTGCATCGTGAACTCCAATGTTAGACCCTCCCACCCCTCATTGTTCATGTTCCTAATTAGTTTAAGAACCTTTACTTACTGTGTTGGAAGCCATCTTTCAGTGTTGCTTCAATAAATGACATTTAGTTTAGAAACTAAGTCATGATTTTTGAAATAGGAAAATGGAAAATGGAAAAATATTAACCATTTTATGAAAATGTAAGAAAATTGCCGTATTGATTGATAGATAATTCATTAAAATTTTCCGTCAATCAGTACAAATTATATTCAAAAGTTAGTACATGTTTCGATATTCTTCAGCGTTTATACAATACTATCAACCGAAATCCGTAACTTGTAGACTGAATTGTACCATATTGATGATAAATTAAAGATAATAATAATAACAATAATAAAAAAATCCTCTCGGCACGCCGGAAGGCGGAGGTAGATTTCACCGGGCAAACTAGGGGATAGGCTATAATAGGCAAAATATGCAGTTTTTCGTAGGAGGATCAGACCTCATTTATTGCGAGAAAGTATTTTACAATTGGAGGTTAGTTAACATTTTTTCGTCTTTCTATGCATACTTTTAACATTTTACTATCTTATGGGGATGGTAACCTTCTTGTCATTTGGGGTTAATTTTTATACTTGTGATCACACTGTCCTTATACAAGATTTGGAAGTAATGTGTAACTATCTAACAGTCTGTTACTTCTTCACGAAAAATTTTATCTCCCGCAGAGATGTTGGTTGGTTCCTCAGTTTAGGGGCTGCGACAAGGTGGTCATGTAACCCCGTGTACATTGGGTGTGTGTAGAATATGTCTGATAAACGGTGTTATTTGTGATGACTGTATTAGTCTGTAATTCAGGCAAGGTCTGCAGACGGTCAATTTTAAGTAGTAGTACCTAATTTTGTACCAAATACTAACGTCAACGACACCTAGCTGTGAACTTGGCTGCTAGATGCCACCGCAACCAGCAACTTGCAACGAACGTTGTAACTTCCCCTCCGAAGGAAAGCATGCTGACGGATTTTTAGCGCTCTTAGAAAATCCGGCGACTTTGGCCGGCTTTGAACCAGCACCTTGGGCATTGAAGTTCAGCATGCTACCAGTTAGCCGCTTTCCTCATAGTCAGATGGAACAAGAAGTTCCGTGACGAACTAAAGAGCCTACTTTTCTTAATATTAAGATTCATGCCATAGATTAATCTACAGTATATGAACCTATCTAGAATAATGACGAAATGAAGTGGGTAATATCGAAATGTCTTAATTAGTTCGAAATAAGATATACTAGGCATAATCTAGCCTAACAGAGCAATACAGTTGGCAGCTCTTGTGACTGAATATATTCTTACTTCCATCTCCTAAGGTACAGAATATAAAATGTGGTTGAAGTCCAAAGGACGTTACATGGATTTAGACATTGGATCTATTAGTACACGTAAAAGCATGTTGGCAAAAATGTCATGCGAGTGCTGGTCAGAAATAATCTGAAATATTATATATTTTTGTGCCAATTTTGGATGAAATCCATTTGTTGGTATAGAAGTTACATGTATTTAAAAATTGGTCCTATCAGCAGGCTTAGAATCATGTTGGTAGAACTGACGTATATAAGTTACTCCAAATTAATGTAAAATGTCGGGTAATTTACGTGTGCATAGTTTAAAGCTGTCGGCTTGCATACTTTCTGATATATTTGGATACAAAATAGAGAGCATTATTAACAGTTGGCAGCCCTGGTGGCTCTTAAGAATACACTCAGTCATATATGTTTATGTACACATATTACATACAAAATTTGGTTGAAATCCAATTGATAGTGTAGATGCTATATGCATTTAAAAATTGGACTTATTAGAAGGCTTAAAATTATTTTGGCAACGCTGTCATGTATGGCCACCTGGAAATTAAACTGAAATAGTATTATCTACATGTGTGCCAATTTTAGAATAGCTCCCATGTATACCTTCCAAGATATCCAACATGGAGCTCAAATTTCTAGTGCGTTTTTTTAGCAGTTGGTAGCACTGGCATCTTTTTTCAAATATGGGCCTGAGATATTCCGGTATACATCTTTACTCATACTAAATTTGGTTTCGATTGCTGCAGCCGTTTAGGAGTTGATAGGGGGGGACACACACACACACAGCCAGACAGACAGAAGGACAGACAGACAGACAGACAGACAGACAGAAGGACAGACACATTTTCCCGGATATATCTTATAAGTCTACTTTTTCCTCATTTTTGAAAAGTGTGAAAAGTAGGCTAACAAGAATTTCCGTGAAGAACTATACAGCCTACTTTTCATGCCAATGATTATTCTACAGTATATGAACCTATCTAGAATAATGACGAAATTAAGTTGGTAATATCGAAATATCTAATTAGTTCAAAATATACCTGGTATAATGTAGCCTAATAGAGCACTACAGTTGGCAGCCCTGGTGACTGAATATATTCTTAGTTCCACCTCTTAAGGTACAGAATACAAAATTTGGTTGAAGTCCAATGGACGTTACATGCAGTTAGACACTGAATCTATCAGCACGCGTAAAAGCATGTTGCCAACAATACCATGCGTGTGCTGGTCAGAAATAATCTGAATTATTATGATATCTTGTTGTGCCAATTTTGGATGAAATCCATTTGTTAGTATAGAAGTTACAGGTATTTTAAAATTGGACATATCAGCAGGCATAGAATCATGTTGGCAGCACTGCCTTGTATTAATTACTCCAAATTAATCTAGAATGTCAGGTGCTATACGTGTGCAAAGTATGGAGCTGTTGGCTTGCATACTTTCTGATATATTGATATTAGTGTAAAAAGAATATAGACAGCATTTATTAACAGTTGGCAGCCCTGATTGCTCTTAACAATACTTATAGTCATATCTGTTATGGTACACATATCACATACGAAATTTGGTTGAAATCCAACTGATAGCATAGAAGTTACATGTATTTAAAAATTGGTCCTATCAGCAGGCTTATAATCATGTTGGGAGAACTGACGTATATAAGTTACTCCAAATTAATCTAAAATGTCAGAATATACGTGTGCATAGTTTAAAGCTGTTGGCTTGCATACTTTCTTATATATTGGTATTTGGATTTTAAAAAAATAGAGAGAGCAATTATTAACAGTTGGCAGCCCTGGTGGCTCTTAAGAATACACTCAGTTATATCTGTTTATGTACAGATATTACTTACAAATACCGACAGCATTGGCTCAGCTGGCTAAAGCGCAGCATTAGGTCATAGGGCCAAGCTCTCTGCTGACTCGGTAGACGCGTGGGTTCGAGCCCCACCGTCGGCCGTCCTTGAAATGGTTTTCCGTGGTTTCCCATTTTCCACATCAGGCAAATGCTGGGACGGTACCTTCTGATAGGCCACGGCCGATTCCTTCCACATCCTTGTCCTGTTTCATTCATCCTCATCCATTCCATCTCTCATCCCGACGCGCAGGTCGCCCACGGGCGTCGAATAGAAAGACCTGCACTCGGCCTCTCAGGAGACCACACGACAACAACAACAACTTACAAAATTTGGTTGAAATCCAATTGATAGTGTAGAAGTTATATGCATTTAAATATTGGACCTATTAGAAGGCTTAAAATTATTTTGGCAACACTGTCATGGTTGGCCTCCTGGAAATTAAACTGAAATAGTATTATCTACATGTGTGCCAATTTTGGAATAGCTCCCATGCAAACCTTGCAAGATATCCAACATGGAGCTCAAATTTCTAGTGCGTTTTTTCAGCAGTTGGTAGCACTGACATCATTTTCAAGTATGGACGTGAGCTATTCCGGTGCACATCTTTACTCATACTAAATTTGGTTTTGATTGCTGCAGCCGTTTAGGAGTTGATAGGGGGGGGACACACACACAGCCAGACAGACAGAAGGACAGACAGACAGTAGACAGACAGACAGAAGGACAGACAGACAGACAGACACAAATTTTCCCGGATCGATCTCATAAGTCTACTTTTTCCTCATTTTTGCAAAATGTGAAAAGTAGGCTAAAAATGAATGTGATCTCGTCAATGGCGTTGTCTTGGCAACCTCGGATAGATCATCCCTTATCAATTTAAAAGCGTTGTTATGGTAACCTCTGATGGCACTTGGCATTTTTTAAAATTCCGAAATCATTTTTCTCATACCTTGGCGTAATGGTGGGTCATATCAAAAATTCTTACAGACAAAAGTTTTAGGTAATTATTAGGGGAATATTTTCCATTTTGTACGGTTTTGATATTGTGCCTATTAAGAGAGATATGATTAATGTTTCCCGAAAAACCCACTTTTTTCCACCCCTTTGGTCAATGGTTGGTGCTATCAAAAAACTTATTTGACATAAATTTTTGGCACTTATCCGAAACATATTATGAACTTTGAAGGGATTCGATATTTCATGTATTAAGAGAGTTATAGTGAAATTTCACTTTTTCGAAAAAAGCCCCCCATTTTCACCCCCTTCGACCGATTTTGCCCATTAACGAACTCGACCGAGATTTTATATGGATACATATTATGTAATAAATTCAAAGTGATTGGTGCAAAATTACGGCAGTTATCGTGTCCACAAGAAACTGATATATATATATATATATATATATATAGATAGATAGAAACATATATACATAAATTATATATAAACTTTTGAACTGACGGTGGTTTTGGGGTCTGGGGGATGTGAAACGCGAAGATATGTCGAAATTTTCCGGAAGTCGAAACATGGTACCCATTGCAATAGTTAGCTTTCTAATGAAATCTACCTAAAATCGGCAATTTCACAAATCACGACTTTCTCTTGTTAATAGTGGGATGTGTCGTTTGCACATTTTTAGCCTACTTTTCACATTTTGCAAAAATGAGGAAAAAGTAGACTTATGAGATCGGGCAAATGTCTGTCTGTCTGTCTGTCTGTCTGTCCTTCTGTCTGTCTGTCTGGCTGTGTGTGTGTCCCCCCCTATCAACTCCTAAACGGCTGCAGCAATCGAAACAAAATTTGGTAGGAGTAAAGATCTATACCTGAATATCTCACGGCCATATTTGAAAATGATGTCAGTACTACCAACTGCTAAAAAATCGCAATTGAAATTTGAGCTCCATGTTGGATATCTTGGAAAGTATGAATGGGAGCTATTTCAAAATTGGCACACGTACAGATCATAATATTTCAGTTTAATTTCCAGGAGGCCAAACATGGCAGTGTTGCCAAAATGATTATAAGCCTCCTGATAGGTCCAATTTTTAAATGCATATAACTTCTACACTATCAAGCGGAATTCAACCAAATTTCGTATGTTGTATGTGTACATAACCAGATATGACTGAGCGTATTCTTAAGACCTACCAGGGCTGCCAACTGTTAATAAATGCTCCTAATTTATTTTATCCAAATACCAATATATCAGAAAGTATGCAAGCCGACAGCTTTAAACTATGCACACGTATAGTACCTGACATTCTATATTAATTTGGAGTAACTTATATACGTCAGTGCTACCAACATGATTCTAAGCCTGCTGACAGGTCCAAATTTAAATACATGTAACTTCCATACTATCATTTGGATTTCAACCAAATTTCGTATGTGCTATGTGTACCATAACAGATATGACTATGCGTATTCTAAGGAGCAACCAGGGCTGCCAACTGTTAATATGTGCTGTCCCTATTTTTGTTAACCTAATATCAATATATCAGAAAGTATGCAAGCCAATAGCTCTAAACTTTGCACACGTATAGTACCTGGCATTCTAGACGAATTTGGAGTAACTAATATACGTCAGTGCTGCCAACATGATTCTAAGCCTGCTGATAGGTCCAATTTTAAAATGCATGTAACTTCTATACTAACTAATGGATTTCATTCAAAATTGGCACAACAATAGATCATATTATTTCAGATTATTTCTGACCAATACATGCATGACATTGTTGCCAACATGATTTTACGCGCGCTGTTAGATCCAATGTTTAACTGCATGTAACGTCCATGCTATCCAGTGGACTTCAAACAAATTTTGTATTTAGTACCGTAAGAGACAGAACTAAGAATATATTCAGTCATCAGGGCTGCCAACTGTAGTGCTCTATTAGGATACATTATGCCAGGTATACAGTATTTCGAACTAATTGGAAATTTCGATATTAGCAACTTAATTTCGTCATTATTCTAGATAGGTTCATATTCTGTAGAATAATCATTGGCATGAAAAGTAGGCTGTATAGTTCTTCACGGAACTTCTTGTTACCATTTCAAATGATCTTGTCGACTTCATCGGTTTGCTTGAGTCAAAAGTTATGCGGGACGGAGACGGTTGCTTTACGGAGACGGAGATGGTGACGTCATGCAGCCGCGCGGGAAGCCAAAGTTAACGGGTAATGGACGGCGAGTGCGTGACGTCATGCATCCACGCGGGAAGCCTAAGTTAATGGTTAATGGAGTCTGTTGAAAGAGTCCTGGGGCGTCGAGCGTCCTGGGTCTTCGAGCGAAGCGAAAAGAATACAGGGTGACTCCTAAAGGGGTGTACAAGATGCCAGATTAAAATACAGGGTGACTCCTAAAGAGATATACAAGATGCCAGATAAGAATACAAGGTGACTCTTAAAGAGGTGCACAAGCTGGCAGAGAAGAATACAGGGTGACTTTTAAAGAGGTGCACAAGATGTCAGACAAGAATACAGAGGTGTACAAGATGTCACACAAGAATACAGGGTGACTTCTAAAGAGATATACAAGATGCCAGATAAGAATACCGGGTGCCTCATAAAGAGGTGTGCAGGATGTCAGAGCAAAATACAGGGTGACACTTAACGAGGTGTACAGTATGTTAGATTAAATTCAAATACAGGGTGACCCTTAAAGAGGTTTGCAAGACATCAGATTCAAATAATGGGTGACCCTTAAAGAGTTGTAAAAGATGTCAGACTCAAATACAGGGTGAACCTTAAAGAGTTGCCCGCGCGGGAAGCCTGAGTTAATGGGTAATGGAGTCTGTTGAAAGAGCCCTCCTGAGCCTTTCAAACATGTGTAGGATTTGTAGCATGCGTCATTTGAAATGATATAACGTCTAGTCTTTCAGACTGACTGTAATTTTTTGTGTTAATGCTGGCAAAAGGTGATAGTATCTTCAGTGTATCACCTTAATGACACTTGTGTATGCATTAGTCAAGCACTTTTGGGATTTAGAAGGGGTAACCACATAACAGCATCACAATAAATAGACAGAAATTATGACCGATGAGGTTTACGTCTGTTAGTTCCGTTGTGTTCATTTTAAGGCAGAGAATTAAACTGCCATCACGTGTGCTGAAATTGAAGGGGGAATATTTTGCTTTGAGCACGTATGCTCTACCATTGAGCTAACGTGGCACTACAATCAAATATTGGTGAGGAATGGAGCTTATCTGAAAACATTTTTGTCATTACTCATTAGAATGATGCTCAGTGCAAAAATTCAAATCCACTGTCTCTAGAGTCGAGAATACTTGGTCACGGGCAATTTCAGAATTTTATTCAGTAAGCCTAATTATTTCGAAAATTTAATAGGAATTGCAGATCATTAGCAGGTAGTGGAAAGCAGTCATGAGCAGATTAAAGTTCTAAGAGAGGTGACGCCTCGTTTAAGTTGGTACAGGGAGTGTGGAAGGAATAATTTATAAAAGTGCTCATGTCAGATTTCTGTTGTAATCCCAGACAGTGTTTGAACGTCTAATAATTTAGAAGCGCTCTGGCTAGGGAAGGGCTTGGTCTCTCTGGCACGTGAGTTAATTTGCGTTTACATAGCTACATGTTTACTATATGTTCCTCGGCAAGAGATTAGATGAAATTCTGACTTAGCGAACTTCATCCCTTGTGTCTTTGATAAACCTGTTGATGAGCACAATCTTACCCAGACACATAAGTTACTTCTATGCCACATGGGATATTTGTTACTTGCCAAAAGGTGCTTATCCTGTCAGATATCACTTAGCCCTCTACAGCGCTAGGATGGAAATGATTGACATGGAATTTACAATGAGGCTTAGAGCAAGTGTTCCAAATAATGCGTTGCTTTGTTCAAACATTAAGGTGGCGCCAACTGAATAGTTGAACTAAACAGTTCCGTATCTCAAAATGATTCTGGTTGGTTGGTTGGTGCCTCAGTTTAGGGGCTGCGACAACGTGGTCATGTAGCCCCGTGTACTTTGGGTGTGTGTAGAATCTGACTGATAACCGGTGTTAATTGTGATGACTGTATTAGTGTGTGTATCTGTTTTAAGTCATGTAGGGACTGCAGACATGGATTTTTTTGAAGAAGTTCCTACTTTTGTCGTCAAACGCCACCGTCAACGACCAACTAGTTCAAAACTTAGTTACCAGATGCCACCGTAGTCGTCTCTTGACGACGAACGTAGGAACCTAAGAACTTTAGTCAAATGTTTAACCTATATATAATTTAGCCTCACACAGGTGTAATTAGTGGAAGGTCCTTTAACATGCCATAAATCTATGACATGGAACCACCGGCTTTACTTCCCCTCCGAAGGAAGGCGTACTGAGGGATTTTTAACGTTCTTAAAAAATCCAACGGCTTCGGCCGGGTTTGAAACCGCGATCTTGGGCGTAGAAGCTCAGCATGCTACCAACTACGCCACCGAAGCCGCCTCATGATATGCCTTACTTGCATGAAATAAAAATTGTTAGAAATGCCTGTCAAAGAAAAGTCTGCCAATAGATTAATACATAAATGATAAATGGTTGCCAAAGTTGACAAACTTCTAAAACCCTTATCTCGGAAATAGATTAATATTTCATCTCCAAACAAACCTCCTCTGATAATTCAATATCCTGGGAAACGAAACTTCAAAAAAAGAGGAAATTGATTTTTGTCACCAAAACCTAAGTTAGCGGCACCATAAAGAAAGCTCTCCAGTCGGTCCCCACAAACTGTGCCCAATAACATTACGCTGGAAACAAGTATTTGTACATCCCTACGTGAAAGAAATATTACATAAGTTATTTAACAAAAAATAACACGCTTTTATGTGCAAAAATAGGGGAAGGGGTAGTAAATTGGTTGACATTTCTCGCTAGTCAAACGATTATCATCAGAATCTGCTCAATTCGGCTTCGATAATGTACGATATTTATGTATTACACTCATCGTCATAATCATGAACCGGCTCCAGTTTCCCGGGTGCGGTGAATGAGCGTTCTCCATTTAGTTCTCCTCTTCCCCGACCAGCTGCAAATCCAGACCTCTCCCTGCAAGATCATTTCTAACCTGGTCGATCCATCTCTTCCTTGGTCGACCTCTTGGTCTCTTGCCTTTCAGTTCTTTCTCAAACCACACTCTAGCTATTCTCTGGGTGTCCATTCTTTTGAGATGACCGAACCATTTCAGCCTGGCTTCAACACAGATCTCATTAAGAGATTGTTCTACTTGAACAAGATGGCGTATCCCATCATTTTTTATTTTGTCCCTCCTTGTCTTCTGAATCATAGTTTTTAAAAACTTCATCTCCACCGCCTGTAGTTTGCTGGTATTTCTCTTGGATTGGGTACAGGTTTCTAAGCTATATGTAGTAACAGGTACAAACAAGCTCTTGCAGAGTATTAGTTTTGATCTTAAAGGAACTTGCTTATCCGAAAGAAGCCCTCTCACGAGATGATAAAATTGTGCTCCATGTTGAACTCTACTAGTGATTTCTGCAGATGGTTGGTTATCTTTGGACACTACACTGCCATGATAACAGAACTGATGTACTTGTTCTAACTTTGTACCCTTTAGAGTGATGTTAGTACAGATGTTTTGTCGACTAACGGGCATCACTACCTCTGCTTATATTCAGACCATATTGCTTGAGTATTGCATTCCAATCATTCAGCTTCTGTTGTATTTCATCCTCATATTACAACATCATCTGCAAATGCATAATTGTCAATGTCTATTGTAGTCGTAATGCAGATGAGTATTGGGAAGGAGAGTTTATGCTTTCAAATACGCTGATAGTTGAATCTATAAGCCTAATTTCCGAGAATTTTCATGCCGAGCTGCTAGTTTTTTCTAAAAATCAAATATTATATAGGTAAGTTTCTGGATAACGTAATGTGTTGGGTAACATTTAAAATAAAATATAAATATAGAAATAAAAATCATAAAAATAAAATTTTAATAATAATATAACTATAAGGAATTATGAAAAGTTAACAATGACCAATTATTAACCATACTAGGTTAAAACAACACCTCTCTCTGGGTTAAAACCCTAATCAATCTAATCCTGATTGGCACACCTAGCTCAATCCTCAACAAGAAAAATCTGCTTTACAAAGCATTGCATCAATATATTTAAACACAAAGACATTACTCATAGTATATGCCTCTCTAAAGACCAATATGCACCTATAATAGGAGCCTTACTGTTATAAATCCACAATTATGCAAATCAGCTGTTTATGGTAAAAATCCTGAACTCGAAAAATATGATCCCGTAACAGATTACCAACAAAGCCCAGTGGATTTCAGAAATATTCCACCTAACTTTAAAAACTTGCCTTACATTGATTTATTACAAGATCCATAATTCTTAAACGTATGACTTATAGTAAGTCGTCCCTGGGATTATCCTCGCAATTTTGGATGTCGTTCAAATACCCTCTTACTAAAGAAAAACTATTGCACTAAAGGCAATGATATCAATTTAATCCAGTGTTAACATCAAAAAAAAATATAAACTGTATATAACGCTGCCCAACCACACAAACTGAGGTTGTAAAGTGATCTATAAAAAATAAATTCAATCTCAAAATAAGATCCTCCCTGAATTTCCCGAACGCGAAAATGTCGATGGATTAGACCTACAGCATGGATCTAGGTTAGCAACAAAGGCTAAGCGACTAATGACCCATTAGGCAATCCATTTCGAAAATCACGCTCAGAAAACACAAGTTAAATCTGTTATTAAAAAAACTGAAGAAAATATAGTCCAAGGACTCGAAGTAACATTTAGAATAACTGGGTCCGAAAACTTCCTAATATCTTAATCAAAATACGAAAAGGAAAATTCCCCTCTAAAAAATACGATAATCCAAGCGAAAGTGCTTAAAGAACAATGCACTAGAATATGAAAACTCAACCAACGTTCTCAAAAGAAAGTTGTGTTACTAAAAATGTTCTTACACAAGAAAAACTGTAAATCTTCTTCCTACATTTGCTTCTCGACAAATAAGAATGAGCATATTAGTTTAAATACTGTAAACTACTACTGAAATTATTAATTTATTCATCAAAATTACACAAAGGATGCACTCATTTTTATGAGTCAAAATCCTGGCATCATAGAAGGTCAGTTTCGAAATGAACATCGAACCTGCACTTTCTACTGAACCATTTAAACTACAAAATCAAATATGGCAAAGTGGTATTTCTAAATGTCCACGCTACACTACTGTAACAAGTTGAAGTGATCAGTACCTTTGGCGAATCTAGATGAGGAAAAAAGGATATCGTTGGCCATAATCAGCTCCGGACCAACAGAAAATATGCTGGACTTCAACTGGGTTTCCATAGAACGAACCAAAGTCCTCCCAGGCTCGAGCGACACCCGGTCGGTCGAAATAGTTCCAACATATCCTGGCGATATCTTCCCATACATATTCGAACACCAACGGAAGGACCGCACACAGTTTATCAACTCGTCACGACGCGAAGGTGAACTCGAACCGGCACTAACAAGTTCCAATGTGAGAACGCGCGTATGAACAAGTTCACGAGGGTCGACGCGGTCCCTCTCGACACGAGAGTCGCGTGCACACTTCATGCTAAAAGAAAGTTGCCTTCGACAAGTCCCCGCTGTACCCTGCTAATGCAGTATTCTTAAATCAATTTAGCCTACCATCGTAGTGGATATAAGCTTCATATTGTCCCTTCCCCTTGACACCTTGCTTGAGAATGTACTCTTTTCAAAAAGTATAATCACAGTGAAGAGTGAATCAAATCTAGGCTGCATTTCCACGACGGATTATATGCAGAGTTTCGTGACACATCACGGCTGAACTCGCGGTCGTGATTATAAAAGTATCCATCCGCATGGCCCGTTAGTTGCTGTAGACACACAGTCACAGAGGTAAATTATTACATGTTTAAGACCATGTCTGAGCCCTATTAAACACGTTTCTACTTCACGT
The DNA here is from genome assembly GCA_946902985.2 of Meconema thalassinum. NCBI lineage: Eukaryota > Metazoa > Arthropoda > Insecta > Orthoptera > Tettigoniidae > Meconema > Meconema thalassinum. The sequence continues at coordinate 832,977,529 of OX336390.1, read as the reverse complement.
AGAATGCTCAACGAACTAGAATACACTTCAGCACGGTCACACGTTTTTACAACTCCCGTTAGCTGGCGATTTTACTTTCACTGATTTCCAGCTCAACCCTCTGCGCTGTCAAGTTCTATATACATCGAGCTCTGCACGAGGTCGCCTGAGTCTCACATCTGCTTCCCCCACCACCACACACACGTCATGACTCGATACGAAATATATCGCAGTCGAAACGTGATCAGCAGTGAGTTAATATATCATCTTCTGTTCTTCATACTTTCTTAATAATGGCTTTCTTAATAATGGCTTTCTGCCATGGAAATATACATATAGACACATGTATCTGCTTACATAAAGCGCTAAATATGCATTAATTTGTATTAATCACTCTCAGGTGAATCGATCGATATGGTGTTAGACACAGTCAACATGGTTATTATCGATGAGCTTCGGGTTTCTCGTCGGAAACACGAGCTCTGCCGATCTCTTTCATGATAGCATGGCTTTTTCTTGCTGCAAACCAGCTGTTATGATCGACTTCAGAGGCAAGTTAGGAAGTTACAGGGTGTTCCCAAAATACTGTAACCATGTCTGTACTTAAGCCCTTTTATGAATAATGGTGCATTTTCCCTTTGATACCTTAAATAAAAGTCTCCTCAACTTTTATTTACACCATTCCAGGTAATCTCGGCATATGTAGCATTATTCAGTCAACACTCAGTCTATCTTCTTCACATATCTTTTCAGGTTCTTTGCATTGAAACGACCTATCATTTCTCTTCCATTTAGGCTTACTACTTCATAACAATTATTTCCGAACGACCTAGCAATCTTATAGGGTCCGTGGAAGACATAGGAAAACTTGGTGAATTGCTTCTTAGCCACATCTGCTTTCGTCGGTTTCTTGACGAGAATCATCTCGCCTACTCTCATCGGTGGCCGATATCTTTTATTTCTGATTCGTTTATGCCGCTTCTCGGCTGCATCCATCAAGCTTTCTCTAGCTGAATTAATTCTTTCTTGGACTGTAGGCTCCCTGTCCTTAGGTAGAAATCTCACGATCTCTGTCCAGGCTCTTTCTGGCCTCTTATTATGGTGAACAACCATAGGTATATCTGATAAGCTCTCATGGAATGTGGAATTCATGCATCTTTCCATGAGTGGGATGAACTTCACCCAGCTCGCATGATCCTCAGGACAGTAAATTCTCGCGAACTTGCTAATTTCTGCCATAACACGTTATCTAGGATTTCCATTCTAGGGATATCTCTATTAATTTCGTTTCCATCCATTTCCTCCATCACTACATCCTCTATACTTTCTTCCTTGAATCTTATTATTCCTTTGTCCATGTCGATGATTGCTCTAGCTTGAGTAATAAAATCGATACCTAGTATGACGTCAAAATTAATATTCTTAACGACTATGAAAATATGTTCATAACTTCTCTCATTGATCCAGAATTTCATTAGAATCTGCACTTTGCATTTCATAGTTTTATCCTTAAATATCCCACGAATTTTTGTTGGAGATGCTGGAAGAATGGTAAATTGGTTTTCTGGTTTCAATCTTTCAAAACAGTCCTCGTCAACTATAGAGATCATAGCACCTGTGTCCATCAAGGCTTTACAATGTTGTAGACCAATTAGTATATCAATAACGGGAAGTTCAACTATCCTTCCTCTCGGTTTCGTTTCTGGTTCAAATAGAAGGTCTTCGTCAGTAGCTTCAAATATTTCAAAAATCGTGATATCAGAGGAATGCGTGGCAACGTCAGTTATTAATTTCGCCCGGAAATTGGCGTTTTTTTTTTTCGATCCGGAGCTCTTTCTGAACTCCGACCTTCCCTGCTAGTACTGGGTTGTGACTTATCTAGATTTTCATCCTTTCTTTCCTTCGATTTTCTTCGTCCAACCTCCGTGGACTTATCTCGCCCTCTCTTGAGCCTCTCCTGTTGCACTTTTTTATCGGACGCCTCCGTTCGATAATTGTTGTATCTCGAGTACCCTTGATTTTGTCTGTTATCTCTATTGTCTCGGGTATCTCTATCATTCCTATTGTATCTGTTATCTCTATTGTCTCGGGTATCTCTATCATTCCTATTATATCTGTTATCTCGATTATTTTGATCATATCTGTAATTCCTATCATAAGGCGTTTCTCGATGATCATTCCGGTCTCGATCATTATCTCTTCGATAAAAATTTCTCTCCTCGTAGCGACGTTGCCAAGGCCTCTCCTGGGCGTCCCCACGTTGGTTTTCCCATCTCCTCTATTCCTGATGGGTATTTCTAATAGGACCTATTCTATCATCTCTTCTTTGTTCGAAACGATCCGTCTGCTGTGTACGGTTCATCATTACCGCGTTTACAACTTTCGATTCCTGTCTGGCATTTTTGACTATAGTAGGTTGCGTCATCATACTCATATGATCTAATCGACGTAACAGGTCATCTAACGACGTTAAAGACGATACTCCGGAAGAAATAATTGATTTCCTTACTTCCGCAGGCAATTGACGTGAGATAGCTTCAAGGAGTTCTTCCTGTGTTAACGGCGGCTGAAGAAAACGGAGTTTTGCTAACTGACACGCAAAGTATTCAGCGTAGCTGGTTGGTCCTGTACTGGAGTACTTGCGTGAATAGACTTCTGATCTCACATTCTGTTGGACCTCGATCGACCAAAATCTTTGTATGAAGGCTTCCGAAAACTGCTCAAAGTTGTCAAATGTGTAACGAAAAGCCCTGAACCATTGTAACGGAGCATCGGTGAGAAACCTTTCCACCATACGTAGCTCACGCTCACGTGGCACATGTGACTCCAAAAAGTAATCTCTTAATGTCCTGACAAATTCGATTGGTGTCATTCCATCCAAATTGCTAAACTTCCTAGGTTTGTCATCAAAATTTCGTATTATGGTTACATTCGGTGTCCTTTCCGATGATTTCGAAGTATAATCACCCACGCCTACGTTGGGGTTCGGAGAACTAAAAGTTTCCCTGCTTGTTCGAATGGGACTCGAATGTTCCATTTGACTGAGCCGAACGTTGGGTTCGTTGTTGGAAGATTCCTGTATCATCCTTTCCCTACCATCAGGTACTATCACTTCAGGTTGTTCAACTACAACTCGAAAATCGGACTGTAAAAGTGATCGCAATTGATCTTTTAGAGTATCTAAACTGATATGCCCCTCTAGATTAATTTGATCGAGACCCTTTCTAATTTCATTAATCTCGGAAGTTTTCTTCTCCCTGACCTCATTTAACTCTATCTTACTTTGGTCGACTTTAGTTTCAACCCTGTTAATACGTTTCTCTAAATCGGATATGTTATTAACCTGAGTATTTTGAATTCCATCCATTCTTTTGCTTAGATCTTCCCTAACATTTATTATGTCTTTGCTATTAGTTGCAAGACCAGTGGCAAGTTTAGATTCTAGCTTAGATTTCTCAACTTTAAAACATTCCTCATTAATTTTCATAATATCTTGACGAAATGTTACAATATTATCACTTATGATCCCTTTCAAATCGATGTCAAAATCATCCCTGAGAAGTTTCGTATGATCAGTGACTTGAGCTCGGAGTGTCCCCATTTCACATTTCAACTGTTCCAGGCTATTCTGGGTCTGATTAGTGTCATGGGAAAACTGCAGCTGAAGTGTTTCTAAATTTTTTTTACTGAGCTTCACACTCTTTTCAAAGTCTAGTCTAATCTCAACTTGAAATTCTTTATTAGATTTTTCTAGCTCCATTAACTTAACCTCTGTCTGATTTTGACTAGATTCGATTTTTCGGACCTCTAGCTCCATTTTATTTTGACTGGATTCTATTAATCCCACATCTGTTCTTAAATCATTGATTTGGGATTGCATAATCCTTACATTAGAGTTTACATCCTTTACAGTTTCCTCAATTCCCCTTTGACTAGTCTGAATATTGTTAAGATCTGTTTGGATTGATGTTTGACTAGTTTGCATATTGTTAAGATCTGTTTGGATTGATGTTTGACTAGTTTGCATATTGTTAAGATCTGTTTGGATTGATGTTTGACTAGTTTGCATTGATGTCTGACTATTTTGGATTCTTTCTTGGGCAACCTGTACCAGGCCAACATTAGCCCGTAATGTACTGATATCTAGTTGAGTTTTTCTATTATCATCCTGGATATCTTCGATATTAGATTCTACACTGGTAACCTTCCTTTCTACCCTTTTAGAACTGTCATTGATAGCCTTCAATGAGGATTGCAAAGTATCAATTTCCCCCCTGATACCTTCAGCAACTGCACCCTGATTTTGAATAACAGTTTCAGACATATGGTCTAATGCAGATCTAGTTTGGACCTTAATATTTTCAATGTCCTGATTCAAATTGTCCATTTTATGTTGAAGAATTTCAAACATCTTCTTAACGTCACCAACAGTCACCATATTACCTTCAGACATGCTTCACTACACTTCACAAGAAATAAGAATACCACACCAACAAAGCACAGCGAGAACATCTACAAACAACCACCATTTACCATATATGCTCATTCTTATTGTCTGGCGTTACCTTAAAATAAACTTATGTCTAAACACAAAGTGCCCCATTTCATTTGGGATCGACCATATACAAGTGCGTGTTGGTTTATATCGGTGAAGGTCTGTGATTCTACCATTACTTAAATTTTAAATTTACTACAAATACTTCTATTTTTAATGATGTCAGCAATGATCATCAGCCGGAAACAAGTAGAACAAATTATTAACAAAGCGTGTGGCACCACTCCAATACATAAAATAAAATAAAAATTAATAATGGTTGCAATACCACTTGTGGGTCAAGTAGCTCGAGTATCCTCGTAATTGCTTTGTTCCATAGGAATTCCAATAGTTCGTGCCAAAATATTGGTTCACCATTATTTTATCGCCTTGATTCATAGTCACACAAGAAACACGGTGTTCCAATTCGCGATCTGTGTTATATGATCATAAAACTAATTTCCACTTTGTACTTTCAGTTTCAATTTTGGCAGAATTATGGCATTCAACTCCCTGGTATTCGCTCTGGTATTCCAGTTTTTCGAAGCCCCTGAGCTGGGCGCCACCTAATGTACCCTTTTACCTACCAATGCCTGTTGAATCCCTGGATAGCAGCTGGATCGTAGAACCTGAAAATGCCCCGGCTCTAAAGACCCCCCAAGTTCTACCAACAGACACAGGGATAATAGGGCCACTCGAATACCTAACAGGATGTATTAAGACTGACCAAGGCTCAGAAAAAGAAAAGACTAGCTCAAAACACGAGAATTCTTCAAAAGGAAGAAAGAATCTCAAAGGTGTGGTAAACACTAAAATACCTAGCGATGGCCCCCTTAATACACCCTTCCGTCACCTCTATAAAGCATCACGCAATAATTAAAACCAAGTAGTAAAGTGATTTATTGTAAGAATAAACAAGACAGAAGAATATCAATTTCGTCGATACCACGACCAATCAAAAAAAACAATCTCATTGATTATATTGGATTATCTTCCAGAAAAAAAATATATATATTATCCATTATCACAACTAACTTTTAGCTGATTAAAATATAAGGCATATTAATAATAATGATGATCAATCCCATAGGGTAAGCATTTACAAAAAGAGAAATATTATAAGACTTGAATACATTAAATTAATTTCGGTTCCTTAACGGAAATAACATCTTATACAAAAATATCCTGGTTATAATTACTAATCCTACACGACATCTTCAGTAACTTTATATGTTCTTGTTATTGAATGAAGAAATTCATATGGCCTATTTACAGAATATAATTTACACAAAATTCCAGAATAATTTCAATTATTCCCTTCCTACTGACTTGAAGTCACGACATTCCTTTCTGTTTAATATTATTTCAATTCTTGTTTTAGGGAAATTCTGCCGAACAGTTAAGCTAAGCAAAAATTAATTGTAAAGTCAGTCTTAAATAGTTATCGGATTCCTTTTTAAACATACATCTTATGACAAAATTGTTATATTAGTTTTACTGGAAATATTTAACCGAATATCCACTCAAGATTCCCAACAATACTGCTCGGAAAAATATTAATCTTCACACAGGCATTTTCACGATAACAGCGATAAAGTTAACAATGACCAATTATTAACCATACTAGGTTAAAACAACACCTCTCTCTGGGTTAAAACCCTAATCAATCTAATCCTGATTGGCACACCTAGCTCAATCCTCAACAAGAAAAATCTGCTTTACAAAGCATTGCATCAATATATTTAAACACAAAGACATTACTCATAGTATATGCCTCTCTAAAGACCAATATGCACCTATAATAGGAGCCTTACTGTTATAAATCCACAATTATGCAAATCAGCTGTTTATGGTAAAAATCCTGAACTCGAAAAATATGATCCCGTAACAGATTACCAACAAAGCCCAGTGGATTTCAGAAATATTCCACCTAACTTTAAAAACTTGCCTTACATTGATTTATTACAAGATCCATAATTCTTAAACGTATGACTTATAGTAAGTCGTCCCTGGGATTATCCTCGCAATTTTGGATGTCGTTCAAATACCCTCTTACTAAAGAAAAACTATTGCACTAAAGGCAATGATATCAATTTAATCCAGTATTAACATCAAAAAAAAAATATAAACTGTATATAACGCTGCCCAACCACACAAACTGAGGTTGTAAAGTGATCTATAAAAAATAAATTCAATCTCAAAATAAGATCCTCCCTGAATTTCCCGAACGCGAAAATGTCGATGGATTAGACCTACAGCATGGATCTAGGTTAGCAACAAAGGCTAAGCGACTAATGACCCATTAGGCAATCCATTTCGAAAATCACGCTCAGAAAACACAAGTTAAATCTGTTATTAAAAAAACTGAAGAAAATATAGTCCAAGGACTCGAAGTAACATTTAGAATAACTGGGTCCGAAAACTTCCTAATATCTTAATCAAAATACGAAAAGGAAAATTCCCCTCTAAAAAATACGATAATCCAAGCGAAAGTGCTTAAAGAACAATGCACTAGAATATGAAAACTCAACCAACGTTCTCAAAAGAAAGTTGTGTTACTAAAAATGTTCTTACACAAGAAAAACTGTAAATCTTCTTCCTACATTTGCTTCTCGACAAATAAGAATGAGCATATTAGTTTAAATACTGTAAACTACTACTGAAATTATTAATTTATTCATCAAAATTACACAAAGGATGCACTCATTTTTATGAGTCAAAATCCTGGCATCATAGAAGGTCAGTTTCGAAATGAACATCGAACCTGCACTTTCTACTGAACCATTTAAACTACAAAATCAAATATGGCAAAGTGGTATTTCTAAATGTCCACGCTACACTACTGTAACAAGTTGAAGTGATCAGTACCTTTGGCGAATCTAGATGAGGAAAAAAGGATATCGTTGGCCATAATCAGCTCCGGACCAACAGAAAATATGCTGGACTTCAACTGGGTTTCCATAGAACGAACCAAAGTCCTCCCAGGCTCGAGCAACACCCGGTCGGTCGAAATAGTTCCAACATATCCTGGCGATATCTTCCCATACATATTCGAACACCAACGGAAGGACCGCACACAGTTTATCAACTCGTCACGACGCGAAGGTGAACTCGAACCGGCACTAACAAGTTCCAATGTGAGAACGCGCGTATGAACAAGTTCACGAGGGTCGACGCGGTCCCTCTCGACACGAGAGTCGCGTGCACACTTCATGCTAAAAGAAAGTTGCCTTCGACAAGTCCCCGCTGTACCCTGCTAATGCAGTATTCTTAAATCAATTTAGCCTACCATCGTAGTGGATATAAGCTTCATATTGTCCCTTCCCCTTGACACCTTGCTTGAGAATGTACTCTTTTCAAAAAGTATAATCACAGTGAAGAGTGAATCAAATCTAGGCTGCATTTCCACGACGGATTATATGCAGAGTTTCGTGACACATCACGGCTGAACTCGCGGTCGTGATTATAAAAGTATCCATCCGCATGGCCCGTTAGTTGCTGTAGACACACAGTCACAGAGGTAAATTATTACATGTTTAAGACCATGTCTGAGCCCTATTAAACACGTTTCTACTTCACGTAGAATGCTCAACGAACTAGAATACACTTCAGCACGGTCACACGTTTTTACAACTCCCGTTAGCTGGCGATTTTACTTTCACTGATTTCCAGCTCAACCCTCTGCGCTGTCAAGTTCTATATACATCGAGCTCTGCACGAGGTCGCCTGAGTCTCACATCTGCTTCCCCCACCACCACACACACGTCATGACTCGATACGAAATATATCGCAGTCGAAACGTGATCAGCAGTGAGTTAATATATCATCTTCTGTTCTTCATACTTTCTTAATAATGGCTTTCTTAATAATGGCTTTCTGCCATGGAAATATACATATAGACACATGTATCTGCTTACATAAAGCGCTAAATATGCATTAATTTGTATTAATCACTCTCAGGTGAATCGATCGATATGGTGTTAGACACAGTCAACATGGTTATTATCGATGAGCTTCGGGTTTCTCGTCGGAAACACGAGCTCTGCCGATCTCTTTCATGATAGCATGGCTTTTTCTTGCTGCAAACCAGCTGTTATGATCGACTTCAGAGGCAAGTTAGGAAGTTACAGGGTGTTCCCAAAATACTGTAACCATGTCTGTACTTAAGCCCTTTTATGAATAATGGTGCAGTACGAGGACTGGAATGGGGTCTGCTCAGCCTCGGGTGGCCCAAATGAGTAGAGGGGGTTCGATTCCCGCCTCAGCCATCCTCGAAGTGGTTTTCCTTGGTTTCCCACTTCATCTTCGGGCAAATGTCGGGATGGTACCTACTGTAAGGCCACGGCCGCCTCCTTCCCTCTTCCTAGCCTATCCATCCCAATCTTCCATCCCTTCCCATCGCTCATGAGGCCCCTGTTCGCTTTGCAGGTGAGGCCGCCTGGGCGAAGTGCTGATCACACCTCCCCAGTTGTATCCATCCCGACCAGATGTTCCAAGCTCCAGGACACTGCCCATAGAGGCGGTAGTGGTGAGTTCACTCGCTGAGTCCGTGGGAACCGCCAACCTAGAGGGTAAATTGACTAAATAAAAAAAATGAAAAGAATTGTAAGAATTACTGTAATTCATAATTAGTTAATTAATTAATTAATTCAATAAAATATCAACATTAAATCTATAAGAACATACATTGAAAATTAAAACTAAATATATAAACATTAAAATTAGAAAAACAAAAAATATTATTATTCATAAATTAAATAAATTAAATTGTAAAACACATATAAAATTTAAAAACAAAATGCCCTATAAAGGGGTTAAAAGAAAATACACCTCATATTGAAGGTGAGTTTGAGAATTGATATTTGGTTTTGCTCATGAGGCCTGAAAGTGTGACTAGAGACTACACTGGACATCTAACTGTATTTGTTTGTATAAATGAGTTTTTTGGATGTATCTGTGCGGAAGGAAGGGTGCGAATTGTTTCATCTACGGGAGTGAATGTGCTGAGTATTCTCATTGATTGTGTATTGGTCATTGTCAATGCATTCTTTTGATTGCAGTTTTAATTGGAAGTTCATGCTACCAGTGATGAGTTTTAGAACCATTTACGTAGGTATTCAATTTAATTACATTGGTTGACAATGGACTGGTAGTAAAAAAAATCTGTTAAAATAATAGAGACCAACTTCCTCTCCCTCACCCATGGACAATACAAAAACATACATACATAGGTTGCCACTGTTATTAGTCCGTTTCATGGGCTTGGGACATCTTGGCAATCAGCCCCGTATATTTGGATATGTGTTCAATATGTCTAATAACGTGTGCTTCTGTGGAACCTGTGGTAGTTTATTAGGATAGGGAATGGGGAAGGTGTCCCTTAAATTATTTTGTTGATTGAAACACCGTGGTCATGTAGCCCCGTGTACTTGAGTGTGTGTAGAATTTGTCAGATAACCTGTGTCATTCTGGTGTCTGTTGCAGTGTTGGTATTCGTAATTCAGATGCATATTGTGAAGGAGGCGGCCGTTGACACAAGTTAGGAAGCATCCCGGTTTTTTCCTGGAACAGAAGTGGGAAAAACACTTCCAAGATGGCTGAGATATGAGTCGAACTCAATTCTTCTCAATTACATCACGAGGCAGTGCACCCTATTCCAGCCCTCATATCAGAGTTAAACTTCTTGGCAGATCCGGGATCGAACCCATACCTACGGAGTTACAGTGAAGAATGCTAGCCACTACACTACGAGGTGGTCCCCAAGATTTGAAAGATTTCTATTTGCCTGGAAAGATTGATAAAAACTGGGAAAACCCCCTCAGGATAACTGCGGTCAGCGCCGAGATTACTTGCTGCAAATCCCCCATAGTAGTCATGGTGAGTGATTTAACGCGCGCGACTACTACTGGAATGTGAGATCCTCTGCCCCCAATGTAAACCTATGATTGGTCGTTTAAGATCATAGAAACCAGTCGGTGGTAACGGCGTCACTCCGGAACTAATTGAGATATTCTATGACTATTTTGAAGCAATATGACTTCCTCTCAAACGGTAGCGTAATGCGCGAAGTTTGCCACGCTGTATAAACGTCAGAGAACGGAGTATGTTGCTCGCATGCGTGGTAGAAAGCAGTTCCCAATTCTAGCTCACCATTCTTACTGGATGTTCTCATCATGCTCATTTCTCCCCTGAGACGATCGGTGTGGAGAAATGGGGGGGGGGGGGGGAGTAGTATAGCGATAGGTATTTATGTATTTATTTATGTAAGTATTGATGCAATACGTAGGATGTGGTTCATACTGTGAGATGAAAAGACAAGCTGAAGACAGAAGACAATGGTTGAAACGACAAGGCATCTCTTTAGACATTGATTGTCAAAATCGAAATCTGGGAGGACAAAATTATTTATTTTCATAATTAAAAAATCAAAAGTTATTACTTCTACAGCATTCTCCTATAATTGCCGCTCACAATTCTGAGATATAAACTCGTCTTAATGTAATTCTGTCACCACTGTTCGAGCAGTCCGAATTGGAGGATGTATGTAAGTGACTGTGGTTTGGTTGTCTTTGTGGTTAGTGTGATGTTTTAAGATGGAACATGCAGCTGAAGGTATGATCTTTGTAACGTGTTTAATGTATTAATGGGCGTAATTGTTATGTAATTTTAACTATATTTGCATTATACAATATTTAACTATTATTTTTAAAATTATATTTTCACTTAGATTTTTAGTATGTCGCGTCACCCTGCGTCACTTTCTACTTAATGTTAAAATGTAGATAAAGTCTTGTAGTTTACGCCTGTTATAAGATTTTTTGCATCTTTTTGCAACTTACTTAGTTATTTTACGTTTTAGAAGATGCCGCGAAACCAGTTCTCACACGTTTACAACTGTTTGAAGCACTGGGTTCGACGATTATGTCAAAAGTGGAACTTTGTGACTTTGTTAAAAGTAAATTAGGAGTAGAAAATTGTTCTGAAGAGATAACTGAATGCTCTATCCAACTCCTAGTCATACACAATTTCCTCCATGTGTAGACGTAGCTTAAGAAAGGTCTTAACTGATGTTTATTATGAAGTAAACGAATTATTTACGTTGCTTTCACTGTAAATTCATGATTACAACGTAAAAATAATTTTGTCCCCCTAGATTTCGATTTTGGCCCACTGTGCATTGGAATTTAAGTATTCGGACATACTCTTGTGGATTGATCAAGTACTGTGTCCTGATGTCGTTCCATTGCATATGACCTATAGATCTTGCCCTTGACACTAACGCACTGTCAATTTTACTCTTCTTCTTGTTTGCTGGAAGTCCCGTTAAATACACACATCAAAAAAAGTTTTGCATCACCTCGGTTCCCAGATCTCCGGCATATAGACGTTGACTGTGTATATTGTATCAAAGATACAGTCCCTTTGACTGTTCATAGATGTCACTAAAACTGCTCAAAGATGTAAACAACCATGCATGAGCAGGGCCTATTAGACGGAGGGGGTACGACAGCCGATCAGTTCCAGTCATTCCACCAGGACGAAGGTACGCTGCTCATGTTGTCTGTAGTTCTACCATGCCTAGAAGGTCAATACCGCAGTTCGATCGCGTCCGCATTGTTACTTTGTGTCAAGAAGGGCTCTCAACAAGGGAAGTTTCCAGGCGTCTCAGAGTGAACCAAAGCGATGTTGTTCGGACATGGAGGAGGTACAGAGATTCAGGAACTGTCGATGACAGGCCTCGCTCAGGCCGCCCAAGGGCTACTACTGTAGTGGATGACCGCTACTTACGGATTGCCGCTCGGAGGAACCCTGACAGCAATGCCACCATGTTGAATAATGCGTTTCGTTCAGCCACAGGACGTCGTGTTTCAACTCAAACTGTGCGCAATAGGCTGCATGATGCGCAACTTCACTCCCGACGTCCATGGCGAGGTCCAGCTTTGCAACCCCGACACCATGCAGCGCGGTACAGATGGGCCCAACAACATGCTGAATGGACCTCACAGAATTGGCATCACGTTCTCTTCACCGATGAGTGTCGCATATGCCTTCAACCAGACAATCGTCGGAAACGTGTTTGGAGGCACCCTGGTCAGGCTGAACGTCTTAGACACACTGTCCAGCGAGTGCAGCAAGGTGGTGGTTCCCTGATGTTTTGGGGTGGCATTATGTGGGGCCGACGTACGCCACTGGTGGTCATGGAAGGCTCCGAAACGGCTTTACGATACCTGAATGACATCCTCCGACCCAAAGTGCACCCATATCGGCAGAATATTGGAGAGGCATTTGTCTTCATGGACGACAATTCTCGACCTCATCGTGCACATCTTGTGAATGCGTTCCTTCAAGATAACGACATCGCTCGACTACAGTGGCCAGCATGTTCGCCAGACATGAACCCTATCGAACATGCCTGGGATATGTTGAAAAGGGCTGTTTGTGGACGTCTTGACCCACCAACCACTCTGAGAGATTTACGCCGAATTGTCGTTGAGGAGTGGGACAATTTGGACCAACAGTGTCTTGATGAACTTGTGGATAGTATGCCACGACGAATACAGGCATGCATCAATGCAAGAGGACGTGCTACTGGGTATTAGAGGTAGTGGTGTGTACTGCAATCTGGACCACAAATGCTGAAAGTCTAGCTGTATGATGGTACAACATGCAATGTGTGGGTCTCATGAGCAATAAAACGAGCTGAAATGTTGTTTTTGTTGATCTATATTCCCTTTGTATTTAAAGGTTCCGGAACTCTTGGAACCGAGGTGATGCAAAACTTTTTTTGATGTGTGTACATTTACATTCTTCATCATATAGTAATTGATGTCTATTATGTAAGCAAAAGAATTAGTATCAAGACTAGCAGACCCGTGCGAGAAATTTCGCATGATCATAAACCACACGTTCCCCAATATGTTTTTAATGAGTAACTTAAGGAGAAAGGTTATGTTTTTATTTCAACCAAATGATTATAGAACACTATTTACATTTCAGGATAAAGGAAAGACCTCAGAATGTTAATATGACATGAAACAGGAGTCACAGCGGCCCATGGACAGCAGCAATTATGGTGCGTATTCTCCTACATCATCGGTGTTTGCAAATCGCACACTTCGTACAATTTTTTTAAAGTCATTTTTTAAAGAAAATATAGATATTTATGAAATTATAGTGCAATAAGTCACTGGTAATGTCTATTCTCTTTCATTTGAATGCTCATTTGTCACGATCGGTCGCTTGTGAGCACCACAGGAGGGATGCATACTACTGAAATAAAATATATGATGTAAATTCTCAAATCTGTATGACGAATATCAAATTCAATAGAGCAAGGGAAGAATACTTGTGAATTATATCACAGAAGAGCGGCTTCAGTGTCGTAGTTGGTAGCATACACAGCTACTATGCCCAAGGTCGCGGGTTAAAACCCGGTCGAAGTTGTCGGCTTTCTTCTTCTTCTTCCCCTTCCTAACGTTGTCCCGCTGGTGCAGGGTCCGCTTTATTGGTCATTGACCTCCATTTTGTCCGGTTTCGTGCGTCAACTGGATTTAGGCCGGTAATTTTAAGTCACCATTTATAGTGTCTTGCCACCCCTGCTTCGGTCGTCCTCTGGGGCGTAGGCCTTCAACCTCAAAATGAAGGACGGAGTTAGTAACAGTGTCCGGCGCTGCACGCAGGGCATGGCCATACCATCGGAGCAGTTTCTCTCTCATTCTGTGCGCAATTGGGGCGACACCCATTTGCTCCCGAATTGTGCCGTTTCTGACATGGTCAATATGGGAGATGCCCATTGTCCAACGAAGCATTCTCATTTCCATTGCGTGCCGACGACGTTCTGAAATTTTGTCGGCTGGTCGACATTCAACGCCATACAGCGCAACTGGCCGTACCACTGTCCGATATTTCTTCGATTTGAGACGAAGTGGCATTTTCTTGTCGCAAAGCAGACCCGTGACCTTCCTCCACCGCAACCAGGTTGCGTTTACCCTGGATCTTACTTCATCATTGAAGTTGCCATCACTCTGAAGACGAGATCCAAGTTGAGGTGCCTAGAATCAAAACCCGCCAAATCCATTCCTTCACTTTTTCGGCAAAGTGGCAAAAACTGTCACAAACGAACCAATACCCAAAACGAAATGCTTTTTTCACTAAAAAATGAATGAATTATTTTTAAAAACAGTGACGAAGTACGAAGCTGATCCCCGATATAGTTAAAAATGTATGTAGAAAAATATAAAGCAATAATTCGGATTTGTCGGGGTTTGTTACTAAGATTTGGATTTGGCAGGTTTTGATACCAAAGAGCCCTAATATATTTGAAGTTGCGAAGAGATTGTAGAAACTGCGTAAGCTTTATTCAGAAATTAATATTTGAATGAAAGTTAACTAAATATAGGTTATAAAATTAAAAAATCGTATAATTTTTGTGTTCTGTTGTTGTTGTTATTGTTGTTTTAAGGGGCGGTTGTGTTTTATTAGAATAAACAGAAAAAGAATATAACTCATATTACCCTTTCAAGATTTGATTGCCGCTGAGTGTGGCTGTGCCAGCGTTTATGTTTATTGTAGCATGAGCTCTGCGGGGCGAAGCGGAGGACACAGGGACGACAGAGTGCAATCTGCACATAGGTCACTCTGCATTGCGTCAGATAAGCGTCACAGGAGCTCATGTCACCATGGACAGTTAAATCCAAAACTGGAGCTGAGTCATATCCTACACACGCAACTGTACCTGTCAACGAAGCAAGCTGACGTGTGACACAATTACATAAAGAGTAGTTCCCATCTCCACCGCCGGCAATCAATTCCTGAAAGGGTAATAATACTGTACAGTAAATAACCCCTAGCACTACAGCCCGTGAAGGGCCTAATCCCCAGCCATTTGGCCTGCAGATATTGGGGTGCCGCATGACCAGCGCATCGGGTCCCCTCGGCCGTTAATCTTGGTTTTCGTGATCGGGGCGCTGCCTCACTGTCAGTTACTCAATTGTCCTCACGAGGCTGAGTGCACTCCGTTCCAGCCCTCACGTCAGTTTCCAAAATCCCTGACGGAGCCGGGAATCGAACCCGGGGCCTCCGGGTGAGAGGCAGGCACGCTACTCCAACACCACGGGGCTGGCAATACTGTAGCCTACTGTACTGAACAATAATAATAATAATAAGGGAGAGCGTCAAATTAAATTCATATTCAATTACTATGGTCCAGGACTTTCGAGACAAAACTATCGTAATTCAACTATTAAATCACATTCTTTACTGGAAGTTATAACTACACAATTTCTGTTTCTACCTCATCCTCAATAGTAGTTTCTCAATCATCATCATTCTCTTCGTGTTCGCCACGACTTTGCAGATTTCAATAAAACTGCAGCTCTACATTTTCCCTCCATCTTTCTCCAGAATGCTTCGAAAGCAGTCTCGAAACATCTTTCACTTCTTATGCCTGAAGGACAATCCCTCTGTTTATGGCTTCTGGCTTTACGTGAGTCATATCAAAATCAGGTTTCGTGACACGTTTGTGTTCGCAAATGTCAGTTCTGTGGAAAACATCACCCAGACTAGAATGTTATTGTTCTTCTCGTTCTTTGTCAAAATTATCCAAAACAAATTATTATCAGAAAGTACAACAACATAAACCATTCTAATCACGTCAGGCAGGGTACATTCTCCGACTAATGCACGTAGGTAAAGAGTACACACTTCGCAAAGCATCATGGAAGGTAAGATGGCGGATCTGGGTGCTCCTACTGGCTGATGTGGATGTGGCGGGTTTTGTGACCAAAAATGGCGAAACTGTCGTTGGACTTGGCGGATATTGCATTTAAGCCTCAACTTTGACTTCGTTTTACAGTAGGATGTAGCGGGTTTTGTAACAAAATAATAGTTTTAATGAATTCAGCGCAGCAAAAGCTATATGAATCAATGCTTATCTCAATGTTCATAAAATATGGATTTGGCGGGTTTTGATTCTAGGCGCCTCAGTTGTCGGCTTTCTTAAGAGCGTTAAAAATCCCTCAGTGTGCCTTCCTTCGGAGAGGAAATAAAGCCGGCAGGTCCATGCCATAGATTTATGGCAAGTAGAAGAACCTTCCACGAACTGCAATTGTGTGAAGCTAAATTTGTCGGTTAGATTTGAATAATGCTCTATTAGTTCCAACGTTCAACGCCAGGTGCCAGTTGCAGGGCATCTAGTAGCCAAGTTCACTGCTAGGTGTCGTTGACGGTAGAATTTGGTAGCAAAGGTAGGAACTATTTAAAATTGATCGTCTGCAGTCCTTACTTGAATTTAAAAAACAGATAACACACACTAATACAGACATCACAATTAACACCGGTTATGAGGCAGTTTCTACACACACCCATAGTTCACGGGGCTACATGACCGCGTTGTCGCAGACCCTGAACTAAGGAACCAACCATATCAAAGAAGCCTTGTGGGTGGTATATTACGTACTTACAGTAGAGCATTAAGTTAGAAGACTTGCGCACACAATCAAAGTTTCTGGCTGACCCTGCATCTGGAACTCAACAGCCCGCTGCTTGACTTGGTTGTGCTAAGCTCTGAGTGAGCAGATGAACTGTCTGCTGTGAAGGAAATGTATTGTAACGGGGAGTAGAGATGAACTATCAGAGTAGAGACCAATAACTACAAGCTTGCTTGCCACGGTGGGTGAGTGGATCAGTTGGTCACTAGTCGTGGCCGAGTGAGGTGCGTGTGAGCGCGCTGTGTGACCGCATTGGAAGAGTGTACGTTTCCTAATACCGGTGCTTCCGATAGTTCCACGGGTGAACTGACCTTCCGTGTGTCATTCGGACAATACTTTTTCAAGTAGTGTTCCAGATAGGACAACAAAACCAGAAAACCCAGAAAACCCCGCTGAAAATCATGTCCGGATACCAGACGAAAAACACCGTACGCTGCCAATGGGACAGGCAGAGTTCTCGCGCCACACCAGGAGAAATTCACCGCTGGATTAGCGATACTCTCCGGTTGACTGTCGACCAAGTAGAAGCCATCCAGTTAAATGCACAAGAAAAAACCATGTACATCAAGGTAATCAGCATATCTACTTATCAGAAATTGTTAAATCATTTTGCAGATCCTATTAAATTTCAGTATGACTCAGGCGAAATGACTAATGTTAAGCTCTCCCCAGCGGATTCCAATTTTACCACAGTGCGTATATTTAATGTCCCACTTGAAGTTCCCCCTGAAATTTTCAAATCCGTCCTGTCGAAATATGGCACTGTGAGTGAAGTCAGGAAAGAACAATGGTCTTCTGCTTATCAGTTCCCGGTGTATAATGAAATACGCGCAGTCACTATGGAAATCAAACAAGATATCCCCTCCACTGAGACTTTTGTTGGCCATTCTGGCTACATATCTTATAATGGACAGAAACAGACCTGTTTAATTTGCTATGCTAACACACATCTACGTATCAACTGCCCACAGAAAATGATTCCCCTCGGTATAACTCCTACACAACAACGACGTGTCCAATACTCGGAAGTTGTGACACAGCAAACGTCACATGAACACATGTTTATTGATCAGTCAGCTGGGACAACACCAGCAGTGGCCTCGGATACACACGACGCAGAACTGGTACCTTACGCTGACCAGCTCAGCGAGCCACAGTGTGCCCCTGTGCTATCGGCAACCTGTATCGCAGCCTTAGAACCAATTATGCCGCCACTACAGGCTGCCACAGAAATTTTGTCTTCACTGCCCCCACCTTCTCTGGTACCTACCGACTCACTTAAGCAGGTTGATCGGGGATCCGAGAACGTATCTAAGAAGATTAAAACAAATGCCTCGATTGCCGTAACAGCCCAGAAGAATCAAACTGGCTCTACAAACGTTCCCGCAGCTGTGAAAAAGAAACAAAATCTTCATTCTACGTCATCTAGGGACCCACGAACGCTCTCAAACGCTGACAGCCGGCCTCTGAATGGCAATCATAAGGAACTATCTCAACCTAATTTGACATAGTGCACCAGGATAATTCTCACCTGTGTCTTCTTTCGAGTCCACCTTCCAGTATGTCTAGCACAGCTTTTATACTTCTCTTAATGGCGCAATTTCTCACTGTGGCCACTGTGAATATCAATGTAATAGAATGCCCTCTGAAATTTCAACTGTTGGAGAGATTCCTTCGAGATGCAGACATTGACATTGCCTTCATTCAAGAAGTTGCTATACCGTGTTTACCCATATCTGCCTTCTACAAACAATACATCAATACCGGTAATACGAATAGAGGGACCGGATTCCTCATAAGACATGATATCCCACTCGAAGGTGTGCTATGTCATCCATCAGGACGCATAATATCTGGACACATAAACAATACCACCCTGATAAATGTATATGCCCCATCCGGGTCCAATAAACGTGTGGAACGGAAAATGTTCTTTCAACAGAGTATACTGCCTCATCTGCACGACGTTAAGGAAAAATTTATTCTTTCAGGGGATTTCAATTTTATTCAACGCCCAGAGGATTCCACTAGTCCATACAAAGGTGTCAACCCGGCTCTCAGGACCCTTCTTACCTCCCTACTCCTCATTGATGCTGTGGATAGTTTAAGGATGCCCCTGCCCCATTACACCTGTATAAGTCACAACTCCTCATCACGAATTGACCGCATCTACTTTTCACAGGAACTTATCCAGCCTAGACGATATGAAGTGATACCTGCCAGTTTCACTAACCATCATGCTGTCGTATGTACAATCTCTTACCCCCATCCCATATTTCACATAGGAAGAGGTTATTGGAAACTGAATTGCTCGCTGTTACTGGAGGAGGAATGCCAAGATATTTTCAGACAACACTGGACTCGATGGGTCCAACAAAAATGCAAATTTCGCGACTGCGCAGACTGGTGGGATATTTTGGTTAAACCAGGGATCCGCCGCGTCTTTAAGAACATATCCTACCAACGAGGTCGGGAAAGACGGGATACAGTTGAATTTTACTATCGAGTTCTTCGCCAGCTCCAGCAAAGATCTGGTGCTGGGGAGAGTATATATGACCAGATTCGGGAAGTTAAAACCAAGCTCCTGTCTCTACAGCAACGAACGCTCGCTCATATAAACGTGGCTTTAAAAGATCGTACAGTGCTCCCAGACGAAAGTGCAAGTGTATACCATATCGCCAAAGGACAACGTGAGCGGAAACGTAAATATATCCACCGCCTCCGCACCAGTACTGGAAGTGTCGTCACCTCCCCTGACGCTATACGTAGTGAAATATCACTATTTTATCAACGGTTCTACGCTCAGGCTCCAATTGATCCACAGCAGGTGACCCTATTGCTTTCATCTTGCAGTACCCATCTATCTCCGGACAACAAAACTCGGCTCAGCGCGGATATTACGGATGAAGAGATTCACTTTGTGGTTAAGCACCTCCCAAACAACCGCTCACCTGGCATTGATGGACTGCCATATGAAATGTATAAACACTTCTGGCCTCTCATTGACAAACAATTTTGTCATGTCCTGCGTACCATTCCCCAACGTCGTGCTCTTTGTCAATCACATCACGAGGGTACCATAGTCCTCATACCAAAAACATCCTCTCCCATGGCAGTTGGTGACTTCCGACCAGTTACTCTGCTCTGCAGTGATTATAAAGTCCTTACCAAAGTACTTGCATGCCGATTGAAGACTGTTCTACATGATATCATTGGTGATGAACAATGTTGCAGTATTCCTGGAAGAACTCTGTTAACAAACTTAGCGATACTACGGGACCTACACCTAAAAGCCGAAATGCTCCCCACTGAGCCAATGAGTTTTCTCACCTTGGATCTTGATAAAGCTTTCGATCGCATCAGTCATGAATACTTGTACATGGTCTTGCAGCACTTTGAATTTCCTGCAATCCTTATTGACTACATTCGTATGATAAATTGTAATGCTACGTCTCGAGTGCTCGTCAACGGTTTTCTTTCCCCTCTGATTCCAATACAACGATCAGTTAGGCAAGGATGTCCCCTATCCATGCTACTTTTTGTCATTGGCCTTGAACCGTTCATTCGGACTACCCAGGTGAAGCTACAGGGTTACAAACTGTCCACACATGGTTTTGGCATGTGCGCCTATGCTGATGACGTATCCATATTGATCCGCAATAATGAAGACATCTCCCACATCGATAGCGTCCTTCAGCTCTACCATATCGCCTCTGGAGCACAATCGAACCCCCAGAAAACTGCTTTGCTTCCGCTCAATAATAACTCAGTGATTACCCAACAGCCCTGGTTCCGGATAGTAAATGAGGTGAAAATTCTTGGCATTACCTGGAAGCAATCGCTTCTGGACACGGTGCAAGCAAACTGGACTAAGGTCATTGCCAAAGTTAGGGGAGTGCTGATCCAATTTGGTCAAAGAAACCTCAATATAGTGCAACGGGTCATAGTCCTCAACGTATTTGCGCTCTCTAAAATATGGTTTGTCGCACAACTTTTCCAACTTCCCAAAATGTTTGAGAGCCAATTGGCAAAATATATAGGTTGGTTTCTATGGCAAGGATTTTTGTTCCGAGTACAACGGGAACAGTTGTATCTCCCATCCCGGCAAGGCGGGCTAGGGATAACCGCTCATGGCATGAAATGCCGTGCACTCCTCTGCAAGAACGATATCACCATCCTTTCCCAACATGACACTTTTACGAAAGCGCTATACAAAGATATTCGAAACACAGCCCGTGGTTGTGAGAGAGCTTTGCCGAAGATATTTAGGGACCATCAACAGCACCTTCTGGAAACTGTTCGCCAAATGCCTTCAGGGACTGTTCCAACGACGAAAAGTATTTATAACATGTTGCGGCAAGTGGTACACTCCAAACCGCGAATCGAGGCCACCACCCTCTACGTCCATTGGCCCACTGTTTGGAAAAATTTTGGGGCTATGACCAATTCTTCTGCTGTACACTCCCGGGTTTTTATCTTCCTCAACGATCTCATCCCAACCGCTCTACGGCGATATACCATCCGTCTTGAAGCTTACCCATGGTGTACTATATGTGGTCAAACTGATACGGCGATACACCGCTTCACATCATGCACGCGAGTTGCCTCCACGTGGCTGTGGTGTAAGGGAAACGTATGTCAACTATTAAATGTGCCCACGGACGACCTTGATTACAGGAAGTTGATTCGCTTGTCGGTGAACGCCTTCCCCCAAATTAAACAGACTGCCATTGTGTGGATAATGGGCCAATATGTACACTTCGTGATGGACAATGATCAACATTTCTCATTCCTGGATATCAGGTATCACCTGGAGAAAGAGCGTTGGAAGCTTAGTGAAAGTGGACAATTGTACGATAAATATGGACACTATCTGGACTTTCTTGTGATGTAATAGTATGGTATTTATCATATCTGAAAATTCTGTAATTCTGTAAAGAGCTAATAAAAAAAAAGTGTTTATCGAGTCGGGTTACTAACCCCAAGCTTTCAGGTTCGCTCCTGGCCATGGTAAGTGATTTTTGAAAGGCGGAAAAATTACCACACGTATGTCATACGATGTTGATATGGTAAAGAACCCATTCGAATTCAGTAGGCCGTGTTCATTTATTTATTAGCCTACTTTCGATTTTTGCAAAAAAAATGAAAGTAGACTTATGAGATCAACACAGGGCGAAAAAAGTGTGTCTGTCTGTGTGTGTGTATGTGTGTGTGTGAGTCTGTGTGTGTATGTGTGTGTGTGTGTGTGTGTGTCTGTGTGTGTGTGTGTGTGTGTGAGTGTGTGTACTCTGAATGTCTGTCCCCCCATATCAATTCGAACACGGTGAATGCGAATTGAACGAAATTTGGTACAAAGGTAGCACTAGCAAAGGACACCTCAGTGTCATGTTTTATATCGCCGCCATCTTGACGGAAACGTAATGGCGGCCACACAAATGTTCAAAGCTTAAATCAAATTACGACTAACCTAATCATCCGATCTCCACCAAATTTTGCAACAACATACCTTTATGGGGGGAGCATCCTTTGACCAAACCAATAGGTCATCAGCGTAATAGTTTGCGGATGGCGCCCATCTTTGTGTGAAAATCGATTCCCCCTATAAATTCGAACACGGTGCAACCGAATGGAACAAAATTTGGTACAGAGGTAGTACTAACAAAAGGCACCTCAGTGTCATGTTTTATATCGCCGCCATCTTGACGGAAACGTAATGGCGGCCACACAAATGTTCAAAGTTTAAATCAAATTACGACTAACCTAATCATCCGATCTCTACCAAATTTTGCAACAACATACCTTTATGGGGGAGCATCCTTTGACCAAACTAATAGGTCATCAGCGTAATAGTTTGTGGATGGCGGCCATCTTTGTGTGAAAATCGATTCCCCCTATTAATTCGAACACGGTGCAACCGAATGGAACGAAATTGGGTGCAGAGGTAGTACTAACAAAAGGCACCTCAGTGTCATGTTTTATATCGCCGCCATCTTGACGGAAACGTAATGGCGGCCACACAAATGTTCAAAGCTTAAATCAAATTACGATTAACCTAATCATCCAATCTCTACCAAATTTTGCAACAACATACCCTTATAGAGGAAGCATCCTTTGACCAAATGAATAGGTCATTAGCCTAATAGTTTGCGGATGGCGGCCATCTTTGTGTGAAAATCAATTCCCCCTACTAATTCAAACACGGTGAAACCGAATGGAACGAAATTTGGTACAGAGGTAGCACTAGCAAAGGGCATCTCAGTGTCATGTTTTATATCGCCGCCATATTGACAGAAACGTAATGGCGGCCACACAAATGTTCAATGCTTAAGTTAAATTACGACTAACATAACCATCCGATCTCTACCAAACTTTGCAACAACATACCTTTACGGAGGGAGCATCCTTTGACCAATCTAATAGGTTATTAGCCTAATAGTTTGCGGATGGCGGCCATCTTTATGTCAAAATTGATTCCCCCTATTAATTTGAACACGGTGGAACCGAATGGAACGAAATTTGGTATAGAGGTAGCAGTAGCAAAGGGCACCTCAGTGTCATGTTTTATATCGCCGCCATCTTGATTGAAACGTAATGGCGGCCACACGAATGTTCAAAGCTTAAATCGAATTACGATTAACCTAATCATCCGATCTCTACCAAATTTTGCAACTACATACCTTTATGGAGGGAGCATCCTTTGACCAATCTAATAGGTCATCAGCGTAATAGTTTGCGGATGGCGGCCATCTTTGTGTGAAAATCAATTCCCCCTATTAATTCGAACACTGTGCAACCGAATGGAACGAAATTAGGTACAGAGGTAGTACTAACAAAAGGCACCTCAGTGTCATGTTTGATATCGCCGCCATCTTGACGGAAACGTAATGGCGGCCACACAAATGTTCAAAGCTTAAATCAAATTACGACTAACTTAATCATCCGATCTCTACCAAATTTTGCAACAACATACCTTGATGGGGGGAGCATCCTTTGACCCAACTAATAGGTCATCAGCGTAATAGTTTGCGGATGGCGGCCATCTTTGTGTGAAAATCGTTTCCCCCTATTAATTCGAACACGGTGCAACCGAATGGAACGAAATTAGGTACAGAGGTTGTACTAAAAAAAGGCACCTCAGTGTCATGTTTTATATCGCCGCCATCTTGACTGAAACGTAATGGCGGCCACACGAATGTTCAAAGCTTAAATCAAATTACGATTAACCTAATCATCCGATCTCTACCAAATTTTGCAACTACATACCTTTATGGAGGGAGCATCCTTTGACCAATCTAATAGGTCATTCGCCTAATAGTTTGCGGATGGCGGCCATCTTTATGTCAAAATTGATTCCCCCTATTAATTCGAACACGGTGGAACCGAATGGAACGAAATTTGGTACAGAGGTAGCACTAGCAAAGGGCAACTCACTGTCATGTTTTATATCGCCGCCATCTTGACTGAAACGTAATGGCGGCCACACGAATGTTCAAAGCTTAAATCAAATTACGATTAACCTAATCATCCGATCTCTACCAAATTTTGCAACTGCATACCTTTATGGAGGGAGCATCCTTTGACCAATCTAATAGGTCATTCGCCTAATAGTTTGCGGATGGAGGCTATCTTTGTGTCAGAATCGATTCCCCCTATTAATTCAAACACGGTGGAATCGAATGGAACGAAATTTGGTACGGAGGTAGCACTAGCAAAGGGCATCTCAGTGTCATGATTAATATCGTCGCCATATTGACAGAAACGTAATGGCGGCCACACGAATGTTTAAAGCTTAAATCAAATTACGACTAACATAACCATCCGATCTCTACCAAACTTTTCAACAACATACCTTTATGGAGGGAGCATCCTTTGACCAATCTAATAGGTCATTAGCCTAATAGTTTGCGGATGGCGGTCATCTTTATGTCAAAATTGATTCCACCTATTATTTCGAACACGGTGGAACCGAATGAACGAAATTTGGTACAGAGGTAGCACTAGCAAAGGGCACCTCAGTGTCATGTTCTATATCACCGCTATCTTGACGGAAACGTAATCGCGGCCACCCAAATGTTAAAAGCTAAAATGTAATTACGACCAACCTAATAATCTAGTCTCTACCAAATTTTGCAACATCGTATCTTTATGTGGGAAACATATTCTGACCAAACTGCAAGAACATCAGCCGAATAGTTTGCAGATGGTGGCCAAGTATGTGTGCAAATCGATTCCCCCTATCAATTCAAACACGGTGAAACCGAATTGAACAAAATTTTGTACAGAGGTAGCACTAGCAAAGGGCACCTCATATTCATGTTTAATATCCCTATTGCACGTTGTATTTCAACAAGCTACTACAACCAACATTCAATCATACTCCTTGAAAAGGACAGAGAGTTATAACAATACCCATGCATTTAGGAGAAAGTAGGCTATATGTTCTTTACTGAACATCTTGTTCTATTTTATTTTTATTTAGTTGATTTACCCTCTAGGTTGGTGGTTCCCATGGACTCAGCGAGGGAACTCAGCACTACCGCCTCTATAGGCAGTGTCCTGGAGCTTGGAAAATCTGGTCGGAGGGGATACAACTGGTGAGGTGTGATCAGCACCTCGCCCAGGTGGCCTCACCTGCAAAGCGAACAGGGGCCTCATGAGGGAAGGGAGGAGGGGAAGATTAGGATGGATAGGCAAGGAAGGGGGAAGGAGGCGGCTGTGGCCTTGAAGTAGGAACTATCCCGGCATTTGCCCGAAGACGAAGTGGGAAACCACGGAAAAGCACTTCGAGGAAGGCTGAGGGGGGAATCGAACCCCCTCTACTAATTTGGGCCACCCGAGGCGGAGTAGAACCCGTTCCAGTCCTCATACCACTTTTCAAAGTTCGTGGCAGAGCCGGGAATCGAACCCAGGACCTCCGGGGCGGCTGCTAACCATGCTGACCGCTACGCTACGGAGGCGACAGGCCGTGTTCATAATGGCAGAATTAATCTCGGGATTTTCCGCCAACACAAAGTTCCTCATTTCCTCTACTAGAAAGCGCTATAGTGTCAATGAGCTTAGATATCTAACCTCCTTGACTATAATAGTGCTTCAAGGAACAACAATATTCGACATGCAAATAACAAAGTTTGCACCCGGTACCCCAGGCCACACGATATTATTATTATTACTACAAGCTTGTCACACGAGGCGAACCAGAACAGTCAGGTTGTGGGACAGCCCAGAGCCGTGCACTGAGCCATCAACCTGATGGGAATGAGCTGGAGATGTCTGTCGTAGCGGGAGTCGGGCATATAGTGACGTCAGCATCTTGGCTTATGGCGGTTTTCATAATTCAATTGGATTCAGCTGTGTTTCCACTTTGCATCTTGTTACAGATATCATGCATGTCGTGTAGCTTGACTTATAGTCCTCTCGGAGAGCAGGGACCTTGCCTCGCTGAACAGTGAGTGCGTGTTGCATGCATGCAGGATGTCTTTGTTTAGACGACCGCAGTGCGTGACGCAATAAGCTAGCAATTATCCTGGCGTTACTTGTCGTGGTTGGGTAGCGTGGAGCAAACCATGTGATTGGCTCATATCACGCACATTGAAATCGATACTATAATTCATCATTTCTGTCCCTGATCATGTTGTGCAGGTCAGAGAAGATCAAATGCCTCACTTCCAGCAGAGGAAAGCCTTCATTTCGTAATTTAGCTCTCAGTTTAGGATTCTGTAATGAGTCGTTCCTCATGGTATTAGCCATGCTGTAGCCATGCAATATTGACGATCGAATAACGTTAAACATACCTTATAATGTGTATATTAAGGCTTTCACGGCCCGGGTTACATAAATAATTCATGTTTTTTTGGGCTAATGCCGTGTATATTTAGATTAGAATCATACGTTTCGGAGAAACCTTGCCCCCTTTTTCAATGGAAATCAAACAATGTGGCCAAAGAAAGTATATCAATGACATTACAAAAATTTCAAAAAATATAGATAAATTCCTCTGTTCGTCACCAGAGAGCAGCTGCCAGAAATTACTATATGGACCATGGTAGAACGGCGGAGAGAGTAGTAAGTAAGGAGAAGGTAAAGGGGGCGGGGTGAAAATATAGAGATCCTCGAAGAATGAGGATGTCCAAAAGAAAAGGGGGGAGAGGTGGGAGGGTTAGATGGATATAAAGAAACATAAACAAAAGGGAAGTGTATCTGGACGATACCTAACGTCATACAGACAACGGCGAAAAAACAGATGGAAATCCTCCAGTGACGAACAATGAAGATCAGATCCAGGCTCTGTAGCCATAGAGGGAAAAAGTACAAATTGAAATAGGTGAAAAACAGAAAGACTGAGAGGAACTATCTTCCTAGATCCTTAATAACTGGTAGCCAAGTGTCACTTAGCTGATATCCAGTGTCTCTGTTAAAATTATTGGGATTTTTACGAATTTCAACTGCCTCCCTTATAATTCTAATCTAAATACACACGGCATTAGCCCAAAAAACATGAATTATTTATAAACCTTATAATATTAGACCTAATTATATATAAGATAATTAGATGTCAGTCTTCAATACAACATAATACTTATATATTCAAGTGTTATTGGCAGATGACCTCGTAGTTCCGCCCCTTAAAACATCAATAACAATAACAATAACAATTGTTACATGTTTCGGGATAACAATACCCCTTCCTCACACAAATAAAGAATAGTTCGTTCTATACTTTTGTAATGAGGTTAAAGAGGTTTCTTAAAAGCTTCTTTGTTTTCCATGCATTGCGCCAGCTGGGCAAATTGCTAGTCAAAAACTTTAAATCTCTTAAGTTAATAATTATGAAGGTGGTTGCGTGGTGCAGCGATAATGTTCTCACCTGTTATACCCAAGGGTGCGGGATTGAATCGTGGCTCACTCAATTAACATTTGAGAGTGCTAAAATGGAAGGGAGATATGCCTCAGAATTACTGGCACGTTAAGGTTCTCCTTGAGGACAGAATCCCAGCATCATGGTGCCTCTAACAGCCACACTAATTATAAATGATGTGTACCCCACAACAGTATTATTATTATTATTTTCAATATGAGAATCATTGATTTAGATAAGGCATTGTTCAATAAACAATGTTTAGAACTACTACGGTTTCAACTTTCAAAAATCCAAAATCTTGTGGAATAAAATAAAAACGAGATCAAATTTGAGTACATTAAAAACACATTGAAAGAAATCAGTTATTAAATATCTAATTACAGCTAAGTAACTAATGGCAGCCAACGCAATGTGAATCATCTCTGTCAGTTTCCATGCCATAGTAAAAACAAAAACAACCAGAGATTATGGCATTCTACAAGAGGATGTAATCAATGTAAAAGACAAAAACTCAAATAAGGAATTCATCGAAGTAGACGTTTTCAACTTTGAAAATTGAGTGAACGACATTCTCTATGGATAAGTTAAATATAGTGATAAAAAAGAAAGAAAAAATAAGAAAGTTCAGCTACTCTATACGCGTTGACCGACTGAATGTCATTTACATAGAATAAGATTGAAGCCCCACCCCCAACCCTCTTCCCCACACACACATATATTCGAAGATAAATGTCCAACCTTCTACACTGTAACAGAATTAGTGTAGTATTTAAGGATTGCATGCCTTCTTCCCTATACTTTATAAATTCTTCATCTTGAATCGGTAGTCGTTACTTCGTTTAGAGCAGGCTGTTCCAGCAGAGCTGCTCGCCAGGGAGCAGCTGAGTACTCGCTGCCTTGTGTGAGTAAGCCTGCAATATGCAATACAGCTCTGCTCTAGGGGCTGTCGTTACTATGCAGTGGATACATCAAGACATGTACTATGACCTTCGCCCAGTGACGTATTAGCTATCACCCCCAGTCCCTCTCCAACCGTGCTCCGAGCAGCACCGCTGAGTACTCGCGTGTACGCATACTCAAACTCGTGGATTTGGAACAGCCTGGTTTAGGGAGTAGGGATTTAACTTAAAATATTCTCTTGTGTAGACTTTATGTCGTATTGAAGCTATAAAAACCATAGGGGGCAAACCTTCATGGCAAATTCAGGAAGTATTTTATTTAGTTTCCAATTTCGACAACGGCAAATCCCAAAATAATATTCTGTCTGGCCATCAGTGTCACTGTACTAGATGATAGTTTTAGTTTGTGTGTTTACAGTCTTATTGTGGTGAACTGTGAATGTAACTGTAACCTTTTTGGTCCGTGATGAACTAAGTGCCGAGGATGTGAAAGATGGTGCCATCTCAATATTCAACAACCGTAATACATATAGCAAGACACACACTTCAGATAGTGACACAATATCACTATGTCTGCGATCTAACCCTTGCATTCACCTCTCTGGTACTCTAAAGATATTGCAGGTGACTTAACTCGAACGAATCTGAAGGGAGACAGAGAACCACCGCATCTTGGGTGAAGCATTGCACCTCACTTCATGGTCCTCTCAGGGTACGCGTATTTCCACCCGTGGCCATGAAGGAAGACAGTGAGGCACCGTTTCTGAGATCGAATCAATGCATTTAACTTCGTGATCCTCTTCCTACTACCCGTGGCAATGGAGGCAGGCACAGAGGTGCCGTATCTGGGGTCAAACCACTGCACTTGACTTCCTGGTCCTCTACTTCCTTCCACCAGAGGCCATGAAGGCAGACAGAGAGCCATAGTATCTGGGGTCGAACCACTGCACTTGACTTCCTGTTCCTCTACGCCCCAACACCAAAGATCATGAAGGCAGACAGAGAGGCTCCGTATCTGGGATCGAACCATTGCACTTGAATTCCTGGCCCGCTCCCTGCCACCAGTGGCCATGAAAGCAGACAGAGAGGCACCGTATCAGGGGTCGAACCATTGCACTTGAATTCCTGGCCCTCTCCCTACCACCAGTGGCCATGAAAGCAGGTGGAGCACAGCTAAAATTAAAGCCCAGGTGAAGTATTACGGCTCCACTTTGCTACTGCAAGGCCTCGATATTAATTTCTAATGAGGCGTTATGGGCAAACTTTTGCTCTAAATATTCTGAAGGATCAGAGCACCAAGTGGTGGGCATACATATTCTAATTCTAGCAATTTCCTAACGCAATTACTGTGGGATTAAATGAATGTTCTGCGCCTGCACCAACCCTAACGTAATTTAATGACCATAAAGAAACCCATATTAGCCCTGAGGTTTGAAGAATACTCTCTGAATACACTTTAAATGTAGAATATTTCCCCCGCCGTCTCGTAAAGTTCCAGCACTGTACCGTACTTATTAGCTTGTATTTCCATCGGAAACTTGGTGGTTTGCTGGTCCCAGTTCTGTCTAAATCCTCATTCCTTCATTATGCCTGACCGCAGAAAAGTAATCATACGGTGTAATTCTGACTAACCCTTTTTCAGTGAAATAGTGCGTGTCTAACATTTTCTGGAAATGAAAATAATATGTTAGATTTGAATATCTGTTGCTTATTATTCTTTCTAGTATGGCTGTTCACGTTTGGCCTCGGGCATAGATGTTCATCTCATTCTGAATATCAACTCGTCAAACATCGTATCAAACTTTCTAAGATATCATGGATATATTCAAACTTTATAAGATACTGACAGCATTAGCTTTGCTCACCAAGGTGCAGCTTCAGTTTTTTAGACCTAGCAGTGTGCGGAGTCAGTAGGAGACTGGGTACGAACCCCAGTGTCGAGCATCTTAGAAAGGGTTTCCTATGGTTTTTCCATTTTCAAACGCACGTGGCTTGTAACAGGCCATGTTTGTTTTTTTTTCAAATCCTTCAGCTGCTGTGCCCGTTATATCCAAAATTCCGATAATGAATGACCCCTGAAATTTAAGATGATGGTGATGTGATCCTAAAGAATCCAATGTCAACGCAGAGACAATTATCTCTCGGGTCGTTTCAAGTTGCAAAATATTTAGTAAATCTACCCCATTTTGACCCCGTATTGCAGAGAGCCTGGTTACTCCACCCACTAGCTCACAAGGCCAATTTTGATTGATCTAGGTTTCAGGCTCGAAGATACTCGAACACAGTGTTGATCTGTGCTCTTGTGTAAATTGAGATTTGACATGGATAATAATTGAAATATCTGAAATAGAAGAATGGATTGGTGAAGCTTTACATCAAATCTCAATTTTTGCGCTATATTGGTTTTGCCCGGTTCTCCAACGGCTGCACTACTTGCTCAGTTTCCGATATCTAAATTCACTTCATCTTTCATCAACTTCTCTTGTCAGAAAGGTCATCTGGCCATGCAGACCACCCACCACATAAAAATTCATGATACTTAATTTCGGACGCCGTAGAAACGAGAATACTATGAGATAGACATGTATTAAAAGTTTATTGTTCAGTGTATTGTAGTTTATAAAGCAGAATGTGCTTTTGCTGTATTAATTGTAGTTTAGAGCATTGTGTAGTGCAGGTAGCAGTCTAGGAAGTCGCACTGAGTAGTACAAACACAAACACAGTGAATTCTGAATGAGACTTGAATGTTGACAGGCTATTGTGAAGAGAAGAGTTGTGTTATATCAGATCTGAGAGTATAAGGCCGGTTCTTCATTTTGAAAGGGAACACACAAGAGAAAGTGCGTCGAATAAAAGGGAACACTGCTTTCTTCCATATACGCCCTAAATGAAGCACAACAAGTATTGTCCTCATTGGAATAGTTAATAACATCTACTGTACATAATAGTATAATTCTGGTCCATTAGGGGGATATGTATATTAGTTCCATTAGACATTAACCCTGAAACGGTAACGTAGGGTTTATCATACCCTGAGCAAATAGTACATTATGCGACGAGCCCATAATGGCAATAATTAAGACACGAGTATGTTTATAAAACGAGTGTAAACGAGTTTTATTATTTCCATACGAGAGTCTTAATTACCATTATAGGCGAGTTGCATACAACTGTTTATGTTCGACGATAATTATAACTTTATTATATGTTTTAACATAAATATTCATAAATATCTGTTTAGATTGAACCACTAGAATTTTGTGATCAGAGTGCAAGCGCTGGGTAGGATATCTCTGTTTTCCAAGTGCTCTGACCGACCGACGCATGAGCCCTGTGTGCTTGGCAATGTTAACAGCCTGCCGATGTGCATCTGCATTCAGTCAAACAGTCACTGAAGTCGTTTGAAAGCAATGCGCTGTAGGTTGAAATTGGGGTTGGGGATATTAAGGTATAAACAGTGCTATTTCTAGTCTCATATTCGCCAGTTTATTTACGCGAACATATGCACGATGCACTTTCGGTAATGTATACAGACATGTTGGATTTTGAGCGCATGCGCGAAGGTATCCATACCTAATTGGCCACACAACTGTTTCTTGAGTTCTGATTGGTGGGAGAAACTGTTTCATAATGAAAAATAGTGTTATAATGAGCCTCATTATGATGCAGTTTTCTGACACATAATGTTTACATTTCGACATCGTCGAACATAAACATTTTTAAACATATGTCTACTTGACAACAATGTATGCGTCTCACCTCTCCTCTACTTGACAACAATGTATGCGTCTCACCTCTCCTCTACTTGACAACAATGTATGCGTCTCACCTCTCCTCTACTTGACAACAATGTATGCGTCTCACCTCTCCTCTACTTGACAACAATGTATGCGTCTCACCTCTCCTCTACTTGACAACAATGTATGCGTCTCACCTCTCCTCTACTTGACAACAATGTATGCGTCTCACCTCTCCTCTACTTTGCAAATTAGCGTTAACCTTTCTTTTAACGGACGGATCGCCATTGATGAATAACGAGAGCCAATACAAAACATGGGCCTATCAGATCCAACGTTACCAGTGACGGTATTTTGTGGATGGTTTCCATGAGCTTTGAATTTATACAGCGTTTGCTACCAATTTGTATTTGGAGCAATGGGGAGAGTTTGGGAACCCGACGGCCTTCAAAAGATGCACGTGAGCACTGCATCAGAGCATGTCACGCATGATTAAATGTGTCATCCTGTATCCAAACGATGTCACAGTGGTCAGCGTTTGCACGTCTGGGATGGCCTCGCATATGCACATCTTAAGTGCCTACACAGGTAGAAATCTTAGAGATTGAGGTCCGGTGACCAGACGGGTCAAACAAATAGACCACTTTGTCAGATTCATCACACGGGGAAGACGTTGTTGAGATGTCCCGGAATGGTAATGCAGAAGTGGGCTGAACGACATACAGTACATGTAGCAGCCGTATAATCCAACGACACGGATGACAAATACAGTAGTTTATTTTGGCTTTAGCAAAGTGACCTACTTTATCATAACTATTATTACTAGGAGACCTGTGTGAGAATTCTTGCATGTTCATAAAAAGTAGGTTAGCTCAGGCAAGGAAAGCATTTCTAGAGAAAAGGAATCTTTGACATCGAATATAGATTTAGGTATTAGGAAGTCGTTTTTGAAAGCCTTTGTCTGGCGCGTGGTACTCTATGGAAGTGAAACTTGGACTATTGGTGCAGCAGAAAAGAGGAGAATTGAAGCGTTTGAAATGTGGTGTTACAGGAGAATGATGAAGATCAGATGGTAGATAGGGGTACAAACGAAGAGGTATTGAGACTAGTGGGAGAGGAGAGATGTTTCTGGCGACTGCTAATGAAGAGAAGAGATAGGTTGGTAGGACACTTACTAAGACACCCAGGAATAGCAAGCTTAGTTATGGAAGGAAGGGTTGAGGACAAGAACTGTAGGGGTAGACCAAGGTTAGAATATGTTAAACAGATTGCCTCGGATGTAGGGTGTGGTAGCTATGTAGAGATGAAACGATTAGCTCAGGACAGGGAGCCATGGAGGACTACATCAAACCAGTCAATAGACTCAAGACTCAAACAACAACAACAACAACAACATAAACCACTCGCCTGGCTTAACTGTTATGCGGGCTTCTTGTATATTTGTTTAAACGCACTCATTAAACAAATTGTCGTTATTTATGAATTTCGAGTGCAATTCGTCACTGTTGTGGGTAATTCTGTTTCTTTTGAATGCACAATCGGTTACTTTTGTATGCCTCATGTGTATAAACCACCCACTCGGCTGTATTGGTAAGCGGGTTGGACGCGATTAAGTTCTGCCAGGGGCTTTCGTCTTGACTTTTCAAGAAATGCAAGATATTTCCTGTACTATTGAAACGATTTGGAAGATTTTGACACAAACCGTACCTTCTTACTCACTCTGGTTTAGGACCTATGATGATTTCACTCAGCATTTATGTGTTCTATGTCTAGCATTTATTGTGTTTAATATAATAATGATTGAGAACTAGAATGATTGAAACATTAGAACGGGCCTAAATATCTAACGTCATCAATGGTTGACGATACCACAGTGAGATTAAAGGTTGCTTGGTTCCTCAGTTTAAGAGCTGCGACAACGCGGTCATGTACTTTGTGTGTAGAATCTGTCTGATAATCGATGTTAATTGTGATGGCTGTGTAAGGACTGCAGACGATCAATTTCAATTTGTTCCTACTTTTGCTACCAAATGCTACCGTCAACGACAACCGGCTCCTGGCGTCGAACGTTGGAACTAATAGAGCGTTAATCAAATCTAACCTACAAATTTAGTTTCACACAATTGTAGTTAGTGTAAGGTTCTTATACATGCCATAAATCTATGACATGGACCCGCCGGGTTTACTTCCCCTCCATAGGAAGGCATACTGAGGAATGTTTTACGCTCCTAAAAATCCGATGACTTTCGACGGGTTTGAACCCGCGATCTTGGGCATAAAAACTCAACATGCTCCCAACTTCGCCTCCAAAGCCACCGAAGATTCAAGTGACAGGAAATCCATATGACTACGAATTTGAGCTAATCTTCCTATGCACTTTGAATTGAAATTTGCAAACAACCGTAGGTCTTTTATCACGACCCTAGGAGCAGATGACCTCACTGTTCCGCCCCTTAAAACAAAAATAATTAACTGATATCACGACCCGGTTTGGTTTTCAAGTACAGAATAATTGGCGTCTTGAGAATGAATGTTACAGGATGCAGGATGGTTGGTTGGTTCTTAAGTTTAGGGGCTGCGACAACGCGGTCATGTTGCCCCGTGTACTTTGGGTGTGTTCGTTGGTTGGTTCCTTAGTTTAGGGACTGCGACAACGTGGTCATGTAGCCCCGTGTACTTTGGGTGTGTGTAGAATCTGTCTGATAACCGGTGTTAATTGTGATGACTGTATTAGTGTGTGTATCTGTTTTTTTATTCAAGTAACAACTGCAACTTTGAATTTTTCAAATAGTTCCTACTTTTGCCACCAAACGCCACCGTCAACGACTACTAGGCCTAGTTCAGAACTTAGCTATTAGACGCCACCACAGTCGGCTCTTGGCAACAAACGTAGCAACCTATGAGCGTTGTTTACATTCTTAACCTATACAATTTAGTACTTTGGGTGTGTGTAGAATCTGTCTGATGACCGGTGTTAATTGTGATGACTGTATTAGTGTGTGTTATCTGTTTTTTTAATTCAAGTAAGGAGTGTAGACTTTTGAATTTTTCAAATAGTTCCTACTTTTGCTGCCAAACGCCACCGTCAATGACTACTAGTTCAGAACTTAGCTACCAGACGCCACCGCAGTCGACTCTTGGCAACGAACGTAGGAACCTAAGAGCGCTGTTTACATTCTTAACCTATACAATTAAGCTTCACAAAGGAGTATTTAGTAGAAGGTTCTTTAACATGCCATACATATATGACATGGGACCGCCGGCTTTACTTCCCCTCCGAAGGAAGGCATACTGAGGGATGTTTAGCGCTCTTCAAAACTCCAACGACTTCGGCCGGATTTAAACCCGCGATCTTGGGCATGGACTGTGCCATATACTGTAATTCGGGTCGCCTGGCAACCTTGATGGTGACATAGTGTTCCAACCTCCCAGACAAATGTGTTAACTGATTGTAGACGCCACTGTTGGCTGTGCAAAGAACAAACAGTGCCCGGTATGTTCAGTAATCATTTAGGCCTCTCATTTCCATTGACGTTTGGCTCTCGTGTTTTCATACTATTAAGCCCTGAATGCACGTGGAATATTGGAATTATGGCATACAACAGACAAACATATCTACGTGGGGTAAATGTCATAATTTTGAATTTATTGAATCACCTGGCTCGTCTCTTAGTGACAATAGAAGTATACGAATATACTACTTAATTTTGACCGTCATATCTTTGATGTATACGAATATAATGACAATCGTTCATAGTAACATGTTTTGTTGCATGTACCCTAGGTTCGATAAGATTCAATTATGCATATGTATTGCAAATACATTTAGAACACCTAGGTAGTGATATGGTACGTGTTTTAATGGTGATATTTATAATAACGTTATAACCGGAATTCACGAATCACTTTGTGCCCTGGCAAAGAAAGAAAGTGTTCCAACGGGGCAGATTACCTTGTCGTTCCACACCTTTAAACAACAATAACTAACTAACTAACTTACCACTAAAGTTGGTATATTGACTTTCACGGCCGTTGAATTAAAACTCAGCAATTCTTCCAGGTTTGTGCCGTGTCATGTGAGGTGTTTCGCCTAGGACACCAAGCTGGCTCATCGGCGGGCTTTTGGTGTCCACAGGAGTAACGAACTGCGCGCTACCTCCCTTTATATTGAGTGCAACTGCACTACTTGACTGCGAGAACTAAAAGCTCAAGCAGCCTTAACCTCCCAATGAAGGCTTCCAAAAAGATGATATATTGGCCTTCACGGCCGGTGAATTAAAACTCAGCAATTCTTCTAGGTCTGTGCCCTCCAGAACACGCATGCAGTACTGTTACGTGAGAACACGGCACAAACCTAGAAGAATTGCTGAGTTGTACTACTAAAATGTTTAAGTCATAAATTTAAAATGTTGACTCGTAAATATTTAAAAATTATTTGAAGATTTTATAGGACAGCCTGTGGTCCATTGTAAACAAGGGGGCGTGGTGGCGTAGTGGTCAAGCTGTTGCCTCTCACAAAGGTGGACTGGGTTCGATTTCCGGTTAATAGATGTGAGATTTTCGAAGTGAAATGCCATGTCCTGTGGTTCAGATTCCACGTAAAGAGAAGGTCCCGTGGCTCATAATCACAAGCATAACGGTCACGTAAATTAACAATCTTCATTTTCCATTCTGCACCGGTGGCCGTAGAAAACCAGGCGTCTTCTTCTAAAGGCATCTGTGTGGAGTTAAAATCACTGACTGGATTATTAATTATATTATCATGGGGATGCATGTGCAACAAATTCTTGTAAGACGTAATTTAAGAATGGCGAGGTGCATGGAACACAAATTCCCCTTCCGTCCAATCTTAACTTGACTGTGAATTTTGCGGAACGAAAAGTTCGCAGGCAAAATGAGAGTTGCACTTCCAGGGAATAGCGAGGTGAATGAAACTCAAATCCCCCTTCCGTCCAATCTTAACATGACTGTGTTTCACAGGCGAAATGAAGAAAGCCCGAGTTACACTTCCACATTTTTAGCCTATTTTCAATTTTGAAAAAATAGGCTTATGAGATCACCTTTTGTCCGTGTATCTGTGTGTGCGCGTGCGTGTGTGTGTGTGTGTGAGATGTGTGTGTGTTCCCCCCTAATAACTTCTAAACGGCTCGTGCGATTTCAATAAAACTCGGTAAGTTCATAGCGCTATTCCGGGCGACCCCGACCGTTCCCTTGAAATTTTGTTACGTATCACCAATCCAACTTTGCGGCTGTGCGAAATATTTCACCAGCATTCAATATCTCCGAAACTATTCCCGATATCACCCTGGAATGTTTTACGGTGATAACGGGACTAGAAGTTTACCAATGTGACTTTTGAAAAACTGATAACTACAAAACCAACATGGCGGCCACGCGAATTTGCGACATTTAAATAGACGTTTCTCGCGATTTAAGCAACCAAACGCAATAAAACTTGGTACAGTAAATGTTTATACACATTGTAATGCACCGACATCTAACTTGGTACAATTGTTAACATAACCACAAGATGGCGGATGTGCGAAATATTTCACCGGCATTCTATATCTCGGAAACTATTAGCGGTATCACCCTGAAATTTTGTTCGGAAATAGAGGGCACTACTGGAAGTTCATCTGTAAGACATTTAAAAACCGGTTAACTACAAAAGGAACATGGTGGCCAAGCGAATTTGAAAATTTTAAATAGACCTTTCTCGCGATTTAATGTTCCAACCGCAATGAAATCTGGTACAGGAAATGTTTATACACATTGTAATGCACTGGTATCTAATTTAGCTCAATTGTTTACATAACCTCAAGATGGCGGCTGTGCGAATTTTAAAATTAAGTTTTTATTTCTTGTGTCGCAATCATTCGATCGAAGTGAAAGTTTGAATAATAAACCTACGCAATAATTTTCCTTTAATGGTACATAACTCTATGGCCTATACATTTAACAATCCAACATGGCGACCATCCGAAATATTTAGACGGCTCTGAATATCTACGAATCTATTATAGCAATCAAACTGATGTTTTTGATGTTCATAGGGGCTATGAACTTAAGTTCACCTATAGGATTTTAAATAACCTGGTGATCACAAATCCAACATGGCGGTGACGC
This sequence comes from Meconema thalassinum, assembly GCA_946902985.2. Lineage (NCBI taxonomy): Eukaryota > Metazoa > Arthropoda > Insecta > Orthoptera > Tettigoniidae > Meconema > Meconema thalassinum. Next base: position 832,938,908 of record OX336390.1, on the reverse strand, counting down.
GAACTATAAATATTCACATGGACGTTTCTCGCAATTTAACCATCCGAGAGCAGTGAAACTTGGTACAGTAAATCCTTATACGAATGTTAATCCACTGGCATCTAATTTATTTCAATTTTTTCCATAACCACAAGATGGCAGCTGTGCGAAATTTTAAAATCTCGTTGTTACTTCTTGTGTCCTAATCATGCGATTGATGTTTGAATGCTACACGTACACAATAATCTTCATGTAACAGTACATAACTCTAGGACCTACATATATAAAATCCAACATGGCGACCATGCGAAATATTTAGTCGTTTCTCAATATCTACGAATCTATCACAGCAATCAAACTGAAGTTTTGTATGTTGATAGAGGCAGTTAAAATAAGTAGGATATATGAAAATAGGCTGTATAGTTCTTCACGGAACTACTTGTTAAATACTAAAAACTACAATAAACCTAAAAAGGTAAAATTATATAAAACTCCGAAATCTAAAAGTATGCACAGTAGAGCTGTACACTGAAGAGAGGGGGCTCAACCCTCTTCACTATTAGCCATGTCGGTGTCATTGAAGATGACAATTTAATCCTATATTCGTTGTCTTCCTGAAAAAGTCTCTTCGTGGCATCGCATTGCTCTCTCAATAAAACTACAATCCCTCGTTGTTCCTTTCCAACACTATCAAGCAAGTAATCTATCCTTTTTACTTCTTCTGGGTTAATTTCATAGCACAGCGATACTGAAAACTTATCCCACACATATCAGTACGGTATAGCACAGCACTACACGCCCGCGGTAGAAATCACCGCGCGATAACTCAAGAGTCCGCAGAGAAAACAGATAGCGAACTGAAAGGTGAGTGTTGTAATAAGCCGATTGCTGGAGGCTCGAACTAGGATAAGGTGACAAGGGATGCCCATCAAACAACTCTTCACTGAACTGTAGCACAAAACGCATATCTGCGGTCGAAAGGTCGCAGCGCGTGTTAAATGTAAGGACAATATGCAGCAACTTTATTTTTAGTGAGAGATCAATTTTCACTTAAAACGTTCCTTTCAGATGAGTATAAATGATGTTCTTTGATGTTTGCTAAATATTCATGAACAGGCGTCTCTATTTTATTTCCAATATGTTGTGACCAAAATCACTGCCACTAAAACGTCACAACACATCTTTGCACATGCATTCTTCTCACAATAGGGTGCTCGAATTGTAGCTCGCATCCTGACACATGCTCGATGGAATTTTGATCAAGGCACCGTGATGACCATTCCTAGCGTACGATTTCCACCACCTCCCAGAAGTTGGTTGGGTGATTCTTAAGTTTAGGGGCTGCGACAACGCGGTCATGTAGCCCCCTGTACTTTGGGTGTGTGTAGAATCTGTGTGATAACCGGTGTTAATTGTGATGACTGTATTAGTGTGTGTATCTGTTTTAATTCAAGTAAGCACTGCAGACGATCAATTTTCAATTAGTTCCTACTTTTTCCGCCAAACGCCACCGACGACGACTACTAGTTCAGAACTTAGCTACCAGATGTCACCGCAGTCGGCTCTTGGCAACGAACGAAGGAACCTAAGAGCATTGTTTACATTCTTAACCTATACAATTTAGCTTCACACAGGTGTAATTAGTGGAAGGTTCTTTAACATGCCATAAATCTATGACTTCCCCTCCGAAGGAAGGCATACTGAGGGATTTTTATCGCTCTTAAAAAATCCAACGACTTCGGCTGGATTTGAACCCGCGATATTGGGCATAGAAGCTCAGAATGCTACCGACTACGCCACCGAAGCCGCCACGACCTCCAAGAAGTCCGTCACACATCGAGCAATGTCATGCTAATGTGGTTGTTTCTTGCGCGATATTCAACACTTCAACTTACCGTTATCAGATGTTTGAACTGTACTTCTTTAAGATATTGTGGACATAGCTGTCCTTATGATATTAGGATACACCACCCGTTTCCTTTGAATTCTACACATGAGACTGTAGCGAGGATCGAGGGATATGACAGTTACACCCAGTATCAGGAGGATGTGAGTACGGTCTCTGCTACTCCTCCATCAGGATTGCTGTAGATCTGCTAGGTATGTAGTTATGCTACAACTTCGGACAACACATCTACACGCCCTCTGCACTTACTAAATGTAAGATATGTCTCTGATAAGGTGCGAGGGCCATTCAATAGGCTGTTGGAAACTTATTTGGTGGTGAAAGAGCTCTTTCATGGTACAGGCTTATACTGTGTTATTTCGCTTTGAACAAAAGGAAGAAAGGACGATTGTAGTGTTACGTGACCGTGAACCGTTTGATTATGAGCCACGGTACCGCCTTTTTACGTGGAATCCGAACCACAGGACATGGCATTTCACTTCGAAAATCTCACATTCATTGACCGGGAATCGAACCCAGTCCATCTTGGTGAGAGGCGAACAGATTCACCGCTGCGCCACAACGCCCCCTCGCTTGATCAGACATACCTTGATCTATTATGACATTGTAGCAATTCTGGTGGTTTATTTCTTTAATGGCTCTGTATTTTGCTATTTTATTATCTTGACCTTCAATAAGTTATACATAATTTTAATATGAACATTGTCACTGATTTTGATAATGGATAAATAAATACCTCGGAGTACTATCAGACTAGGGAGCTATATGAGGTTTTGAGACTTTACGATCATTCGACCGGGAAAACCTGGTTACGACTACTAGTTTAATAATATAACTCAATCGTCGCCTTCACAATCGACCCCATACGATAAACAAGGCCCTCTTGGTCCTGCGTTGGTAAATCGACAGCGCTTTATACCAAACATGCTGGCCGTTAGAGGATCACTAGTGCCACTTTAGCTCGATCATCCAGAGAAATCAATCTCAGCAGCTCTCCGAGCTAGTCGCTCCAAGGTAGAAATGGGAACTGAACCTCAATAATGGCGTGCAGTTCACTAGTTGGAACCAATTTATTCGACCTTCAGCCCGCAGAGTTATAGACTATGCCAAACCATGATAATGTTATGGTAATATTCTGATATTCCTCACACAATTCATGAAGTGATATTCTTCCTTTAATTTGCCTACCCTGTGGAATTTTTTCTTACCAACAGATTTACGGTTGGAACGGTAAGCATTGCGTTCATGATGTATCCATTATAAGCAATGTGGCATTGCACTTCATACAGTAAGATTCACAAAGAGACTTTGAATATACATCACGCCAATACCGCCTTAATTGTTATTTATTTTTATTTCTATCTTTTGAACTCTAAATTTCTGACGTACAAATTTCATGTTCTCTTTTCTATATTACACTTGGCCTTGGATTTTCTCAAATTCTTCAACAATATAATATCGATGCAGTAGCCTCCTTATACAGAGTAAACTAACATAAAACTCTAAATACTTCGGTTTTCTCATCTATGACCAACTTTATCAATATTTGATTGGAGCTCTGGTAATGAAATCATTTGCATATAAAATATATTCCGAATTCTATGCTGCATGCATTGCCAAAACTAAGAAGCCTGGTGAATATAAAAATCTCATGTTAAATACAGTACATGAATGTGTTCTTGAAGGTTTAAACAACTCATGTAATGAAATGATCGTGTGGCCTCCGGGGACAGGCAGAGTGCTGGGCTTTCTAGTTGACTTCCGTGGGCGACCTGCGCGTCGTAATGAGGATGAAGTGATGATGAAGACGTCACATACATCCAGTCCCCGAGCGACAGGAATTAACCCCAGGAGATTAAAATCCCTGATGGCTCGGCCGGGAATCGAAACCGGGGCACTTCAGGCCAAAGCCTTGCGTGCTAACCATTTAGCCACGTAGCATACAGAGGCCTCCAACATGAAATGAATGAATGTACGAGGCACTTGTCTCTTCCTTCGTAAGAAATTGGAGACATTCTCCCCTTCAGCAATATTTAAAAAGCTTCGTAACATCTGATTTAGAAACTCGATCAAACTACTTTAAAAATGCAAATGTAAAGGAATTAAATTTTACTCTAATTGGAGAAACGGTAATGCATGGTTCTGACCAATGGACAGAAGTGATTAAACCTAACTCTAATATAATTGCTGTCAGTTATCACCCACTTCGAAAAATTGGCCCAAATTTTTGCATAAGGTGCAATGAGCATAATATCGGAATTTTCATGCTATGCTCCTGATATAAGAGGGAAATTCACTGATCGCAGACAGCACCGTTAGGTTATGGGGCTAAGCTCTCTGCTTACTTGGTAGACGCGTGGGTCTCCTACTTCCTTTAGCTTTACACCTGAACGATATCTAATACAGTGCTAATAAATAAATAAACACGTCAGCTATGAGGCCTGGCATTCAGTCATAAATAGAGATGGTCATATTTAAGAAGATTTTATATCAGTAATTACTTATAAACTTCGTACAATTCTTTCCATTATTCTTGGCAAGCCGTGAGTTAGTTTAATTTCCCGATATTTCCACATCACTAAACATCGTCCCGCGCTCTAATGGAAAGTGTACGTACTTTATTCCCAGAACTCCTTGCTCAAATAAAAGAAGATAGAAGAAATAGATGGTATATTTGAATATAAATACGTATTTGGAAGAAATGCCCAGGCATATAGTTCTAATCGCGCAGGGCAATTAGGGGAATGTTTCGATGGTTAATGGGCTTTTATGTGGGACAAAACAAAGGGAATCACAACGTATTGTGTGGTGATGTTATGCCTGAAGGCTTCTAATTAGGTTCAACAGGGAGATAGACTTGATCGTAGGGACAGATGGTTGGTAGGTTGGGTCCTTAGTTTAAGGGCTGCGACAACGCTGTCATGTAGCCCCGTGCACTTTGGGTGTGTGTAAAATCTGTGTGATAACCAGTGTTAATTGTGATGGCTGTAATAGTGTGTGTTATCTATTTTGAATTCAAGTAGTTGGTAGCATGCTGAACTGCTGTGCCCAAGATAGCGGGTTCAAACCCGGCCAAAGTCGTCGGATTTTTAAGAGGGCTAAAAATCTTTCAGTATGCATTCCTTCGGAGAGGAAGTAAAGCCGGCGGTCCCATGTCATAGATTTATGGCATGTTAAAGATCCTTCCACAGACTAAACTTGTGTGAAGCTAAATTGTTTGATTAGACTTCGTCGGAAGGCTCTATCAAAGTTCCAACGTTCACCACTAGGTATCATTGATATCTGGTAGCGAAAGTTGGAACTACCGTACTTGAAATTGAACGGAACTTGTAGCTCACCCTAAGGGTGTACGCTGGAAGCAGTTGCAGAGGCAGGCGAGCCGAACATGTCCTCGGACACTCCCGGCACTAAAAGACATACGATAAATAAATGTAATTCAAGTAAGGACTGCAGACATTCGATTTTCAAGTAGTTCCAAATTTTGCTACCAAACGCCACCGTCAACGACCAAGTAGTTCTGAACTTTGTTACTAGATGCCACCGCAGTTGGCTCCAGGTGACGAACGTTGAACCTAAGAGCGTTAGTCAAATAAAACCTATAATTTAGCTTCACAGAAGTGTAATTAGTGGAAGGTTCATTATCATGCCATAAATCTATGACATGGGCCCGTCGGCTTTACTTCTCCTCCAATGGAATGCATACTGATGGATTTTTAACGCTCTTAAAAATCCAACGACTTCGGCCGGGTTTGAACCTGCTAATTGGGCATAGAAGCTCAGCATGTGCAGGGATAGAGAAACATGAACACTCAGGAGAGAAAAGGGGAAAAAACTCTGTTGTGTTGTACGAGGGTTGATCAGAAACTAAGGTTACAAAGCCGGCAGTGAAACGTGTACATTTTATTTCATACAGCCAATACAGCCAAGTGATAGAACACACATTAGGGTATTAATGTTCGATGATGTCTAATCTAAATATTATATGCCAGAAAACTGTACTATAATGAGGCTCATTATAGTTCAACTTTTCATTATGGGACAATTTCTCCCACCAATCAGAGCTCAAGAAACAGTCGTTTGACCAATTAGGTAAGGATAGCATCACACCTGCGCTGAGTCCAAGGCCTTCTAATTAAAATTTCACTGCGTAGCCTAGTGTCATAATGGGGTAATCGAGGAGGCCAAGGTCAAATACAAGGTATTCTCTGCGTCCCATGCGCTCTGTTCAGTACATAAAACCGGCAAAATCTCGACATATACTTATGAATATTTATGTTAGAACATAAAATAGTTATAATAATTATCGTCGAACATAAACAGTCGTATGCAACTCGCCTATCATGTAATTAAGGTACTCGTATGGAAATTATAAAATTCGCATACGCTCGTTTTAGAAACGTACTCGTGTCTTAATTATTGCCATTATAGGCTTGTTGCATAATGTACTATTATGTTCGAAATGTAAATATTATATGTCAGAAAACTGTACTATAATGAGACTCATTATAGTACAAGTTTTCATTATGGGACAGTTTCTCCCACCAATCAGAGCTCAAGAAACAGTCGTTTGACCAATTAAGTAAGGATAGCATCGCACCTGCGCTGAGTTCAAGGCCTTCTAATTTAAATGTCACTGCGTGGCCTAGTGTCATATTGGGGTAATCGAGGAGGTCATGGTCAAATACATGTTATTCTCTGCGTCCCATGCGCTCCGTTCAGTACATATAACTGGCGAAATCTTGACAGATATTTATGAATATTTATGTTCGAACATAAACTAGTTATAATAATTATCGTCGAACATAAACAGTCGTATGCAACTCGCCTATAATGGTAATTGATATACTCGTATGGAAATTATAAAACTCGCATACGCTCGTTTTATAAACGTACTCGTGTCTTAATTGTTGCCATTATAGGCTCATTGCATAATGTACTATTTCGACATAGTCTCCATATCGGATTAGGCACTTGTCGCTTAGTGGGAAGAGTTTGAATATTCTCGCGTGGTAAAAACCGTGTCTTTCCGTGTTCAGCCACGTTGTCATAATGTGTTTCACCTCCTCTTCTGAAGCGAATCGTCGACCTCCTAGGTGCTCCTTCAAGTAAGGAAACAGGTGAAAGTCACTTGGACCGTTGTCCGGACTGTAGGGAGGGTCGTCAATGATGTACCAAGGAAACAGAGTAGTGCCCTTCTGGGCTGTATGAAGTCGCGCGTACTCGTGAAGGAAGATGACCCCCTCGGTGAGGCTTAGGAAAACACCCATTACAATAGGGTACAATCGTGTCTCCCACCTGGTGTTCCTTGATATACTTTCTGGACCACTCTTCCTTCAGGCATTCCTCCCACATGTCCTAACCATCTTTGTCTATTTCTTTATATATCAGAAACAATTTCTGGTTTTCCAACAAGACAACAATAAAATAATAACAAAAGAAAGGAAGGAAGCTTGCTGTTTTACTGGACCTCCTTTTTACGTGGAATCCGAACCACAGGACATGTCATTTCACTTCGAAAATCTCACATGTATTGACCGGGAATTGAACCCGGTATACCATGGTGAGAGGCATACAGCTTGACGACTAATCCACCACGCCCACATACAATAATAACACACCTACCGCATAGTCAATGGATGGAATAATAAAGTATTTTAATAGCCTATACGATGAAATATTTGTGCTAGTTTCTTATACTGTAACTGTTTCAAAATAAAATCACAATGCGTCACATATTCCACAGGTTATCGAGATTGCGTATCCATCGTTATTTACATAGCAGAGCCAATAATTGGGTAATACTTGCAAATGTGAGAGCAGTTGGGATTTATTTCTTCAGTGGTGGGGAAATGACCTACGAGTTGTCATAAGCTGCATTCCTTTACTGTAAAAAACCTGTCCACGATAAATAATGAAATTTAGTCCAGGGTATTATGCCATCTATACATCTGAACCGTTCGTAGGAAGAACTTTAACTCGTCAGAAAAAATTCATCAGATGAATGATACAATGAGCAGTTTCTTTCATACGAATGTTGAATTCACTCTGTACATTTCAGAATATTTATTTACTCTGTGAATGGAAAACGTCACAGTCGTATTATTACAGTACAAGGATTGGGCTAAGTTCATTATTACTTTCACAATAGAAGCAAATCTCATCGCTGAAAAAAAGAATTCATTACTCAACTCCATTGGCATTCTAATGTGCAATTCAGAGCTGTGAATACAAAAACAGGGCTCACTCATTTCATGGCGCGAAGATTAGCGCTATGTTCTCTTGTCCATCGCTCCCAGGGTTTTTTATTCATTTAATTTTTTTCTTTTTTTTGGGACAATACCGCTGTCCATAAATTACCTGCTTTTCTGTAGAGCTCGCTGTGATCAATCACTGAGTGAGGCCTGGGGCGACATTCACTGCCTCGCTCTGTGCCAGCACTCTGGGAGGCTGGCTGGTGCTGGAGGAAGGAAATCCGGAAAGCGCCACGCGCGTCACAGGTAAAACTGTGATGGAATCGCCTGGTGGATGACTGTTCATCAAAATTTCATGTACATGTTTGCTGTGCACAGTCTGTGTTGGAAGAGAATATTGTCATGAACGTAAAGGGACTTGTAAAACTTCTTTTGAAACTAAATGACTCATGTTCTACCCACGTATGCTGGCATCATTTTCACACAACCGAAAAAGGGAATGTTTCCTTCTGTGATTTTCCATTTCTGATGCCCGGCCAGATTTTATAAACGCTGTGCTACTTCCTGTAGCCTGCTTCCTTTACCACAATCATAAACTTCAAAAGAAATCAGTTTAAAGATATAATAATAATAATAATAATATCGTAAGGCCTCGGATGCCGGGTGCAAGCTTTGTTATTTGACACCCAGAGGGTATCTTGCATGTGTAATTTCGTAGTCCCTTGAAGCTCTATGAAAGTCAAGGAGGTTAGATATCTAAGCTTCTTGAACATTATAGCGCTTTCTAGTAGAGAAATTTGGAACTTTGTGTTGGCGGAAACCCCCGAGATTAATATTGCCATTATGAACTCGGCCTACTGAATTCAAATGGGTTCTTTGACATGCCAACATCGTATGACATGCGTGTCGTAACATTTTGCCGCCTTTCAAAATCACTTACCAGCAAGCTTGGGGTTAGTAGACCGACACGTTAACCACTCACCCATCGTGGCAAGCTATAATAATAATAATAATAATAATAATAATAATAATGATTTTACGTCCCGTGTAACTACTGCGGCTTTCAGAGACGCCGGGGTGACGTAATTTTGTCCTGAAGGGGATCGTAAAACGTGCCAGAAATTCCTCTGACGTGGCTCCCTCACATTTGCGCACCCTAAAATGCCAGCTGACTGCGCCAGGATTCGATCCGGCAACTTTGGACACAACAGGCGAGAACGTTACCGCTGAGCCATGAAAGTTTACAGAGACTAATGTTTATAAACACTAAGGTACTCCTTCAAAGATAATGCCCTCTCCACACGCAACGCGGCAACGAAAACTGAGTCAAACACCTAGCAAGAACTGATCCCTTGATTTAAGTATGGCACCAAATATTGACAAGCTGGGTGATGTCTAAAACATTGAATTTGACTTTGACCTTGGCAATCTAGTAGCTGAATATTAGAGCACCCATGCTCTGTCTGTTTACAAACAACTTTACTCTACCAAGATCAAAAAGTTGGTGTTATAGGCATTTGTTTTGAACACCAGAATCATTAAGAAAAACAAATGATTTTGTACTGTGTCATGCAGTACATATCAGTGTGGTCGAATCGCTGGCATCGGGAGTGCGTGTGTTCGAATCCCACCTCGCCGTCCTGAAAATGGTGTTCGTGGTTTCCCATTTTCACCAACAGGCAAATGCTGGGACGGTTCCTTTCTATAGGTCCATGGCCGATTTTCCTGACACATCCTGTAAAGAAAATACATGGCCATGATAAAATAATATCAGTGTTAGTTAGTTATTATTGTTTTAAGGGGCGGAACTACTAGGTCATCGGCCCCTTTATATCAGTGTGTTCCAGCTAGTGTGTCGTGGTGCATTACGGTGCCACAAAGTTTACTATGAGTGCCTGTTGCGCTACTGGCATTAACAATACTTCCTCTTCACTTAAAATAATGCTCTCATCGTGTGGTACAGCGGCTTCGGTGACGTAGTTGGTAGCATGCTGAACTGCTGTGCCCAAGATAGCGGGTTCAAACCCGACCGAAGTCATCGGAATTTTTAAGAGCGTTAAAATCCTTCAGTATGCCTCTCTTCGGAGGGGAAGTAAAGCCGGCGGTCCCATGTCATAGATTTATGGCATGTAAAAGATCTTTCCACAGACTACTCTTGTGTGAAGCTAAATTTCTAGGTTAGATTTCGTTGGAACGCTCTATCAAAGTTCCAACGTTTACCACTAGGTATCAGTGACATATGGTAGCGAATGGAACTACTTGAAATTGAACAAATTGTAGCTCACCCTATGGGTGTCCGCTTGAAGCAGCTACAGCCTTTGGCGGGCCAAACATGTTCTCGGACACTCCCGGCACTAAAAGCCTAAGATAAATAAAATAAATCGTGTGGTACAATAACAACATTTTAAAAATATCGAATGAAATTAATTCATTGCTTTTCATCTATGCGTGCAATTGGAATTTATTTTGGTCGGGGATTGAGGTAGGTTCCCTGGGACTTGGAATAAGCCAACATACAAGCATTTGCCTGGAGATAGTGTGAAAATACTGCAGAAAATCCAATTTATAATTTCCTCTTTCACACCCGAATTCAAACCAGCGACCACAGGACTCGCTGCAGCTCCTCATTGAAGTCTTGCTGTGCGACTTAATCAGCATGGCTATGTTGTAAACACCAGCTGTAGGTATCCCAGTACATGGATTTCACCCATTATACCTTGGAGTGGCAAGTATTGTTATTCTATTGTATTGCCCATCCCACTCAAACACAAAGACTAGAACTTTTATCATAACAAGTAGTCCCGTGAAGAACTACATAGCCTATTTTCATATATCCTATTGGTCTTCCCTATTAAAAGGCCTATGAATAGGATCGCCATGCTGGATTGTTCTGTATGTAAGCCATAGAGTTTTGTGTCATTAGATGAAGATCATTGCATAGGTTCAGTATTCAAACGTTCACTTTGATCGCATGATTAGGACACCAAAAAAAACTAATTATAAAATGTCGCAGAGCCGCCATCTTGAGGTTATGTAAATATTTGAATTTAATTATATGGCAGTGCTTTAAAATGTGTACAGTATATACATTTACTGTTCCAAGTTTCACCGCGCTTTAATGGTTAAATCGCACAAAAAGAAACATTAAAATATTTCAATTTCGATTGGCCGCCATGTTCGTTTTGTAGTTAACAGGTTTTTTTAAAGTCACATGAGTGAACTTCTAGTAGTATCGAACATCACTATACAAATTTTCAGGATGATATCTGTAGTAGTAGGTTTGGAGATATAGAATGCCAGTGAAATAATTCGCGTGGCCACCATGTTGAATGTTGAATTCGTATCAAAACTTGAAAGGTGCGGTCAAGGTACTTACTGAGTTTCATTGAAATCGCTTCGGCCGTTTAGGTTTTATTAGAGAGAGACACACACACACGCGCGCGGACGAAAGGTGATCTCATAAGCCTATTATTTTCATAAATGAAAATAGACCTAACATACTGCAAATGACTTTGATGCCTCACACAAACCCTGTATTTGTATAGTGACCTACTAAAACGCCATTCCCTTAACTCCAGCGCCATCCCAGACTATTGTTCATCATTCCAATTTGGGCTTTGCTGTCGACCTCTTGTTTATCCTCCAATGTTGTTAAACCCCTTGTCTCTGTTTGCAGAGGAGTGTGAACCCCGGAACCTGTAATCCCAGTGTGAAGCCCTACTCTCACTGAATGACGTTAAACCAATTTGCATGTTTCAGCTTTAGCCTCTCTGAAACATGAAGGTCGTCCTGTCTTTGGGAGGCGCACATTCATTAACCGATAGCAAACAACCTATCTGGACTATACACATTGTGGTTATGGACGAAAGTGAGCAGCCTACTAGTAATTTATTTGGCTGATTTCCTTTATTCCCATAAATATTGTCCTTGTAAAGAGGTAAACGGATTTTTAGCTCTGACATGAACATTTTCAATCCTAATGTTGGTGTGAAAATAAGTAATAAGCAATATTTCTTTACGAATTCCACACTGCATTCTCATTTTATTATTTACTTGCAACCCACCCCGGCTTCGCCCGGGATCTTTAACTATTTATCCAACGAAAGCTTAAAAGGCGCACGGACGACAGGTCCCAGACGCAATTCAGAAAAGACGAGGTGAAAAGTGAAACTCCAAACTGTGAAGTCTTAACTCGTCAGTTTGATGATGGCCAAAGCTCGGGTGACAGGCTCGCTCACTAGCTCATAAACTCGTTCGGAAGCTAGTAATTTAAATGTCACTGAATGGAGATTGTTGGAAGAAATGAAAACGTAAAAGCACTTATAGTGGCCGATGTATTAAAGATAGAGATATGCTTCGGGGGACGTCTTTGTAGAACTTTTCATGCTGAACAATTGTTGCACTAATAGTACAGCCTATATATATATTTAACGGTTTACCCAGCGTAAGCATAAAAGGCAAACGGACGGCAGGTTTTACTTCGATTTGATTCACTAAAATCGTTACTGCTCGGCTTTCTTTAGTCATAAATGAATGGTTTTCTAGAGAAACCTTCCTCAATAAATCCTTGATAGAATGGTGAAAACCGCATCAAAATCCATCCAGTGGTTCGCGAGATTATCCGTTACATCCAAGAATCGGGGACTCTGTTTTATAATACGTAGAGATTTCAAGACTTCTCACTAATATGAGTGCCTTACTGAAAAAAATGTAGGCTATACATGCAATTAAACTGTTGTTGTCATCTGAATCTTCAGTCTCTTGACTAGTTTAACGCAGGTTACATGCCACCCTGCCTTGAGCTAGTCGTTTGTTTCTTACATAGCTGCCACTTAAATCCGAGGCAATCTGTTTTAAAATATTCTAACCTTGGTGTACCCCTACAGTTCTTATCCTCGACCCTTCCTTCCGTAACTATTCCTGGGTCCTACCAACCTATATCTTCTCGTCATTAGCAGTTACCAGTTGTCCCTTCCCGCCTACTCACCTTAATACTTCTTCATTGTTACTCTACGTACCCATCTCATCTTCATCATTCTTCTTCATCCTCTTTTTTTAGCGTATGGCTTTTAGTGCCGGGAGTGTCCGAGGACATGTTCGGCTCACCAGTTTGTAGCTGCTTCTAGGCGGACACCCAATGGGTGAGCTACAAGTACCGCCACGTGTGGAGTTTTGTCTGGGGAGGAAAGTTTGAATGTAAGGACGAGGAGTTGGAAGGTAGCGGCTGTGGCTTATAGTTAGGGACCAATCCCGGCATTTGCCTGGAAGGAAGATGGGAAACCACAGAAGACCATCTTCAAGGTTGCCGGCGGGGGGATTCAAACCTCCTCGCCTCCCGGATGTGAACGACTGCCAGCAGCCATGTCGTAACGACCACGGCTAACTCACCCGGTATCATTCTTCTCTAACACCATATTTCAAATGCTTCTATTCTCCTCTTTCCTGCTGCACCAACAGTCCAAGTTTCACTACCATAGAGCGCCACGCTCCATACAAAGGCATTCAAAAATTACTTTCTAGCACCTAAATCAATATTTGAAGTCAAATATTTCCTTTCTGTTGAAATGCTTTCTTTGCTTGAGCCAAGTTACTTTTTGTATCCTCTTTGCGTCGTCCATCACTGGTTATTTTGCTTCCTAATTAACAGAAGTCTCCTACTTCCTTCAGCTTTTCACCTGCCGGTTCGACGTCAATAAGGTTTTCTGATTTCTTGCGGGTACTTTCCATTTATTAATTTTTATAATTAATTACTTTCTCAAGACGGAGTCCGTATCATTTAAAAAGTGACAGTTCAGTCTAAAAGACTAGACTTTGTATCATTTTAAATGCTACAAATGCTGAAAAATGCTAGAAAGGCTGGAGGCTTCTCGCGAAGGGGCTTCTCGCTTCGCTCGAAGCCAAAGACTCTTGACATGTTAGAAAATGATCAGCATAATACTTATCTTGCTTATTTTGTTTCAAATTACTCGCGAATGGCAAGTGCAAACCAAGGGCAAAGCAGGGTCTAGCGCGCGGAATTCCGCACGCTCACCAGAGCGCGCGGGGACGTGCCCCTTCCATCCAGTCTAAAACACTTATAGTGGGCGATGTATTGAAGAGATATGCTCTCGGGGACTTTTTTGTAGAACTTTTCTTGCTGACCAATTCTTACGCTCATAGTATATTGACATTTTTAACAGTTTGCCCAGCGTAAGCTTAAGAAGCACACGGACGCCAAGTTTGTTTTCGACTTTTTCACTGAAATCGTTACTGCTTGGCTTCCTTTGATCATACATAAATTATTTTCTACAGCATCTTTCCTCGAGATATTCTTTACAGAATGGTGAAAACCCCATCAAAATCCATCCAATGGTTCTTGAGATTACCCGTGACATCCAAGAATCGGGGATTTTTGTCTTATACTAAAGAAGTAGAGATTGTCGGGGAACACATGCACCAAGCGGTACTATGACGTCACACACCTCAGTGCATCTGGGTACATTTCGTCCCGTCACCGTAACGTAACGCCAGACCCCAGCGTAACGACGAAGTTGACAAGATCATTTAAAATGATAAAATTAATTCAATCCACTCGTGAATCGGCTATGATGACAATGTTCTTAGAAAATCTCCGAGTTCAGATTATTGATGTGTAACATCTTTCCACTCGGAAACTGTATATTTTTTTCGGGTGTGATTTCTAAAAAAGAAACGGAAATGGACGGGACGAAAACAATGAGCGCGCACCGTGGCTGATACCACGACGTACTATCGGCCATGTGGCTATGTGAAATGTATATCGCATACGGTTTACTTCAAGATTTGGAGACCCCATTACAGATATTCCTACAATAATTCATCTTCAAGTTGTCGTTCTTTGGTGTGAAAATATTCATTATATCATATTTGCTGAAAACCGGTCAAGATTTGGCACTGTAGTTTTACTAGTAGTTATTTCAATGACCAACAGACTTCACTGTTAACAAGGGATAACATGTCACACATCTTACACATCATATGCGACTACTGTAAGGCTCGTAATTTTCTTATCTTCGAATCATTACTCATGCTTTAATTTTTTCTCTAATTTCCTTCCTTGCTTGTTCAATGTAGGCTATATATTGAAATGTATGGGGTGATAAGTTGCAGCCTTGCCTGACACATTTCTGAACTCGAGCTGCTCTCGCATGTCTTTCGACGTGAATACTGCCGTCTCGTTTCTGTATAGATTGACGATCACTGTATTTTATTCCAATTATTTTCAATATGTCAAACAACATACTCCAATCAACGTTATCGAAAGCTTACAAATGCTATGAACGTTCTCCTATTTTTCTTCATTCTGCCCTCCAAGATCTGCCTAAGATATAGTACAGCTTCCCTCGTTTCTACCCCTTTCCTGGTATCAAATTATCAGTTACAAACACAAGGTTCAGTACATTCAACTTAATGCCATACTTATTGTACGCAATAGAAGTGATGCGTCATTCGACATGATATGAAATCTCACAAGGCCATATTTGGTGCAAGTAATAATAATAATAATAATAATAATAATAATAATATCGTATGGCCTCGGTGCCGGGTGCAAGCTTTGTAATTCGACACCCAGAGGGTAGCTTGCATGCCGAATTTCGTTGTTCCTTGAATCGCTATGAAAGTCAAGGAGGTTAGATATCAAAGCTATCTAAGCTCCTTGAACACTATAGCGCTTTCTAGTAGAGAAATGAGGAACTTTGTGTTGGCGGAAACTCCCGAGATTAATTTTGCCATTATGAACACGGCCTACTGAATACAAATGGGTTCTATGACATGCCAACGTCATATGACATGCGTGTCGTATTTTTGCCGCCTTTCAAAAATCACTTACCACGGCCAGGAGCGAACCTGCAATCTTGGGGTTAGTAGACCGACACGCTATCCACTCACCCACCGTGGCAAGCTTTGGTGCAAGTGATGTCGCATTATTGCATTACTGCTATAGATCCTTTAAGGGCAATGAGGGCAACATTCTTCAAGATACTGTTAGGCATAGGCAGCCTAATTTTTATTTTCAAGGGAGAAATTAGGCCAACCATTTGGCCAGTAACTGCACTCTTCTTGAGCTATAAAATAAAAAGGTAAGACTCGGAAAATTTCTGTTCACACACTGGAATTGTTACTCATAATTCAAATCACGCAGTAATCAGCCGCTTATTATTCGAGTTTCTAAAAGGTGGAGGATGATGTGAGATGGGTTTACTGTGTGGTAATAAACTTTACTGTCAAATATCAATTGATACCATCCCTGCAGTTGCCTGACGTTGAGAATGGGAAGTAACGGAATACCATATCAAGGATGCTTGTCGGTGAGGATAGAAATCAACTCGTCTCTCAAGTCCGAAGACAGCCTGGTCCCATAATCTTGCACCTTAGCATGTGTAGTTAAATCGGTCGGTAATGGTTCATTGATAATGTCAGAAATAATTTCCTCATTCTCTTAAATCTCCCATATATTATTTCTGTAAGCAATGCAAACGATTTGGAACAAATATTAAAGAAACCATGTAATAGAATGGCAAACATGAGCATTAATTATAATCGTCAGGATATATGGTGAATGACAATGGGATTAATTCGAAATTCCATGACTCCAGGTAATAATGAAACCTTCTCGACCGGTATATATTACGTGCGCAGTGGTATCTCCACGCATACTGAACCTTCATACCTTTGTGCTCAACACAAATGAAGTGCGCAATATGTCTTCAGGAGCACATGTGAATATTCAGTGGTCTCAGTGCTCTACTCGGGCTTTAGGAAGATTGCTTACGAGCTTACGACCGGCCACGAATGACCGGCCCATCTACACCTTATCTAAGTCTAGGTGAACAGGATCTGATGATGTTCGCGTGACGATCGAAACATGTCTTCCAATTAATTATACCCCTTGTTTGTGCGTTAATTAAGTAATAAATTATGTGCACTGTTTTTTCAGGTAGGGGTGTGTAAATATGTTCAGTCCACACCTAATATAATTAGGCGCATCGTGTTAACCGACTGAAGAATATTCCATAATATAAGGTGCGTTCAAAAACTAACGAGCTGGCGGCTGGAATGTGCAAACCGGTGACTACATCGGCTAATCATGGTGTGTGTAACGAGGTGTGGTTCCGACCAGAGCGTGGAAGGTCACAGCCCGTCGCTAGAGGGCACGCGTGCACGTCACGTGACGATACAAAGCGAGCAGCAGCATGCATCAATCATCCAATGCTGCCATTCGTATTGCAATCAGTGACATGGAGGCGTCACACGAAGAGCAAAGAGGTGTTGTTCGGTTTCTGACAGCGGAAGGAGTAGGGGGAACGGACATTCATCGCCGAATGTCACAAGTGTACGGCGAACACTGCATGTCCCTTGCAAGGGTCAAGGCGTGGCACAAGCGCTTCAGGGAAGGACGGGTGTCGTTAGCCGATGATGCCCGGTCTGGGGCACCCTCCTGCATTACCAATGACAACGTCCATCTGGTTGATGCACTCATTACCTAGGACCGCCGCCGAGTGGCAGTGAACGCCATAGATGCCGTGGTCGCTCCACGAAAATGCACGACCTCATACGGCCAACACAGTCGCGGCACTCCTGCAGAAATTCAAATGGGAGGTTCTCGGCTACCCTCCATACAGTCCAGACCTCTCTCCCTGTGATTATGCCATGTTTGGTCCCCTAAAATGGGCTCTTCGGGGCCAACGATTCTACTCGGACGCCGACGTCAAGCTGTACGTGCGGAACTGGTTCACAACGCAGCCCAGGGAATTATATTATTATATTATATTTAATACTTCAATATTCAATACATACTCAACTACACTGGACTGATGAGTAGTATGTTTCTAAAACGAATAAACAAGTAGAGAATGCGTCTGTGAATCCAGGTTTTCTCATATTGGTGGCTTTGCTGGGTAGATTTCACAATATCGTTAAAATCCTCAAATGAGATTCTTAAAGTTCTATTGGAACTCTGCTGATAATTTAGCTCGTCAACAGTGTAACGTAGCAGAAGCTCAGGGGAGCCATGGTTGTTATCGAAAGCCGAGATCATAGCGCAGGAAGATTGGTTATAAAAGATGCTGAGAAAGCAAATCTCTTCCTTGCATGTTGAAGCTGATCAAAGTTTGTGTGTGGGTGTCACGCGTGGAATATGATCCAGAAAGTTTCTGAAGAGCGAGCATATCATATCGCCGTATTGCTTGCGTACACTCACCCTTCGTTCTATAGAAAGTGAAGCTGCTGTCAGATTGGTTTCCAAAACATTCTCTGTATTCACACACGCTTTCAAGAATAAAGCCACTACCATAGCCGACCGCTATAAGGGAGGCACCACTGCTGGCTATCGGAGATCCAAGCTTCAAATTCCACTGAAAACATTATTCATCATAGAGTGATTCTTCCAAAAACTCCACAAGAAAAATAAAAGTGATTTTCTGTAATGTTAAAAGTTAGTAACCTAGGTTTGAAATCTAATTCTATAATTTCAAAATTGAATTTACTAAAACACAGTTTTTTTATATTCTATGGTAAATACCATAAACAGCACAATTGTTTCCTTTCTAGCTGGAAATATACTTACATAGGGACCCAAACCATTATAAACATTATTTATCAATTTTATATCAACCATTGCAAATCTCATATCTTCAATAAAGGTACCATCTTCTGCAAAACAATGCTTTACATTCACTCAGCACAACAGAACTGGCTGTGGAGACCACTGGGATACAGAATATGCTTCTCACTTTTGGTTTCAGATGATAGTAGGCGTACCATCAAATTAATGGGTTTTCAATGTTTCTGTGGAGCTATCTAGTGGAACTGCTTGAACTGAAAAGGTAGGGAGATTCTATCCCTAACACCGCTCTATACATGGTGAGAAGATATTAGCCCAAAAAGTTTAAATAAAACTACAAACGTTGTTGCATTCCGTAAATGAACACAGGTTATCAGACAATCATTACACACACGCAAGGACGCTGGTCTGATATCTGTGACGTTCAAATCCTCTAAATGTTATTTTTGTAATAAATATTAGTGCAATTTAGCCGTTGTGAGGGAAAGTAGATGCCTTCGGTAATTATCCTTTAAAACAATAATCATCCCCACAATTATCGATTGATTGATTATTGTTGTTTTATGGGTCGGAACTACGAGGTCATCTGCCCCTCCCCACCATTCAAGGTGCCGTTTTGACGTCATATTGAATATGTCACAAAATAGTTTAATGGGCCTTCAGAACGAACAACGTTAAGTTAAAGGAATACAAGTAGTTGCTAAAATAAAAGAACGAAAGTAAGATATTTTAAGAGTGATAATTAACAGTAAATACTCATGGTGGATAAAAGCTGCCCTGTGATTGCTGATTACTGAATGTGTTATGACTGAGTCGAATATTATATTGTGCTATACTTTATTCATACTTATGTGTGGCACACTTCTCATCAGTCCTCACGTAAGTTGGAATGGAATGTTAGAGGGCAAATGAATCGTCTTACATTTTCCCTTTACTTTGTGGTAATTTCTCCTTTTTGGATAACAGATGCCAATTTTAAAGTTATAAAATAAAATATTTATTGCAGCTAATAGCCAAAGGAATGATGCAGACAAAATAAAACATACATAGGATACCTTATGAGCACTAATAAACTATTCATTCATTACAACAGAAGGACGTCATAGATTCATGTCTATATGTACAGTACATCGCATGATATCTTTCGCAACATTTGCCGCAAACTTCACATACACAGTCTGCGTCTGGCTGGTGAAACTTCTTTAACTTGCACAGCTTATTGTGAAAGCCATGTATGGCAAAGCGTGTAACAGTATGTCTTAGTTCGTAGCCTCCCCGTTTCCAATCATTGCAGGTCATTGCGTCAGTGATGTAGAAATCCCACCATATGTCTCTCTTCTTCGATTGCAGGTTCTCCATGAGTTGCACGTATGCTGGTGTAGACGGTAGCGACAGTTGGAGGCGGAGCTCTTCCACATAGTATAATTCACGTGTTAATTCATAGACTAGTCTTGAAGGCGTGTATTTTGAAACACACAGAACCTTCTTTAAGAAAGTCGCTTTTAGTTTTTCCAACTTTTCCAGGTGTTTCTGTTTGAGATGCGCCCAGATATTCTCTAATCCATTTGTTACAACGGGTGTAACCTTGTGATGGAAGAGTTTCATGGCTGTTTTGACGGAGAGTCTTCTCAAATGTCTGATATCATTTATGGCCCTCGTAGCTGCACTGATCATATCGTTAACGTGAAGCGTAAAGACGTTGCTCGTTGTCTGAAGTTATCGGTATAACGCATTTTGACTCGTCTGGTGTAATGGGGTAACAGCTAACAGCGGAAACCAGGAATAATCGAGGGTCGGGGGTCTTTACAAAGGTATTGGGAGTAATTTGAGTTTCGTTTAGAGCAACCAAAACTATCACAAAAAGTTCCTGTGAACCTGAGGTCTAAGTCTATCGTTATAGACTTAACATCTACTAGTATTGGCAATAACCCTACATATGACATACCACGTCTAGTAGATTTGTTCATGTTTTATATTGGATGTGATATTTCGCTCTACAAGAAGTGACCAAAGAGTCCTCCATCCACATAAATACTCGCTTGAATACATTGCGCCATTAGCTGTCGGACACATTCAAACACTCCGGGAATGGCAGGTATTTGATGACAACCACATTCCCCATGCTCACAATGCACTTCAATGTCCGTAGTGACTGTTGTAAATGGTAGATAATGATATGAGACAAGAGAGAAATCCTGACTGAAAAATTATTACGACAATTCTCCAATAGAAAGGAATAACTCGAAGACGATCGGCGATGGGACCGTGGGTCATAGGTAGAGGTGTTAGTTTTTGTTAATTCGCGATAAAACGAAAATTCATATTTAGAGGTTAGGATGTTTTATTTTCACGTATTTACATGTTTCGTGCCGCCCAGGAGTGAAATTAAATCGCGAAATAACGCGAATTTTGTGAATAACACCACAAATACCGCAATCTGCGAAATAAAAACAAATTTTCATATTTTTTCCCCATACCAATCCGAACATTTTTGTCCACAAGCCGATAATCGAATTTGATTGGTGTTCAATTCGAGAGAATGATCGATTGTATAGTTTCGCGAGAGGTAATACTACGATATACGTCATATTACGATATACTGTCGATATTCTCGTTACTCGTTGGATTTTAGCGCTGTGGTAAACAGCTGTTATATCGCGGCGTGAATAGTTTGGCCGACTACCTCCAAAAGGTTATGTGATAGTTGGTCATAATGTAAACTACGTTTGCCTCCTGTTACATCGGTAGCGAGTGTAAATTATAGTAGAGAATTCTATATAATTTAATAAAAAGTGCGCAAATTGTGCATTATCATCGAAGCTAGTGTGTTATTTGCGTGAATCAGTTGGCGACCACGTGTTCGTCGTATTAGTTCTGAACTTAGCAGTACAGGAAAATGAGACGCGACGTAATTTAAATATTATGACACGAATTCAGAAATAAATTTTGCGTGTGGTTACGAATTTATACTGGCGTGTGACTACAGTCAACCGTGTGATAACAGTGTTTGTTACTGGGCATCGCTCAGTTGAGTTTAAAAATGCCGAAGGTAGCTGTTTCTGCCACAGACAGACTTAAAGAATATAAGAATGAAGGATTTATAATTTCTTGTGGCATTCTTATGTGCAAATATTGTGATTGTCGGTTAGATTATCGCAGGAAAGATGCATTAGACAAACATTGCAAATCGGAGAAGCATGCAAAACGCCGAGAAAATTCGCGTCTTGAAGTTAGTGTTCCTAGAGTGGCCACCTTGAAAGAAACATTATCAAATGCTAGTCGTGTGAAGGATATGAAAGAAGAGTTTATTTTGGACACTACTACTGCGTTTGTGAAAGCTAATATACCAGTAGAGAAACTAGACAATCCTGCTATCCGTACTTGGTTTAATAAGTACGTTCGCGGAAGTGGAGATTTACCATCAGCAAATCAGATTCGTCAGAAATACATCCCCATGATTGGCGAAAGAAGGAGGGAAGAAATTAGGGAAGATATAAAAAACAAAGACGTGTTTCTGCTATGTGACGAAACAACTGACAAGAATGGTAGGTGTGTTTTCAACATTCTTTTTCGTCCATCAGTACCATCAACTGAAATGAACACCCATCTGGCTGCCTCTGTTGTTCTAGATTCTGCCAATAGCGTAAATTGCTCCAATGCGATATTAGACACCTTGAATTCCTATGAAATTGAACGGGAGCGTGTAGTGGCAGTAGTTACGGACTCAGCACGCTACATGACAAAATGTGTAACTACTCTTCAAGGATTGATTGAAGAATTAAGTCATGTCCAGTGCTGGGCTCATAAAGTCAATCTTATCGGCTGCGTATTTGAAAACGAGCTGGACGAATTGAACATGTCTATAGTAAAGACAAAGAATGCCTTTCTAAATACGCGAAAAAGAAAAAGCAATTACGTTGCATTTCTAAGGGAGAAATATGAAAACACAGAAAAAGAGAATGAAATTCTAGCTTTCCCAATGCCTGTATGTACAAGATGGAATTCATGGTTTAAGGCTGCAATGTATATGGCCACGCATGTGGAAGATCTGGTAGAATTTTTCAAAACATTGGAAGATTCAAATTCTGGGGTCAAATTTTTCCAACAAGCATCGACTTCAACAATACAATTTATACAATTACAAGCATTGTATGTTTCTGTTGTTGGTGCCTCTCTTATGGACTCGCTTAATTTCTTGGAGGGGTCTAAGTACCCAACAATTCACTTACTGGCTGGGAAGCTAGATGACCTTGAGGTAAAGCTCAAGCTATTAGGCGATGGCGGGATGTTCAATCATACGATCCTCCAGAACTTGGAACAGCTTCCTCAAAAGATGCAGATAAAGGTTAAGTCCAAGCTTACGTGTGTTGCCCAGTCAGCTCTAGTGAAAGTCAGGACTTTAAGAACCACGGATCCAGCCAGGCAGACTGTAAAAACCATCGGGTCATTGTTTGATCCTCGGCATGCACCTAAGAACGTATCTCCCACAGAACTGCTCCAATTTAAGAAGAATGCCCCATTTCTTACGAAGATGGAGTCTCAACAGTTTTTAGAGGCTCACAGCATTTACCTGACTGCAATCAAGAACCAACTGCGTCATGAAGATAATGTGAATGTTCCAGAGATCCTCATGGGATTAAGGCCTGCTCACCGAGACTATGCAACAGCTGCATTAAAGTGTGTGTGGTATCCTTGTTCAAATGTGGATTCTGAAAGGTCATTTTCGAAATACAGTCTCATAGTAAGTGATAGGAGGCGAAAATTGACAGCTGCAAATGCTGAGACTTTAACCATGATCTACTTCCAGTGATTTCACCGCAGTATTTGGATAAAACTGAAAAAGGTATTCACTGAAATGTGTTTCGAGATGGTGAATGTAAAATAAAAATGTGACTTCCATATAAGTATTATCTCATTCTTCCATAGCCATGTTTAACGTTTTACCCTGCTGTTTTGTTTTTTACTTTGTTTTATTAATTGTTTATATTTTTAAATGCACTTATTGTACAAACCTTATCGCTTTCCAAATGTTAACATGTCATCCCCCGAAAAAATAATAAAAACACAAAACACCACCTTTTGAATTTTAAATCAACAAATCTTCAAAAAAATAACAACACTTTCTAACACCTCTAGCCATAGGCTATTAGGGCGTCATCCCAATTTCAGAACAGCTACTTACTGTAGTCCATCACTTAGAATAGCAATTTAATTGGCGAGAGAGTTTTAAAGGGGAAGGGACGATTAGAAGACATAATATAGGAATGTCTCTGTTTGTTCTTCAGTGAACTAATTGTTCTATTTGTACATGTTCGCCTAGTTGCGTAGTGGCTAGCATTCTTGGCTGTCATCGAAAGAGGCCTGACTTCGATTCCCGGCCCTACCAATAATTTTAATTCCGTTCCTAGGACTGGAACAGGGTCTACTCAACCTCGTAAGGCAAAATTGAGAAGAGCTGGGTTCGATTTCCATCTCATCAATTCTGGAAGTGGTTTTCCGTGGTTTCCCACTTCAACTCTAGGCAAATGCCGTGATGGTTCCTAACCTAAGGCCACGACCATGACAAGTGGCCCTCTCACATATTTCATCGTATTCTTGTTTTACAGCATTATAACATGACTGCATAACATTTGACTCAAAGACTGTCTTAAAATATGTTTCATTTATGTATTTCTCAACTAATTTGTCACTCCTTCCCAATCCTCACCTGCATTACAAATACACGCTAGTACAGACACCTAAATAACACCGGTTATATAGACAAATTATTCACATACCCATGTGAAAATCCACAGCCTGCTTCCAGTCAACTGACCGGGTCAGGGATGGAATGAATGAAGCCCCCATCTAGCGGCGAGGATATGAACTGTGCCGGCTTGCGAAGCCTGTCGCACTCCTCTGAGGCAATGATTAAATGAATGAAAGATGAAATGATAGTGGAGAGTGTCGCTGGAATGAAATGTTGACAAGGAAAACCGGAGTAACCGGAGAAAAACCTGTCTCCCTCCGTTTTGTCCAGCACAGATCTCACATGGAATGACCGGGATTTGAACCACGGATCCTGGGGTGAGAGGCCGTCGTGCTGCCGCCTAAGCCACGGAGGCTGTACATACCCACGTACATGGGGATAAATAACCACGATGTCGCAAAGCCCCTAATGAATTAACAAACATCATATCTTTACATGGAGGCTAATTTGGATTATTTTACTCTACGTTATGTGTACTTTTTCAACATTACTCTCTATAATAGATATAAACATTTAATTTCTTTTTCGCTATCGTTTTCCCCTCCAGGGTTGGCATTTCCCACGGACTAAGCGAGGGATCCCACCTCTACCGCCACTGAGGGCAGTGTCCTGGAGCTTGAGACTCTGCGTCTGGGATACAACTGGGGTGTGTGACCAGCACTACGCCCAGGCGGCCTCACCTGCAAAGCGAACAGGGGGCCTGATGAAGGGATGGGAAGAGTGGAACGGTTAGGCAAGGAAGAGAGAATGAGGCGACCGTGGCCGTGCAGTAGGAACCATCCCGGCATTTGCCCGAAGACGAAGTGGGAAACCACGGAAAACCACTTCGAGGATGGCTGAGGTGGAAATAGAACCCCCTCTACTCATTTCGGCCACCCGAGGCTGAGTAGACCCCGTTCCAGTCCTCATACCACTTTTCAAAGTTCGTGGCAGAGCCGGGAATCGAACCCAGGACCTCCGGGGCGGCAGCTAACTATGCTGACCGCTACGCTACGGAGGCGATATAAACATATCATTCGAAATAAAATATTTCTTTCTCAGGAAAGAAACAGTGAAATTGATCCCTCAGAAACCTACCGACTTCGTTAAATTCAGTAATACCCGCATGCTTAACGAAAAATTACATTCCTAATTCCAAATGAGTTCCACCCCCAGGAAAGTTCGATTCTAGGCTATCTCAAATTTACATGATACAGTTTTAAGTGTGAAGTTTCTTACGTTTGAATAGTGTGATACCGAGGAAGTCCGCGAAGATATTGATTTTGTAATAACGTAAAAGTTATAGCTACAAAATGGTGACGTGACATTACAGCATAAAGCCAACAGTGCGTCAACGAATAGAACGAAGGGAAGTGAGGAAATTACTCGCCTGCATGTTGCTCTGAGAAAATGAATTATTAATTCATAGCAGACATACCATTTGTAACTGTAAGGATAAAGAGAAATAATGTTAGGTCTTTGATATAATAGAATCAATATCCTGAACGATTCCGGTCATTCATGATGACAAACGAGTGTCCTACCGTAGTTTAATTTGCATTATTATAGGTCTAGTAATAAGGTCACAGTCTGATCATAGGTGTATGTATCCCCAGGTTGACTTGCCAGGCACTAATTCCATATAATTGCAAATAAAAATTCTTCCTTTGTTTCCGCCTCGTTGCGTAGTGGCTATCATTCATGGCTGCCACCAAGGAGGCCCGTATTCGATTCCAGGCTCTGCCAAGCAATTTAATTCTGGTCTGAGGGCTGAAACGGGGTACACTCAGCCTAGTGAGGCAAAACTGAGAAGAAGCAGGTTCGACTCTTACCTCAGCCATAATGAAAGTGGATTTCCGTGGCTTCCCACATCTACTCCAGGCAAATGCAGTGTGGTACTCAACTTACGGCCACGGCTACTTCCTACCCAAATACTACCTTGATAGCAAGAACACACACTACTTCAGACAGTACAGGGACACAGGTTATCAGACAACATCTACACTCACCCGAGTACACAGACCTACATGACCACGATGCCTCAAAGCCCCTAAAGAATCAACAACAACAAACAATATTAATTATTATCAACTATTATAGTCGCCTCCGTAGCGTAGCGGTCAGCATGGTTAGCTGCCGACCCCGGAGGTCCTGGGTTCGATTCCCGGCTCTGCCACGAAATTTGAAAAGTGGTACGAGGACTGGAACGGGATCTACTCAGCCTCGGGTGGCCCAAATGAGTAGAGGGGGTTCGATTCCCCCTCAGCCATCCTCGAAGTGGTTTTCCGTAGTTTCCCACTTCGTCTTCGGGCAAATGCTGTGATGGTACCCAACTTAAGGCCACAGCCGCTTCCTACCGACATCCTAGCTCGATTACAAGTACACACACTACAGTAGTACATATTTCACATATTATCAGAAAAGTCGTCGGATTTTTAAGAGCATCAAAAATCCCTCAGTATGCCTTCCTTCGGAGGGGAAGTAAAGCTGGCGGTCCCATGTCATAGATTTAAGGCATGTTAAAGAACCTTCCACTAATTACTCCTGTGTGAAGCTAAATTAGATTAAACATTTGACAAACGCTCTATGGTTCCGACGTTCGTCGCCAGGAGCCGACTGCGATGGCATCAGGTAACCAAGTTCTGAACTAGTAGTAGTTGACGGTGGCATTTAGCGGCAAAAGTAGGAACTACTTGAAAAAAATCAATGTCTGCAGTCCTTACTTGAATTGAAAACAGATAACACACACTAATACAGTCATCACAATTAACACCACTTATCAGAGAGATTTTACACACACCCAAAGTACACGGGGCTACATGACCGCGTTGTCGCAGCCCCTAAACTTCTACACACACCCAAGTACACGGAGCTACATGACCATGATGTCACAAAGCCCCTAAAGAATCAACAACAACTTTTATGAAACCCAACCAACTGTTTCTGTTTTTGTATAAGCAATGTAAATTTAGCGATGGAACTAGCACAGGCAAAACGACCATGGATAGTTTTCCACTCAATCCCACGGACCGTAGTAAAAACGTGTGTCCTTAAATAGCACATGTATTCGTAAAACGATCGAATCAATAGGTTATGCCACGTGATCTGTAATTGTACAGAGTTAAATAAACGGGGTAAACATGCTTCAAAACTTTAGCATATATATTAGCATTCAATACGAAAGGGTTCTACACTTCTGGCGAGTATTATTAATGTTTTCATTGTGATTTAGTCGGACAACTGCCGATAGCCTATGGTATTTGCGTGTCGGTGGTGTACCAGTGCATCACGTCCTGTAGTTTGGATTCCACGTAAAAGGAGGTCCGGAGGCTCATGATCGTGAGATTAACGGTCACGTATAACTACAAGCCTCCTTCTTTTTTTGTCAGAGTCCACAACAATTACAGTAAACTGTCTTTAAATAATTTTTTGTCTCATGGTTTTTATTCCCCTTTATGCA
Source organism: Meconema thalassinum (assembly GCA_946902985.2). Taxonomy (NCBI): domain Eukaryota; kingdom Metazoa; phylum Arthropoda; class Insecta; order Orthoptera; family Tettigoniidae; genus Meconema; species Meconema thalassinum. The sequence continues at coordinate 832,911,062 of OX336390.1, read as the reverse complement.
GTATGTTTGTATAGAAACTGTTGTTCATTCATTCATTCATTCATTCATTCATTCATTCATTTACTTATTTATTTACTCGTGTATTTGTTTATTTATTCATTCATTCATTTATTTATTCATTCAATCAATAAATAAATCAATCATTAATTAATTCATTACTTCATTTATTTATTTACTCATTCATTCATTTATTCAGTCAATCAATCAATCAATCAATCAATCAATCAATAAATCAATCAATCATTTATGCATTTATTTATTTATTTACTAATTTATTTATTTATTTATTTATTTATTCATTCAATTATTCATTCAATTAATTCATTTATTTATTTATTTATTTATTTATTCAATTATTCATTCAATTAATTCATTTATTTAATTATTTATTTATTCATTCAATTATTCATTCAATTAATCATTCATTAATTTATTTATTTATTTATTTATTTACTCATTTATTTATTTATTCATTCATTTATTCATTCAATCAATAAATAAATCAATCATTAATTAATTCATTACTTCATTTATTTATTTACTCATTCATTCATTCATTTATTCATTCATTCAATCAATCATTCATTAATTCATTAATGTATTTAGATAATTATTTGTTTATTTATTCATGTGTTTACTTATTTATTTGCCTAATTAATTATACATTTATTTATTTATTCTTTTATTCACTCAATCAATCATTTATTCATGTATTCATTTAATTATTTGTTTATTTATTCTTTTATTCATTTATTCATTCAATCATTTTTTTTTATTTATTTAATTATTTTTAATAGTACGGTATGTACGTTTGTTTTATTACGGCGCCCAGTGGCCTGAATATCGCTCCCACATTCAGTTTCCACTAATGCACTATAACTTGGTCCATTTTAAAGTTAATTCATCCAAAATCTCTTAATCTGATAATGAATGCCATCCATCCTGTCATTGATTGAACCTGAAGAAAAAAAAGTTGATGTTTTGAAACTAAATCAAAGAATAAGGGGAGACCGGGAGCAAAGATAAAGTGGCACATATACATCTGAAAATATTCTACTCAATGTGCTAGTCCGAAGTAGTTCAGTACATTGTCAAGAGATGTCACAGGATAATCGAAGATAATGTGAATGAAATCGGGATTTCTAAATAAAATGTCGTAATATTAAGATTAGATCGGTTGGTTAGTTCTTAAGTTTAGGGGCTGTGACAACGAGGTCATGTAGCCCCGTGTACTTTGTGTGTGTGTAGAATATGTCTGATAACCGGTGATAATTGTGATGACTGTATTAGTGTGTGTATCTGTTTTAATTCAAGTGAGGACTGCAGACGATCAATTTTCAAGTAGTTCCTACTTTTGCCACCAAACGCCACCGTCAACGACTACTAGTTTAGAACTTAGCTACCAGACGTCACCGCAGTCGGCTCTTGGCAACAAACGTAGGGACCTAAGAGAGTTGTTTACATTCTTAACCTATACAATTTAGCTTCACATAGGTGGAATTAGTGGAAGGTTCTTTAACATGCCATAAATCTATGACATGGGACCGCCGGCTTTACTTCCCCTGCCAGATTTGAACCCGTGATCATGGGCATAGAAGCTCAGCATGCTACCGACTACGCCACTGAAGCCGCCTTAGATTAGATCGCCTCAGTCCTATTGGCATCCCCATACCACTGGGCTCCCGTTGTCGAGTTGATCGACCAAAGAAGTGCCAGCTCCTCAGAAAATGATTAAAACAACAAGTAGGCCTACGCTGGTGGGAATGTGGCTCGTACATTAAGGGGACAGGCGTCTTGCAGAGTACAACACACGAGATATAGGAAGGAAGGAAGATTGTAGTTTTACGTGACCGTGAATCTTGTGATTATGAGCCACGGGACCTCCTTTTTACGTGGAATCCGAACCACAGGACATGGCATTTCACTTCGAAAATCTCACATGCATTGACCGGGAATCGAACCCGGATCGCCTTGGTGAGAGGCATACAGCTAGACCGCTGAGCCACCACGCCCCCCGCACACGAGATATAGCGATGCGTGCACTACCGCTATCTGCCAGCTTGGCGTGACAGATCTGTGTGCCACAGTTTTCACGTAACTTTCTGCCGTTATTTATCAAGTGTAACACATCGCGCTCGATCGAGCAGGTCATTAATTTACCACACGTAAAGAAGTAACGAATAGTGAATAAGTTATGAGGTAGCAATGTTCTAAAGCAGTGAAGAGTCTTCGTACGTCACCGTGAAAATAATTAGTCTGCCGCACTGTCACAGATACGTCCACCTAATTGGCTGGCCGCTTTTGTTCTGTCAGCGACGCTGATGTATCGACTACTTCCTTCATTTGCTCGTTATGTCAAACAATGGCGAAAGGAAACAGGAGTTGCTGTATACTGTAACAAACTGAAATCTATATCACGAGCTGGACATGACATGCAGTGGTTTCCAGTTCATGGCGCTTAATTGTCATGCAACTGTTACCCTCATGCTTTTGAATTCTAGACAATCAGAAGCTTTCGGTTATAGCAGGCGTTCACAGCCTTTTTGAGAATGTGAGTACCACCCTCATGCCATACCAAATCCACATTAAATCGAATATAATATTATTAATAATAATTACAATAATACGACCGGAGGCTTCATATGGTGCCGAATGCCTTGCTATGAGTAGAAAGGGTCTGATTGAGAAGCTCGAAATAAGAGAAAGGCAGATCTTGAGAAAAAATCTAGGTCTAATCAAAGAAAATGGTGAGTTCAGAAGACAACATAATCATAAACTCTGCTCTCATGTAGAAAAGACATGGACACCATTCTTAAGAGAAGGATAGCTTTCTATGGACACATTGCTCGTATGAGTTCTACAAGGTTGAGCAATAGGATCTTCGGTTTTCTTCTTAACAAGAAAACCAAGGCGCCATAGTTTAGCGAGGTAGAAAAAGACCTGCGTGAAGTGGGAATAAACCAGGAGGATATCCAGAAACGTGTTCAACTAAATACGAAACTCCAAGAACATCATGGATTCCAAGAAAAGCCAAAACTAAAAACTGGCAAGTCATGGACTGAAGCGAGGAAGGAACAACATAGGAAACGAATGCGGGAATACTGGGAGAACGTTAAGGCCCAGCCGCAAGGGCAGTTGAAATAGCGTGGTCCGTAGAAGGCTGAAACGACAGCAAGAAGAAGAATAACAATAATAAATGCCAAGCAGGGAGGAAGGAGGCAGAGACATTATTTTCCTGCAGAAACTCTAAACCAGACGATTCTACAGGCTTCGGAAGTATTTCTACGGTAAACTAGATCCTCATCTCCTCAGCGTGATACTCGTGGTTGAACATGACGATAACTACACGCCACTACATCAGAACTTACAGGGTCACACTGGAAAGCTAGAAACTGAAATAAAGGAAGCAGATATTGATTGGCATGCACCATGAATGGAGGACAGGCAGATTCACAGCAAACACTATAATATACTCAATTCTCCAGAAACTGACAAACAAGCAAGTAGAGCTGGTTAACTACATGTGTTTTACATCCCGAAACAGAAAGGTTTATGGTGGTCATTCAGGACAGTGTCACAGAATCCCGTAACTTCAGGAGGTGCATCATCAAAGACAAAACATCAACAGATTCTTGCCGAAAGTGCCGAAACAAAATTGAAAGCATCGATCACATACAAACAGCATGCCCAGTACTTGCGCAAAGGGACTACGTACGCCGACATGACAATGTAGTTAAGATCATCTACGATTGCCTAGAACTATGCAAGCAGTGTCAACTACCAATAGATCCAGATCCATACTTCAGACTTCAACCACAACCCATAGCTCAAATAAATTAGAATTCCTCTGTCATCACCAACAAGAAAATAGCTGCCAATAAACCGGACCTCATTGTCAGAGACGAAGTGCACAAGGGCACATGGTTCATAGACATCGCAGTATTAAATTCCCACAACATCAGAACTATAGCCCATTAAAAATGCAGCAAATATATGGACTAGGCAACAAAAATAGAACGCCTATGAAAACAACAAACAGTCACTGTCATCCCATTTACAATCTCAAACACGGGAGTAATACCGGAACAGCTCAAAACAACTCAACACCATCTGAATCTACCATTCAACATCAATCAGAAAATACAGTAAGCAGCAATACTGGACAGCTGTTATATTGTCAGGAAATTCTTGAATAGTGATTGAGAACCAGCAAAGTTTCTTGTTTACGCCCACCGAAGTTCTGCCGAAGACCAGAACAACTATGTTTAATGAGCAATTTGTGACAATAATAATAATATTAAGACCAAAAAAGAGATAGAAATACAAGGTTTCAGGGGACCACACAGAAAAAGGATGGAAATGGGACGAAGCGTGGGATAGATATTTATGGGAGAGAAGAATCCAGCAAACGCTGACCCTACGTGGCGTGGCAAAAGGCTGAGGTAAAGAATATTAATAATTATAGTAGCATTAATAAGAAGAATAATGCAACAAATATGCTCTTCTCTTTCGTTAACCAATCTCTCTCTTCCCCAGAAGTGCTTAAGTAGCTAGGGATTTACTGGTCATCTGGCATGCTCCAACTGCTTGCATGACTCATGCAGATAAGATACATTTTGGTAAGGATAGTAGAGTCGAACCAGTCTCTTTCCTGTTACTTATAAAATAGGGATGTCCGATTATTTTAATATATACTGCTCAACAAACGTTTGGACTGCCGCCACCAATTGTATGCTGAGTGATGAGACCTCTTACCCCAAGATAAACTTGATAGTATGCCTTGTGTGCGGGGAGGACTAGTAAAGACTGGTACTGATTATCATCACATAAAGATTTTCAATGTTCGCTTTGCTTTTGTACTGTTTCATTGTTATCTAACCACGATTCATTGTTATTGTTTTAGTTTGTTAATAAGTTATTATTTTTTATTTTTTATTTATCGTATGGCTTTTATTGCCGGGAGTGTCCCAGGACATGTTCGGCTCGCCGGAGTCTGTAGCTGCTTCCAGCCGACACCCAGAGTGTGAGCTACACGTTCCGTTCAATTTCAACTAGTTCCAACTTTCGCTACCAGATATCAATGATACCTGGTGGTGAAGGTTGGAACTTTGATGGAGCGTTCCAACGAAATCTAACCTAGAAATTTAGCTTCACACAAGTTTAGTCTGTGGAAGGATCTTTTACATGCCATAAATCTGTGACATAGGACCGCCGGCTTTACTTTCCCTCCGAAGAAAGGCATACTGAATGATATTTTAACGCTCTTAAAAATCCGAATACTTCGACCGGGTTTGAACCCGCTATCTTGGGGACAGCAGTTCAGCATGCTACCAACTACGCCACCGAAGCCGCGATTAGTTATTGTATAAACCTCAATGGGTTTACTATAAGAAGTCATTGTAGTAAAATAGGCTATGGTGTATATTCCAAACTTTTGTTGAGCAGTGTAGATTAAATATACTATTTCACAAAAAGATCAAATTTCTGATTGTCAAAACTTGAAATGTAAACACTATTAATTTGGTTCGTGCAACAGAATTTGGATAGAAGATTGGAACTCATGGGAGCTGATGCCCGCGAGATCATTATGACTCGTATGACGAGAGCACTAAATTTCATTTAAAGACCACCTTAGTGCTCGCGAATACCAGGTTGAGAACGCCTGAGTTACAGTAATAATAATCTACTAAAGCCGGCGGTCCCGTGTCATAGATTTATGGCATGTAAAAGATCCTCCCACTAACAAAACTTGTGTAAAGCTAAATTTCTAGTTTAGATTTCCTTGGAACGCTCTATCAAAGTTCCAACGTTCACCACTAGGTGTCAGTGACATCTGGTAGCGAAAGTTGAACTACTCGAAATTAAATGGAACTTGTAGCGCACCCCACGGGAGTCCTCTTGATGCAGTTACAGCCTCTGGTGAGGCGAGCTTATCCTCGGACACTCCCGGCATTGAAGGCCATACGCTAAATAAATAACTAAACCTCAGAAATAATTACGTCTCTAAGAGCCTCAGGGACGTAAAACCAATGACATTATTATTATCAGAAATAATTATTAATTACAAGCTGTGCCCGGCATGCCTTGCAATGCCAATCAAAGAAAGTGTTGGCATTGTAATTTTGTTCCTTGATTTGCTTTTGGATACACAATATATTTTTTTCAATTTCCGTTAACTGCCTCTAAACTATCGTAAAACGGATTAACTAATTTAGAATCTTTCGTGGGAGCGTGCACAACATCTCACCAAAGTTTCATCGCAATCGGATAAACGGCATATGAACGCATCGGGGATTTTATTTAAACGATTCGCGCGCCGTCACTCATTTCTTGAATCTACTCGTACGTTTATTGTATTAGCCTGAAACCATCCCTGGAGTGTACTCAACGATTCACCAAAGTTTCATCGCAATCGGATGAATGGTATATGAAAGCATACGGGACTTTATTGAAACGATTCACGTGCCGTCGCTCATTTGTTGAATCAACTCGTACGCTACTTCTTGTAAAATGCATGCACTAAGCCCTTTCCTGGAGTGTACACTACAATTCACCAACGTTTCATCGCTATCGGACGAATGGTATATGAAAGCATACGGGACGTTGTTGGAACACTTCGGGCGTCGTCGCTCATTTGTTGAACCTACTCGTGTGCTACCTATTTTAAAGTGGATTTACTAAGCCAGTAACTTTCCCTGGCACTTACACAACATTTCACCCAAGTTTCATCGCTATCGGACGAATGGTATATGATCGCATACGAGACTTTGTTGAAACGCTTCGCACGTCGTCGCTTAATCGTTGAATCTACTTGTGCGCTACCTATTGTAAAATAAATTTACCAAGCCAGACACCTTTCCTGGAGTGTACACAACATCTCACCAAAGTTTCATCGCTATCGGTCGAATGGTATATGAACGCTTACGGTACTTTGTTGAAACACTTCGCGCGTCGTCGCTCAGTTGTTGAATCTACTCGCGCGCTACCTATTGTAAAATAGACTTATTAAGCCGGAAACCTTCCCTGGAGTGTACACAACATTTCACCCAAGTTTCATCGCTATCGGACGAATGGTATATGAACGCATACGGGACTTGGTTGAAACGCTTCACGCGTCGTCGCTCATTTGTTGAATCTGCTCGTGCGGTACCTATTGCAAAGTGGATTTACTAAACCAGAAACCTTCCTTGAAGTGTACACAACATCTCACCCAAGTTTCACCGCATAGAGATGAATGGTATATGAACGCATGTGGGACTTTGCCAAAACTAATCGCTCGCCATATTTTTGAGGCAACTCACGCGCCATCTATTGTAAATTGGATTTACTACTATGCCAATAACTTACCCTGAAGTATGCACAACAACTCACCGAAATTTGACCGCAATCGGATGAATTGTATATGAACGCATCGCCAACACTCAGTTGTTTAAACTTCTCACACGCTATCTATTGTAAATTGGATTAACTATGCCTATAACCATCCCCGAAGTGTGCAAAACAAGTCACCAAAATTTGATAGCAATCGGATGATTGGTTTATGAACACACAGAATACGAACAGACAGACATTCTTTTTTATATACCGGTACTAGCAACCCGGCCCGGCATCGCCCAGGAACAGTTATGAATGCATTACGTGATAAGTGTTTTTTTTATGTCAATGAACAACGACCAATATCCGTTTTACGTCTCGGCATGATGGGTTAAAATCACTGACTGGACTATTAATTATATTATCATGGACATGCATGCGCAACAAATTCTTGTCAGACGTAATTTAAGAATGGCGAGGTGCATGAAACACAAACCCCCCTTCCGTCCAATCTTAACTTGACTGTGAATTTTGCGGAACGAAAGGTTCACAGGCGAAATGAAGAAAAGCCGCGTTGCACTTCCAGGGCAACTCCTAACACAACCACTCTTCTCTAAAGTTTTTAACTTAACACGACTCAACAGTTTGCTGCTGGCTGTATCTAGGGCAATAAGCTCGTCCGCTAGGTACGCTGTAACTGGGGTGATATACTCGCCCCTAGCTAGCTCATAAACTGTCGCCTCAGTAACTGAATGGAGATTGTTGGAAGAAATGAAAACGTAAAAACACTTATAGTAGGCGATGTATTGAAGATAGAGATATGCTCTCTCGGGCTTTATTTGTAGAACTCTTCATGCTGAACAATTCTTACACACATAGTATATAGATATGTTTAACGGTTTGCCCAGCGTAAGATTAAAAAGGTCACGGACGCCAGTTTTTTATTATATTTTTTTCGTCCTTTTCACAAAAAATCGTTAGTGCTTGACTTCCTTTGGTCATAAATGAATTATTATCTACAGAAACCTTCCTCGAGATATCCTTTACAGAATGGTGAAAACCGCATCAAAATCCATTCAGTGGTTCTCGAGATTACCATGACATCCAAGAATCGGGGACTTTGTTTGATACTAAGTCGAGATTATACGCCAATCAGTATAATTTAATTTATAATATAATCCCCCTTCCGTCAAATCTTAAATCGACTGTGAATTTTGCGGAATGAAAAGTTCACTGGCGAAATGAGAGTTGCACTTCCAGGGAATGGCGAGGTGAATGAAACTCAAATCCCCCTTCAGTCCAATTTTAACTTGACTGTGTTTCACAGGCGAAATGAAGAAAACCCGAGTTGCACTTCCAGGGAAACTCCAAACTCAACCACCCCTCTCAGAAGTCTTAACTCAACACGACTCAACGGTTTGCTGCTGGCTGTATCTGGGGCAATAGTTTTGCCCGCTAGCTAGGCTGTAAGAGGGATGATAGACTCGCCCTTAACTAGCTCGTAAACTGTCGCCTCAGTAGTTGAATGGACATGGTTGTAAGAAATTAAAACGTAAAAACACTTATAGTGAGCGATGTATTAAAGATAGACATATGGTCTCGCGGACTTTTTTGTAGAACTTTTCATGCTGAACAATTCTTACCCTGATAGTATTTAGATATATTTAACGGTTAGTCCAGCGTAAGCTTACAAAGCGCTCGGACGCCAGGTTTTATTTCGACTTATCCACTGAAATCGTTACTGCTCGTCTTCCTTTGATCATAAATTAATTATTTTCTACAGAAATCATCCTCGAGATATCCTTTACAGAATGGCGGAAACCGCATCAAAATCCATCCAGTGGGTTTCGTTTTACCCGTAACATCCAAGAATCGGGGACTTTGTTTTATACTAAGTAGAGATATATAAGATACGATAAGATAAGATAAGATAAGATAAGATAAGATAAGATAAGATAAGATAAGATAAGATAATTATAACATGTACAACATTTGAACCATTGAATAGATGTTCAACAATTAAATAGTTCCATAATTTGTATTGATTGACGAAATATTATTAGAATTATTAGACCATTTTAAATATAGTAAATAATATTAATATCCTTATGGATTGCTAGAATTGAATAACTTGAAAACCACCTGATCAATAATAGGAGAAGTTGTGTAGGGAAACATTAAAAGTCGTATACGTTTCGGAATTATTGAGAATGTATTTTCCGTGTGAGGAAGGCTGGGTGGGGTGTAGTGATAAAATTCAATGTATAATGCACTCAAACACTGGACTAATGTAACAAGCTACCTTCATGTTGTCATAGCACAGTGGAGTACATCCTGGAACAGATTTACTACCGTTCTATATATTTCCCAGCGTGAATAGGGGGAAAAAGGAGACTTTTATAAGTGCTATCAGTTTCGTATAGAAAGGTAATTGTAAAATCAATCGCCTGATGCCTGGTCTATATTCTGATAGGACGGGAGAGTCCAAAATGGCTTTCCAATAGTTGAACGGAGATGTGATATAATAAATGGGCGGCCGTGTGGCCATTGATCGATTCTGGACTGCATTAGTGCGATGTTCACTTGTTTCAGACAAGAGAGATCGTGCAGGTAATGATTAATTATGGACGGGCCAGTGCTTCTTACTCCGCCGCATTCTGCTTCACGTCTCGGCCACAGAGCGCGCTGTAAAACATAGCCAACTTCTCTTATAAGCCAGTAGATAGATGAAAAAATAGTGGGGGAAATAATAGTTGAATTCCCGTGCATATGCTGACTTTGATATATAGTTTAACTAGAAACCCACCCCGGCTTCGCCTGGTATCTTTAACGGCTTATCCAGCGTAAGCTTAGGCCTAAAAGGCACACGGACGGCAGGTGAAAATGAAAATCCACAGCCTGCTTCCAGTCTCCGACCGGGTCAGGAATGGAATGTATGAAGCCCCCATCTAGCGGCGAGGATATGAACTGTGCCGGCTGCCGAGGCCTGACGCACTCCTCTGGGGCAATGATTAAATGAATGACAGATGAAATGAAATTATATTGGAGGGTGTTGCTGGAATGAAATTTTGGCAGGGAAAACCAGTGTATCCAGAGAAAAACCTGTCTGCCTCCGTTTTGTCCAGCACAGATCTCACATGGAGTGACCGGGATTTGAACCACGGGCCCAGCGGTGAGAGGCCGGCGTGCTGCCGCGTAAGCCACGCAGGCTCTACCGACGGCAGGTCCCAGGCGTAATTCAAAAACCGAGATGAACAGCGAAACTCCAAACACATAATCTCTTTTCTGAAGTCTTAACTTAACACGACTCGACAGTCTGATGCTGGCCGAAGCTGGGGTGATAGGCTCACTCGCCAGCTCGTAAACTTGTCACAAGCTAGTAATTTAAATTTCCACTGAATGGAGATTATTGGAAGAAATAATAACGTAAAAACACTTGTTGTGGGCGATGTATTGAAGATAGATATAAGGCGGCTTCGGTGGCGTAGTCGGTAGCATGCTGAGCTTCTATGCCCAAGGTCGCGGGTTCAAATCCGGCCGAAGTCGTCGGATTTTTTAAGAGCGTTAAAAATCCCTCAGTATGCCTTCCTTCGGAGGGGAAGTAAAGCCGGCGGTCCCATGTCATGTTAAAGAACCTTCCACTAATTACACTTGTGTGAAGCTAAATTGTATAGGTTAGGAATGTAAACAACGCTCTTAAGTTCCTACGTTCGTTGCCAAGAGCCGACTGCGGTGACGTCTGGTAGCTAAATTATGAACTAGTAGTCGTTGACGGTGGCGTTTGGCAGCAAAAGTAGAAACTACTTGAAAATTGATCGTCTGCAGTCCTTACTTGAATTAAAACAGATACACACACTAATACAGTCATCACAATTAACACCGGTTTTAAGACATATTCTACTCACAACCAAAGTACACCGGGCTACATGACCACGTTGTCGCAGTCCCTGAACTTATGAAACAACCAACCAAAGATAGAGATATGTTGTCGCGGACTTCTTTGTAGAACGTTTTACGCTGAACAATTTTTACACCTATAGGCCTATATAGATATTTTTACCGGTTAAACCAGCGTAAGCTTAAAAGTTTTTTCTTCGACTCAATTCACTCAAATCGTTACTGCTCGGCTTCATTTGGTCTTAAATGTATGTTTTTCAACAGAAATCTTCCTCGAGAAATCTTGTGGTTCTCGAGATTACCCGTTACATTCAAGAATCAGGGACTTTGTTTTAGACTATGCAGAGAGCAGTCTTGTTAAAAGGTATCCACCTTCTATGGTCTAGAGATGCAAAATGCAACTTCAACCTCAAATGATTGGTTTCGATTCACAGCTATCCCTACAATTTAGTTCTAAGCTGAGGGTTTGGTGGGATACACTCAGCCTCGCGGGAGATGAGGTGGGTTTCAATATCATCTGAGCCTTCCTAGAATATTAGTGTGTTGTTGATACGTTTAGAGGATTAGCGACGTCATGGTCATGCACGTCTGTGTACTGGGGTGTGTGTGAAACCTACATGATAATCTGTGTCATTGTGATGGCTGTAGTAGTGTGAGTGTGCTTGTAACTGAGATTTGGAAAGAAATGGTCGGGGCCTGAATCATCCCGGCATTTGCCTGGAGTAGAATTGAGAAACCACGGAAAACCACTAATAGGTTGGCTGAAGAGGATATCGAAGCCATCCATTCACAGCTTTGCCTCACCAGGCTGAGTGTACCCCGTTACAACCTTCATACCAGAATTGTAATTCTTGGCAGACCTGTGAATCGAACACAGGGCCTCTGGATGTAGAGTCTCAATACCAACCCCGAGACCTTCCATGGTTTTGCATTTGTATGACTAATTTAAGCCTTGTGCCTCTTAACTCTTGTACGGACACCATAGTAACATAGGTTATTAGACAGATTCCACTCACACACGGAAGCACACCCGGCTGTGGATTGCGATGCCCCAAGGTCCAAAACTACCGAAAATGTCTCCATAGTCACCTTGTGCAGTTTTCGAGGACCCCTGGAAACTTGCTTCTTAGCGTAGCCTATATCCTGTGAATGGAAGCATATTGTAAGTCCTGGGAGAAGGGTTGGATGGGGTGGGGGGCAGATGACCTCGCTGTCCCGCCCCTTAAAGCAACAATAATTAAGTAAGTAGGTACAGGAGTGGCGGGGGAAATATAAAATCTCGCTTGTTCTAAAAACACAGTACCGTGTTGTATTACCTGTGATCCAACGGTCGCACTGGTAGCTACAGAAAATCCAGAGATCGCTGGTTTGAATCCTGGTGCTGATAGTGACTATATTGAGTGTGGTTTTCCCCCGGATTTTACCACACTCCCGCCAGGCAAATGCCGATAGTATCGTATTTCCAAGTCCCAGGGTGCCTATACCATCCCTATCCCTACTACAGCTACACACAATATTACCGTCATGACAGCAACACAGCTCATCAGACAAGTTCAACACACACCCTACGACACGGGACTGATGACCAAGATGTTCCAAACCCCTCAAATGAAACAACCACGAATTGAATGCTTCTTGATAGCTAGTTCACTTTGCAGGTATGAAACTGAGATTATTTAAGGGGAATATCGTGTTTGAAGCCATTTTCAGTGTTGTCTTAGTGAACGAAAGTTTTTCAGTCTGTCAACAGGATTGTACCCAAATGAGATGGATTATTCCCCAATCTTGGAAATAATTTACATGAGATTAATAAATACACTTGGACGACCAGTTTCGTTCGTCATGCGATCATCATCAGATCTATTACACTTAGGCTATAAAAGTGTACGTTTATTGTAATTATTTTGTAGCCTAAACGTAAGAGATCTGACGATGATCGCTTGACGATCGAAACTGGTCGTCGAAGTGTAGTCTATTTATTAACCTGATGTAAATTGTTTTCGAGATTAGGGAATAACCCATCTCATGTTGGTACAATCGTGTTGACCGACTGAAAAGTATCAAACTTTTGTTTATTTAAGGGGCTTGGAACACCTTGGTAATCAGTATCATGCACTTGTCTTGAACTTGTCTGATAACCTGTGCTTCTGTGTAGCTGTGTTAAAGACAGTGATGGGATACGTGTCCCAGGACTGGAAATAAGGTACAGGGTTATTATCTATGTGCGCCACGATAAACACGGCAAGCTACGCCGGCTGTGACTGGCGTAGATCGAGGGCGCGCGTAAGTGGTTCAGCTGGTGGTTGGCGCACTCCGCTGACTCATGTCGTTAGTTCACACGTGTTTTGTCATTCATATGGACGTGTATCTGCAAAGCTTAGACGTTAGTGTTGCACGTTTAGTGAGTATTGTGATTACTGTGATTGTTGGCCATGTCTAGACACCAATTCACATTGTGCGAACGTGTGTATATCCATAATTCGTATATGAAAAGCAAAAAAATCTTGTTCTGAAACGAGACGAAAATTTCGAATCAACTTTCCAGGAAGACCTGTGCCTAATGCCAGTACAATTAGGAGGCTCGCTAACTGATTCAAGGAAACAGGCTTCGTAAATAATAAAAGAGTTGACAGGCATTCTTTCATCAGAAGATGTCAGGTGTGTGTTACAAGAGAGGGAGGACATTTTCAGCATCACCTATGAGCACTGTAAGTACACATTATTGAACATGTTTGGTAAAAGTATGAATGTGCGCGCCACCACCGGCTGAATCAGGTACGCGCGCCCGTGATCTGCGCCAGTCACAGCCGGCTTTGCTTGCCGTGTTTTTCTGGACGCACATTGATAACGACCCTGTACTATTGTGGCATTTACCTGGAGAGTGCGGAAAAAACAAGATCTCTCACTTAGGATAACCGCTACAGTCTGAAGGATTCGAGCTTCTCCGAAATTACTGCGGTACCCCATCGCGATCATGGTACTCTATGTAACGCGCACGGCTTCACAGCGCGTTACATGAATCTAACAAATAGAGCGTTACTCCGCTACTAGATTTAACGTCATGTCATGTGACCTTCATAAATATGATTGGATGCCATTCAATCGGCGAGTTTTTATGCTTTCATTTCATTGGCTCATCATCATAATGGGCACACACTTTTGCCCTTATGACAACCGTTTAACTTGATAATCCAGGCAATCATCGATATTTCACACGTCGTCAAGTTTAATGTGGATCAGGCTTACAGAAGAGAAACGCTTCAAATTGAACCTGCTATAATGGTAATGAACTGAGCTACTAGCACAAAATGTGATGATGCGATCGTGCTAAATGAACCATATCTTTGGGTCAGATGACATGTTATATTTTTTTTTTATTGTATTTGAGTTACTTTGATAACATGGTCATTTAGGCCCCGTGTATGTACAGTACTTGGATGTGTGTAGAATTTCTCTGATAACCTATTTATTTATTTATTTAGCTTATGTCTAGAGATACAGTAGAATTTATACACGTATATCCAAATTCTGAATATAGTCAATAGTCTCAGGAGTCACGAGAGCAAAGTCACTAGCACTGCCACTGTACTTTCTTTTGATGTGCTGGATCGTCTGTTCTGTAGCATCAGAGTCACACTACCGGGTGAGTTAGCCGTGGTCGTTACGGCATGACTGCTGGCAGTCGCTCACATCCGGGAGGCGAGGAGGTTCGAATCCCCCCGCTGGCAACCTTGAAGATGGTTTTCTGTGGTTTCCCATCTTCCTTCCAGGCAAATGCCGGGGTTGGTCCCTAACTATAGGCCACAGCCGCTACCTTCCAATTCCTCGACCTTCCATTCCAACTTTCCTCCCCAACGGTACTTGTAGCTCACCCATTGGGTGTCCGTCACGAAGCAGCTACAAAACTGGCGAGCCGAACATGTCCTCGGACACTCCCGGTCACACTCAGGCGTTGAAATTCTGTTCCACTTGTAGTGGAAGGCTGCACAGTTCCCATGGCTGGTTCGTACTCTGTTCAATGTGGACCATAGTCTACGAGGGAGGTTGAAACCAGGTGGCGGCGTCTTCTTCACAGGAGGCATTGTTGGACAACATTTGTTGTTGAGTCTCCTCTGCCACTCAACGAAAGTTTGGTAGTTGCTGTTCCTCAAGTTCATGGCATCTCTTGTTGATAACTTATATTGTTGTGATGATTATTGTAGTGTGTGTATTTGTAATTCAGGTGTGGATGGGAAGGAGGCGGCCATGGTCTTACGTTAGAAACCATCCCTGCATTTACCTGGAGTAGAAATGGAGAACCACGGAAAACCACTTCCAGGTTGGCTGAGGTGGGAGTAGAATCCACCTCTTCTCAATTTTGCCTCATGAGTCGGTGTGTACCTCATTCCAGCTCTCAACCCCGAATTGAATTTCTTGGAAGAGGCAGAAATTGAACCTGGAACTTCGGGGTGACAACCGAGAAGGCTAACCACTGCACTAAAAGGTGGTCCAAGTTATACTAACAATGAATATTCATTCTTTGGTGAAATATAACGAAGTTACCACGGTAGGTGTCCGGCTTCGTGGTGTATCGGCTAGCTTTCTTGGATGTTGCCCCGTAAATCCGGGTTCAATTTCTGGCTCTGTAAATAAATTTAATTTTTTCTCAGTGCTGGAATTCAGCTTCGTGAGGTAAAACTTAGAAGAGGTGGGTTTGATTCCCACCCCGGTCATCCTGGAAGTGGTTTCCCGTGGTTTCCCACTTCTACTCTCTTAGTTTAAAGCCACGGCCGTCTCATTCCGAACCCTCACCTCCATTACAAATACGACACCGCATTAACACAGGTTAGCAGACTAATTCTACACTCCCCCAAGTACAAGGGGTTCTTGGTAAAGTCAATACGCCACTTGAGTAGTGGAGTAAGGCGGTTTCTGCGCCACTCCAGAACCCTCCTTGCCCCACTACTAAGCTTCAGCCATGTTAAATATCTCTCGAACGCATGGTCCGATTTTGACAAATGAGGTGTCGTTGGACTCGGGCTGACGTCCTCTTTCCTATGGACCATGTATTATATTTTTCAATTTTTTTTTTAAATTTTTCGTTTTTGAAAATAGGCTATAGTTTGAAAACCAAACAGGATAGTACGTTGTTCCATGGCTCAAACGAACAGTCTTTATGACCTTTATTTTTTGTAATAAAACTTTTTTATTTTTTATATTTTTTTGAAAACACTCGAATTTTGAAAATCCTATATTTTGGAAACTAGGAACTCTACAAAAAAAATTGTTTAACGTAAATCAATGGTCCCTACCTCCTCTACCCCCAAAATAAATTTCAAGTCTCTAGAGAAAAACATTGTGTGTAGTAGTGTGGTAGTGGGAAAGCTGCTTCCAAAAGCAAGTGGTGAGCCCCTGCGACCTTGGAATGGAACGAGTCATGCTAGGAAGGCGTGCTTGGATTCGTTTTTTTTTGTCTCGTCGTGCTCTTTACGGGAATGTCGGTGTCGAAAATGTGAAAATCTGGAAACACAGTCTTTTTGGGGGAAAAACGTGATTTTGAACTTTTTGCTATATCTCACGAACCAATCATGCTAGAGGCATGTTCGACAGGTCCAAGGACTCGGGGTGACGTTCTCTGCTATGGACCACTCGTTATAATTTTTAATAAAATTGGAAACTCGATTTTGGGGTAAACACGTGTTTTTTGTGATTTTGTCGATATCTCACGAAGCAATAACGCTAGAGGCATGTACGACGGGTCCAAGGATTCGGGCAGACGTCCTCTTTGCTATAGACCACTCGTTGTAATTTAAAAAAATTTTGGAAACGCGATTTTGGGGGTAAACACGTGTTTTTTATGATTTTTGCCGATATTTCACGAACCAATAACGCTAGAGACGTGTACGAGGTGTCCTAGCACTCGGGCTAACGCCCCCTTTCAAATGTGGTAGATTTTTTTTCCAAAAAAATAATTCACAAAGGGCCTAACGCCATACATGTTGAAATAACGTTTTTTTTTTCTTTACCTGTTTATAATGTCCATGAAGCGTGGTGGTTGAGAGAGACGATACGGCTGGGTGTGTGTGTGTTTCAACGAACCTGTCGCTAACCACAAGGACCATGCTTAATAGATCAATCGCTATTTCGGCGGGTCGGTGTATGAAAGAGCGAGCGTGCGTTTTTCTGATATTTTACCTTTAACGTGTAAACGGTGATGAGAACTTGATTCTATGTTGGTCGAAGCGAGTACCGAAAACAAACGAGCAGGAGGTGAAGGTCATTTGAGCTTATTGGAAGGCTCCGATCTGACTTGACAACAGGTGCAATGGAAAAAATGACCAAGACGCTTGAAGGTGAAATAATCTGACCATCGTGGTGGCAGGGGAGTGCGAAAGGCATGCACACACGTGTGAGATGGCATGTACGCTAAACCAGTGACATCCTGTCTTGCTTCGTACGTGACAAAATGCAAGTTCAGGTGAAATTTGATCTACCGCAGGTGTTCATCTTAGACGTCATCTGTCCACGTGCATGATAACTGTTAACAAGTCACATCCTGTTTTGCTTCGTACGTGACAAAATGCAAGTTCAGGTGAAATTTGATCCGGCACAGGTGTTCGCTTGGGTGTTATCTGTCCACGTGCACGATAAGAGAATGTTTAAAGCGTGGAAAAAAAAAGATTATACATGCAACGTAGCATATATAAAGACATGTCGTTATCATTTCCAAGCTCACTTAGGTGACTACCTTTGAACACACTGCGTTGCATGAAACTCCTGGTCTTGTTTAACAGTTTTGGTGTTAGTGGAAAATACTTAACCTTGTTGTGGGGTAGGTATATATTTATTCATTTATATATTTATTGATTTTTATATAAATACATGCAATTATTTATTGATTAGGTAATTAATGATTTTATTTACTTATTTGTTTGCAGATAACGTGTATAGCCTGCCTGTCGTGTGTCTGTGGGAAATATATTAAAGAAAGAGAAAGACAGACAGATAGAAAAGGAAACCATTTCCACACTAGCCCACGAAACGAGAATATAGCAAAGCATTACACGTCAAGGTGAGATATTTTTTTTTAAATATATAACCTGTTTGATTTTGTTTTGTTTATGAAAGGCATAAACTATATGGAATGGATATACTTATGGTGGTTTATTTTATTTCTTTTTAGATATTTGGAGAAAAAAAAAGGGTTCACTGCTATAGCAAATACAGTTGAAAACCAAGTGGCTTTAGAGTGGAATCCTTGTCAAGCAGTCTACAGCTGAAAACTCAGGTGAGAGTGTTCTTTCAAAATAATGTATTTTAATGCTGAGAATACGTTAACTTGGGAGCCCCTAAATAGTTGTTTTAAATCGCGTGTGTGCTCTGGTCGTGTGGTCAATGTTAGAAAAAGTTTGATTCCCAAAGAATTTTTACAATCTTGTTTTGAAATTTTTAAAATTGAAATTTGCATAGCGCAAAGGTTGCATACGGCTTTAAAGGTGAATACAGAACTGGTGTGCGATTTCATATATAAAAAGAAGGACGTAGAGCATAAAGACACATTTTATATTTGCAGTAAAATGCAAGAGCTATTCATAGCCCATAATTTGGAACAGTGGTATGAAACCCACGTGGTGAATGCCTTGCTATCAAAATTTGATAAACTGCAACAAGGACCGAGTGGCCTTGCCTTAGACAAAATTCATCATTTGCAAATCAACATTTGTCAATTCAACCCGTTGAACGCTGGGTCTAGCTATATTAAAACACCACCAGCTATAGCTTCGAAAAAGGCTGTGGTCAATATAAAGAATCGTGACAATGATTGCTTTCTGTGGTCTGTAGCTGCGTACATGCAGCCAGCTCAAGATCGTCATGTTAACAGACCAGCAAAGTACAAGGCCAAGTTTGATGAATTAAAACAAACGTTAAATTTAACTCGAGTATCGTTTCCTATGGACTTAACCGAGATCCATAGGTTTGAACAAGATAACCAGGACTTTTCGTTCATGGTCTATGGCCTTGATGGTAATGAGATTGTGGGTCCTCTTTATGCTACAAAAGAACCGAAACGACACCACATTCATCTTTTATATTTATCTGTAGGAGAAGTGAATCACTATTGCCTCATTAAAAGCCTGAGTAGATTGCTAAGCAGTCAAATGTCAAAGGACAAGCGTCCAAAACATATTTGTGATCGATGCTTGCAATATTTTAAAACCCCTACGCTTTTGGAACGTCATAGGGTAGATTGTGTTACTCAGGAAGCGGTGAGATTGATATTGCCACAAGGGGACAAGGCTGTGTTAAAGTTTAAGGACATTCACAAGCGTGACACTGTCCCCTATGTGGTGTATGCAGATTTCGAAGCACTCACCACACCCATGGCGGGATGTGAACCAGATCCCACCATCAGCTCAACCACACCCATTCAAAAACATGAACCCTTTGCCATAGGATTTAATGTGGTGTGTGCCTATGACCCCACACAATCCGTTTACAAATACCGCGAGGGGCCAGATTGTGCTAAATGGTTCTTGGATGAACTTGTCAAGTTGGCCGACCATGTACAGGAATTACTGGACCACCCAGTACCCATGAGCCTATCTCCAGAACAACAGCAGCAGTATGAGCATGCCATGACATGCCATATCTGCGAAAAGCCTATTTTAAGTGGAGAGGAAAAAGTCAGAGACCACTCGCATTTTACAGGGGAGTTTCGTGGAGCTGCGCATAGTAAATGCAACTTAAACTTTCCAGCTCCTCGTTTCATCGCTGTCTTTTTCCACAATCTGGCGAATTATGACATTCAGTTTTTGATTCGTGAATTGGGCCATGTCAACAAGGGCTCGTTTACCATTATTCCCCAAAACCATGAGCATTTTACGGCCCTGGCATGGTGGTTGGGCGACTTTAGCATTCGATTTTTGGATTCCTTTAAGTTCATGGCATCCTCGCTAGACAGCCTTGTGAATGGCTTGAATGAGGAGGAATTAAAAAATACTAGAATGCATTTTAATGATCCTGAGCAATTTCAGTTGTGCATTCGGAAAGGTATATTCCCGTATGATTTTTGCAACAGCTGGGACGTGTTAAAGCAAAGAAAACTCCCACCACAAGAGAAATTTTACTCGAAACTAACACGCAGTACCGTTTCCGATGAAGACTATGCACATGCATGTCAAGTTTGGCGAGTGTTTGGCATTAAGACGCTAAGTGAATATGCTTTGCATTACCTAAAACTGGATGTATTGCTGCTCACTGATGTGTTTGAAAAATTCCGTAACTTGTGTCAACACATTTACGGTCTTGACCCGGCTCACTATTATACGAGTCCTGGGCTCTCGTTCGATGCCGCTTTGAAATACACTCAAGTGGAATTGGATTTACTCACTGACGTAGACATGGTTCTATTTTTTGAAAAGGGCATTCGTGGCGGCTTTGTGTCACTTAACCAGCGCCATGCCGAAGCGAACAATGTCTACATGCTTGATTATTCACCGGAAAAACAAGAATCGTACTTAATGTACTATGACGTGAATAATTTGTACGGTTACGCCATGAGTCAGCCTTTGCCCTATGGGAAGTTTGCTTGGCTGACAGACAAACAAGTGTCAGAATTTAATGTGAACATGGCTAGCCAAGAAACAGGCCGTGGATATGTGCTAGAAGTGGATATTGAATATCCCTCATCCTTGTATGATGAACATGCCGATTTCCCATTCTGCCTTGAGCAAATGGTTCCCCCTGACAGTTAAGTGAAAATTGAAAAACTCATGGGCACACTTTACAACAAAAATCGGTATGTACTACATATCCAAATGTTGGTGCAATGCCTCGCCCAAGGCTTGGTGTTGAAGAAAATCCACAGGGGTATTTCTTTTGCTCAAAAAGCATGGCTTGAGCCATACATGCGACTCAACACAGAGCACCGACAAATGGCAACACAGCAGTTTGAAATTAACTTTTTTAAATTAATGAACAACTGCATTTATGGCAAGTCTATGGAGAATGTCCGCAAATACCGTGACATTAAATTAGTGAATGTCTGGGAGGGGCGGTGGGGTGCCCGGCGGTACATTGTCAAGCCAAATTTCAAATCGATCAAAATTATCGATGAGGATTTGGCTACTATTGAAATGAGTAAGACCAGCGTGACCATGGATAAGCCCATTTACTTGGGTCAAGTCATTTTAGACTTTTCTAAATCGGTCATGTATCGATTCCACTATGAGTTTGCCAAACGCCATTTTGAGGACGTCTCTCTTTTGTATATGGATACGGACTCATTCATTTACCACATTCGCCACTGCAACCCCTATGACGTCATGAGGCAACATAGTGACTGGTTCGACACCTCTTGCTATAGCGCTGACAACGTGTTTCAGCTGCCCATAAAGAACAAAAAGGAAATGGGCGTTTTAAAAGATGAATGCGGTGATTCCATTATGACGGAATTCGTAGGTTTGGCTTCAAAAATGTATGCTTACCGCACACTCGACTGTAAGGAAGCCAAAAGAGCAAAAGGTGTAGGTAGGGCAGTGGTAAAATCGCTACGTGTAGACGATTACTTAGCGGTTTTACGCACTGGCAAAGCTATGTCTCATACACAGTGCAGGATACAATCCAGCAACCATCATCTGTATCTTGTGGAACAGAGAAAACGCACCCTCGCTTCCATGGATAACAAGCGTGTGTGGGCTGATGACCTGCTCACCAGCCAGCCCTGGGGTTATAATCGCAACGAGGAGGAGGTGTGATTTCATTGTATAATCGTTTATGGGACATAGCTTTTTGAAACTTGTAGATTTAGTATTTTGTAAATATTGGTTTCTGCAATTGTAAATAGTAGATTTTGTAAAATAGTGACAACCCACTTGGACCTTTTGCTCTTTAAAAGTTCTATGCAACCTTATTTTTTTTAAATTTTTTGATTGGTAAATAGTGTGATTCTTTTAACGCTGTACAAAGTTGAGTTTTTTTTGTAAATATGAAATAAGTAAGATTTTTAGTAACTTTAATAACTAGTATTTAATTATTTTTCATAATGTAAATGATAAATTAAAAAGTTCTTTTGGGATGAGTGTGCATGTCAAGAATGTGCTTTTGGGAATAAATAAAGTGGTTGTGTTTGTTCCCAAAGACAGGTGTGAATGTATGAGTGGAAAGAGAAAGCTGATGTATATGATTGACCAGAGCAAACACAATGAGGTAGGGTGGGTGGGTGGGGAGGGGGTAAATGGTCACTTATATACTCATTTTGTTTTAAATAGTTTCGTTTTTCATTGAAATGTGGCAGACAATAGACATTATTTTTGCAAAAACAGTCTTACCTGCAGTAGTCGTAGACCTCGACGTTTCTCCAAACACACATCAACACATTGCAGCATCGCCATGGTCAAGCACTTGCATCAACATCATTGTCAAATCTCAACTTTCGACATACACCAAATGGAAAAATGTGAAAACAGCAAAATGGAAAATCCATGTTTCCATATCACCAAAAACGCAAAACTTAAAACGGACATTTTTAAAAACTGGAAATGGCCATGTGTGAAATTTGAAAATTAAAAACTTCAAACGGACATTGTTTAAAATGCGTCATCAGCAAAATGGAAAACTCCATATCATCAAAAACGTTAAACTTGAAACGAACGTTTTCAAAAACTGTAAATTGCAAAATGATAAATGACAGTGTGTGGAATTCATCATGTGTGAAATGTGTAAAATGAAAAAATCAGCCACCAACATCACGATTTCTTAAAATTAAAAATAACAAAACATCGTGCTCTGGAAAACTTTTGTTTTTATTTCATAGTCATAGTGAATTGACAAAAGAAAAATAGAATACAAACAAATCCCAATTCCTCACTCCTCAATGTTTATTTCCATGCATCATCAACTTTCCTTTCATAGCACTCATGACAATTAGGGCTGCCATCCTTTCACCCACTGAGGCATCACTGGATGTGAAACGTTGTTTAGCTTTCTTCAATAACAATTTATCTGCCACATGTCTTAAACCAGGATGACTATGGCGATAAGAAAGGTCATGTTCCTTGCATGCTTGATCCAAAAGATTAATGGGTACATCACCACGTTGTAAACGTTTTCCGAGACGAGTTCCAGGGCCGCAAAAACGATAACCTGGAAGATGGATTTCGAAAGGTAAGTATTGAATCACTTTGTCAATGACGCCATTGCCAGTACAGGTCTGGCATATCCTTTTCCATCGATGGTAAGAAGGTTTGGTCTTCCTCCTCCTCTGTGGACGATGTTTGTGTTTGTTGTTGTTGTTGTTGCTTTTTCTCGCCATGACACCCGTGGAATGATTCAACAAAGTCTTTACATGGACTCTTATGACCGTGATACAGTTTCACTAGCTGGCAAGTCGCACACTGACGCATAGACGGTATTTTTGCCATGGCCACTTGCTTATGGTGATCGTAATCCGTACAGGGTTGCAATTCACTCAACACAGGATCTTGAGTCCATGATTTTGGTACATGTTGCCAGATTTCTTTGACCGCGTTGGCGGCCACATAATAAATGAACGACTTGGGCAGCGCCAAGAGTTCCTCTTTGGTAAAACTGTCTAGTTTCTTTTTTCACACAAAGAACTTGCCGATGGCTTTGTCCGTAGCATTGCCTTTCTCCATGGTATCACGTGCTGTAGATGTTTACACGTCGCTTGTAGAAATCTCACTGACATCATTCACAGGTAAATCTTGAGTTATAATTTTGTTCAACAACTCCCAGCAGGCATGGGTGGTTAACCAATGAAAGAGATGCCACGCATGCGATAGGGCTGTATGGGTAATGTTGCCACAGGAACAAGTATCCATGAGCGTTTGCAGGGAGGGGCAGCCCAACTCCATGAGGTCGATACATTGGCAGTAAGACGCCAAAAATGGTTGCAACCATTGACGTTTTTCATTACCTTTCACAAATACCACATTGGCCGAGGACAAGTGTGCTTTCATGACCACGTCCAAATATTTATAGGAAATGGTTCCCTGATTCCAGTCTAGTTGCCTATGATTTTCAATCCACTGGGTTTGTTTACGGTCTTTTTCACACAACAAATCAAAAGCATGGGGTGGTTTAAATAGCAAATGCGTAGCTTGCGATATCCAAAACGTGGTACAATCGATTATGGCCACTTGTTTAAATATAAATTTGTTGTCACCAATTTTAAACCCTTGGCAATCCACAATGAGTGTGCGCAACATGTTGACGCTTGCCTGGACCAAGTTCAACTGACGACTGACTGACGATCAGGTGTGATCATGACATAGACTTACCTGCCATGCTAGTTTCAAATTAAGGTTAGGGTAGGACAGGGGGACATGCAAAAATAAGAATTTAAGAATTACATCATTTTATTATCATAACACGTCTTACAGGCTTTTCTCATTTTAGGATAAGGACGATAGCAACTGATACAACAAAATAGTCTCTTGTGTTTGTAACGTCCATAACACCGATGATGTCCCAATGTCTCTAAACCAGACGTTTTTGATGGTGAGCTGCTCACCGAAGCACCATGGATACCATACGGCCCACATGTATCGTAACTTGTTTTTTTTTCATCACCCAGAGACACAAGTGAGGGATAGCTTGAATGACAGGGTATATTTCCCACTTTCATTCTACACAGGTAGGGGCAGGTGGGTGACCAGCGCTGATGTTCCTGCATGGGTTCATCGCCCTCCTGCCATTGGTCTATGATGATGGGACAAAAGGCACATTTCACTTCATCTCTTGTTTTTAAATAGTAGAATCCAGCGGCCGCCAAGGCTTGAGGGTTTATGAAAGGCACTGGCCATGTGGCAAAAGTCTTGAAACGTTGTTCCTCAGAGTTTAAATTCATGGATGTAACGTCTCTTGAGGCTTTAAAGCAAGACATGACTGAGCGGCTTGACGTGGGATGACCTGTTATTTATACACTCGTCACTTGGTTGGACAGTGGATAATAGTTGACTTGTTTGTGATGAATAATCAAACAGTAGGCCGTCGTATTGGCTGGTACATTGTCATGCGTTTCAAAATCTAGTCGAATGTCGATATTGGATGGCTTGACAGACTCTTCCAGGTAAGAACAGTCAAAGACAATCAGTGGTGCTCTTGCCTTAAACGCTTGGGGTAGTAGCATGGGGCCGTTCTCTTTTTGATAATACGACCATCGAAATTTAGAAAACAAGTCGTACAGGGGCCCAAACTTATTTTTTGAAAAATCCAAATCCAGTCCTTCATAGGGAAACACAGCTCCGTTGAGGAAAAGACGTGCATTTCTCAATTGCAGGTGATCAAATTGCGAGGCATCTTTGGTTTGTTGATACTTGCGATTCGTTTGAAAACCCACGATCAGGTAGAGAGGTCTCTCTGTATAGCGAGCTGATTTTACAGACCAACTGTGTGTGTTGGTAGTGGGCAATAGCGGATACTCATGGAGTGCCCAGCTTCTAAATTCCATGGGTAGAGGCATATCTCTCTTTACCATTTTGAGTATGTCCAGTTTTTTGCTATCGTTAAGGGTCACATGAGGCACTTTCCATAGCAAGCGTTGTAGTTGAACTTTTGAATCGATGGGGGCATTGTCGGCTCCCTTGAGTGCATTATTATCACTCCTGTCTCTCACCAGATAAAGCACTTGCCTTGCGTTGACCACAATGCGTTGGTGATCTTCAGCAAAGCCTAGAATCAGTTTAAGAGGTAAATATCCAGTAAAGGTCCCATCGGTGTGTACCATCCAGTCATTGGTCGAGTCAGGACACCAACCTGCCATGCAAAGTGTTTTACCTTCTTCCTCACTATAAGAGGGGTATAGTTTCATGACACTGGAAATGCCCACATTTCGAGTGCTATCCACCACGATATCGTTAATGACATAACGTACTTCAGAAAACAGAAAGGCTAAACCATGGTTGGCCAACTTGGATGTGGTAGGTGTAGAGCCATCGGCTTTGGTGAGTCGACCTTCAATCTGAATGACACTTTCATGCGGTAGGGTGTAAATATCTTGGTTGTTGATAACAAATTGAATTTCATCATTGTTATTGAGTCCAGGTGTTTGAGCTTGATAGGAATGGAGATCAATTCTTACCACTCCTGGTTGCTCCTCGATGCGGTTCGCTATCTCTAGGATAGAATTCATTATGAGGGTTGACGTGGTAACCCAAATGCTGTAAAATCTGCTTGTTCTGAGATGTTAACGTGTATTCATGTGGCAAACAACTAACACCATTCCTAGACGGTGTTGTTGCTTTATACACAAACTTCATAGTGGCTTTAGCACCAACTTGTAAGTCACTGGTGTGGTAGAATCTAGATCAATGAGTTGTTGATCTCTATTGATCAGTCTTAATGTTATATTACTAATACTATCAACAGCCACAGCATGAAAAAGCACCACTGGAGGGTTTTCACGAATAATATAGCCATTGGGCGATGTCACAATAAAGTCATAAAGCGAATGCGATGGTTCTTGATTGGTGTACACTTGGCTAATAATATTACACGTCACCGACACATGATGGTCCTCAATGAATTTCACTTCATGGTCTGATTCATGTTTTTTGTTGGGCTCCAACACACGTGGTTTAAATCCTAGTAATGGACCAATGGAATCGGGGTGTGTTTTAAAGTCAATGTTGAATGAGGAGAAAATACTGCAGCGATGAGTGTTGGTATTGCCTACAAGTTCAAACTTGTGCGTTCCTTCGAGAAATGACTTTAAACCATATTGATTGATCAACACCACATAAATGTGTTCATAAATATCATCGATCGTGTATCCACCAGAGTTCAAGGTGAGCACAGAATCATCATAGTAAAACTTGTTGTTCACATTTTCACGTATGTTGTATATTCGATTGTACGTTTCAAGAGAAACAAGTCCTAAACCATAGGGTTTTTCACTCAATTCGATAGGCGGGTAGAAGTCTAGGCTGACTTCAGGTCCACGTCCATGCACTGTAAACGTTTTACTTTCTGCTGACATACTGGTGGCGTTTTTGCTTATGCTGCGTCTTATATAAAAAAATTAAACACAAACGTCCACACTGTTGGCTGTTAAACGTTTGCTCTCGTTTCACATTATAATATATCTTGATCCTGTTTCCAAAATAGGTCACTAGTTCCATGGGCGGAGGCAAATTCCCAAAACTGTCAAAGTACCATACCATGGATCCCTCTTTGACATAAGCTACATAATGCGTTCCTGGTCCTCGGTGATCATCCAAATTGACAACAGCACATTCCTGTTTCCAGGGTCGTGGGGGTAATTGGTTTCGCATAAACACACCTCGAAAATGAGAAAGCTTTAGTTGTTTAGCATAGCTTTCCACTTGTTGATGCGTCAGGGCATGTCTCGCTATGGCAGAGGTTATTTTTTTTTTTTTAATATTTCGAAATGGTGAAATCCCAAATCCTTGTTGATAAAAGGCTGGCTTTAAATTGGCATTTCTAGCCCCCATGGCAATCGCTTCCATCGTTTCATTGTGTCGCTGACTTTCTTTGAGTTGTTGCTTGCCCTGCTGCGCGGCTTTAATGGTTTTCGCCACTGCACTGGCACCGCCCAAAAGTGAGCCCAGAGCAGCCAACCCGGCAAATAATGCAGGTAAAAATCCCACTCGTTTGGGGACGGGAATCACTCGCCCTTGGTTTGAAACCTGTCGCTGACGTTTTGGAATAACCTGTCTCTGTGCTGCTCGAAGGGCTTTCCTTATGGTCAATACATTATTTTTTCTTTTTTTCTTTCGCAAGGGCTTGTCCTCGAATGTTGAAAACCCTGGCTTTGCCAAGGACAATGTCCTTTTTTTAGTCTTTCTCACCACATACCTTTGTTTCACCATGATGATAATGACCAACAACCTTTCACAAGAAAGTTTAAATCACAACTAACGTCAGATGGTTATTTCATGGCTGTATATTCCAATTCCACATAAAGTGGGAAATCGTTTATGGTTTTCCCCGCTTGCTTTTCATCCCATGTCAACATGAGATAAAAGGATAATTCGTCACTTGCATTGACCATTTCATGGTCATGGACCAACATCCTATGACCATTTATCTTTATTTGTAAATGGTTCTCATCAGGTATGGCATATTTGATGTGAATGGTTCCATCATAGTGTAATCGATAGTGGCTTAAACCCGAAGCAAGCACATAGGTCAAGTGCTGATCATGGACTAGCGGTAAATGGTTTCTGTCATTCACAGGTTTTTCATTTGTCAGATACACTAAAAACACAGATGGGATAAATTTATAAAGCCTTTTCATTTCATGGGTCACGTAACGCTTGGTACAGACATCGTCTTCGTCTTGTGGGTCTTCCACGTGAATAATCCGATGGTGATTAGCGCTATAGCCATTCACCATAAGCTGGGGCACTTTGTCATAAAAATCATACACTTTGTTATCCACATACTTTTTCGTAGTAACGTCTGTAGACACTTGAGGATGTTTTACATGGGTTAACCGCTTTCCCTTAAAGTCATAATCTCCCTGTTTTGTGCGTGGCACTACTGACCTATCCACATAGTGTTTATTAGCAGGATCTGTTTCCTGTTTAGGATCATGTATGAGGACAGGCCTAGCTTTGGCCATCAACGCACGTCCAAAGACATCCATCGTCAATCTGTAGTACCAGTCTACTGTTTCTATGACAAGGTTCGGTGTCCTGTATATAGACAGCCGGCTAGCCTGTCTAAGCCTTAGTTGACATGAAGATTATTAAGCAGCAAGAGTCATTCCCCGTGGGGGACATGGTTTCCCATCTCTGTCCCATATCACGTGAACAACGCCATGGTTCACTGTTTCCATCTTCCATTCGCTGCATCATTGTGGGGCCTTCCGGCTGTGGAAAGACTAATCTTTTGCTAACGCTCATTACAGCGCCCAATGGTCTGCGTTTTCAAAATATTTATATTTTTGCAAAATCTCTCTACCAACCCCTTTACGTGTTTCTGGATCAAGTCATGTCTGGATTACAAAAAGAGAATATGGGTTATTTTACATTTTCCATGCAAGAAAATGTGATTTCACCGAATGAAGTAAAGCCTGATTCACTCATGATTTTCGATGATGTATCCACTGAACGTCAAGGCATCATTCAAAGCTATTTCAGCATGGGTCGACACAAACATATCGATTGCTTCTATCTTGGGCAAACGTATTCTAAAATGTCCAAACAGTTGATTCGTGACAATGCCAATGTCATTGTTTTATTTCGTCAGGACGAGAGGAACAGTCGTCACATTTATAATGAACATGTGAATCCGGATATGACCTTTCAAATGTTTACAGAATTGTGTGCCAAGTGCTGGAACACTCAACGTCATGCCTGTTTAGTGATTGACAAACAAAGTGAACTCAACCAAGGACGGTATCGCTTAGGGTTTGATCATTTTATTGCTATTTAAGGCCCTGTCTCATTCCCCATCAAGTCATTTGTCAAGACACCATGGCGTTAGCAGAGAGTCAATTGAAAAAGCATATTATTAAAGCAAAAAATACTATTCGCCAAAAGTTTCGTCAATTGAAACAATCACGTGCCAATCATGCTTTGTTTATTCAGCAACATTTAGCACCTCCACTAAAAGCCATGTTGAAACCCTCTTTCAAGCCATCTGAAACGCTACCCACCGTTTCACAAGCCACGCAGACGCTGCACGAGGACCCTGAGGAAGAGGAAGAGGAACAGGAAGATTTGACTAGTGTTAGTGAAGTTGAGGATGAGGAGGAACAAGTGTTTACGCCTCAAAAAAAGGCTGCACCCCTTGCAGAGTTTTTGAGAAAAAAGAAATCCTTGGCCATGGTCGAAACACCTTGCCCTTCCAAAGCGTCTCCGTTTTCACAACTCTTGGCCACCCCTCAACATAAAGCTCAACTGAAAACCATTTTAATAAAATATTATGGATCAACATTGGAACCCTATTTCACCGATCTATTTATTGGAAACACAGATACCACGTATGGTGTTCGCTATGAGAATGATAGTTTTAAAATTGGCGATTCATCCATTAAATTTGCTCGTACTAAAGCTGTCATTAAAAACATCAACTATAAATTAACGCCAGGACTGTTAAAGCTGCTCTTTTCTCGGACCCCCTCTTCCCATGATTATACGTCAGAGGATCTTGACAAATATAAATCCATTTTATTGGATACCCATGCCCACAAAAGACAGTATGATCCCACGCAACAAGTGAATGCCAATATATCTCAAAAATATAAAACCATCATTGCAAAAATGTTTCCCACTAGTCAAAGTACTCGTCGTAAAGTGTCCGCTTCAGGAGTGACATTTAAACCATTAAAACCCCTTGTGGATGTTACCTACTGGCACAATCCCAATAAGCTCGTCCAGCGGCTACAGTTGTTGCATGCCTCACGTCAAGCTGGCCACACCGGTCACGATTGGGAAATTCAAGAAATTGAACAAGAACTTCGAAATGCCAAAATTATTGTTTAAGCCCTCACCCATTAAAATGGGTATTGCTCACGAGTTGCATCGCCCAGCTAGGCGTCACTATCCGCGACTCAAGGTGATTTCACGAGGTGTGGATGAACTTTGGCAGGCTGACTTGGTTGAAATGATACCCTATGCTGGCGTTAACGACGGTGTACGCTATATGTTGACCGTCATTGATGTCTATTCCAAAATGGCCTTTGTTGAACCTGTGCGTCGCAAGTCTGGCCCACTAGTTACCAAGGCCTTTCAACATATTATTCAACACTCCAAACGTCAACCTCAGCTGCTACAAACCGACCAGGGGAAAGAATTTTTCAACAAGGATTTCTCCAGTTTTCTCAAATCTAAGGATATTCACCATTACACCACGTACAGCAATCTGAAAGCCAGTGTGGTCGAGCGGTTCAACCGAACATTGAAAACCCATATGTGGAAAGCGTTTACAGCTCAGGGCACGTATCGCTGGTTGGACATGTTACCTGAGCTAGTATCACGTTACAATGACACCAAACATAGAACGATTGGGACCAAGCCACGTCTCGTAACTAAAAATATTCAGCGATTGGATAAACTGTTTAACCCCATAAAAACAGCTGATCCTAAACGTCACCGACTGAACATTGGGGATTTTGTTCGTGTGAGCAAATTTAAGTCTGTCTTCAATAAGGGCTACACGCCTCAGTGGGGGACTGAACTATTTCGAATTCGTCGAGTCTACTTGGACACTCCAGTCACCTATTTACTCGAGGACCTCAACCATCAACCCATAAAAGGTAGATTTTATCTACATGAACTTCAGAAAACAGCATTTCCTCAGCACTATCTTGTGGAAAAAGTGTTGAAACAAAAAGGAAATAAACTCTACGTCAAATGGTTAGGGTTTAACTCTACGTTTAATTCCTGGATAAATAAATTACATGTTGTGTGAACCTGTGTACTTTTTATTTATTCACACTTGTTGTACACCACCTATAGCTCTATGTATACAGCGCTCCGCGCTTCATGCATGTTCATACATGTTTGTCTTTCCCTTTCCTCCTGTGTTCTCTCATACATCACTCCCTCCCCTCTCCCTCCCTTCACCTCCCACCACTGCTGTTTGCAGCTCTTGCCTCTCTATTGGTTGTGACATCATTCCGACAAGTTGCATCATACTTTTTACTGATTCAGCGATTCCCACGCTTTAAACATTCTCTTATCGTGCACGTGGACAGATAACACCCAAGCGAACACCTGTGCCGGATCAAATTTCACCTGAACTTGCATTTTGTCACGTACGAAGCAAAACAGGATGTGACTTGTTAACAGTTATCATGCACGTGGACAGATGACGTCTAAGATGAACACCTGCGGTAGATCAAATTTCACCTGAACTTGCATTTTGTCACGTACGAAGCAAGACAGGATGTCACTGGTTTAGCGTACATGCCATCTCACACGTGTGTGCATGCCTTTCGCACTCCCCTGCCACCACGATGGTCAGATTATTTCACCTTCAAGCGTCTTGGTCATTTTTTCCATTGCACCTGTTGTCAAGTCAGATCGGAGCCTTCCAATAAGCTCAAATGACCTTCACCTCCTGCTCGTTTGTTTTCGGTACTCGCTTCGACCAACATAGAATCAAGTTCTCATCACCGTTTACACGTTAAAGGTAAAATATCAGAAAAACGCACGCTCGCTCTTTCATACACCGACCCGCCGAAATAGCGATTGATCTATTAAGCATGGTCCTTGTGGTTAGCGACAGGTTCGTTGAAACACACACACACCCAGCCGTATCGTCTCTCTCAACCACCACGCTTCATGGACATTATAAACAGGTAAAGAAAAAAAAAACGTTATTTCAACATGTATGGCGTTAGGCCCTTTGTGAATTATTTTTTTGGAAAAAAAATCTACCACATTTGAAAGGGGGCGTTAGCCCGAGTGCTAGGACACCTCGTACACGTCTCTAGCGTTATTGGTTCGTGAAATATCGGCAAAAATCATAAAAAACACGTGTTTACCCCCAAAATCGCGTTTCCAAAATTTTTTAAAATTACAACGAGTGGTCTATAGCAAAGAGGACGTCTGCCCGAATCCTTGGACCCGTCGTACATGCCTCTAGCGTTATTGCTTCGTGAGATATCGACAAAATCACAAAAAACACGTGTTTACCCCAAAATCGAGTTTCCAATTTTATTAAAAATTATAACGAGTGGTCCATAGCAGAGAACGTCACCCCGAGTCCTTGGACCTGTCGAACATGCCTCTAGCATGATTGGTTCGTGAGATATAGCAAAAAGTTCAAAATCACGTTTTTCCCCCAAAAAGACTGTGTTTCCAGATTTTCACATTTTCGACACCGACATTCCCGTAAAGAGCACGACGAGACAAAAAAAAAACCGAATCCAAGCACGCCTTCCTAGCATGACTCGTTCCATTCCAAGGTCGCAGGGGCTCACCACTTGCTTTTGGAAGCAGCTTTCCCACTACCACACTACTACACACATTTTTTTTCTCTAGAGACTTGAAATTTATTTTTGGGGTAGAGGGGGTAGGGACCATTGATTTACGTTAAACAATTTTTTTTGTAGAGTTCCTAGTTTCCAAAATATAGGATTTTCAAAATTCGAGTGTTTTCAAAAAAATATAAAAAATAAAAAAGTTTTATTACAAAAAATAAAGGTCATAAAGACTGTTCGTTTGAGCCATGGAACAACGTACTATCCTGTTTGGTTTTCAAACTATAGCCTATTTTCAAAAACGAAAAATTTAAAAAAAAAATTGAAAAATATAATACATGGTCCATAGGAAAGAGGACGTCAGCCCGAGTCCAACGACACCTCATTTGTCAAAATCGGACCATGCGTTCGAGAGATATTTAACATGGCTGAAGCTTAGTAGTGGGGCAAGGAGGGTTCTGGAGTGGCGCAGAAACCGCCTTACTCCACTACTCACTTGTCTGAAAGGCCCGGGTTCGCTTCTCGACTGAGTCGTGGGATTTTAACTCCAGATGGTGTATTCCTCTGGCTTGGGAACTGGGTATGTGTCATATCTTCATCATTTCGTCCTAATCACGCCCCGTAGGTTGCCTACGGCCGTCAATTTGAATGACCGACAACAGGACTCTCAGAGTCATATTGTGTCACGAAATTCACCGTCCAAGGATTCAGAAAGGCAGTAGGTGTGGGTTCGATTCCCGGCTCTGCCAAGGAATTAAATTCTGGTCTGAGAACTCAGCCTCGTGAGGCAAAACTGAGAAGAAGAGGGTTGTATTCCCAGCCCAGCCATCCTGGAAGTGGTTTTCCGTTGCTTCGCCAGACAAATCCCGGGATGGTTCCTATCTTAGAGCCACAGCCCAATCCTCAGTAGAATTACAAATACACACACTAATACATTCTTCACAATAACACACACTCACAACCAAGTACACGGGGATAACTGACCACGATATCCAAGTCCTTCACATAAAACAACAACAACTCAAAGTTGACACGACACAAACACTAAATAATTCAATATGTCTAATATTTTTGAACAAAAATTTATCGTTTAATTCAGAAATGGAAATTGTCATGGTATATTACTATACAATAGCTTGCCACGGTGGGTGAGTGGATAGCGTGTCGGTCTACTAACCCCAAGATTGCAGGTTCGCCCCTGACCGTGGTAAGTGATTTTTGAAAGGCGGCAAAAATACGATACGCATGTCATACGATGTTGGCATGTCAAAGAACCCATTTGAATTCAGTAGGCCGAGTTCATAATGGCAAAATTAATCTCGGGAGTTTCCGCCAGCACAAAGTTCCTCATTTCTCTACTAGAAAGCGCTATTGTGTTCAAGGAGATTAGATATCTAACATCTAACCTCCTTGACTTTCATAGTCAAGGAACTACGAAATTCGACATGCAAGCTACTCTCTGGGTGTCAAATAGCAAAGCTTGCACCAGGCACCCGAGGCCATACGATATTATTATATTATTATTACTATACAATGAGTTGTCGTAGTTTATTTGTTTTGGGGAATTGGAAGGTCTTGGTCATCAGCCCCGTGTACTTGGCTGTATTACCAATTTGTCTGAAAATTTGTGTTTGCCTGGTGACTATAGTAGTGTGCGTAACTGTAATCATTACGATCGGAAATTCGGTTGGTGTCCCGTAACTTAAAACAAGGTACTATTCCGTCATTTGTCTGGAGCAAGCGTGGAATAACCACACTCAGTGCAGCCACTGGCAATGCTGGGATTGGAACCTTTGATCTCCAGACTTACTGCGGGTACGCATCACGGTTGCGGTGAGTGGTTTAACGCGCATGACTACGCCGCGGGGCTTGCAGATTACGCTTATATGTTTATGTTCGACTATGTCGAAATGTAAGCATTATGTGTCAGAAAACTGTATCATAATGAGACTCATTATAGTACAAGTTTTCATTATGATACAGTTTCTCCAGCCAATCAGAGCTCATTCATTGACCAATCAGGTAAGGATACCTTCGCGCATGCGCTCAAAATCCAACATGTCTATATAAATTACCGACATGGAAAGTGCACCGTCCATATGTTCGCGTAAATAAACTGGCGAATATGAGACAAGAAATAGCACTGTACCTTAATATCCCCAATTCGAATTTTTACACAGCGCATTGCTTTCAAACGACTTCTGTGACAGTTTGACTGAATGCTGGTGCACATGGGCAGGCTGTAAACATATGGCATCAAAGCATATGTATGGCATTGCAAAGAACACAGAGCGCATGCGTCGGTCGGTCAGTCAGAGAACTTGGAAAACAGAGATATCGAACCCAGCGCTTGCACTCTGATCACAAAATTCAAGTGACTGAATCTCAACAGATATTTATGAATAATTCTGTTAAAAATTATAATATCTTCGAACATAAACAGTCGTATACAACTCGCCTATAATGGTAATTCAGACACTCGCATGGAAATTATCAAACTCGCTTACATACTCCTGTCTTAATTATTGCAATTATAGGCTCGTTGCATAATGTACTAATACTCTGGTAGCAATATTAGACCGCTATGCAACAAGCAGCGACCATATTGAAAAGCCAAGCATATACATTTGCTGGATACACTCTGTATCCTGACTAAACCATTTAAGCTGCTACAAATAGAGGGATTTTCTGTATTGATTTGTTCAATCAGAACAGACTTTAGACTACCAATGGAGAATAGATTGCATATCATTACATAGGGAACTGAAATTCTAAGTTACAATTTCATGCCTACATCACTGAATGTTGGATTTATCTTTGATGCCTCAACTGATAAATTAGAAACTCTGGGAAAGGACGAAGTATGATTTAACACATCTCAGATGAGAATAACTTATCAATAATACGAGATCATATTATTTTTGATGATCCTATTATCCAATTTAATATAGGTAAATTTTCTTTACTAAACCATGTATATTTATTTTAAATATACCTAGGTACAGTCCTAGAGAATGGCAATTTAATAGTAGAGTTAGTCAATCATAGGACATTGCAGGATGTGAAAAGATGCTAACATATCGTCTTTAGTGCATTCGACGTTCAGCGCATTTTCAGCACAAAAAATGAACTTGGTAGCATTGCATAGCACAGACACGTAGGTGTGGTGTAAATAGTTCATGAAATGCATTTTTTTTTTTTTAGTGATTTGCCTGCCGGCTTCCCTTGAACACAGACACGTTGTATGACACGATATGGAACGACGGCAAGTCTATTTAATACCGAAGAAACTCGACTGGTTTATTTACTATAGGGCAGGCAATCAGAAGAAAGGAGTCTCTACTACGAAACTTGATGGTTTTCAATCTGTAGAGGAAGTTTAGAATGCTTTGAAATCATGACCGTATTTAGAATTGAATTATAACTTTCAGTTGGTCACCATGAATGTATGCCCAATTATATGACACTCTACCTGTAAAACTCTGCATTTGATTAATTATTGTGTGAGGACATTACAATGGCGAGGGGTTACAAGGATGAAAAGTTTCGTTTGTCAAGCGAATATCATCAGATCCAAGTCAAACAAACCAATCATATTTACAAGACAACAAATATACCTACCGCATACTATTAAAACTTGGAGAGATTGTGGCGCTGGACACGTGTGAAAGGGAAGACTAGAATGAGAACAAGGCGGCCGCTTCACTTCGTATAACACATACCCTGTAGAAGAAAGAGGCGATTTATAAACAAGCTAAACTCAGACACTACAATAGAGTGGTTACAAGAGAGTATCTGTATGCAAGTGAAGGACTCAGATTGTCTGGAGTGGGTGGACTGACAAACAAACCTTCCGTTCGGGACCTTTCTTCTAGCAACATACTTGTAATGTCATAAAGTGACAGCTAATAGGTGTGCTTGATGTACAATGTAGTTTTGTTTTACACACATCTTTCTGGGATATCATTACCGCAGGTTGCATGTTCACGACTAACCACATTTGCAGATGTTTCGGTCATTGGGGAGAGAAAAATTGTACGGAGAAAAAAAAACAAGTGATGGAATAGGTATTAATGAGTGGAGAGAAATTCCACGAACATCCGTTCAGTTGCAGTTCCGCGGAAATCAACTCACGTATCAATTGCACATGCCTGAGGCTCAACACCTGTCCTACAAATTCTTAAAACACTGTAAATATTGTTCAGTCCCTTTACGTGGGTTGGCTGAACTGGGGGATGAGGGTGTGTGGAGAGAGTGGTGTTTAACTGGGGGAAGTTGTACTGGAGGAGAGGAAACTCCGAACGAGTGTTGGAAAATGTGGCAGAGGATCGAATGGAGCTCTACGTGATAAAGGGTTGCAAACCATGGGATGTGCTTCAAGGCGAGAACTAACAGTCTACAGAGTGAGTACGGCGATGAGTAATACAAGTATCTGCTGATAGTACACCACTGCGGTCAGCGTGCGTGCGACCAAGAAATCAAAGCTACAGGCAATGAAATTGTTGTCATCGCTGGCACAGCGGTTTTAGGAACAATGTGGAAAGGGGGTGCTGCACCCTTTTAGGGATTTCGAAAAGATGTAAGGTTTCGGACACAGGGATTGAATCTTGGGTGATGGAAGAGACCAAAGATTAGAATTTTGCCTTTGCGTTTATTAAAGTTTTTAAACAGCATATAAAGTTACTTCTAATAAATATAGTTTTAAGAATTAACAAGAAGAATAATAAAAATGCAAATTCAAAATGCAATATTTTTTAAACAGCGTATAAAGTTACTCCTAATAAATATAGTTTTAAGAATTAACAAGAAGAATAATAAAAATGCAAATTCGCAAGTTTCTCCAGGAAACGAAAAAGGTTAACAAAATTCCCTTATGAGGGATTAAAAATTTATATTGTTCATAAAAAGAGAGACATAATTATAAATACCTAAACGAGGAACTCTTAATGATTAACCATGATGAATATGATACCACCTTTCAATGAGGTGAAAATACATAACCCTTTCTATAGGCCAGCAAACCCTTGGCTGGAAACAGTTGGTTGGTCCGCAAGGGGCTGATGCTTTGAAGTAGCAGTTCTGTTTGCCCGCACAGGGCTGATGATCGTGGTTAATGCGCCCACACTCCGGAGGCGCTGGTTCAGAGCCAAGGTTTTGGCGATGTTCAGTCGTGATGACGAGAGTTGACCAGCAGTGAGATGTTTCTTGGTATTAACATCTCCGCTGGTTCGAGAAGTTGTCTTTTCATTAGGCAGACTTGAACTGAGTACAGCGTTTGTAGAAAATGCCCAGCCTCCAGCTGGAGCAAAGGTTGGCCTGGAGCCTAACTCCGTGTTGACGTGACGCAGGGCCTTCGGCAAGACCGTGACACCAGAGGGTAATGACCCCCGGCAAGCTTGTAGTAGCAAGTGAGTGAAGATGGAGAGTCAACACATAGGCCGATG
This sequence comes from Meconema thalassinum, assembly GCA_946902985.2. NCBI lineage: Eukaryota > Metazoa > Arthropoda > Insecta > Orthoptera > Tettigoniidae > Meconema > Meconema thalassinum. The sequence continues at coordinate 832,872,509 of OX336390.1, read as the reverse complement.
GACCTAAGGTTATATAGCGGTAGTGACGTCAGCGCGCCGAATCTTCCAGAATGAAGGAGGGGTGAAAAAGCAGCCAATCAAAGCACAGCCCCATGCACATTGCGAGCGTTGCCGCTGGGGAGAGCACAGTACCTCATGAGAAAGTGTGACGATATGGTGCGTCTAGAAAGACACTTCAGAAAAAAAAGGTAAGTTGACATGAATAATACAGAAAAACAATTAAACTGAAACACCAATAAAATAAATAAATCAGAACACCGCGTTCAGACTGCAATTAACGAAAATAAAAATAATGGGGCAGAAAAAATGAACGTGTGTTTCACACCGTAAGGGAAACATACCCTACAAAAAAAAACATTCGCAAAAGCGAACATGCTGGGAGGGGCGAGAAAAAATTGCAGTAAGAAAGCGCAGAAGTTAGGCCTCGCGTGGCAAAGGAGCAATCATAGTGATTGGCCTAAGAAAATGACCAGCAGAAGTCTGCAGTTTTACCACGCGAACCCTACCATCTCTGCCAGGAAAGCACTCAACAACCCTACCCAAATTCCAGACAAGAGGAGGACTAGTGTCTTTCAAAAGCACCAAGTCCCCCACCTGAAGGTTAGAGCAGGAAACAAGCCATTTACCACGCTGCTGAAGCAAACCGAGGTATTCCAACCTCCAGCGGCGCCAAAAATTATTGCGCAAACTTTCAATTTTGCGCCAAGAAATGGCTAAAGAAGATTGAGAATTAGAATATAACAAAGGGGGAGAGGCAGTCAAAGGACCACCGATAAGAAAATGGCCTGGCGTTAATGGCAGAAGATCTGAAGGATCATTAGATAAGGGTGATAAAGGACGAGAATTAATTATGCCCTCAATAAAAATGATTAAGGAATTAAACTCTTCATGAGAAAGGGGGGTGTGGCCACAAACACGTCTAAGGTGCTTCTTGGTGAGTTTCACACAAGACTCCCACCGCCCACCTTGATGAGGTGCGTAAGGGGGGATGAAGTGCCACTTGAAATTTCTCTGGTGAGCATAATCAGTAATCCTTTCCAGCGCTGAATTTTGAGTAAGAGCTCTCTTAATTTGCTCAGAAGCTCCGATAAAATTTTTAGCATTGTCTGAGAATACTTCTGAAGGAAGACCTCTGCGAGCAGAAAATCTGGCAAAAGCTGCCAAAAAGTAAGCAGTAGAGGCGTTGGTAACTAGTTCTAAGTGAACTGCTCCGGTGACCATACATACAAACAGCGAAATATAGAGTTTTCCAGAAATACATTTTTTGGCCTCAGGAGAATTTCTTCTGTAAACAAAAGGCCCGGAATAATCCACCCCCGTAAAGGCAAAGGGTCTAGCAGGCGCAGATCTAAAGTTGGGAAGATCACCCATGAGCTGAGTGGTAATTTTAGGGTTGGATTTAAAACATGGAATGCACTTCCGGATAACAGAGGTAACTTCATGGACTCCGTTTATGGGCCAATACCTTTCACGAATGACAGAAAGTAATGTACGAGTTCCAGCATGAAGATGCTGGTAATGATACTGACGAATAATTAAGGAAGTGACATGATGCTTTGAGGGAAGAATAATTGGATGTTTTTTATCCTCAGAAAGATCAGCCAAAGATAAACGTCCTCCTACTCTTAGTAAACCATCAGTATCCAAAAAAGGGGCGAGTGAGGAAAGCCTACTCGATTTCTTAAGGGATTGACCTTGGGACAACACCAGGCATTCTTCAGAGAATATTTCTTGTTGAGTAAGCCATAAGATTTTTGTAGTGGCTAAACCTAATTCAGAAAGGGTTAAATATGGCTTAGGAAAAAGGGGTTGTTCTACCACAAAATATTTCCATCGAAGGAGATAAGCCATAACCCTCACCAATTTATGGAAAGAGGAATATCGCTGCAAGAGAAGGGGAGAGTCAGAAACGAGAAGAGAAGATCCAGTAATCTTACCAGCATCCGGCAAGTCTGATAACTCCGGAAGAGGAAAATTTGGCCAAGCGGAGGGTTCTTGCAGAAGCCAACGGAGACCGTGCCAGTATAATGTCAGGTTAGCCAACATAAGAGGGGAACATCCCCGAGAAATGACATCTGCAGGGTTCTCCTTGCCAGATACATGATGCCATTGTTCAAGGTTAGACAATTGTTGAATTTTAGACACTCTATTAGCTACAAACACCTGCCAATGCGAGGGAGGTTTGGCAATCCATGCCAACGTGATGGCTGAGTCACTCCAAAAGTAAGTTTTAATAAATCGGATTTTCAAAGATTGACGGATTTTGTCCGATAATTCAACCGCCAGAAGAGCAGCACAAAGTTCCAGTCGTGGCAAGGATAAAGATTTAAGAGGGGCTACCTTTGACTTAGCGCAAATTAAATTGGAAAAGAAATATGACTGGACAAAATTACGGCAAACAATATACGCACAACATCCATAAGCTTTCAATGAGCTATCGGCAAATATGTGAAGTTCATATCCTCCACAGGAGGGAAAGGGAATAATCACTCGCGGGATAATAACATTAGAGAGATCTTCCAAACTATTTCTATAAGAAATCCAATTTTTTTGCAACTCTGAAGGAACTGGTTCATCCCAACCAGTTTTCAAGGACCAAAGGTCTTGAATGAAAAGCTTTGCTGTGACGATGATTGGCGCCAAAAATTGGAGAGGATCAAATATCTTTGCAATCTCAGACAAAATTTGCCGCTTAGTTTGCGGTTTGATGTCACTGAGATTAATTTTGAAAAAGAAAAAATCCTTTTGAGGACTCCAATAGATGCCTAGAGTTTTGATGGAATTACTTTCCTGAAGAAGCTCTACTGAGTCGTTATAGACTGAAGTTAATGGAAATTTAGAAAGAAATTCTTCCGAATTAGAGTTCCACTTGCACAAGGAAAATCCGCCTCCCAAAAGCAAAGCTGTCAAATCTTTAGAGACCTGCAGTGCTTCAGATACTGACTCAAATGAATGAAGAAAATCGTCAACGTAAATTGATGATTTTAACATTTCAGAAGCCTTAGGAGAATACAACGGGCCATCCTGTTCAGCAAGTAATTTCAACGTACGTATGGCTAAAAAAGCAGAGGGCTTTAGTCCATAGGTTAATGTTTTTAGCCGAAAAATCTTGACAGGTTTAGTAGGCTCGTCGCGCCAAAGAATTCTCTGAAGGTCGCGCTGTTGTTGATCGACCAAAATCTGCCTATACATCTGCTTGATATCAGATATCACTGCGATAGGGAACAAGCGAAAATTCATCAAAACAGAAGAAATGTCAGATTGAATTGGAGGGCCTGATAATAATGTGTCATTCAGAGAAGTTCCATTGGCATCCAATGCAGAGCCATTAAAGACCACTCTTATGTTTTCCTTTAAAATCTCATTCTTCCAAACTGGATGATGATTGAGGTAAATGACTTCAGATGGGGTATAAGAAGCATCATCTTTCTTGGTAACAACCTCCATGTGATCAAGTGCCTCATATTCCTCCATAAATGTGGAGTATTGAGTTTTAACAACAGGGTCACGTTTAAATTTGCTTTCCACAGCATAGAGTGCTCTAAGAGCCCTAGGGTGTGTTTCAAATAAAAGAGGTGGATTATCCACTCGGGGCATTGTTACGACAAATCTACCCTCTGAATTGCGTTTGGTTGTTTCGCGAAACAGTTTTTCACACATTTCATTTTCAACTGAGGAAGGTGAAACTGAATCTATAGTTTCGATTTTCCAAAATCTTTCTAAGTTGTAATCGAGACTTGTATTGACAAAATGACATTGTGAGAAATTTTGAAATGACTTACGAGGGACCTGACCCGTTACTAACCAACCTAGCTTGGTATGATGAACAAACACTCCTGGTGATATTTTAACCTTAGAGTTAAGGAGACATTGCCAAAATACTTGGTCACTGAGAAGTATGTCTACTGGAGCGCTCGTATTAAATGTTGGATCTGCCAACTGAATGTTATGAGGAAATTGCCAATTTCTAATTTCAAAAGAAGTACTAGGGGTATTACTGCCAATAGTATCAATGGCAAGACAATTCAACTGAAATGTTGTGTTACAATTAACAGCATCTTTGATGTGAACACGAACAAAATGCAAAGATTTAACATTGCTATTGCTAATACCGGTAACCTGAATTAATGTAGGTTGCTTGGGAAGACCATGTTTCTTAATGAGACGCTCACTTATGAAGTCATGGGTGGCGGCATTATCCAATAAGGCACGTGCTTCAAGCCATCTACCAGAGGAATCTTGAACTTTTAATAACACGGTTGATAGTAGCACCTGGGAACTACGAATAGAGCTAGAGCTCTGAGTATAAGATTGCGCATTGGCTCCTGGGGATGTATCTTTAGAACATCCATGGTAAGGAGCCTGACGTGGCTTTTCAAACCTATGAAGCAAGGTATGATGTTGAGCCTTGCAATGGGAGCAAGTATTTTTAGATACGCAATCAGGCACCATATGCCTAGCTGACAGACAGTTGTAGCAATATCTTTTTTGAGCTATTAATTTGCGTCTTTCGTCGGTAGAAAGGGCTTTAAAGGCAACGCAGGAATATAACCTGTGAGGCGCATTACAGAGAATACAATCTGTTGAATTATGTTGAACAGTAAAGACAGCAGATTTGTTTATTTTAGTACCGACTGGCTTCACAACATTAGATTTGTTATCTGCACTTCCTGACATATGACAGGCTACGGCTGATAAAACCTGACATCTATTATTTATAAACGTAAGCAATGAGCCATAGGTATATGAAGTGTCATTTGTTAGTTCCCTCTCCCATGCCTTTAAGGTTGATGAATCAAATTTAGAAGTAACCAAGCGAACTAAGAATAGATCCCAATGCTCGACCGGTTGATTCAACCATGCCAATGCTCTGACGTGTAGTTGGACCGTGTCACTTAAGGCTCGCAGTGTTGACAGGTTGTCAGCCCGCAATGCGGGCAGGTTAAATAAGGCTTGAATATGCCTCTGTAGGCATAATTTTTCGTTGCCATAACGGCCTTTAAGAAGCTCTATAGCGATGTTATAGTTTTCTCCTGTTAAGGGGAGTTCTCTTATAAGTTGAAAGGGTGGTCCCTGCAAAATGGATTTTAAGTAATGAAATTTCTGAATTTCTGGAAGTGTGGCATTATCATGTACTAATGAACTGAACAATTCAAAGAATGATTGCCACATCTCTTCCTTTCCTGAAAAATGCGGAATTTCAATTTTAGGTAGCAATGGTTTGATACCATTCCCATGGTCGCTAATTCTTCCTTGAGTTTCCTCTACATTCAACGCCAGGGTCAAAGTTCTAACTAATGCCACAGCCTGAGCGTGTGTATCAAAGTAATTACTCTCTACTTCTTCCCTATCTGATTGATGTTCTGGATTTTTGATTTCAATTTCTAGTTGCACGAGATCATATTTCTCGTACGCCTGTTCAAAAGCTTTTAAACGCTGAGATATAATATCAAGGTTTTGTTCCTCTTTCGGTAGAGTAGCTAAATATTTTTGAAAACGGGTGAGTTGACCTTTGTAGGCCGCCTGAGAGTTTAGCAGTTTATCATCTATTATTACTGGCATGGCTGGAAAGTTGGAATAACTCACTTACCAAAGCTGCTTGCGGCACCAGACAGACCTGCTTTCCAGAAAGAAACCAGTTGTGCAATATGCTGGGATTGTTTCCGCTTTCCCGCAGATCTCCTGCGCTAGCCACGATATACTGAAATGTATAAGACAAATATTAGATTGCACAAGTTTTTTTTTTTTAGAATAGAATTTGTGGTCTCAGAATGAAGGTTCTGGGTTCGATCCGGGGTTGAGGTACCATGGAAAGGGGATTGCTGCACCCTTTTAGGGATTTCGAAAAGATGTAAGGTTTCGGACACAGGGATTGAATCTTGGGTGATGGAAGAGACCAAAGATTAGAATTTGCCTTTGCGTTTATTAAAGTTTTTAAACAGCATATAAAGTTACTTCTAATAAATATAGTTTTAAGAATTAACAAGAAGAATAATAAAAATGCAAATTCAAAATGCAATATTTTTTAAACAGCGTATAAAGTTACTCCTAATAAATATAGTTTTAAGAATTAACAAGAAGAATAATAAAAATGCAAATTCGCAAGTTTCTCCAGGAAACGAGAAAGGTTAACAAAATTCCCTTATGAGGGATTAAAAATTTATATTGTTCATAAAAAGAGAGACATAATTATAAATACCTAAACGAGGAACTCTTAATGAATAACCATGATGAATATGATACCACCTTTCAATGAGGTGAAAATACATAACCCTTTCTATAGGCCAGCAAACCCTTGGCTGGAAACAGTTGGTTGGTCCGCAAGGGGCTGATGCTTTGAAGTAGCAGTTCTGTTTGCCCGCACAGGGCTGATGATCGTGGTTAATGCGCCCACACTCCGGAGGCGCTGGTTCAGAGCCAAGGTTTTGGCGATGTTCAGTCGTGATGACGAGAGTTGACCAGCAGTGAGATGTTTCTTGGTATTAACATCTCCGCTGGTTCGAGAAGTTGTCTTTTCATTAGGCAGACTTGAACTGAGTACAGCGTTTGTAGAAAATGCCCAGCCGCCAGCTGGAGCAAAGGTTGGCCTGGAGCCTAACTCCGTGTTGACGTGACGCAGGGCCTTCGACAAGACCGTGACACCAGAGGGTAATGACCCCCGGCAAGCTTGTAGTAGCAAGTGAGTGAAGATGGAGAGTCAACACATAGGCCGATGGACCTAAGGTTATATAGCGGTAGTGACGTCAGCGCGCCGAATCTTCCAGAATGAAGGAGGGGTGAAAAAGCAGCCAATCAAAGCACAGCCCCATGCACATTGCGAGCGTTGCCGCTGGGGAGAGCACAGTACCTCATGAGAAAGTGTGACGATATGGTGCGTCTAGAAAGACACTTCAGAAAAAAAAGGTAAGTTGACATGAATAATACAGAAAAACAATTAAACTGAAACACCAATAAAATAAATAAATCAGAACACCGCGTTCAGACTGCAATTAACGAAAATAAAAATAATGGGGCAGAAAAATTGAACGTGTGTTTCACACCGTAAGGGAAACATAGCCTACAAAAAAAAACATTCGCAAAAGCGAACACAATGCAATGATGGGTTGAAGTGTAGATAGGGAAATGAGCAGTAAAAACAGTGAGGATAAACAATGATTGCAACTGGATTGTTTATATGGTGGTCACATATTTATTGGACCCAAGTATAATGTAGATCTCCCTTGATTCAGGGCTAGTATAACAAAGTGTGAATGGTACAATCAAATTGGGGGTGGCGAGAGGAAGGATGTATACTTGTGTGTGGAATCTGAGAATCACACTTACCTGAGGCACGATGTCGGCTGGCAGTTGGACAGAGTCTCCGACTGTAACAGAAATCTTCCCCTTGGGAGGTGGTCTTTTTAAACATTTCCGAAGTGCCGACTCTGCAGTATTGCTGCATAGCTGTATTGGTAGCAGCTTCTGTGTACATGTTGATGTGTAGGTCAAGCTTGGGCAGTAGCCATTACGTAACTCTGCCGGCTTGGTGTAATTAGAAGTGTGCTGTATTTGCTGTTGCTTCCAGCCTGGAGGTGTTTAAGGTGTGAAATCATGTATGGTGTGGGACAGATGGTTTTATTTCTTGTGGGTGTCATAGTAGTATTTGTAGATGTGGGTGTATGCAAATATGTCTCTTAAGAGCGCTAAGACCTTAGGGCCCTTAACAATATCATTCGTAAAGGATTAGAATACACTAGCGGCTCAAGAAAGTAAAAGAAATGATTTAGAAGTAAATTGGATTAAATCGAGAAGACTTTTCAAATCAAGCCAAGTACAGATGACAAATCTCCAACGTCAAGGCCTCCCTTGACGAACAGAAACAGAGCGGATGAAAAAGAAGGCAGACTGCCGTAAATTAAACTCCAGAAAACAGGCTTTCGAAATTGTGTTTTACTCAGCATGGTCTCCAATAACCCTCAACGAAAAAATAAATTTAAGGCATTAAGGTGGTGAATATGAGCCCAAGATTTGACGTGCGTTGGCTTAAATAATCTGAACTTGAGGCCAAATTGGGCAGAAAGCCCTCACCATGCCACAAAGAGCACCTGATAGAACCATCTGAACTTGAGAGTATAAAGATTGTTTCCGTCGAGAGGTGGCGGTCAAAGGAGGCTATTCGAACCACCATCTTCCCGCATGCTGCGAAGAGTAATTACATTGGTTAACCACCGGCAGTTATCGCCTGTTTACCCCCACAAGACAGGCCTGCGGTCCGTGTGCTAATGCGTCCTAGACCCCTTGATATTATCTGCACCACTCTCAACCAATTGAGTTACGAAGCTGCGGTCTCATCATCATATGCAGCCCTGACACAAGGGCCACAATAGAGGCCTTCCAGATATTGGCAAATACCTCGCTCCGTAAGGCATCGCATAGTCACTACCTAAATCGCAGGACTACAAAGTAAGAAAAGCCTTCGTCTAGGAGTGGAAAGATGATGAAAGGTTTTTAACGTTTGAGTTTCTGTATTCACACTTTAAACAAATCAAGACTGACATACTTGTATTTAAACCAGAAAATCTGATTACGAAGATTTTCAATTGAAATTGTGGGTTTATTGTTACTCATTCTCTCGTTCTATAAGGAATCCAACGTTTAGAATGAAGCACTGGTTTGATAGGGATATTATTCTCTCTTTCTGTTGCACGCGAGACATGTATGACGCTGTCATTTTCTAGCACTCCACTGTTGCCATATCAGTCGAAAACTTTTCATTGTCGAAAAAATAGCATATTCGGTAGAACTAAGTTTTGCCGATCTTTTTGGTCCTGTATTAGAACTACGTAAACTTGATAGAAATGCTAGAAAAATTAGATATCCATATTTTCTTAAAAAACTATAAACTGGGTCCCCTTTTTAGTAAAATTGATCTTATATCAAGTTGCATTGACTTTGTGATGCCTATTTTTCACACACGTGTAGCTAAATGTGCCGTCTTGATGATGGATTATTGAAATATTTTATACTGGCAATAATACAATTTTCATTTAGGTAAAACTTCTGAATATTCTCTCATAACCGCATAGCAGCATTGAAAAAGTTCGTATGCTGTCAACTTTTCTATTTTTAAAGATAACCATGTCATGTCAATTTGAGAGTTGTAGAGGAATGTTGGAAGAAGTTTTCTACCTGCCTCTCCAGAGTGTAGGTTTTATTGTTTACACAGGCCGGGCTGTTCATTGACCGCGGATTATAAAAATGAAGTTTCGAAGGGCAGCGGGGTGCAGCTTGCTATTCACAGCTTTATTACTGTGCCATTCGAGCTTGTATTTCAGTAGTTCGGCTGTCTCTATCTTGAGTGTGTGTGCAGCAGTTCTGTTAGATTTAACGTGTTGCATTTTACGTATTTCACGTACAACAATGGATAGTTTTGTGAAAAGAAAGCGTGGTCAAGTGCTCAGAAGGAGGGAAAAACAGGTCGTAATTAATGTGTTCAGTTATTTTAAGAACCTTAAACCCAACGAAAGTATAAATCATGAAAGGTAAGCCAATGAGGAGTATTTTCTTTAATAACGTACTTCAACTTTAACTGCAGTCGAAACTTCACACATTTCCTTGTGCTTGTACTTTATTTATTTTATTTTGATTGTTTTCTTTGTGTCATATTCAGCATACGATATAGTTAATTTAATTTAATTTCTTTGTATGTGTTATGTTAGCCTACTATTAGTATTATTATACAGTGCTTAATTCAAGTCTTCGTCACTGCACATTCGCTGAATGTGCGGAAAGTGTACCCGAAGCGCTTTGTACTGTCTCCTGTCATGGAGTGGCAAGCCTGTCGTAACGCGCCATAAGACCAATGCTTCATTCTAAACGTTGGATGCCTTATAGCACACTTCATACTCAACATATCAATTGAATCTTGTTCTCTTGGTATCACATCTTTTTTTTAATCTTTGATATTCTCTTATGTACAGTTCACGCCACAGCATTTGGTCGGTGAGCCCCGATTGCGAAGTCGTATAGAGGACAGGTGTCGAGCCTCAGGCATGTGCAATTGATACGTGACTTGCTTTCCGCGGAACTGCAAATATCCCCACTCAGTAATTGGCAATCATAGATATACTCCATTTCTTTGGTATCTTATCTCGCTTTCAACAGTAGGCGTTTTCCACCAAATGGCATTAGTAGGCCTATATGATGAAATAGTGGTTTATATTCATCTTTTAATTTAAGATACCGGCATTAGAAAATTGTGACCGACTACTTCAGATCTTCACCCCACAGAACTAGTACAACCACCACCACAATGAAAAATTACATTCTCGAACATAACCTTTAGTAATAGGAATCTCTGTTTCTTGGGCTCATAGGCCGTGTTCTAAGGACATTTTGTCGTCCTGACGTTACATTAAGCGAGGTAAAACAAGTAAACAGAAGATATATAAACAAGATGTTCAGTAAAGAACATATAGCCTACTTTCTCCTAAATGCATGGGTATTGTTATAACTCTTTGTCCTCTTCAAGGAGTATAATTGAATGTTGGTTGTAGTAGCTTGTTGAAATACAACGTGCTATAGGGATATTAAATATGAATATGAGGAGCCCTTTGCTAGTGCTACCTCTGTAAAAAAATTCATTCAATTCGGTTTCACCGTGTTTGAATTGATATGGGGAATGGATTTACACATACTTGGCCACCATCTGCAAACTATTGGGCAGATGATCTTGCAGTTTGGTCAGGATATTCTTTCCACATAAAGATATGTTGTTGCAAAATTTGTTAGAGACTAGATTATTAGGTTGGTCGTATTTACATTTTAGCTTTTAACATTTGGGTGGCCGCGATTACGTTTCCGTCAAGATGGCGGTGATATAAAACATGACACTGAGGTGCCCTTTGCTAGTGCTACCTCTGTACCAAATTTCGTTCCATTCGGTTTCACCGTGTTCGAATTGATAGGGGGAATCGATTTTCAAACAAAGGTGGCCACCATCCGCACAATATTAGGCTAATGACCTATTATTTTGGTCAAAGGATGCTCCCTCCATAAAGGTATGTTGTTGCAAAATTTGGTAGAGATCGGATGATTAGGTTAATCGTAATTTGATTTAAGCTTTGAACATTTGGGTGGCCGCCATTACGTTTCCGTCAAGATGGCGGCGATATAAAACATGACACTGAGGTGCCCTTTGCTACTGCTACCTCTGTACCAAATTTCGTTCCATTCGGTTTTACCGTGTTCGAATTAATAGGGGGAATCGATTTTGACACAAAGATGGCCGCCATCCGCAAACTATTAGTCTAATGACCTATTAGATTGGTCAAATGATGCTCCCTCCATAATGGTATATTGTTGCAAAGTTTGGTAGAGATCGGATGATTAGGTTAGTCGTAATTTGATTTAAGCTTTGAACATTTGTGTGGCCGCCATTACGTTTCTGTCAATATGGCGGCAATATAAAAAATGACACTGAGGTGCCCTTTGCTAGAGCTACCTCTGTACCAAATTTCGTTCTATTCGGTTTCACTGTGTTTGAATTAATAGGGGGAATCGATTTTGACACAAAGATGGCCGTCATCCGCAAACTATTACTCTAATAACCTATTAATATGGTCAAAGGATGCTTCCTCCATAAAGGTATGTTGTTGCAAAATTTGGTAGAGATCGGGTGATTAGGTTAGTCGTAATTTGATTCAAGCTTTGAACATTTGTGTGGCCGCCATTACGTTTCCGTCAAGATGGCGGCAATATAAAATATGACACTGAGGAGACCTCTACTAGTACTACCTCTGTACCAAATTTTGTTCCATTCGGTTTCACCGTGTTCGAATTATTAGGGGGAATCGATTTTCACACAAAGATGGCCGCCATCCGCAAACTATTAGGCTATTGACCTATTAATTGGGTCAAAGAATGCTTCCTCCATAAAGGTATGTTGTTGCAAAATTTGGTAGAGATCGGATGATTCGGTTAGTCGTAATTTGATTTAAGCTTTGAACATTTGTGTGGCCGCCATTACGTTTCCGTCAAGATGGCGGCGATATAAAATATGACACTGAGGAGCCCTCTGCTAGTATGTATTCTTTATGTATTCTTTATTGTCAGACAGATAGAATCCACTAGTGACAATATAATAATTAACAATAAAATGTACAAGTATAAACAAAACAATAACAGCAAACACGAGCAAAAAATAGAAATACACTAGTCTATTATAAATCAACAACCACAACCATACAGACACGCACTCAAACATCCGATCTCAAGCATTCATTCATACAATCCCTATGTACAAGAAACATTGAAATAATTACAGAAAAAACAAAACTATCTACAGTAAACGGAAAAAGGCAAAAACATAAAATGAAAGATAGAAGAAAAAATCGAAAACTGGGAAAAAAGTAATATAAGAGTGACATTCGAGGATCTAGATAACAGCAAACAAAAACATACATTACTTCAGTCGCTCGTACATTCAATCAAAAAATCAATCAACCATTCATTCAACCACATGTTCAATCAATCAATCAATAAACGCAAATAGAAAAAACACAAAATGCACACACTATTTTACAGCCCACTCGAGATGTTTCTCATAACAGTTGATAGAGAGTCGAAGTGAATATCAGTAGCACTTTTACTCTCCATCAAGCTGTATGTTGACTGCAACCGGATCAGACATGAATTTTTATGTACATTAATTCTCGATCTGCCCCCATCGAACGTGTGCTTCCGTCTGGTGGTTCTCTGAGGGACGTGAAAACCCAAGTCAGCTAGCAACTGATTCGAGTCAATTCCACCATTTACCAGTTTCCAGAGGAATCTCACGTCTCCCACTGTGCGCCGACTGCTCAGTGGAGGAAGACCGTACACGTTGCAATAACTCTCATACTCAGCTCTATGGTACGATCGTCCACCCCTGTAACATAGCCATTTGACAAATCTCTTTTGCACACGTTCGATGGCGTCAATTTTATTACTGTGAAAAGGATTCCAGATCACACTACAGTACTCCAATTTAGGCCGAATGAGTGACTTAAATAATTTGGATAGAGTTATGTCCGAAAAATAATTTAAACAATTTCTTTTTAAAAATCCCAGGATCCGGAAACTTTCACGACATATTTTTGAAATATGTTCATCGAACGAGAAATTATTTGTGATTGTCACCCCTAAATCCTTAACCTTTAATTAGTCGCGCACGGAGATTTCCTCCGGGTCCATTTTATTATGCATGAGAGAGTACTTCTTTGTTCACGGATTGCCCTTTCCTCCCCTGTACCTTCTCCCTGGTTCATTTGGACTCGCCCAGTCTGGAATTTGTCAAGGTTACTCTTCCTATGTGCGGGGAAAGTATCACTATAGCGACCGCTGTCCATTACCCGGACGTTTCTTCCGTGCGCGACTAACAAGTGCCGTCGTATTCTTACTTTGTGTGTGAACTCGTTTTGTATGTGAAGTGGTATTATTTGTGATCAACCTTTACTAATCGTTGGTAAGTTATGTTGATACGTAGAATAACAATTTTTAAATTAATTTCCTTGCAAACCAGTATATATTTTCCAAACCTGGATGAGGATCCCCTGTGTGGCTACTAAGGAATACTTTTCGTCACGTTATATTTAGCGGATTTCTTTACTATCGCAAAGGCTTTATGGGATTTTGATCTATTGTCTGCAGAAAAATGGATCTACGTGAGGAGGAGCGTATCAGACGTTTTCTTGAAGAAATTCCAGAGGAATCGGATGTTGGAGGTTCATCTGATGAAATTGAGGATATCCTAGAAAATAGTGATCACGTTTCAGAAAGTGAGCAGTCTGCAGACGAACTTGAAACTATTTCTATTTATAACATAAATGGAGATCGAAGGGGTTATCTACTTGGCAAGGACAACAATACAATATGGTACACCCACTGTCCACCACAAAATGTGAGAACCAGAGCTCACAATATAATTAGAAGTCATATTCCTTGTGTTCGAGGTCTGGCCACAAGTGCTAAAACTGCTCTAGAAGCCTGGAATCTCTTTTTTGACGACTATATGGTGAATGAAATTGTAAATTGTACAAATATATGGATTAAGCGTAACAGAGGTAAATATCAGCGTGAAAGGGACGCACGAGAGACAGACTTTACGGAGATGAAATCTTTGTTTGGTCTTCTATACATGGCCGGAGCGCTGCACTCGTCTCACCAAAATCTAGAGGACTTATATGCGAAGGACTTCACAGGTGTCGATTTTTTCAGAACCACTATGTAATTGCAAAGATTGAGATATTTGTTAAGAGCCATAAGGTTTGACAATGTTAACACGCGGGAAGAGAGACGGCAATATGATAAACTTGCTCCGTTACGTTTTATTTTCGAGAAATTTAACGATCATTGCACTGAGCATTATAGCACAGGTGAATATGTGATTATTGATGAAATGTTAGAGCCATTTAGAGGGAAATGTAGTTTTCGGCAGTATATAAAATCAAAACCAGCCAAGTATGGAATTAAGATTTTTGCTCTCGCCGATGCCCGGACGTATTACGCTCAAAAAATGGAGGTATATTTAGGAAGCCAACCAGATGGACCTTACCAAGTGAGCAATTCTCCACATCAGGTAGTTCTCCGACTAATCCGACCAATATCTGGTTCAGGACGCAACGTAACCGTAGATAATTGGTATTCTTCAATCCCGCTTGCAAATGATTTGTTGAAAGATCACCGTTTGACGGTCGTTGGCACTTTGAGAAAAAACAAACGAGAAATACCCGCTTTGTTTACAGAGAGCAAGGGACGTGAGGAATTTAGTAGCCTATTTGGGTTTGGAGATAATAGTACTCTACTTTCCTACATGCCCAAAAGAAATAGACTTGTACTTCTCTTGTCTAGTTTCCACAACTCGGACTCCATTGATGAGGACTCCGGTGATGCAATGACACCGGAGATGTTGACCTTTTATAATCTCACAAAAGGAGGAGTAGATACATTGGACAAGTTAAAAGCAACGTACACAGTAGCGAGGCGAACTCAGAGATGGCCATTATCACTCTTTTTTGCTCTCATGAATATTGGAGCAATAAATGCCTACATTATTTTCTTAGTTAACGCGAAGGAAGAGACAAACAGGCGCACATTCCTGAAAAATTTGTCCCGAGAGCTCTGTTTAGATTATTTGAAGAGGAGACACTCACTAACGAATATTCCACGTCAGCTGAAGATGAAGATACGAGGACTTGCTGGGATTGAAGAGGAGCCACAACCCTGTCAAAATGCTGCAGAAGGAAGCGGACGCTGCGCGTTTTGTTCTTGGAAACAAAACCGCTCATCGAAGGTATCTTGTCTATCCTGTCACAAGTTTCTGTGCACAGAACATAGAGTAACATACTGCCGGGATTGCGCAAGCACCGCCGAAGGTCAAAATGGCGATGACAGTGATGTGTAGGGCAGATGACCTCGATGTTACGCCCCTTAAAACAACGATAACTAACTATAACAGTGATGTGTGAATAGTGACCGAAGTTATCCTGAGGTAAAATGTGATTGTGTAGTGTTTCTTTTATGAAAGAATATACAAGTAAGTTTGTTTATGCGGAGATATCTAAAAAAGAAAACCTATAAACCATATGTTTATGTTTGTATTACCGGTATACATTAATTATTCCTAATTGGACAGTTTTGAACATTTATTACAAGTATATTTTATTTTATATACTTCTACATAATATTTTCAGACACATTAAATTATTGCATATGATTTGGAGAATTTATATTTCTGTAATCCGATGACCTTGCAGTTTTACTTTTCTAAACTTACGTTTTTGTTTTTGTTAAGACATATTTTGCATGATGTGGTTTTAGGTAACAACAACACTCATGGATTTAATTTAATTACCATATGCAATGTCGTTAAACATTTAACTAGGCCTATTATTTTAAACAAACTATTTAGAAAATATGCCAGAGAAAAACACATGTTCGTTTTCAGGCCATAATATGTGATTCTAAAAATATGTTTGCCAAAATAAACCTAATAAAATAGATTTTTTATAAACCCGGAGTTTTCCTCCGTGCGCGGCTAATAGCGTAATTATTCTCGCGCGACTAGACTAGGGTTAATGGTTGACACTCTACCTAGCGTTTCATTATTAATACAATAATTAAACCTGGGTAGGAGGTTACGTTTTAATGAAACTGACAAAACTTTACACTTTTCAGTATTCAGTTTCAGTTTCCATGTTTCACACCATTCACTGAGTTGGTGTAGGTCTTCTTGCAACAACTCACAGTCATTTATAGTACTGATGGGCATATACAGTTTAAGGTCGTCAGCGTACATCAGGCACCTAGAATTATGTATTATACGAGGGATATCATTCACAAAAAGTATAAAGAGCAGAGGGCCCAATACAGAACCCTGAGGGACACCGGAAGTAACGTTTACAGATTTAGACTTATTATTATTAATTATAACAGATTGGGTTCTATTTGAGAGGTAACTTTTGAAGAAACGTAAAAGATTACCAGTTATACCAAAATTTGAAATTTTATGAAGCAGTAGGTTGTGATGTACGCTGTCGAAAGCCCTAGAGAAATCAGTATAGATAACATCAGCACTACCACGGTTATTCATAAAGGTGGATACATCATGAGTGAAGACTGCTAGGTTGGTAGCAGTGGATCGCCTAGGAAGGAAGCCGTGCTGAAATTCAGTGATGAATGGTGACACGTGGGCGTACACTTCGTCCCGAACAATTGATTCAAAGACTCGTGCGAAAATAGACATTAGTGATACTGGTCTGTAATTAACTACTTTCTGCCTGGAGCCTTTCTTTAACACTGGGGTGATATGGACTGATTTCCAGTAATCCGGAAACACTCCTTCACTGATGGCTTGGTTGAAAAGAATATAAAGTGGATGAGATAGCTGGTGGCATAAAGATTTAATTATTTCTATAGGAATGGCATCAGGACCGGGAGACTTGCCGGAGGTTAGATTATGTAATTTATTCTTGATGCAGTCTTCGGAAATATGGAAGTAAGAAATGCTGTCGTTACTGGAGGGTGGTAGATCAGGTAGAGGTGGCGGTATAGAATTTACAGGAAGGAATAAGGTTTCGAAATATTCAGAAAACAGCTCACAGGCAGAGTTTGCATCAGTACTGGTACGTCCGTCGTACTCGAGCGAGACCGGTAATCTGGTGTTCCTAGATCTCTGCTTAATGAAGGACCAAAGTCTGTTCGGATTAGATTTCACACTGGAGTCTATGTATTCCAGGTAGGCGTCATACTTTCGGGGCTGAATTTCATTGAATTCGGTCCTCCTGACCACAAATTCAATTCTATGGCATTCCAAAGAAGAGCGTTTCCATTGACGATGAGCCCTATTTTTCAAGTGTAGTGCGCTGATTACATCTGCATCAAACCAAGGTGGATAACGGTAGGGATTAACCTTCACACGAGGAACTGCTTCTCGAACTGCGGACATCAAGAGATCATAAAATATCTCACAATTCTCATTAATGTCGTTCCTGATATCAAGGAGGGACCAGGGGCAATAATCCAGCAAAAATTTCAGGTGGTTCATGTCTGCCTTCTTCCAGTTAAAAATTTCCCTGCGAGGTGGTTTATGAAATAAACTAGTGTCATGAAAATCTATGTTCCATATTAGAGCACTATGGTCGGATGGAATCCACCCCGGTTTTTCTAACTCTACAGACTGAGAGATTTTAGGACTATTAGTAAACAGTAGATCGAGGTAGTTTTGTCCACGGTTGAGATGTGGATTCAATTGATGCAGAGAGAATTCCTCAATTATCTCGCAGAAGATAGAGTTCACTGCACTTTCAGTTAGTTTTAAAGGTATGAGAGAAGGCCCTTCCTGCTGTCCCCATGAGATGTCCGGCATGTTGAAATCCCCACACAATATAACTGTATCCTTGTCCTTCAACTGGGCGTGCACCCTGCTGAGAGAGGTATGTAGCTGCTCCAGGTGGTTTAAGGAGGCAGGCGGGGGTAGGTACACACAGCCCACGAACACATTAGACCTTCCTTGGATTTCTAACCAAACAATCTCGCATTCACTTTCTAAGTCCGCTCTTCTCCTAGCACGCAACTGAGACTGCGTAGCAATTACAACACCACCCCCACGCCCAGCCCTGTCTCTCCTAAATATGTCATGAGTCCTAGAAAAGGCGAGTTCTGAGTCAAGAAAACTGTCAAAAAGCCAAGACTCATTTAAAGCTATTATTGACATGTTATTAAAATCACTGATGCTCAAATCTATTTTGTCCAGCTTGTTGGTCACGCTCTGAGTGTTCTGAAAGTATATGGACATAGAACTGTTCGAACACGGGCCAGGATTAATTTCTACATCACCTGACAGTAGAAGAAGCATGAAGACTGTGGTCACCGTTGATGTTGATGTGACCGTACCTCTCCTAGTTAAAGGGCTGGCTCCTTTTAGCAGCATGGCAGGCGACAATCCAGCAGCAGAGAAACAACAAAAATTAAATCTCCGATTGGAGCACTTCCAGTTTACTGAAGCTTCAAAATTCTTTTCACAAATCATGGACAGCCTCACATCACTACCACTCACAAGAAAAGAAGTAGTTACGTGAAAGAATAACATAATAAAACAGCACAAAACAGGAGACCGGAACACACGCACTTCACTCACCGACGCCATCTTACTACCTCTGTACCAAATTTCGTTCCATTCGGTTTCACCGTGTTCAAATTAATAGGGGGAATCGTTTTTCACACAAAGATGGCCGCCATCCGCGAACTATTAGGCTGATGACCTATTAGTATAGGCAAAGGATGCTCCCCCCATAAAGGTATGTTGTTGCAAAATTTGGTAGAGATCGGATGATTAGGTTAGTCGTAATTTGATTTAAGCTTTGAACATTTGTGTGGCCGCCATTACGTTTCAGTCAAGATGGCGGCGATATAAAACATAACACTGAGGTGTCCTTTGCTAGTGCTACCTTTGTACCAAATTTCGTTCAATTCTCGTTTACCGTGTTCGAATTGATAGGGGGGGACAGACATTCAGAGTCCACACACTCACACGCACACACACACACACGCACACACACACACAGACTCACACACATACACACACACAGACAGACACACTTTTTTTCGCCCTGTGTTGATCTCATAAGTCTACTTTAATTTTTTGCAAAAATCGAAAGTAGGCTAAAATAGTCAACAACCCACACATAGAGGCTACCATAGCAACGGCGTAAAGTAATGCATCAAGGACAGGGTTGCTCTTCTGTTGCATCTTCTCGTCTAAGGCCAATGAGGGCAGGCTTGTGGGGATTAAGGACTGGAAGCCAAGCTCTGTTCACACGTTCTGCTTCCTCCTTAAGATTGAAGCTGTTAGTATGCTTCAGGATTTCAATGGCCTCCCTCTGTAGCCTGGCATGATAAGACACCGTGGTGGACAGAACTTCGGTGTCTCACTACTCGCAGGTCACGACATAAGATATTGATGGTATACTCATTGTTTGAAAGTGACATAGTTGAAATTACTATGAAATCTCCATACACAATTTGCGTTTCAGAGCGATAATAGTTTCGGTGACATTGAATGCCTGTAAAATATTAACTGTTAGCAGATAGCCAGGGGGTGGTGAGATTGACCCCGCCAAAGGCCAGGCACACAGGGGGCGCAAAAAATGACCATATAAGTTCTGGAAAGAAACAAAATGTAACATATTGTTTGGTAGTCTATCATCTGCTATGTAATTTAAAAGGAATTGAAAATAAGCCTCCTGTAGCTAGTTCAAAATGTGAAATTAAAATTATTTATTAAAGCACAATAGCTGGAAAGCGATATTTTCCACCAACACTCATGACAAACTATTTTAGCTGGTAGCTTTTCAACTAAATTTTACAGTGAATTCAACATTATGAGTGTTTAATCCTTTAGGGAATGGAATATATCAATTGACATGTTTGAATTCACCACACATGTTTTAACTCTTCATTAATGACCTCCGTTTCATATATTTCTAGTTAATTGTATTTTATTCCTATACAGTACGTATAATATGAAGCTAATAAAATTATTCTGGGTTATACATCAAGCTGGCCTCGTGGTGTTGGAGTAGCACGCCTGCCTCACCCGAAGGGCCTGGGTCCGATTTCCGGCTCCATCAGGGATTTTAGAATCTGACGTGAGGGCTGGAACGGGGTGCACTCCGCCTCGTGAGGACAATTGAGTAGCTGTATGACAGTGAGGCAGCGCCCAGGTCACGAAAACCAATATTAACGGCCAAGGGGGCACGATGCACTGACCACGCGTCATCCAATAACTGCAGGTCAAATGTCTGGGCAGTGGTCGATTGGTAGGCCTAGACCTAGTTATACATCACACAAAAGCCAATGTGCAGTAGCTGCCATACACAATCATGTACATATTTTTAGCCTACTTTCGATTTTTGCAAAAAATGAAAGTAGACTTATGAGATCAACACAGGGCGAAAAAAGTGTGTCTGTCTGTGTGTGTGTATGTGTGTGTGTGAGTCTGTGTGTGTGTGTGTATGTGTGTGTGTGAGTCTGTGTGTGTGTGTGTCTGTGTGTGTGTGAGTGTGTGTACTCTGAATGTCTGTCCCCCCCCCCCTATCAATTCGAACACGGTGAAACCGAATTGAACGAAATTTGGTACAGAGGTAGCACTAGTAAAGGACACCTCAGTGTCATACTTTATATCGCCGCCATCTTTACCAAAACAGAATGGCGGCCACTCAAATGTTCAAAACGTAAAATCAAATTACGGCTAAACTAATCATCCGATCTCTACCAAATTTGGTGACAACATACCTTTATATAGGACGCGTCTTTCACCCAAAATTCAAGGTCATCGGCCATGCCATTTCAGGATGGCGGCCGTGTGAATTATGCAACCATTTTAATAAATAGCTTAAGACCCACCAATTCCGATTATCGAGCCTAGGGGGGTTTAAGCTATCCTGAAGGTCGTGATCCGTTATTTATTATAATTTAATATTATAATATTATACAGTATGAGTGGCTTAAAAGAGCTGAGCCGTTTGTGTCACACGACAAGATGGCAGCTGTCCTCATGTGCCTGTCTTATATTTCAGTAGTTTTAGTATGTTGTATGTGATATACCGTACTGATACAATAATATAAACTTTGTATGAAATGATCTTTAATGAAGATGTACTGCAGTGAAGAAATCGTTTATTTAAAGTCATTATTTGCCAACAGTTTGTATCTAATATGTCAGTTAAGAACACCTGACGTCATGGATACGGTTAGCTCTGGGCTAGCATGTTAGTCTGACACGCAGTTGACTGGGGATCGAATACTGCTACAGTTAGATTTTTTTTTCTTGAATTCTTTTACAAATGATGTGCACGAGCTTTTCCCACAGATACTGAATAAAATGTCATTTAGCTCAAAGGAGAGGATAAAGTATACACTCGTATATTAATAAAATCACAGTCCCAGCATCGCACATAAACAGAAGACATTAGAAAAAGGAGAATAGAAGAACTAGATACACGTTGTCATTAACCACAGCCTTCTTAATGCCTCTGTACGGTGCTGTCCTCTTGTGGGTTATGTGGGTAATATTGTTCCAAACATAACGCTGTGTAAATGCCTGAGCTGGCCTCCTGAAGTATGGCAATTTTGTAATACTGGTAGTTCAAGTATTAGCCACGATCGCGCTCCGAATACCTTTAAACACTGCCAGCTGGATCGCCTCCCTCTTGGCTACTTTAAACTGCCTACTCATTCAACACCCATAGAACACTGCCATCGTAGTACATTACGATGGCAGTGCATAGGCGTACAAGATAAAGATTAATTCACTGATAGGTCGCAGCACCACCTACTGTGATTGGGGCGGAAGATGATTGGGGCGGAAGATTCTTAATTTTGCAGGCTGGCTTAATATAGAGATTAACGGACGTGAATGCATTACAATAAGTTAGTAGTTTTGTTATTCAATCATCATAAAGTATATAATATTGATCTTGACACTTACTGGCTTATTATCAATATAAAAGAAAACAAACAATACATTGTGGTTGGGGTGATTGTTTTAGGGATGAGGAAAAGGAAGCTTGTAGTTTAACGTGACCGTTAATCTTGAGATCATGAGCCACGGGACCTCCTTTTTACGTGGAATCCGAACCACAGGACATGGCATTTCACTTCGAAAATCTCACATGCATTGACCGGGAATCGAACCCGGACCGCCTTGGTGAGAGGCATACAGCTAGACCGCTGAGCCACCACGCCCCCAGGGATGAGGACAAAGAGTCATAAAGATACCCATACATTTAGGAGAAAGTAGGCTATATGTTCTTTGCTGAACATCTTGTTGTTTTACGTTATGTTTTTTAGAGAATATGTATAATTCGTATGTAATATACTTGAGTGATACATTAAATCTCTTGTGTATAATACAGGGCGCCCGAGAATGTTCTCCGCAGTAGCTACGTGCAGCTGCGAGCGTTTGCGTCATGAGTTTAGTTGGCGGCCCTGTGTCCTTGAAACGGGGAGTCCCGCGTGTGGGCTGTAGACTGTCGAATCATCAGTGTGTACTGCGATAACCGAGCGAGCGTGTATGTATTCAGTGTGTATTACGATAAGCGAGCGTTCAGATAGATTTATTATTGGAAGAGTGCAACAGTGTACAGGCGGTAATGTTTATTACTGAAGAGAGAGTGTTTTTGGTGGAATACGTTTTTCGCGAAGGCGATCGGTTTACAGAAAATGTAAAATTAAGATTTCAGGCGCGTTTTCCTAATTCGAAGGGTCCAAACCGTGATACCGTTCGGGATTTGATAAGTAAATTTCGTGTGACTGGCTCAGTTCACGATGTACTGAGAACATGCAAACCTACGCTTTAAACAGACGAAAAACTTGATGAAATCTCCGATATAATGCTGCGTAGTCCAAGTAAATCAACACGAAAATTAGCTCAACAAACAGGAATCTCTAAGTCGACAGCACATAAAGCTGTAAGTGACAAGCTTCAGTTGTTTGTTCCCTTATAAAGTTACCGTGGTTCATGAATTAAAACAAACTGATTACGGAAAAAGAGTGATCTACTGTGAAAGGTTCCAGCATCTGTTACGAATGGCTGTGGTGAGTACAAAGTTTACTGTTCATTTGTTATCATGCAAGCGGCAGCCGTGCTACCAACGTAACTGATGTAGATAGCTCTCGCAGTCGCATATAGGCGCTGCGGAGAACATTCCCGGACTCACTGTATATTTTATCAATATAGTTCATTAAGAACTGTTCCAAGAATACAAAATATCAATTATTGAAAATAATTCTAAAAAAAACATCAAAAATTAGAAATGCACTAAATCTGAGTAGGGGAGAGAATCATAGAAGGGATAAAAACAAACATGTAGCACGTAGTGGAGGAAGAGTGGCGCAGCTTTGACAATTATGCCAGGGGCGCAGAATCACTTCGGCACTGCCCTGTCATCAAGATTCATAATTGTTAACTAGTTGATACCCGTAAAAACATGACGGTCATTGGGAAAATGTTTACTGAAAGATTCTCTTATACAGTATGCATTTTTTGAACGATTACATTTTGAGACACTGTTGCAACTTTGAGGACGTCGAAAGACCGACTTCGCAACATATAACTGGCCGTGACTGAAACCTTGATGAGGAAACTAGAGACCTACACGTTTCCGAGTTTCCCCTTGAGCTTTATTGATTGTGATAAAGTACGCCAAGCGAATTGGAAAATGGAAGATTGACGTGTTTTATCGGAAGATGTTAAATCAAGTCGAAGGATTATAGCTCTCTGCCCATTAAGTGATTTGCCTCCACATATACTTACTCTAAAAGTTTGAGTCATAGATCCACAACAATATTTCACCCCTTTTTAATTATCATAAACAAAGATCTCAGTAAGACGCGGCGGGATCCGCCATTTCTTTGGTGGAATAGAGTCATTGTGCGCAAGCGCGGGAGTGGCAAATATTACATTTTTCTTTAATAATTTAAAAATATACCGTACCATATACAATACAACCTGTCACATCCGGACCTGTGATATCCGAACCCTCCCATATCCGGACACATCTCCGAATGAATTTTTAAGTCGTAGTTGAGAGCGAGGATACATCAGTGTGCTAGCCAGGGAGGACGAGTGAAAGTTGCAGCGCTGGAAGGCTGTGTGCGTGCTTCACTGCAAGGGGTTGTGGCTTATTCACACAAAGGTATGAGTTTCCGGGAAGATGTCGTTGACCGAGTCAGAGGCAGATTGAGGGACATGGCATCCAAAAAGCGTGTACAGTGCGTGAAGCAACTGAAAATCACAAACTTTTTCAAAAACTAATGTAGGAACAGTAGGCCTAAGTGAAGTGCGTGAAGCAGCAGAAAATGAAAAACATTTTCAAAAACTTATGTAGAAGCAGAATGTACAGTGTATTTATGTAAGTACATGTACTGTAAAGCATATTACTGTATTATAATTTAATTATTTTAATTTAGTTTAAAGCAATTCTATTTCTTAGCCTATGTACAGTATACAGTTAACAAAATGACACTAAACCGTTAAAAACATTAAAATTAATCAACAACAAACTCGTGAATTATTTCTGGTCACCTAGCTATTTGTAAAAATAGCCTTGTGATATCCGGATTTTTCCATATCCGGATCGGCCGGTCGCCACATTAGTCAAGATATGACAGGTTATACTGTATTTTCCTTTTAAAGACACTCTGCAAATCTACATGCCAAGAGCTCTCATTAGAATGCATTACGCAGTCAATCGGTTAAGACATTATCTCAATCTCGCGGCAACAAAAATCAGCTTAGTGTTTGAAATATATAGATAATAAACAGAATGCTAAACAGGAACCAAAGAGGGCAGACACTACATGGCATGCTGAAAATAGGCTTCACGAGAGATAAACTACACCCTGGCAAGCAGATCATTGGAATTCCACTTGAACGACAGCGAACAACACTGCTGGACGTGTCACTGGAATCAAATTGTGTGAACCAGTCTGTTTGGGAAAGTTTAGATGAGAAAAGCTTAGTAATTAATTCGAAACAAACACGCAACTATTCAGTCAGCATGGCGTGTTACCGCTCAGTGAGGCGTAAAAGTTTGGACCGGTCAAGCTCTCCTGCTACCCAGCTAAAGAGCGCTCGAGCATAGCATTAGTCAAATTCAAAAATCCTTGGCAGAATTATTCCCTGTATTATGAACTTGGGAAGATATGTATGTTATATATTCTGTGTTTTTAACAAGCACAGGCGAATGTTATGGAATAACAATACCGGCCACTCGTTGGATGTTACTGCGCAGTTACAGGAAGGCAACGTAGCGAATGCTCTGATGAGCACCTATCCCTGGTGTTATGGATGTATCAACAAACTCAGACATATTAGAGGGTGCTGATTCCATGAATCGTAGTAGTACTACCAAATTAGCTCTATCTCTTGAGACACTTGTTCAAGTTATAACTTTATTCCAGTACTTTTTCTTTAAATTTATACCACGACAATTGATCAATTGAGTTTTATTAGCAGAATAACTGTTTTGTGCAGTTATTAATATTCAGGGCTTTGATTCATTTTCTTTATCTCCGTTCTTAATGTCGTATTTTTAATTCCTTTCACTTCTAAACGCAGTTGAGACTTGTAACGCGTCTTTCTATATTTTTAGCTTGTATCTTCCTCTTCCTCTTCCTGATGTTAGTCCCTTCAAGATGCGGGGTTCACCTTTCTGCATCTTGCTCTCCCTTTTGTCCAGTCAACAGTATCTGTGTAGCATACGTTAACAGCTCGCATGTCTCTTCCCAAGCATTCCATCCATCTCTACCTCAGTCGACCAGGGGGTATTCGTCCAACTGGACTGAGTGTGATGTACACAGGAAGGTTCGCTAGAACATGTATAACCTATTTGGAACCCTAGCTCTCTTGGACCTCTGGCTTAATAATAATAATAATGATAAACGTCTGTTTACGGCAATTTAGTCCTAGAAACCTTTTTGTAAACTTGCCAATACATCAACTGACATGGGTTTTTCTGGGATGACTTGAGCCAGAATGTTAGTCTATATTTCTGCTGTTTCTAAGCTTATTGTATGGAATATTACCAAGATAGCACTTAATAAAACATAGCCTTGGGCGTAAAAACAGTTCATTTCAGAAGACCCCTTTGTATATATTTTTTATTCCCTACCAAACATTATCAAAACAAAATGCTACAATATTCATATATTGAGTTTATACACTTGCGGTAAACAGTTATACTCATATAACCCAATGAAACCAGGTGAGTTAGCCGTGGTCGTTACGGCATGACTGCAGGCAGTCGCTCACATCGGAGAGGCAAGGAGGTTCGAATCCCCCCCGCTGGCAACCTTGAAGATGGTCTTCTGTGGTTTCCCATCTTCCTTCCAGGCAAATGCCGGGGATGGTCCCAAACTATAGGCCTCAGCCGCTTCCTTCCAAATCCTCGTTCTTACATGCACACTTTCCTCCCCAGACAACACTCCACACGCGACGGTACAGGTAGCTCATCCCATGGGTGTCCGCTTCGAAGTAGCTACAAACACTGGCGAGCCGAACATGTCCTCGGACACTCCCGGCATAAAAGCCATACGCTAAAAGAAAAAAAGAAAAAAAAAACCAATGAAGTGGTGGCTGCTGAACGCGTCGTCTGCTTTATAGGATAGAGGAGTTTAGGGCAACCAACCGAAACTTGAAGCGTAATTTTGTGGATCATGGAATTCCTTTTTCTTGTTGCTGTAAAATATTTGTTATATTTTAGTGATTAACTTTGTCTATTTCATACAATTTTATTATACTTATTTGTATTATTACTATTATTATTATCACAGTTATTACTATCAGTTTTATTTATATTAGGTTGATAATTATCTTTACACACATGTTAAATATCAAATCTCTATTATAACTGTGCTACGAAGAGTAGATGATCCACGTCTTCCACCTCTTAAATCAGCGATCATCACCACCTTTAATCTAATTTGCAAAACGTTTTATTTCGGACTAATGTTCATTTAACCTATGCGGTTCCTTTGATTAAAGAAATAATACATTTTAAGCTACGTATGCCCCTGCCTCTAGATCTGAATAAAAATTGCGTAATACAATATTCTTCAAGTATCGGCAATGAAGACCAATATTTGACCTCAAAAAGGAGTATTGTAGCCTGCTGTATATGAGAATAAAATGGGTGAGTCCCCATAATGAAATACGGAAGTGGCCGGTTTCCCTTCGGGGCGCGATGTTGCTGACCCCGAGTTCCAGCTGATTAATTTCCACGTCATTTTCCACCCCCTTCCTCTTCCTCTTGAAGAACTGGAGCATTAATCTTGTGGTCGTCTGAAAGAAACAGACACACCTTCAACTTTCCTTGAGTATTCCGGTCATTCCCACGATCCTCTCGTGTAGGCGGTGGAACTCAAAGACAGCACTGCTCTGAATAATATCACCATGACAGTCACCACACCCCAATTCAGTAATTGTCTCCTTATTTCCTAGCAAAGCTCAGATCAACCTCATGATTTAATAGATAAACCAATGGCCTTGCTGTACGTCCGAAGAAACCTGGGTTCAACAATCCGCCGGGTTATGAGATTTTAACTTCACACCGTTAATACTGACGGCATCTCATTTATATACATGCCTTTATAAAAAGTGTTATACCCGTCCACCATGTTGGCTCTTTTGTTGACAATAGATCAATGGTTTCCAATCTTTTCTATCCGACGCTCTCCTTTATATATCTCTAGATATTTGACGCTCTCTTTTAGTTACTATAAATATATTTTCAGAATTAGTTATATTTTGAAAAATTACAATTGCAGATGGTAGAATAAATTAGATGTGGACTGGTTGCGTGGAAGAGCGATTACGTTTTATCCCTCTGTGCCGAATGTTGCAGGATCGAATCCTGGCTCAGTCAGTTGGTATTTGTGGGTGCAGAAATGCGAGGGAGTCGTGTCAGTAGATCTTTATCGTGCCTCTAAATATGTATTTATTACTCCTGACTTATGTTTATCTGTATCTTACTAGTAATGGACATGTTACACTAATATCTATGAGAACTACAATTATAAACTAACACATAACATAAAGCAATATCCAACTTCAGTTCAATGTTGATAAGAAAACTACCATAGATTACGACACAACAGTTTTCTTCAAGGATATCTTCCATTTCGGATCACTTCAAAATTTTCTTTGGAGCAAGAACATAAAAACATATTCCAACCTATGCTCCACTCCACAAAGAGCCTTCATACATCACATAGTAAACACACTTCACACCCGGTCGACCAACTGAAGATAATTTTAAAGAATTATTGAAAATAATTTATAGGAATATACTTTACCAACATTTTAGGTATACATCATTTTTGCAAAATTATTTTTATTAACATCAAAATTAAAGCCCGCTTTTTTACAGATCTGTTTTTAACTTTCTTTTTCACAGAAAACCTAAGTAAAATATTAATAATAAAGCTTTGCTCGTAATTACATTAATTTCTTTATGTTCGACCATAACGAAATATAAATAGTATATTCCAGAAAACTGCATCTTAAAGAGGCTCATTACAGGTCAAGTTTTATTATGATACAGGTTCTCCACCAATCAGAGCTCAAGATTTTCATTACCATAGAGCTGTTTTAACAATTAGGTAAGGATAACATCGCACCTACACTGAATTCCACGGCCTCCGATTTTAAATTTCATTGCGTGGCTAGTGTCATAGTGGAGAATTCAAGAAGG
Source organism: Meconema thalassinum (assembly GCA_946902985.2). Classification (NCBI taxonomy): domain Eukaryota; kingdom Metazoa; phylum Arthropoda; class Insecta; order Orthoptera; family Tettigoniidae; genus Meconema; species Meconema thalassinum. The sequence continues at coordinate 832,843,737 of OX336390.1, read as the reverse complement.
CCGTGATCGAGTCCCATGCGTTCTGTTCAGTAAACGAAACTGGCAGAATTTTGATAGATATTTATGAATATTTATGTTCGAACACAAAATAAAGTTATAATTATCGTCGAACCTAAACAGTTGTATCGAACTCGCCTATAATGGTCATTAAGACACTCGTCTGTCTGTTAGGTAGTCAGCCCGAAGGTTGGTTGGATCCTCAAAAAGCACCGCCGTTAGTTTATGTGGGTGGATACCCACAAAAAAACAAGACAGCGCTATATTGAGGCGTACTAGGCAAGATGAGGAGTGAGGTAGTTTGCCATTGCTTTCCTCACTGAGTCAGAACAGCAGTACTAACCCTATGAGTTGAACCTTTCACAGCATCCACAGGCACTGGCTGTGCCTTGAATGGCATTACTAAGCACCACCCATACCTCAGTAGCTTCCATATTATCACAGCCATGAGTGAGACTGAGACATCGGTGGAAAGCCACATTTTACTCTAGCCTGTGCCAATAGACAAATGCAAATGTACTGCATTCATCAAGAGATGGCAAACAGGCCAAAGATACTTGTATGGAAATTATAAACCTCACTTTGCTCGTTTTATAAACATACTCGTGTCTTAATTATTCACATTATAGGAATGTTTGGATCTTCACAATGAATGTTACAAAACAGAGGTCAGTGCCTTTCATCTGGATAATAGGAGGGCCCATTACATACCCCGTGTACAATTCAGAGGTCAACAGCTAAAATATTGCACCCAACCAAGATATTTGGGTGTTGTGCTGGATCGCTCTTTGACATACAAAGAACATCTCTGCAGAACAGCAGCTAAAATCAGAACACGTAACAACATCCTTCACACACTCTGTGGTACAAGTTGGGGAGCAAATGCGACTGTTCTTCGCACAACAGCTCTCGCCTTCGTATACTCGGTTGCTGAATATTGTACCCCGTATGGATCAATAGTGCACATGTAGGAAAAGTTGATGTCCAGTTAAATGATACAATGAGAACAATATCGGGCACTCTCAAATCCACACCACTCAAATGGCTACCAGTATTATCCAACATTCACCTTCCTCCCCTGCGAAGGCTAACAGCTCTAAAAAGGGAATGGTCAAAATGCGCTGCAAATAATCTCTTACCCATAAATCAGGTCTGTAATCCACAGAAGCAAGGGAGATTAAAATCTCGACATCCGTCATGGCAGCTAGGCAAGATGCTTGATGAATCTAAGTTCAATATGGACGAAACTTGGCGAGAAGAATGAGCTACGTCAAACCCTGATGAGCTAGGATTGATCACCGATCCCTGCAGAAAACCTCCTGGTTTCCATCTTTCAAGAAGGATACGGACGTCACTGAACAGAGTGCGGACCGGTCACGGAAGATGTAACTTTTGGCTCCACAAATGGGGGAAAATTTCTAGTCCTCAGTGCGATTGTGGCAATTCAGTGCAGACAATCCATCATATTGTGTCGGAATGCCCTTCATGGTCCTTCGAGGGAGGATATGACGACCTGCAGAACGCAACTGATGATGCAGTGGAGAGGATTGCTGCTCTGGACATCCAACTGTGACTTTTGGTTTCGTTTTCGATGTTACTAGATATTTATTACTTGAATGTATTCAGCTTGCCACGGTGGGTGAGTGGTTACCGTGTCGGACTACCAACCCCAAGATTGCAGGTTCGCCCCTGGCCATGGTAAGTGATTTTTAAGGCGACAAAATCACGATACTCATGTCATACGTTGTTGGCATGTTAAAGAACCCATTTGAATTCAGTAGGCCGTGTTCAATGGCAAAATTAATCTCGGGATTTTCCGCCAACACAAAGTTCCTCCATTCTCTACTTGAAAGCGCTGTAGTGTCAAGATATCTAACCTCCTTGACTTTCATAGAGTTCAAAGGAACGACGAAATTCGACATGCAAGCTACCCTCTGGGTGTCAATTAACAAAGCTTGCACCAGGCACCCGAGGCCATACGATATTATTATTATTATTATTACTTGAATATATTGTATATACTGTAGCATTATTGTATCCTCTGTATGTCATACGAAATATATATATAGGAATGTTGCATAATGTACTATTTCTTTTTAACAACATCGCTGAAGAAGGATATAATATAGCCGATACTGGTACATTTTCGTTATTAATGTATATTAATTTATTATTTACTAAGGTTTACCGTAATACATTTTTCAAATACCAATCGCTATTCATTTATAATAAATCGTGTGTAAGAAAAGCTATTAGATATGATTTAGTTGTTGTCACCACGTAATTCTGGAAAGTCACAACCAAACTGCTAGCCATTTTAGCCTTGCATTTCCAATTCTCTTTTCTTCCTTCAACATATCAACACTCATCAATAAGTCTGCATCCTTTGTGTCAGTTCCATTTTGATATATGATAATCTGAGGATATTTTTCATGCGAAGCGACAGACGTTCGTCTCTTGTGGCTAGGCCAGCTTGGTTTATGAAATCTGGTATAGCATCGCGTGACGTTTGTTTTGGATTGCCTTTTGAATGCTAACTAGCTGGTTGGAGCGCCTCTCCGACAAAGTGTTCGTCATTACCGCTGGCGTGCCTTGTAACCGATACATATTTATTAGGCCATCAATAGAATGCCATTACTCCTTACTTCCGTGTACATTTTTATCCACCCCCACACAACAACATTTCTCAAACTTTATTATGTAATAAGGAACCTTCGTTATTTTGAGAATCCGAATATGCAATCCTTGGTTTACCCCTCCGGGGGTGACGAAAAAAACTCCAACGTAAGGAGTAATAGTATTAGCTTTTTATCCAAAGTAATATGCAAATATTTTATAACCTGAATCACCGTCAGTGGTGGAATGGAGGCGTAGGTTGTAGTAATCTCATAATGTACAGTGGCTTAGGAAAGTATAAATAAATGAAAGATATCCTTTATTAAAACAACAACCAAGCTAAACCAAAAATAAAGGAAAAGGATCGCCCGATTGAGCTTTAATTTTTACTGTATTCACTAAGTGATTTTGTTCATTTGGGGCATGTCGTTATATGGTACTTGGTACACCTTCTTTTCCATAGTGCACATACACACGTTTTACTCGGGCTATGGTAAGATCTGGTTAAGCAAATCTAATGATGAAAGACATGAATGGCGAGTCTCGTTATTATATGATCTGGATTCTCCTTGGTCCGCGTTCTGTTCATCATAGCGTCAGTAATATAGAAGTCATGGTCGATCTATCTTCTCTTGTGTTTCTACACTGGATCTGTAGATGGTCCTATGGCTGGCAATGGTATTGTCAGTCTGAGTTCCTCTATGTAGAAGGTTTCCTTCGCTAGCTCGTATGCCTATCATGTAGGGGCCATTAGGAAAGTATAGACACCGGCTTCCAAATGACCAAATGTTTTTATAATGTCAAGTCATGTGATAAGCATATTGTTATATGTATTAACCCAACAATACTAACATTATTCAATTGATGCTTAATACTAATAATACGTTAAATTTACGTGCATTACGGAATTTGTGCTAATTAGCTAAATGATTTAAATTAATATATATTTCGTATGTAACACTATTTATATACACTGAATCCTTTGTGGTCTTTGAAGTTTAATACAGTAAGTTACATTTTAAATACAACAAATACAGGAGTCGTTTACTTCAACGTAAATGAAAATCCACAGCCTGCTTCCAGTCTCCGACCGGGTCAGGAATGGAATGAATGAAGCCCCCATCTAGCGGCGAGGATATGAACTGTGCCGGTTACCGAGGCCTGACGCACTCCTCTGGGGCAATGATTAAATGAATGACAGATGAAATGAAATGATAGTGGAGAGTGTTGCTGGAATGAAATTGTGACAGGGAAAACCGGAGTACGCGGAGAAAAACCTGTCTGCCTCCGTTTTATCCAGCACAGATCTCACATGGAGTGACCGGGATTTGAACCACGGACCCAGCGGTGAGAGGCCGGCGTGCTGCCGCAGAACCCACGGAGGCTACTGTTTACTTCAACGTAAATAGCAGTACGTAGTCTGGTCAGTCTCTTATACTGTCTCTGATTTTTATAATCCCTCTGAAGTGATGTGACAAATCTACAACAAATTCCCCACCTTTTTGTTATTGCGATGGAGAAACCAATATGCTGTTAAATTCAAGGATAGTTTCCAGGCAATTCTCATAATTGCTGTTCCACTAGTAATGCTAAAGTGCTCTTTAAGAATGTATAGAGGCCAGCACTGAATGCCACAAAAGAGTCCTTCTGTCGGAAGAAAGGCGCAAGGTTTCACTTTGAAATCTGGCTGAGTCAGTCAACTCCATGCTTCTGTCCTTTTCTTGCAATTGGCGCTTCTGAGAAAAAGTTGTTCGTGACATCAAAGCCGATAAATGAGCTGCTTTAGGCGGGGAGGGTCACTGAAGTCACCATCGTCTCTTCTGTTCACATTATTATATTTTTTTTTTGGGGGGGGGGGGGGTGTTCCGAATATGAGGCTCGTCTTTGAATTTCACAAGCAAACTGTCTTACAAGGTAAATAACATATTTGTAACGTTTACTGAGACCATATAGGCCGTGATTCGTTTATATAAAAATGATTAGTGTTCTTTGGAGGTGGCGTTGGTGCGCTTGAGTGGATGAAACTTGAACTAATGAAACGAGAGTGTCAACTCTGACGATAGCAGAGATGAGTTTAGACAATGAGGGTTAAACATGGATAAATAAAAAGTGATTAGAGGTTATTGCAGATTATAAAAGAAATGTGTTTGTATAAAAAAAGACGCGAAGGAGAATATACTTGTTTAATCTGTCTTATTAAATACGTCGTATTAGTTATAGTATTACGGCTTCATCTATAGCTCTTCCACAGGAGTAAAAATTAATAAAGGATATAAAGACTAATGATATAAGTTGGAAATTATATCATTGTGACTTCATTACAGGAACCATTTAAATATACATCCCTTATGACCACTAAATAGTAAGCAGCATTCCAATGATTTATTGTTATGTTGCAGTATAATATTAAGCTGCCTTGTTTACTGTAGTGTCCTGGTTGGTGTTATAAACACACCATTCCTGAGATGAATGAGTTCTCGTGTCTGTATTAAAAGAATATTCATTCATAGTAGGCTATTCTATCTATGAATTGGCGCCCTCCCGGAAATATTTATATCACACGAAAAGAATCAATTACATATTGTCATGACAAAATACAATGCTTTGACTATTGTTACTGTACCCGATACCTAGTTGAGGCTATGGGCTACGCCAGCTGACATTGAGCCGTAGTTGAGATTTATGGGAAAAGTTGTAAAGATAGCGCTCAGATCGAGTCGAGAAGAATGTTAGGAAATGACGTAGAAGGCCAAGGATGAAGATGGCACTACCAGTCAAGCAGATGGAATTATGGGAGGAATATCGAAGTATTATCAAGATCTATATGGAAAATAATATTATATTATCTCAGAAGAGAAGAAATGTCAAGCAATATATATGGTGATAACTTGAAGAAAGGCAGATAATCCCTTAAGTTATTGTATAACTTAATAGCCGAGATGATGGTGGTCGAGATTATACTTGTGACGCATGACCGCAGAAGGTAGGGGAACATCACGTGACAGCGCCGAGCAGGAGCTCATCAACGCAGTCTAGAGACAGCAGTATCAGTTCAGCCAGCAGGGCCGAGTAAAACACATGTTACGCAGAGAGAACGGCAAGTCGAACAGTGTACAGCACTTGTTGCGTGGAGTGAAAGCGACAGTATTACTTCAACAAGCGGAGCTGATAGCAGCATAAGCTGGGAGAACGGAAAGTAGGTCAGTGAGTCAAGGCAAGCGAAGCACGGTGGGCAGTGCGAGGCGAGGCAAGCTGTACAGGCCGTGTAAGCGAGAGAAGAGCCGGTGTTAGAACAGTAGTATTTCCAACATCGTAGTTACAGCTATGCGAGGCAGCAATGCTTTTTCAAATGTTAAGGAATAAACAGCAATATAACAAGATTGAGAACTTTATTTCGAGCTGCATTTTGTAACACAGGACAGCACAGCGAAGCGGTATGGCGAGGCCAGCTTTAAGCGTCGATGATTCTAGAACAGTGCAATAGAGCAGAGCGTGCTGGTTCCGACTTTTTATACGCAGGCAACGTGAAAGAAGCTGAACTTCATTTCGACATTTTGTAACAACTTTATGAGGTTGGACTTGTATTCAGTAGTCGAATTGTGCAGGCAGATAGTTATTATATACTGCTATTGTGAACTTCAAATGAACTTAGATATTCCAATGACATTACGGCTTATCAAATTATGTATTTCATAACGGAATATTTAAAGCGACCATGGGGTCAAGCCAACATTAACGCTTTTAGGCAAACGAAATGTTACGAGTATATGCACTTAAGGAACATTGGCACGTGCATTAATATAATTCTTTTTCATGAACTATTATGAGATAGCAATTACGAACACAGCTACAGGGTGTTTCAGAAACTTATACACTTTTATAAATTGAATTTATTTTCTGCAAGTGAGATTCAGCCGCTGTGAAGATTAAACCTTTATCATATGCAAACCGAACATTGTATGGGACAGTGGCGTAACATAGAAGAAGAATATGGGGTACGCTACGTTTATGAACTTTTACGGAAGAATTTGGACAGTATCCGTTATGGATAACATGCAGTTCATCATGTCGGAGTAAGCGAAGACGGAGACGTGATGGCACCACAGAGCGATGGATTCGGTTCCTGAAGAAGAGGAGGTCCAACAGCTGATTCACTTGGGATATGAAGGCAATCGTTATTCTGGTGGGTGATACGATATTTCCGTCGATCTTTCGAGAAATTTATTGCACACACGAGGATAATCGACGATCTTTGAAATATATTAACAGCTGATATGAGAAGGTACTGTAAGAGTTATGACTTTCTGATATGATTTTTTCATGAACACTGGGCATACTTGTATATATTTCTAGTAGGAGTTCAACGATTATTTTGACATGGCTTAGACATTATTTGCTCCAATTTTGCTAGAATATGGCGTTACCATATGATATGGCAGGCACCAATATACGAAGTTCTCACCATTGGTTAGCTTTATTAAGCAGATGTTTGGTCTTTTAGACATTTTTCAGTAAGGATAGTTTTTCTCGGATAGTTATTTTTTTTGTAGCGAGTATTTCGAACTCGTGATCTGCAATTGGATTATTTAAATTTACTTCGTCAGTTCATTGCATACTAGCGAGTGTGTATCATTCATCAGTAGGGATTTTTTCCATTGGATTGTTTGGAGATATTAAGATTTTATTCACTCAAGTGAATGAATATCGCTTTTATGTGACAACTAGGGACTTGTTGATTCCAATCTGGTACATTCACTCATTAGACGACGAGATGGGGCCTTTCGCTTTAGGCGATTGCGTGGTGGTACACACTTGACCCATCGCTCAGGGCATTATCATGATAAACTACGGGGCAAGGCCTTTCGTATTATACGATTGCGTGGTGGTACACACCTAGCTTGCCATTGAGGAACTCATTTTTATCATCCGAGTGTACTTGAGATTGTAAGAGGATCAAACAAGAAACTACTAGTCACATATCAGTCGAATTTTATTAAATAAATTAAAAATAAATGTCAGCAGGGTTACATTTTGTAATTCTTGTTTGCCAATCCAATATTTTGTCGCTATACTCTTTTGAGAGTACTTTCATTTAACAGTTGATACAGTTGATACATTTTTATGATCGAGTTTAATACCTTTGAGAGGGATTTAAAGTAATTGAATCTTGTAAGATGAATCATTAATGGTCAGATTTATTTTGAGGCAGATCAGTATTGCATATTTTGATGTGAGAGATTATAACACATTGGTGTTTTTCTGTGAAGTGAATTATGAGAATTTTAAGAGAATTTATGCTGTTTGAAAGCAGATCTTGAATTGGATTTCGATTACTAAGGTAATATTTTTCCTAATTGTTTAAGAAGTTGTCTAGATGTGATCAGATTAATTACAGTTATTGGAGATTGTGTGCGTTGATAATTTGAAGCCAGTTATATATTTTTGTAGATCATGCAACGTGATTAAGTGAAGTTTGTGATAGGCATTTTGTGGAAGTTGCCAAGTGGAAGTTGCAATATTGCTAATGTATTTTGAGGCAGACATGAGGTTGTCGAACCCAGTCTAGCATAATTTTGAGATTCATGCTGTGCGCTGAATATTTATGGAGTTACGTGGAATAATTGTGGTATTCAAATATGGTATTTGATAAAGTGAGAGTAGATGATGAAGTTTTGGATAGTGAGATCCAACGTGATTTTGTGAAGGCAATAATATTTTTTGGCATGATAATTGAATACGAGATATAACTTGGAAGTGATAAAACTGTAAGACAACGGTTTATAACCCATATTAAACAATTTGTTAGGAAATTAAACAAATAAATAATGTTGATAATACAAGATTTTCTGATAATAATAATTAATGAAATAATAATCTGAAATTTAAGCATATTAATGATCTGACCTAATGAAACAAAAATCTGAATGACTCGATGAAATAATAAAAATCTATATAACCAGATGAATAAAATTTAAATAAATTGATAAATTAAATTTTGGAATAAATCAATGAATTAAATAAATGGATGAATTAAAGTTTGAATAAATAAGCTGATTTAAATAAATTAATAGATGATTAAATAGATGATGAATAACTGAATTAGAAGGTGATAATTAATTAAAGAAGCTGATGATTAATAAATTTAAATGGATTTAAATAAATTTAATTGAGAGATATGATTTGAATGATTTGAAGAATTGCAACTTAAGTTGATGAATTAAACAATTTATATGGATGATTTAAGATGATTTAATCTGAAGGAGATGATGAAATGAGAGTGTGTGAATAATTAGAGAGCATAAAGAATTGATGATTATAATATTCATTTAAATGATTTGATGATAATGAATTAATTATTCTGACATGAATACAATGAATTTTGAGATGAGAACTAATATGAGAAATATTTAATTTTGATGATGATGATGATTATAACCAATGAGTAGTGGATTTTCTGTGATTCACAAACAAGCAATTATTAATGACAGTGTAAATAGTGTAAATTAATTATTCGATTTCTAGGAGCAATTTACTAACATATTCAGCATTTGAATAATGCCATGCAAGCCATAAATTATTTGATGTTTAAAATATGTGATTAGAATATATGTGTTTAGACAGATTAATTATATTTTTACATCCACATTCATGATGTTAATTTAAAGAGAAGTTAGGTCTCAGGTATCACGAATGTCAGTGACGCATAGACATAGTGCTACGGTGATCCTGAGAACCCAAGTGAACTTTAGAAATTTTTCCTATTTTATGTGGATTAAATACACTTTGAGTAGAATAGAGATGGTTCGATTTTCTGGACAATTACAATTTAACGTTGGCATTCGACCATGCTCTTAGGTAGAATGAGTGTTTAATATGTCTGTCTGACTATCAAAGTTGAATAAATTTGTTTTTATCTTAGTTGTGATCTGATGATGATGTGATTTTCCTATTTCTTTCCTTGTCTTAATTAAGGCTTAATCAGGAAGGATGTGGTTTGCTAGGGATTCAGTTGGTGGCGCCCATTTATATTTGTATTTTTTTAATTAAATTTAAACCCGTAACGACCCTGGAGATACTTTATCTCGTGTTACCCTCTGCTTTTGTGATATTTCAACTGAATTTCCGACACATTCCTTATTTGACTTCATGTTCATTTAACTCCGCTCTGTCCTGGAAATCCAGGAATGCGATGTAATAGCAGATGGGTCATCGCATCCCCAGGACGAACGGGTACATTACACATAGTTGTCATGATATTAATACAATCTAAATTTAATGATTTTCTGTCGGTCTACACGATTGTACAAAACTTTAATGGATGTTTCCCTAAAAAACGACTTAAAGAGTTAATCAATTCACCTGGATGACTAGTTTTCATGGTCAAGCGTCATCATTAGATATTTTACCGTTAAATCTATGTCTACAAGTGTGGGTGATAGTATTTACAATATATACACTTACTTAGTTACAGTAGCTATTATTAACTTGCACAACGTGTCAAGATTTTTTAATTATATGTGATTTTTTTAAGATTTCGAAAGACCTGCACCAGACCAAGTGTAATAGTTTTTATTTCTCAAGACTATTCGGAGGACACATACTATTGTGATCAGCTAGAATGTTTAAAGGAATGATAGAACTGAATACTTACACAGGAGCTTCAGTCAACTTAATGGAGAAGATGACAGAAACTGAGGAATAGCTTGTGAAATTCAACTCCTAGATGTCACTTCATCATTGCACACAGATCTCATGGGAAACTTCTATAGGGTGGCTTCGGTGGCGTAGTCGGTAGCATTCTGAGCTTCTATGCCCAAGATAGCGGGTTCAAACCCGGCCGAAGCCGTCGGATTTTTTAAGAGCGTTAAAATCCCTCAGTATGCCTTCCTTCGGAGGGGAAGTAAAGCCGGCGGTCCCATGTCATGGATTTATGGCATGCTAAAGAACCTTCCACTAATTTCACCTGTGTGAAGCTAAATTGGATAGGTTAAGAATGTAAACAACGCTCTTAGGTTTCTACGTTCGTTGCCAAGAGCCGACTGTGGTGGCGTCTAGTAGCCAAGTTCTGACTTGGCCTAGTAGTCGTTGACGGTGGCGCTTGGCGGCAAAAGTAGGAACTATTTAAAAATTCTAAGTTGCAGTACTTAAATTAAAAAACAGATAACACACACTAATACACTCATCACAATTAACACCGGTTATCAGACGGATTCTACACACACCCAAAGTACACGGGGCTAAATGACCGCGTTGTCGCAGCCCCTAAACTTAAGAATCAACCAACTAACCAAACTTCTATAGTCGATTGCGTTCATAAATTCACTAGGACGGCCCCCTATAAACGTCAAAATCCTCCTGTTTAACCATTTAGTTGTTGAGTTAAATGTCTGAAACCTCAGTGCTGAATTTGATTATTCGTGTATATAAAATTGTACAAACCGTAATTTGTAACTTATTAGAGGGGTCTTAAAATGTCCATAGGTTTTGAGTCTTTATTAATATAAATCAAAATTCATAATAACTTACTGTATTATATTCATATTTTGAGACAAATCCAAATTTTTGTGCCCATACTTGAATCACTTACAGACCACGTAAAGGACCGAAAATAAAATACTTTACTAAAATCAGGTGGCAACTAATACATATCCCTCCTTACTACTACAAATATACATATTCTTTGATCCCAATTCACAGCAGGTGAAGAAAACTTGCTTCTTATTCTGCCATGCTTGTTTATATCACTGATGAACTTCAGCTAAAGAGGACAGACTTGACACTTAGAAAGTGAGCTTCTGCAATTTAAAAATCCAATTAGTGCCACATAATGCCCAACAGATGGCACTTAAGAGAAAACGGGGAATATGGAAATAATTCAAGTTCTCGTGCACCGTCTGTAGACGAGCGTAGCAATCAACGGGTTAAATAAACGTGGGGTTTGTGATTGTTTATTTATGCGACGTAACTTCTAGTTAATTATCACTTAAAGGTAAAGATGATAATGAAAATAAATATCAATAAAATGAAGGTGCTAACGTCTGTGTTAAACATAACTTACCTACTAGAAGAAAAAATGATCAACAAATAACACAACACAGTAAGGGAAAATAAATGCCGACAACTCTCGAGGAACGAGGACTGAGAGACTTGGAAAGACGTAGAGGCATGGAAGGGAAAATGAGGAAATAATCTGCCCCAAAAACCATGAATGAAGGGGGGATAAACGGACCCAACTCAGGGATCTCTTGGCGTCATCAACTCCCGAGCTATCCAGCCGTGAGCATTTGAGGGTGTAGCACTATCCTACGTGGAACATACGCGGTGTGGCTACACATACACTGACTCTTTTATACCTCTTACAAAAGTCAGGAGATAACACTTAATGAATAGAAGTGAAAACAAGGGTATCATGAAAGGTTAGACAGGGACCAATTAAGGCGCATGAGTAAAAGTCAGCGTAGACATAAGAAAATGTAGCACCGAGACAGCAAAATGTATTTAAAAATTAAAACACAAAATAAGTTCTTCCAGGATGCCACTCAGTTTTACTACAACAAGCAGTAGCAAACCACTAAACCTATCTGGGAAATGAACAACAATAAACCAAGAAAATAGGCAGTAGCTAATTTCTGACTGAGTATAGGTCATGGCTGCCCCACTGCGCATCTCCATCGTTTCTAAATCTTCAGGTTCAAGTACTGTACTACAGTACATGCAAACGACAGAATACAGTACAATCAAGTATAATGATCACCATGTAGTGTGTACAAAATTGGATTGTACCTTCTAAGAGATTAATTACCTACCAGGATTGTACTGGTATACATGAGGACTAATAAATTGCATTTGAGGACCTGCCGTTGGACAGCAGCAACACCATTGTATAAGATCTGTCAGCATAAGATTATGTAAATTAAATACCATGTGAGTACTAAATGTAAAATACGTACGAAGTTGTTTGATGCGTGTCTATCCAAAAATTATGGCAACAGCAAATGAATTGACTTCAATCCTCCCTACCTGAACAATACGGAAACCTATCTAAAATATAAATATATTGCGGATCCGGTTACGTCCATCATGAACAGGTTTAATTGCATTTGAATGTGAGTAATATCGCCCTTCATAGGTAGTGCCAAAAAGGTTTCGGTGAAATGCTGCCACAGTTGTATTCCTTGTGGTCTGAACGACATGTGCTCCAAGTTTTAAGAAGATAGGGAAGTTCATGTTTGCGCAGTGGTTTTGTCAAATGGTTCCTTTGGTCAGCATCCATGTCTCTTCAACTGCGAGCCATTAAATATGGATTCTGAGTCTGTACAATGGTATTGCTGCAATACTTTTTAGTGGTGGAAGTGAAATTGATTCTGAAGTAATTTGTGAACATAATTCTCTCCAGACTTTTCGTTCAAAAATAGCTTTCGCGTTTCATTTTTTGCTTTATATTAAATAATAATTTCCGTCTAAGAGTAGTCTTACTGCCCGGAAGTGGGTTATACATATATAGTTCGTGATATTGATAACCTCAAATTGCAGCCATCAAGCTCGAAGTAATGATATTGGGAATTATACATGAGATGTTGATTTCTTAGTTGATGGCAGTTTGCATTGGAAATGTGGGCCGAGTAAATATATCCTGCATTACAAATCCGTTATGCATATAAAATACACTGGTTGGTTACAGATTCTCGCTCTAGCAACCATTCAGCTTCAAGAAAATGGGAAATATTTACATTACATGTTGCAGACTTCACGGGCTATGATATAATTGCAAATGCACTGTTACAAATTTGAGGGACATGATTTTATTCCGTTATACTGTTTAACCAGTTTAACCTATCAACCTAAGTAATTTACCGCAGCCTGTGCAGGTTGTAACGCAATGGTGTGTCAAATCTCCAGGCTCACATTCTCCTTTCTTAGAAGATAAACTTGAACATGATCGATAAATATGGTTCTATAAGCACTTCATTTCCTCATTTAAGAGTTTTGTGTCTGCATTGCTGTGTACAGTCACGGGTATTTATACTTAGTCCGAGCATATATTCCCTTACATCATGCTCGGAATGTATGTCTACCCCTTATTATTCCCGTTTTCCAACGGGATCGGGGATGAGATGCGATGGAAGTCTTTGTGGCGATGGTTTTTACGGCCGCATGCCCTTCCTGACGCCAACCTCATGAGAGGAGTTAATGAGAGATGAAATGAATGATGGTGAATGAAACTGGGCAAGGATGTGGAAAGAAGCGGCCGTGGCCTGTCAGAAGGTACCGTCCCAGCATTTGTCTGGTGTTGAAAATGGGAAACCACGGAAAACCATTTCAAGGACGGCCGACGGTGGGGCTCGAACCCACGCGTCTACTGAGTCAGCAGAGAGCTTGGCCCCATGACCTAATGCTGTGCTTTAGCCAGCGTAGCCACTACTGTCGGTACATCATGCTCGGAATAAGTATAAATAAAAATCAATCTGAATGCTCTCAACCTATCTGTTCGTATTAGTTCCTTGAAATAGATTCTAACCATGCAAATCACAACGGACCATATTAGGAAAGCAAATTTGGTATTGCTTCTTACTGGAACGAATTATTAAAACCGTAACAATTAATGATTTTCTGCCCGAAGCATATTGTAATATTGATTTCTCATTAATATTTACGGGAAGAGTTGTTAAGATTGAACGAAGACGGACCACTGACCGCACGAGAACCACGTTGCTGTAATGCACTCGCCATAGCATGCCACTAGGGGCTACTAGGCGCGTATCTGAAACCATAGTGTGAGGCAATGTTGTCTGAGCGGTCATGGCTTGCCGCTAAAAGCGTATCTGAAACCATAGTGTAAGGCAATGTTGTCTTAGCAGTCATGGCTTGCCGCTAGAACCGTATCTGAGACCATAGTGTGAGGCAATGTTGTTTTAACTGACATGGCTTGCCGCTAGAAGCGTATCTGAAACCATAGTGTGAGACAATGTTGTCTTAGCGGTCATGGCTTGCCGCTAGAAGCGTATCTGAAACCATAGTGTGAGGCAATGTTGTCTTAGCGGTCATGGCTTGCCGCTAGAAGCGTATCTGAAACCATAATGTGAGGCAATGTTGTTTTAACTGACATGGCTTGCCGCTAGAAGCGTATCTGAAACCATAGTGTGAGGCAATGTTGTCTTAGCTATCGTGGCTTGCCGCTAGAAGCGTATCTGAAACCATAGTATGAGGCAATGTTGTCTCAACTATCATGGCTTGCTGCTAGAAGCGTATCTGAAACCATAGTATGAGGCAATGTTGTCTCAACTATCATGGCTTGCTGCTAGAAGCGTATCTGAAACCATAGAGTGAGGCAATGTTGTCTCAACTATCATGGCTTGCCGCTAGAAGCGTATCTGAAACCATAGTATGAGGCAATGTTGTCTCAACTATCATGGCTTGCTGCTAGAAGCGTATTTGAAACCATAGTATGAGGCAATGTTGTCTCAACTATCATGGCTTGCTGCTAGAAGCGTATCTGAAACCATAGTATGAGGCAATGTTGTCTCAACTATCATGGCTTGCTGCTAGAAGCGTATCTGAAACCATAGAGTGAGGCAATGTTGTCTCATCTATCATGGCTTGCCGCTAGAAGCGTATCTGAAACCATAGTCAACATCAGTGGCTAGTACACTTAGCTGTCACCATGGAAACCCAGGTTTGATTCCCGGCTCTGCCAAGAAATTTCATTCTGGTCAAAGCGCTGGAATGGGGTACATTTAGCCTCGTAAGGCAACAATGATTAGAGGCGGAACCGTTTTCTAACTCAGCCATCCTGGAAGTGGGATTTCCCGAGATTTCCAACTTCTACTCGAGGCCAATGCCGGGATGGTTCCTAAATTACGGCCACGGGCACTTCCTACGCTATCCTCATTTGAATTAAAACTAAGCACACTAATAGAGCCATCACAATAACACAGGTTATCGGACGAATTTATCCCCCTCTCCTCCCGCACACCCACGTACATGGGGCTTCATGACCACGATGTCGAATAACTCAATGACTCAACACTATCATTTGTATGACTGGATTTCTTTGTGTCAAATACTAACGTGGTTTCTCTTCTTTTCCAGGTGAGAGTTGGTTGTGGAGGTGTTTCCGGTTGTCTGTGAGTAAACATAAATATTTTAAAAAGATAGCTGATTGTAAGCGTGAATATTATCTATCCTGTGGCCTGAGAATGTGTTATAATTCATCACTTGCTGATATAGCTCAATAGATACAAGTTCATAACCTAAAAATCTTTATTTCACAACTTACAAGATTTGATTGATATATTTCTCGTTCCAATATTAATAATTTTGTAATATTGAGTTAACAAATTTCAGTAAAGAAACGAATAGATATGATGTCTTAAAGTTCAAAGTACGTACGGAAAAAAATGGAAACATATATATTTAAGGTAAAATTAAATTAAATTAAATATGTGTTTTATTAAGCCTCCGTGGCTTAGGGGGCAGCACGCCGGCCTCTCACCGCTGGGTCCGTGGTTCAAATCCCGGTCACTCCATGTGAGATCTGTGCTAGAAAAAACGGAGGCAGACAGGTTTTTCTCCGGGTACTCCGGTTTTCCCTGTCAAAATTTCATTCCAGCAACACTCTCCACTATCACTTCATTTCATCTGTCATTCATTTAATCATTGCCCCTGAGGAGTGCGTCAGGCCTCGGCAGCCGGCACAGTTCATATCCTCGCCGCTAGATGGGGGCTTCATTTATTCCATTCCTGACCCGGCCGGAGACTGGAAGCAGGCTGGGGATTTTCATTTCATGTTTTTTTTTATTCAATGGGCAATACGTTATATATAAAATGAATATTAATTAATTTGTTTAAATGATAGCTGGTTTATCCGTCTTGGGGAAGATGACCTTGCTGTCCCACCCCTTTAGACAGCAATAACTTACAGGGAACGGATTGCGGTGTAAAATTCGAATCCGATTGAAATTTAGTACACACTATTCCTACAAAGTTGTACAATGACGTAGTGAAAACTGCACGGGCCACTATCAATTTTGAACGCCAATATTGAACACCGAAAACCTGCCGGGCGACAGCATGATCGAGGAGCTGGGAAGCTGACCTTGAATCTTAGCAGCACCCGATGGCTTCCGGCACCAGGTAGCGAAGTGCCGTGCTGCGCTGCATTCCCTACATTAAACGTTCCACTCACTCTTCTACCCTCTCGATTAAGGTATAAAATGCAACATAATGTGATGTTTTGCGCTTGGCCATACTGTAAATAAATAAAACGCCCTCTTTTACTCTTTGTAATACAGTACTTGCAATAGTGGATCCGAACTGATAAGGGAGTGACGGGGTGAGTGGAACGTTTATGGTGGGGAATGCAACGCAGCACGGCAGGTCGCAGGGAGCCATCGCGTGCTGCTAGGATTCAAGGTCAGCTTTACCTCTTCCTACCTCCTCGCTCGGGAGATATGAAACTGCGCCCAGAATCAGTGGTATTTCCAGATCCTTTTAATTAGGCCAATTGAACTGCGCCCATAGTCAAGTCGGCTGTTAGCCCAAGGTCGGTTTAAGGGGAAGTGACGGACTGTCTCCCACCACTAGCTTCTGCACTGCTGAGAATAAGAGGTAGTCCCCCGTCCCGATAAGCAGCTGTACTACGAGCCTCCGGGGGAGGCAGCTAAACACACTAACCACTACTCCACAGAGGCGAATAATAATCATGATAATAATAATAATGAAAATCCACAGCCTTTTTCTAGTCATTGGACCGGGTGAGGGTTGGAATGAATGAAGCCCCCAACTAGCGGCGAGGATAGGCATTGTGCCGGCTTCCGAAGCCTGTCGCACTCCTGTCTGGGACAAGGATTAATGAATGACAGATGAAATGAAATGATAATGGAGAGTGTTGCTGGAATGAAAGATGACAGGGAAAACCGGAGTACCCGGAGAAAAACCTGTCCCGCCTCAGCTTTGCCCAGCACAAATCTCACATGGAGTGAGAAGGATTTGAAGCACGGAACCCAGCGGTGAGGGGCCGGCGTGCTGCTGCCTAAGCCACGGAGGCTACACTAATAATAATAATAATAATAATAATAATAATAATAATAATAATAATAATAATACAACTCACTCTAATCCACCATTAATAACTACCCATCTAGTTTTGTTATACAATAAAAAAAATATAATAATCTTCTAAATGGTAAGATTACCTCAAACTAGATTATTAAACATTTGCAATAACAAAACTATTTTTAAAATATGGTTAGGTTGTCGAAAACATCCCAATGTACCAGTTAATGCTAATAGTGAAAATGAAAATCCACAACCTGCTTCCAGTCTCCGACCGGGTCAGGAATGGAATGAATGAAGCCCCCATCTAGCGGCGAGGATATGAACTGTGCCGGCTGCCGAGACCTGACGCACTCCTCTGGGGCAATGATTAAATGAATGACAGATGAAATGAAATGATAGTGGAGAGTGTTGCTGGAATGAAATGTTGACAGGGAAAACCGGAGTACCCGGAGAAAAACCTGTCTGCCTCCGTTTTGTCCAGCACAGATCTCACATGAAGTGACCGGGATTTGAACCACGGACCCAGCGGTGAGAGGCCGGGGTGCTGCCGCCTAAGCCACGGAGGCTTCAATGCTAATAGTGCTAGAACAAAAATTAAATATTAGTCTGTTTTGAAAACTGTACCTGTTTTATGTATCCCAGGCCAAAACTAATATCTTGTGCGCAACCTGGACAGGGTATATTTAGTTGTTCGCAATCTCGACGGTTTTTGACTTGTTCGCAATCAAGACACAACCGATTTGAAATGAGTCACTTCATATTCACACCACTCGACACAACATAATTCGGTAGAGGGGTGGAGGGAAGGAACCTACCTGACCGCGCTCAATGGGCGCAGTTTCACAGCCACTTTTCGAAGGCAGATGCTAATGACCAGGGTCATTAGTGAAGCTTGGGCGCAGTTCCATACAACCCCTCGCTCATGCCGTCGCCTGGCAGGTTTCCGGCGTTCAATATTGGCGTTCAAAATTGAAAGTGGCCCGTGCGGTTTTCACTACCTTATTGTACAACTTTGTAGGAATATTGTGTACTAAATTTCAACCAGATTAGAATTTTACACCGCAATCCGTTCCCTTGTAAGTTACTTCGTAAGGGTAAACATGTAGCCTACTTTTGTATGTACCTTACACTCTGAGTACTTTCAGTGAAAGTATGGAATATAAACTACTTATCTGGTTGCTGGAAGAATGTAATGTCCGTATACACTGTTCAGCACTGTACACCGCGGTGTACAGTAAATTCTGAATCGAATGAAAAATTAGCAGCGAGAAGCGTAGGCAAAGGTGAATATACCAGGTGAATCAGCTGCCCCTAATAATATTGTTTTATGTAGCCCAACTAACACGTGTTGTCAGAAAAGTCGATATTTCTCTGCCGCATCCCGTATGTGTCTAATGCCCTGCAAGCATATTCCGCAATCGATGAAAATCCGCAGCCTGCTTCCAGTCTCCGACCGGGTCAGGAATGGAATGAATGAATGAAGCCCCATCTAGCGGCGAGGATATGAACTGTGCCGGCTGCCGAGGCCTGACGAACTCCTCTGGGGCAATGAGTAAATGAATGACAGATGAAATGAAATGATAGGGGAGAGTGATGCTGGAATTAAATATTGACAGGGAAAACCGGAGTACCCGGAGAAAAACCTGTCTGCCTCCGTTTTGTCCAGCACAGATCTCACATGGAGTGACCGGGATTTGAACCATGGACCCAGCGGTGAGAGGCCGGCGTGATGCCGCTTAAGCCACGTAGGGTTTTCCGCAATCGATACTGAATACTATTATATTTTCCCTCGATGTGACTACAGACCGTTTGAATTATATGGTTGGTTGGTTCCTTGGTAGGGGCTGCGACAACGCGGTCATGTATCCCCGTGTACTTTGGGTGTGTGTAGATTCTGTCTGATAACCGGTGTTAATTGTGATGTCTCTATTAGTGTGTGTTATCTGTTTTTAATTCAATAAGGACTGCAGACATTGAATTTCAAGTAGTTCCTACTTTTGCCGCCAAACGCCACCGTCAACAACTAATAGTTCAGAACTTGGCTACTAGACGCCACCGCAGTCGGCTCCTGGCGACGAACGTAGGAACCTTAAGGGCGTTGTTTAACCTATAAGTTAATTTAGCTTCACGCAGGTGTAATTAGTGGAAGGATCTGTAACATGCCATAAATCTATGACATGGGACCGCCGGCTTTACTTTCCCTCCGAAGGAAGGCATACTGAGGGACTTTTAACGCTCTTAAAAAATCCGACGACTTCGGCCGGATGAATTATATGGTGTACATGCAGTCAATTATTGTTGAGCAATTTTTATCTTATACTCCGGGTACAATGTCTTCTTGTTTTCAATAATCGATACATTTTTTCCGTCGTTACTGGTAACATACTAGCAAGGATTGTTGTACAGGGTGATTCTCTATGTAGTTTACAACTTCAATAATGTGTAATAATTTATTGGAACCACTTACAGCCTTGGTTTATATGTCGTTACATAGTAAAACACTTCAAGTTTTTTTGACAAATCCATTACGGCTCAATGTGTGCACCATTTGTCAACCTGGATACAGCCCAACGGAAGTTGATTTCCCGCCACGTATGAACCAGCATTTCCGGGGTAACAGAGGCGATGGCTGTTGTGATGCGATGTCTCCGTTCATCAAGATTTGCAGGTAGGGGAGGGATGTACACCCTATCTTTCACAAAGCTCCACAGAAAGAAGTCCTGTGGTGTGTAATCTGGGGACCGTGGCGGCCAGGTAAGTGAAAGACGCCAGTTCCAACAAGTGACAGGTGGCGCGCGTGGCGGACAACTGTGCAACTACAAACGACGTGAGTCAAAACTTGAAGTGTTTTGCAATGTAAAAACATCTAAACCAAGTCTGTATGTGGTTCCAATATATAATTACACATTATTGAAGTTGCAAACTACATAGAGAATCATCCTGTATAATGTAACATCATAAGCTACCTACGCTATGGCCGCTGCATCTGACGTCACAGGACCAGAGCCAAGATATTCTTCTTTACCACATAAGGCAGCATCGTTTGCAACTGCAATCGACAGCCTAGATGGGGTGAGAATCTCATACGTGATACAGTTTACCGAGAAGCTAACCTCCTTGCAGATGTGAGAATGGCCTCTATCTAGCGGTCCATTCGTAAAATGTGTTCAGAAGAGGAAACCAAGCAATTCGCTGGCTGCTGTTTTCTCTCCCAACTTTCTCGCTTCTTTACAATATTCTGAGCTGTATTTTTGTAGAAGTATCGTCTTGCACACTTCCACTCACAACAGTTCGTACTGTTAACTTAACATATTCTCTTAAACACAAGTTTGAAGTCGAGTTTTCTTTTCTCTCAATGTTACCTCTTCTGTGTACTTGCTCTGCCCACAACTACAACTTGCAGATATTTTCTGCTTTTACGAAAAGTCGGATGTAATGTTACTACCTAGCTAAACAGCAATAATAATAATAATAATAATAATAATAATAGCAATAATAATACACTAGGACAGGGGAAAATCAAGCAAACGAAAGCGATCAAATATTTGGGTGAGTGGATAGATCCCAATCTCTCCGACAAGGCAGCTGTCGAGTCACGAATCAGGAAAATGGAAATGGCGTATAATCTATAATCTAACTAAGGCCATTTACAACAAGAAATCCATATCAACAAATGTCAAGTTAAGACACTACCAAACAGTCATCCGTCCAGAGGCTTTGTATGCTGCAGAGTGCCTTGGAATGCATCGCAAGAATATGGAAGTGAAAGAAAGAAAAATTCTAAGAAAAATCTTTGGTCCGGTAAAAGAAAATGGGGAAAATAGGAGACGGCACAAACACGAACTTTACACCCACGTGGAAAAAATAACTGATACCATGAGGAAACGGAGAATTGCCTTTTACTGTCATATAACAAGAATGAACCCAGCGTGATTGACAAATAGAATTTTCACCTACTTCCTCAAAAAGAAAACCAAGGGAGCATGGTTCACTGAGGTGGACAAAGATTTACAAGAAGTGGGAATTACAGGCAACAATATTTGGGAACGTGCCACCCTTAAACAAAAACTAACAGCACACCGATGTTTCCAAGAAATGTCAAAGCTTGCAACTGGCAAGAAGTGGACTGCAGAAAGGAAACAACAGCATCGAGAACTAATGCGAAAGTACTGGGAGGATGTTAAAGCTCGATGCAACAAGAAACAGTTGAAATGACGTGGTTTTAGATGGCCGAACTGAAAGAAGAAGAAGAATACACTAGCAACAACAATAAAAACACCGGCCACGGTGGCCGAGGGCGCTAACATGTTATATCCTGCCTTGGAAGTCCATAGGTTCGATTCCCACCTCGGTCATGCTGAAAATTCTTTGCCTGGTTTCCCATTTTCACCACCAGGCAAATGACGGGTTGGTTCCTTTCAACAGGTCCACGTCCGACTTCCTTCCAAACTCCCTTTCCTTACCACTTCCTTCATTTCATCCAAGTTACGGCGACAGGTCTGTCATCATCGCCAATTGTGTCTGCTGATAAAGTGTGATCAGCTCTCAGACACCATCCTTACAACGGTAGCGGAATGATCCCTTGCAGAGTCCGTGGGTAAATTCGACCCCGGAGGTTAAGCGATTAAAAAACAACAATAATAATGATAACAATTGATCACTGAGTTAGACAAGGTTGTTGTCTCTCACCAGTTCTGTTCAACATATACCAGGTGGCCCAATTGTGCCGTGCAATCTACTTATAAGTGTCCCGCATGTACGGGTGATGAACGAGAGGTCTAATAACTGAATTGCTAAGAGGTAACCTAACATGCAAACCGTTTACGTCAGATTGCCAAGAAATAACAACCAGACGGCCGCACGCTGCATGTTCCTAAGTACTCCCGTCTAATGCGCCCCATAGTGGTATGAGGCCTCGCTGGCGAGCGTAGACGGCAGACGTCTATTTGTTATGTTGTTGTTATTGTTGTTTTAAGGGACGGAACTAGGAGGTCATCTGCCCCAGACGTCTATCTGGAAACACAAGTGCTTACCGTCTACGAGCTTCGACGGAACTACGACCAGCTTCTCCATAGATTAGTGTAATGGCCGAGTACTCATCGATGCTGAATACACCAGCCATCGTCAATATGTTGCAAGCATCTGTCATGTTGTTGTACCACATATGAAGTCTATTACCTTTAGGAGGCTCTCAAATGCGAGCCTCCTAAAGGTAATGGGGTGCATTAGACGGGTAGCACTGAGGGACATGCAGCTAGCGGCCGTCCGGTTGTTATTCCTTCGTATTCTGACGTAATCGGCCTGCGTTCAGTGTGACCCCTGTGGAAATCAGTTAACAGACATCCCATTCGGCATTAATGTATGCGGAACACCTAAAACTAGATTACACGGGGCAAACGGGCCACCTGGTATGTACATGAAATCATCAGTGAATGGAGAGAAGAAACCCATGGTCACATTAAGATAGATGGACAACCTGATACAGACTCTCTACTGTCTGCAGAATACTTAGCACTTTTTGCAGAATCTCAAGACGATATACAGAGATCAGTAAATAGCCTAATCTTCACACAAGAGATTACAACATAGAAATTTCCCTTAACAAAACTTAAGTTATGGCCTTCATCAGGAAAAACCATGAGAGAACACAAATCGCAATAGAAAATGCAACCCTTGAGCAGGTATCAACGTTCAAATATCTCGGCTATAACCTCAGTTACATCCAAGAAACCGATATTCAGCACAATATCATCAACTTCACTAAGGTCACAGGACTAATAAGCCATATCCTCATGCCATTTTTAGTCCAGAGGCACACACGGCTCAAACTATACAACATCCTACCCAAACCTACCCGTCGATATGGCAGCGAAGCTTGGACCCTTCGTACAGGGGATGAACGGAGACTAACGAGTGCCGAGATGCGGTTCATGAGGAGAAAACAGCTGGATACACACTATGGGATAGGAAAAGATATGAGGTTATCCTTAAGGAACTAAAAGTAAAACCAATTATCAACACAGTGCAGAACTACAGATCAGCTTGGAAGGACCATGTACTACGTATGAAGACCGGTCGGATCACCAGATGAGTCCTCAAATACCAACCTAGACGCAGAAGAGACGTAGGACGACCTACTAAGAGATGAAACGAGACCGTAACCGGCCACCTGGCCTAAAACTTGATAGGAGGAGGAAGAGGAAGAAGAAGAAGGTTAGCTTATGCAAACTGTTGTTGTTCTATGGAGTAGATAGGTAACCAACTTAAGAATTTTGACGTTCGACTTCCACTGCCATCTATAAGAGAAATGGCGTGTCCTGTGACTAAGATTTAATTCGGCCCTGTAGTTACCTGGTATATTATAAGAATATGCATGATGCAACTCAGTGAGTTAGTATGCAATTTTCGCAGTACCCGAACGATAATCGAATTCACAGTGATAGGATCAGGAGGTAAAAATCTCTACTACTGATCCTCTTGACTTACTTACTTGACTCAATTTATGTTACTCTGATATGGAGCATAGGGCACACACTAGTGTTCTACATCTGACCCTGTTCGTTGCTGTGCTGTCCCCTTGATTCTTGTCCAGGACCCCTCCACGGCTGCCACCTCAAATTCAATAGTTCTTCTCCAGGTTGTCCTTGGTCTCCCGCTTCGCCTTTCTCCTTGTGGGTTCCAGTCCATCGCATGATTTGGGTTATGCTGTGGACCTCCTCTGAACGTATAGCCAATCCATCTCCATTTCCTCTACTTTATAACCATACTGATCCTATGAGAAACTTAAATATCCCAACGGTTCAGTTAGAGGAGTGAGTAATGAAGTAGGTAGCTGCTGATTGTTTTAGTGGTTCGAGTATCCTAAATATTTTATAATAGAGCCATATTGTACATCCCTAACAACTTGAAAACGTGCATGTAAAGATTTCCTCTTGAATTCGTATGCCAACTGGAACAATTTGTGTATGAATGTATGAGTGAATGACTATAGTTAAACATTGTTAAAACTCCATGTATTGCTATTACTGTAGGTATGTAATTTGTATAGCTTAATTAATATCACACAGTTTTCATTGTATTTAAGTTTGGTAGGTTTAATTGCATTGTGTGTGGTTAAGTGTAAGAGAGGGCCTAGTGACCTAACTTAACGAAAATAAATACACCAATAATAATAATAATTTTTTGTAGGAACTTTCCTCAAATTACTGAGATGGGTGGTTCTATAGGTCACACACAATTTTGACGCAGCATTTCAACACCATGCCCAAATAGTACATTATGCAACGAGCCTATAATGGCTATAATTAAGACACGAGTATTTTTATTAAACGAGCGTATGCGAGTTTTATAATTTCCATACGAGTGTCTTAATTACCATTATAGGCGAGTTGCATACGACTGTTTATGTTCGACGATAATTATAACTTTATTATATGTTTTAACATAAATATTCATAAATATCTGTTGAGAGTCAGCCACAAGAATTTTGTTATCGGAGAGCGAGCGCGAGACATCTCTCTGTCTTTCAAGATCTCTGAACGAACGACGCATGCGCTCTGTGTGAATGCAATGCCATATTATGCAGGCCAAATGTTTACATCTGCCGTCCCTCAGTAATATTGTCACCGGAGTCGTTTGAAGGCTGTGTAGAAATTAGGGTTGATGATATTAAGGTACAGTGCTATTTCTTGTCTCATATTCGCCAGTTTATTTACGCGAAAATATGGACGGTGCGTATTCCATGTCGGTAATTTATTATAGTTCGATGTTGTGTTTATGTCCGACATGTTGGATTTTGAGCGCATGCGCGAATGTATCGTTACCTAATTGGTCAATGAACGAGCTCTGATTGGCTGGAGAAACTGTATCGTAAGGAAAAACAGTGTTATAATGACCATCATTATGATACAGTTTTCTGACACATAATAGTGAGGGTCGAACATAAAATTAATTAATAAACAGTTTGTGAGGTTCTGTATGACCGAAACAGATACAAGCATATGAAGGCCAGGTGATAACCAATTGGTAGAGGTGAAGACAAAAATCCTTTGTATATGATGTTGTTCTTTTTATTGTTTCATTAATAGGTTGAAATGTTGTGGTCTTCAGGCCGGAGTATTTATTACTTGTCTAAAGTCTTATGTTTAGCGTCTACGTTTCATTGAGTGACTGTTGGGTTTGAGGAGTCTCTTTGTGAGTCTGTGTCCTTGTGTTTGCTTTTCAGTGTTTGTGTGAAGCGATTTCCTGTGTTTGGAGTGGTTTGTGTGCATTCGTATTGAGTTTTTAGTGTTTCTGTTTGGAAGTGCTTAATTTTGATCGGTGTTGTGAGGACATCAGTTTGTGTTATTTTATGTATGAGTTTGGGTGTTTGTGTTTGGACAGTAGTCTACCATATTTCAATTCCCAGGGCATATACCCCATTCCGTACCATAATAACAACAGTTACACACAGTACTACAGTCTCCACAATAACATAGACTAACAGTGAAATTAAACACACATCCAAGTACACGTGGCCCATTGCCTGGATTTTCCAAGCTCCTAAAATAAATTATCAACAAACAAGAACTCAAAAACAAAACAAAACAGAACATTGAATATGTATTTCAAAACATTTGTGCACATGATGGTACACAGACTGACAATGAACATTAAGACCCAAACCATTGACGCTGACTATAGTTTCGAATACTTCTGAACATCTCTCTTTAGAACATGAATGGACCCATTTTGATTGCCAATGAAAGCAGTAGACATGTATGTAATTTCCATTAATAAAGAATTTTCTAAAGCATTTTCTGTTTTCATCGTATCTTGTCAATCATCATAAACCTTTGAATGACAGTATGTCCATTTTCATTGCCAGGCTGATATCATTGGTTTATGAAAATGCAATAACATTCACTTACCCATCTGAATTCCCATTGACTCCGTGGGCAGCATTCTCTATTGGAAATGACATACACAGCTTGTTTATTTCCTGTGACATGCGTTGAAATAGAAACTATACATCTGAGAGGAACCCATTCAGAAAAGTGAAATGCATAACTATTATTTGCCAGGCTTAAAGCCAGAACTACATTATTTATCAACAGCTCTCTCATCAGAAAGCTTTATACGATGAGTGGCTTATTCATACTGTTGGTGTTCTTTGACATAAAATCATAAGCATTCAGTCTTAATAATAATATTAATAATAATAATAATACAAAAGACCGGATTACATATTTCTTACGACAAGACCAAATAAATATGGAGAGAAGGCCAGAAAATAAATCCCCTTTAAACACCAAACACGGTAAAATCGCCCAAGTCTGCACTTTTAAATACATTAGCGAAATTATACAGCCCTCAGGACTTATTCGAATCACCAATGAAGACAGAATCACTAAGCTCCAGAAGGCCTACAGGCTAACGTGGCTCCATTGCAACAAGAAATGCATTTCGACGAACGCCAAATTACGACATTATAAAACAGTTATTCTTCCAGAAGCAACATATACCGCTGAAACAATAGTAATCGATGCTCATTCCAAGATTTGGGAACTGGAAAATCAGGAACGAAAAATTCTCCGAAAAATCTAGGAGCAATCAACAGAAACGGCATTTGGATGAAGAGACCTAGTACAGAACTCTATTAAAAGACCAATACGATAACAGATGAAATTAGGAAACGCAGAGCCAAATTTTACTCTCACATCCATAGAATGGCCACCTCCAGATTGCCAAAGAATCTACTTGTCATCATAACACAGAGTAAATGCGGCACAGAATGGCTTAAATATGTTCAGAGAGACTTACAAGTGATCAGCATAGAAGACCGAACTGAGTGCCAGACGAGCCAAGATCATTACGACAACCTGGGAAAAGTGGACGGATGAGAGGAAGAGGGAGCATTCCGGGAGAATGAAGAGATTTTGGGTGGAACGGAGGAGACACGCCTCCAACTGACATCATGTTATCAAGTTTAATCGCTCTCCTGTCGGGGAATTTTCGCTTTAATAAATAACAATAATACAAAACCGTAAAAAGCCTCCGTGGCTTAGGCGGCAGCACGCCGGCCTCTCACCGCTGGGTCCGTGGTTCAAATCCCGGTCACTCCATGTGAGATCTGTGCTGGATAAAACGGAGGCAGGCAGGTTTTTCTCCGGGTACTCCGGTTTTCCCTGTCAAAATTTCATTCCAGCAACACTCTCCACTATCATTTCATCTCATCTGTCATTCATTTAATCATTGCCCCAGAGGAGTGCGTCAGGCCTCGGCAGCCGGCACAGTTCATATCCTCGCCGCTAGATGGGGGCTTCATTCATTCCATTCCTGACCCGGTCGGAGACTGGAAGCAGGCTGTGGATTTTCATTTCAATACAAAACCGTATAGAATCACCTAGAACAGATACAACAAAAACCAATTTCTTGGAACTCAAAATTAAAACACTATAGCACGTTGATTCAACCTAAATGTTTATATACAGGGTGATTTTTATTAACGTTTAAAACTCTCTATAGTGATGTAGATGGTATTGAGACGAGTAATTTGATACAGGACACTTAAAAGTGAACCACAACTGTTAAACATATGACGTCATCAGGTGACGGCTCAGTTCAAGCCGTCAGGCCCGTGCTCCCTTACGCACACCAAAGCAAACGTTGAATATCATATAACTCTGGTTCCGTGTCTTAATGTCAACAAACAATCTGCTTCCACTTGAAAGGAGAAGAGAGAAAACAAAGAAAGCTGATAGATAGACCCCGGATTTGAACCTCGAACCCCACGCGCCCGAATCGCACAAGTAGACTCGGAGCCCGAGTTCAACGTTTGCTTTGGTGTGTGTAAGGGAGCACGGGCCTGACCGTCACCTGATGACTTGCTCATCCTTCTTCATTCGTTTCATTTCATCCACATGCGATGGTACTTGTAGCTCTTCCCATGGGTGTCCGCATAGAAGCAGCTACAAACTCTGGCGAGCCGAACATATCCTCGGACACTCCCGGCACTAAAAGCGATACGATAAAAAAAAGCAATCGAAAATAAAGAATGAACATGTACACTAAATTTGCACACTGAGATTTGTATTGCTTGGATTTGAATGATTGTTTCTTCTAAGTGGTAGCGTCGGCATACACGCGTCACTGTAGGATCATGGAATGATGGTTAATGCAATTAAGGTGGTCTAAACCATGGACAACCAGACGTGTAAACATATGCCTCAACTCAAAGTTGGTTGTTGCCCACGTTCGGTCGATTATGTCTCCAGTTCCATCAAATTCTTAAGATATGTCTTATCTTTCTTTCTAGCTTTCTTCAATGACGGTAGTAGTTTTTCCGAGGTTGTGGTGTTTGGTAGAGATAAATAGTTTCTAAGGTCTTCAACCAAGAAATGATTCTATCATACTCTTTGATAAAGACAAAGAGTTATAACTATACTTATGCATTTAGCAGAGGGAAGGCTTTATGTTCTTTACTGAATATCTTGTTTGACATATAATATTTACATTTCGCCATGGTTAAACCTAAATGAGTTTATAATACCCAAATCTACATTTGATTTTAACATATTTCTTTCCTGTAAAAAATGTTGTTTCTTTTTTTTCTTGCTTGTGGCAACCTAATTTTTATACCCTTTTTGCTTTGTCCATCAGTGCTTATTTGGCTTCCCAGGTAGTAGAATTCTCTTGCTTACTTTAGCTTTTTACCTTCCTTATTGATGTCGACATGAGTTTCTGCATTCCATTACTTTGTTTTACATATATTAATTTTCCTAATGAATTCTCTCTTCAAGACAAAGTCTGTACCAATTAAAAAAATCCTCTTGGCACGCCGGAAGGCGGAGGTAGATTTCACAGGGGCAAACTAGGGGATAGGCTATAATAGGCAAAATATGCAGGTTTTCGTAGATGGAACAGACCTCATGTTTTGCGTGAAAGTATTTTACAATGTAACTGGAGCACAATTATTCTTTTCTTTCGTCTTACTATGCATAATTTTAACATTTTATTGTGTTAGGGGGACGGTAACCTTCTTGTCATTTGGGGTCCATTTTTATACTTGTGGTCACACCGCCCTTATGCAAGGTTTGGAGCTGATGTGTAACTATCTAACAGTCTGTTACTTCTTCACGTCAAATTTTATCTCCCGCAGAGATGTTGGTTGATTCCTCAGTTTAGGGCTGCGACAACGCGGTCATGTAACCCCGTGTACTTTGGGTGTGTGTAGAATCTGTCTGATAAACGGCGTTAATTGTGATGGCTATATTAGTCTGTAATTAAGGTAAGGACTGCAGACGGTCAATTTTTTAAATAGTAGTCCTAATGTTGGAACCAAATATACCGTCAACGACACTTAGCTGTGAACATGGCTACTAGATGCCACCGCAACCAGTAACTTGGAACGAACGTTGAACTTCCCTTCTGAAGGAAAGCAATCTGAGGGATTTTCAGCGCTCATTGAAAATCCGACGAATTCAGCCTGGTTTGAACCCACGACCTTGGGCATAGAAGTTTAGCATGCTACCAGTTACGTCACCGAGGCCGCTTCCCACTTAGTCAGATGGAAATCTGAATCTGATCTCGTGCAAGTGCGTTGTCATGGCAACGTCTGATGGCTCATCCCTCATCAATTTAGTAATGTTGCCATGGCAACCTCTGATAGCGCTTGGCATTTTCTTATAATTCCGAAATTATTTTTCTCATCCCTTGGCGTAATGGTGGGTCATATCAAAAATTCCTTCAGACAAAAGTTTTAGGTAATTATTAGGGGAATATTGTCCATTTTGTACGGTTTTGATATTGTGCCTATTCAGAGAGATATGATTAATGTTTCCCGAAAAAACCACTTTTTCCCACCCCTTTGGTCAATGGTTGGTGCTATAAAAAACTCTTCAAACATAGATTTTTGGGCATTATCCGACACATAGTATGAACTTTGAACGGATTCGATATTTCACATATTAAGACAGTTATAGGAATATTTCACTTTTTCGAAAAAAGCCCCTCCATTTTCACCCCCTTCGACCGATTTAGCCAAGTAGCGAACTCGACCGAGATATTACAGGTATACATATTCGGTAAAAAAATTCAAAGTGATTGGTAAAATATTACGGCTGTTATCGTGTCCACAAGAAACTGATATATATAAACTGTGACCGATCCAGTCAGGGTCAATTACCGGCCCCGGATGACAGAAGATCGAGAAGAGACCGGAGGGTCAGTATGACGTCATGGCATGACGTCGGCGAGGCAACCGCGAGAGTAGGGGAATGCTCCAGAAGGTTCCAACCCCTTCCACTTTCTTTTTCTCGAAGGAGGACGCAGTTCCGGAATGTTCAGTGAGTCAATAGTGCGTGGACGAGCATGTTATCCAGCGGAGCACGGACGAGTAGCCCATGTCACGTAGACAGTAATTTGCATCGGGAACTTGAATGGTTTTCGTGAGTGATCTGCAGGCCATGAAGCATGAAGCTAGCGTGCATTTAGTGCCAGTGAGTTGTTCACAGTGAAGTATGTCAGTTTGTTTGTCGAACAGTGTGAATTTCAAGACGATATCGGACTCGCTAGTATGTGAGAAATAGTCAGAACTGATAAAGGAAGGTCCGTTCATGCCGACAATTTATGTTTATTAAAGATGAACACCAGGAGGTGTTTAACATTACGAGTATCAGGGAAGGAGCAATAATAACGATAGTCGAGGCGAAGCATTATCGCGAGGCCCTATTTTAACAGACATCCGTTCAAAAATAGCATAGCAGTGCGGCATTTTAAGAGACGCAGTGAGAATGTGACATCTACTTTAAGCTTGTGTTGGAAGACTGCAGGCCGCAAGCAACTTGATATGTCGGTCAAGGCCAGCTCGAAATAGCTCCTCGTGGAAGGAAATGTGTCACTGGTTGAGGAAAGTGAATACATACAATTCAAGTGAACCGGGAACTAGACGCTATAGTGCGGGGGCGTGAAAGTGCTCTGATATAGTGAAATGTAATATTGCCACACGGCGGCATGAACTTAATAACCATGGACTCAAATATTCTGGGAATCAACATGCATATTAATACGCACATTATGCTGCACTGAACCTCTAAAGGGGCCATCATGGGGTGAACGGTCGCAACGAGATGGACGAGTGGACCATGGTTGGGACGTCAGGAGACGCCGCTGCTGAAGGTGACCGGGGACAACGAGTGGGCGGACATGGATGTCGCCAGGAGATCGAGAGGTGCCGGGGGCGTATACCTCTACCAGTACGCTGGGAGACCACATCGCAGAGACGCTGGAGGAACGACGCCGCTCTAATGCCGCAGACGACGCCGACGCCAGGGGTTTCCGAGGACACCGGATATAAAGTAAGACGTTTCATTTCCATCCTTGTTCATCAGGAAGAAGAGACTTTCTACCTCGGATAGCCGTGCCATGAGATAACCTGAGATCGTGTAACTTAACGCCATTTATAATAATTTATTCCAGATTGAAAATGAGCATCATTTTCTCATAGGGTTGTACAGATTTTTTTGTCCTTTCTTTTCGGGTCGTTTTGACTTACATAAATGAACAGCATCAATGGTAGGAGTAAGACATACATTTATTCTCTGATACATAATAATAATAATAAGTTGAAATTGGGTAACGATAATATGAGATGCCCATTTTGCTGGGTGATTCTAGCATCTCGATTTCCGAGGTCATTATACGAATTTAATTCTGAAAGGTTTGTCATGGATTGCATAGATTTTAATAGCAAAATGAATATGGTTGGAGATTGTCGAATAAGGTTCCTTGGATAGGATGCCATATTATCATACGACCTCGTGGTCCCGATAAAGTTGATACGCTCTGTTAGTGTGGGTTCTTGAGACACGCTAATAATGCATGATTTTTTGTAATGATGTTGTGTAAAGTTAATGTGATAATTAAATATGGTATTATTCCGTCATATATGACGAGGTTATTCACGGGGCGACGTATGTCCGTTGAATTGAATTTGTGAGGACAGGGTCCTCTTGACGAACGTGTTACGTTTATTGATGAGTTGTATATTGAATAGCGCAGGGGTGTAATTGATAGTGCGCTCAACAGT
The DNA here is from genome assembly GCA_946902985.2 of Meconema thalassinum. NCBI lineage: Eukaryota > Metazoa > Arthropoda > Insecta > Orthoptera > Tettigoniidae > Meconema > Meconema thalassinum. The sequence goes on along the minus strand of OX336390.1, from coordinate 832,811,000 downwards.
CAGATTGTTCGGATCCTCACACAGAGTGTTCGACGGAAGGGTTGCGATTAAATGTTCGTTGTGAGAATGAAATACGCTAGGGTGCCTTCTTACGAGGTTCTTAACCTTTCATAAACATTAGACAATGCTATAATTTAATTACAATAACAAAGATGACGGTGTGAATCAAGGTTGTTGGAAAGGCGATTATAAATCAGTAATAATAATAAGAATATGTAGTGTAAATATGTAAGCACAATCTGGGTGTGTAAATAATTTATGATGAGTTATAATTAATTGTTGAAATGCCATATTGTGTGAAGCTGAGTTGATGTTTGAGTGCTATTTGATGTAATATGATGCTCTTTGGTTATTCATTTGCAGTTCGATAGAGGAGATCCGTCCATTGCTGTATAAGGGTAGACAGTTGTAATATACATAGATATTCAATATTTTCGTAGAGTTTTTTTTTGCCGCAGGTGAACTTTGTGATAAGTGGCTAGTGATGTTTACATGCGTGTGCACCGATAAATTAAGGGCTAATTTAGCTTTTTGAAAGGCGATCTCCTTGTCGGAACTTTAAGAGAGGACACCCACGAGTTTGAATAAGTATAATTTTTTTTGATTGTTTAGGGACTATGAACTTTATTTTTTTCGGACTTTGTCCCACCCTAATTCTATACTCGTGCGTGGTAGGCAGGTTGCATATTTATTTATCCTTTGGCCAATAAAGGAGCAGATGTGATTTTACGAGGGCTTTTCCTTTCTTCTCTGTTTGTTATTTCAAGTTAGGGAGTTTGCTTTTGAATCCTGGTTCAGTCAATTTGCCATCCCAACCCGTAAACGACCCTAGACCCTTTGTCTCTGGCTCGCTGGAGCATTTCTTTTAGTCTTGTCTGTATGAACCAAGATTCACGCCCTAATTTTTTTTTTACCCACTCCCTTGGCTGTTTCTTCTGATGGGGCCGGGATGTTGGCCGGGTGATCGCCTGTCCCATTGGAGAAACGGGCACAGGGAGGGGGAAGTGGCGCCGCTAACGTGTTGGCTCGACGACGATGGTGCGTTTCGTCTTCGTCATGGGCATGCTTTTTACTCAATCATTTGTTGTGGTGATGGGAGTATACTGAGTGGTCAGATTCGTGCCTTTGATGGGGGCGCGATGCTTGCCATGTGTAATTCTTGTGTAAAATTAACCTCGTATCACACTGAGCCTTTAGTGAACCATTTGACAGGGTTGGTACACGATCTCAGGTCATAGCTATACTCGACGACCTACATTCCCCTGTAGGCCCCTATATTTAAGTTGTATTGTAAGATGTCACAAGTAGTAACCGCAGAAAATATAGCTGATATATTAAAACAAATCCAAGATGGATTAAATGGTCTAACCACTGAAATGAATAATGTTAAGGATAGTATTGGGTCAATTAAGACAAACATGAAGAGCGATATGGATCGCTTACAGATGACACAAGAGGGTGTCGGTACTCAAATAGCAGAGGTGCAGAGGGCACAAGCGGGTGTCGGCACTCAAATAGCAGGAATAAAAAAGATGTTAGTGATAAAGTTGATGATCTCAGAACCGACTTATTAGAAGTCATGGGATCTAATCTTAAGAGTTTAGAATCGCATTTGCAGAAAAACATTGATGCTGTAGAACGTAATCTTAAGCTATCAGGAAAGGCTATAGATAATAAGATTAATCTACTCGATAAAAAGGTAGAAACTACATTCCAAGTGCTCACCGCGGAGCTCAAAGATTCTATGGCACGGCAAATCAGGGATACTCAGAGTTCGCTTCGGGGGAATATTGAAGGACTTGAGGAGAAGTTGAATAGTAATATTAAAGGCATGGGACAAGATTTTACGGCAAAAATTGAGCAAATTGGTCAGTCTAACGAGGAAACCCTGGATAAGTTGAAACAGGACGTGTCAGGTTGGAAAGAAGAGATTGCGAAGGACGTGAAAAACATGCAGATACAGGTTGAATCATTTCAGGACACGTATGACAGGAAAATCACTCATTCACAAACGACATTATTCGAACATGTGAGAGAATCTATCCACACTTCCATTGTTGAGTTGGAGGAGAAAATCATTATTCAACAGGGAAGGCAACTCACTCGATTAGGCAACTTAGAGGCGGAAATGACGCCGATAAAAGACAAATCGGAGTCAGAAAGGGTTAGATGGTCCGAAATTGAAAACACGCCACCTCTTAACGGGACGGAAAGTGAAAACGCCCCATCTTCTAGAAAGGCGGGAGAGGTAGTTGCAACGCCGAGAATACAGAGTACAAACCCCGCGGGACACCTGACTCTCATTAGAAGTATAGACCACCAGCCGAGGAAATTCTCGGGGAACAATGGGACTAATAACGTCACACCCATCGAATTTATGAGGGAGGTCCGTGAATACATGGCGGAAAATAAGATACCACGTGAGAGGGAACTAAGAGTTATTGAGAGGTCCCTGGAATCGACAGCATTAACTTGGTTTCGCGCATTTCGATACACGTTCACGAGCACGGATGAGTTCGAACGATTATTAATCAAACGCTTTTGGAGCCCTGAGGAACAATTGAACATACGGGCGGAACTAGACGCTAAACGGTATGTGACGTCCAATCCGACTAGGTATGCGGGGTACCTCGCATCGCAACTCGCCAGGCTGCAGTATTTGACTCCACCAGTGCCGGAGGACGAATTGGTCCAAGCCATTATACGACAGTTACCTGTGGAGGTCCAGAAGAGTGTAATAGCGTCAGGAGCCGAGACTTTAGAGGGATGTTAAGAGATTCTTCGAAAACTTGACCACACTAGCGCACAGTTACTGGAGAGGTCCGGACGACAGGAAAATAGAGATGTAAACACGGTCGTGATTGACAAAATTGCGCAGACGGAAGAGCGAACGCCGCGGGAGACGGACAGGCCAAGAGACACAGGGTAATATCGGAGTCGAGATTGGAGCTACGGTGGAACAGACGAGCGACCCAGATGGAGGAATAAACCGTACGAAGAGCGTAGGAGATCCCGATTCAACAATACGAAGGGACGATATGGTGAATATCAGCGAAAGCAGTCAAATCAATATTATCAGAGACAGAATGCCGATAGGGATTCTCGTTCGCAGGGGTCGCGGCCGAGCTATACGGAAAGACATCGAGAGAGCCAGGAATATTTACAACAATTACGGAGTAATCCATCCGCACCACCGGGGGAAGCTGACCGACCACCTGACACAAGTCGGTCAGATCAACAAAAAAAAACTTCAAATTAAGAAATTCCTCAAACCTTGGTCCTCCCGAACTGATAGAATTTCAAGAGATATTTCAGGCTACCGACGAAGTCTTGATTCATGAGGAAGACGTTATCCGCCACGCGAAAGTGTATCCTTTGCCAATCATAACAGTAGAGGTGCTCGGTAAACAAATAAAAACCCTGATTGACACCGGAGCGATGATTAGTGTGGTGTCTCAGTCATGTTTGGACGAGATAATGGAGGCAGGACCCGTATATACTCTACCAGTAGCGAATGTAAAGGTTAGAGGTGTAATTCCCGATAGTTCAGTGAGATGCTAGCTGCAGGCCCTGTTGATGATCAAGATTGCGGGGAGGTTTTATGAGCACGTGTTCGTGGCCATCTCCAACATCAATTTTCAAATAATTCTGGGTGTTGACTTCATTTCGGAGTACGGCTGGATTATAAATATGCAAGAGGGTGTTATGTATGTCGGAAACGAAGCGCCGAGCAGAGGATCGAAAGATTATATCAATGCCAACTCGAGCACGCTCTTCTTGGAGAACACACTTGAGAATATCGTGGAACGTGAAGAAGAGACGATCACCCACATGCCCGTAGGTGTAAAAGAAATTTTGGATCCAACTGTCCAGAAACAGTTTGATGACCTAATACAGGAGTTTCGGGAGGTATTTAGCGACAAACCTGGAGTTATCAAGAACTTTCAGTACGATATCAAGTTGAGTGATGACTCACCATACAGGAAACACATATATCCAGTCCCAGAGAAATAGAAGGAGGAGGTAAAGGCCATGATAAACGCCATGGAGAAGGATGGCATAATAAAGAAGGCTCCGACTTCATTCCTAAACCCTTTAGCGGTTGTAAGCCGAATGGTCGCCTGAGGATTTGTCTGGATGCACGTGGAATAAATGCACGCATTTTGCCAGAGTACGACCGCCCACCACAAATTAGAGAGCTGCTGAGGCGCTTTAAAGGAAAAAAATATTTCTGAACCGTAGATCTCACAAATTCCTATTATCATGTCGAGTTAACCGAGAACAGCAAGCAATAAACTGGCTTCCTGCATGAGCAGAAGACACACGTCTTTAACCGCCTTCCCTTCGGTTTGAAAAACAGTGGCCCTGTGCTGATTCGAGCGCTGGACAGCTACTTGAGTGAAGAGGTCAAGAAACACGTACTATGTTATGTGGACGATTTGATCTTGGCATCTACGTCAGTAGAGGAGCACCTGGAACACTTGAGATTGTTGTTTGAGAACTTGCTTCCGGCCGTATTTAAGGCAAACCTGGAGAAATGCAATTTCTTTCACCGAGAAATTCGGTTTTTGGGACATCTCATTGACGAACATGGATATCGGCCGAACCCGGAGAAAATTGAGGCGATAGCTGAGTTTCCCAGACCAGAAAGGGTGAAACAAGTGAGGCAGTTCCTGGGAATGACTTTATTCTTTTCTAGTCATTGCCCTCGTTACACGAATGTAGTTGCCCCTCTGCAGAGCATGCTCAGGAAAAACAATCGGTGGAAGTGGGATCAGGCGTGTGAAGAGGCCTTCACACAAGCTAAACACATGCTCCTTAACAACGTTAAACTGGAGTACCCAGACTTCTCCAAAACATTTTATATTGACACCGATGCTTCAAAGGTAGGAGTGAGCGCTGTGTTGTACCAGTTGGATGACGAGAAGAAACAACATTATCTGGCATTTACCAGTAGGAAATTGCGACAGCCTGAGCTTAATTACTTTGCCACGGAATTGGAGGCGCTGGCTATAATTTATGCTCTAAAGATGTGGAAGAAGATTCTTTTGGGGCATAAGGTCGTGATTGTGACGGACCATCGCGCGTTACAGTTTATGTTCAAGTCTGACTTTTCAAGCGAAAGAGTCTCGCGCTGGACCCTGTTGCTGCAGCAATTTGATGCAGAAGTTATTCATAGGCCCGGAAAGCAAAACTTTCTAGCGGATGTTTTGAGCAGAAACCCACGTGAGGAGGCTGTTTTGCACCAGGTACAGCTAATACCGGATGATCAGGAAACGGTGGAGCGTTTGAAACGCCTGAGCCAGGCGCAACGGCGATATACTCCGTTAAGACGGATATACCGGTATTTGAAGAATCGCATGGGTGCAGATGACCCCGATTATGCTGGAACTGCGAAGATTGCTCACTTTTATCACATTGTTGGTGACGTGATTCACAAGTAAGTCGATAAAGACCACACAAGGCTACGTATTGTAATACCGCCGAAGTTGATTTCAGCAGTGGTTTGGTTGGCTCACCGATCTATTGGGCATGGAGGATGTGATAAAACCTTACATGCCATAAGAGAAACATTTACCTGGGAGTATATGGGAAAAACCATACGAGCGGTAATCAGGACATGCGACATCTGTCAGAGGTGCAAGTTCCCATCGGACGTATCTAAGGAGAAGCCTAGGGCTATTATACCGACCCGTCCGAATGAATTAATGGCTACGGACCTGTATGGCCCCCTTTCGAGGTCCACCAGGGGTAACCAATACATCTTGGTGACGATGGATGTGTTTACCAAATTAGTCATGTTGCACCCTATACAGAAGGCAACATCCCGATACGTAATTCGCAGGATTGAAACCGGCGTGATTCCAACTGCAGGGAAGCCAGAGTTCATTCTGAGCGATCTCGGAACGCAGTTCACGAGCGCCGAATTTCAAGAGGCAATGGCACGACTCGGCATAAGGCATATCTGGAGCTCTATAAGATACCCAGAAGGAAATCCAGTTGAAAGGGTAAATGCAGAGATTGGAAAATACTGCCGGATTTACTGTCATGAACAGCATCATAGATGGATGGAAGTGGTACCCATAATTGAACGTTGCTTGAACTCTACAACACATGAGAGTACCAGACAAATTCCTTGTCTTCTGCACCATGGACGAAAACCAAGTAGACCTTGGCATGCTGTTATACAGGCACCCCCAGAGATTGAGCCGTCGGTGCAAAGGAGAAACGAACTGGCTCGGGAGAGGATGCAGCTACAGGCGCGGAAACGGGAGAGAAGGAAGGCTGGCCACCGTTTTCGAGAACCACTTTGAGTCAATGACCTGGTGCTGAATCGGAAACCTACGTCATCAAACATACCACTCAGAGTGTATGGGAAATTTGCGCGCCCATTTTCGGGACCCCATAGGATTGCCAGAGTGATGGACAAAAATTGCTATAGGGTGGTTGACAACGTCACGAATGCACTTATTGGGAATTTCAATGCCGCGAATCTGCGGAAGTATCACAGGCAAGCCCGTTAGTCAGCATTGAGGAGATGACTGAAAGGATCGTTCTCATACATCACTTGAGGAAAAATATAAGCTACGTTCCCACCGCTTATATTTTGAAGGCCGCGGGAGAGATGTGACCGATCCAGTCAGGGTCAATTACCGGCCCCAGATGACAGAAGATCGAGATGAGACCGGAGGGTCAGTATGACGTCATGGCATGACGTCGGCGAGGCAACCGCGAGAGTAGGGGAATGCTCCAGAAGGTTCCAACCCCTTCCACTTTCTTTTTCTCGAAGGAGGACGCAGTTCCGGAAATTTCAGTGAGTCAATAGTGCGTGGACGAGCATGTTATCCAGCGGAGCACGGACGAGTAGCCCATGTCACGTAGACAGTAATTTGCATCGGGAACTTGAATGGTTTTCGTGAGTGATCAGCAGGCCATGAAGCATGAAGCTAGCGTGCATTTAGTGCCAGTGAGTTGTTCACAGTGAAGTATGTCAGTTTGTTTGTCGAACAGTGTGAATTTCAAGACGATATCGGACTCGCTAGTATGTGAGAAATAGTCAGAACTGATAAAGGAAGGTCCGTTCATGCCGACAATTTATGTTTATTAAAGATGAATACCAGGAGGTGTTTAACATTACGAGTATCAGGGAAGGAGCAATAATAACGATAGTCGAGGCGAAGCATTATCGCGAGGCCCTATTTTAACAGACATCCATTCAAAAATAGCATATCAGTGCGGCATTTTAAGAGACGCAGTGAGAATGTGACATCTACTTTAAGCTTGTGTTGGAAGACTGCAGGCCGCAAGCAAAGTGATATGTCGGTCAAGTCCAGCTCGAAATTGCTCCTCGTGGAAGGAAGTGTGTCACTGGTTGAGGAAAGTGAATACATACAATTCAAGTGAACCGGGAACTAGACGCTATAGTGCGGGGGCGTGAAAGTGCTCTGATATAGTGAAATGTAATATTGTCACACGGCGGCATGAACTTAATACCCATGGACTCAAATATTCTGGGAATCAACATGCATATTAATACGCAAATTATGCTGCACTGAACCTCTAAAGGGGCCATCAAGGGGTGAACGGTCGCAACGAGATGGACGAGTGGACCATGGTTGGGACGTCAGGAGACGCCGCTGCTGAAGGTGACCGGGGACAACCAGTGGGCGGACATGGGCGTCGCCAGGAGATCGAGAGGTGCCGGGGGCGTATACCTCTGCCAGTACGCTGGGAGACCACATCGCAGAGACGCTGGAGGAACGACGCCGCCCTAATGCCGCAGACGACGCCGACGCCAGGGATTTCCGAGGACACCGGAAAAAAGTAAGACGTTTCATTTCCATCCTTGTTCATCAGGAAGAAGAGAACTACTACCTCGGATAGCCGTGCCATGAGATAACCTGAGATCGTGTAACTTAACGCCATTTATAATCATTTATTCCAGATTGAAAAAGAGCATCATTTTCTCATAGGGTTGTACAGATTTTTTTGTCCTTTCTTTTCAGGTCGTTTTGACTTACATAAATAAACAGCATCAATGGTAGGAGTAAGACATACATTTATTCTCTGAGACATAATAATAATAATAAGTTGAAATCGGGTAACGATAATATGAGATGCCCATTTTGCTGGGAGATTCTAGCATCTCGATTTCCGAGGTCATTATACGAATTTAATTCTGAAAGGTTTGTCATGGATTGCATAGATTTTAATAGCAAAATGAATATGGTTGGAGATTGTCGAATAAGGTTCCTTGGATAGGATGCCATATTATCATACGACCTCGTGGTCCCGATAAAGTTGATACGCTCTGTTAGTGTGGGTTCTTGAGACATGCTAATAATGCATGATTTTTTATAATGATGTTGTGTAAAGTTAATGTGATAATTAAATATGGTATTATTCCGTCATATATGACGAGGTTTTTCACGGGGTGACGTATGTCCGTTGAATTGAATTTGTGAGGACAGGGTCCTCTTGACGAACGTGTTACGTTTATTGATGAGTTGTATATTGAATAGCGCAGGGGTGTAATTGATAGTGCGCTCAACAGTCAGATTGTTCGGATCCTCACACAGAGTGTTCGATGGAAGGGTTGCGATTAAATGTTCGTTGTGAGAATGAAATACGCTAGGGTGCCTTCTTACGAGGTTCTTAACCTTTCATAAACATTAGACAATGCTATAATTTAATTGCAATAACAAAGATGACGGTGTGGATCAAGGTTGTTGGAAAGGCGAATATAAATCAGTAATAATAAGAAGAATTAGTAGTGTAAATATGTAAGCACAATCTGGGTGTGTAAATAATTTATGATGAGTTATAATTAATTGTTGAAATGCCATATTATGTGAAGCTGAGTTGATGTTTTAGTGCTATTTGATGTAATATGATGCTCTTTAGTTATTAATTTGCAGTTCGATAGAGGAGATCCGTCCATTGCTGTATAAGGGTAGACAGTTGTAATATACATAGATATTCAATATTTTCGTAGAGGTTTTTTTTGCCGCAGGTGAACTTTGTGATAAGTGGCTAGTGATGTTTACATGCGTGTGCACCGATAAATTAAGGGTTAATTTAGCTTTTTGAAAGGCGATCTCCTTGTCGGAACTTTAAGAGAGGACACCCACGAGTTTGAATAAGTATATATTTTTTTGATTGTTTAGGGACTATGAACTTTATTTTTTTTTCGGACTTTGTCCCACCCTAATTCTATACTCGTGCGTGGTAGGCAGGTTGCATATTTATTTATCCTTTGGCCAATAAAGGAGCAGATGTGATTTTACGAGGGCTTTTCCTTTCTTCTCTGTTTGTTAATTCAAGTTAGGGAGTTTGCTTTTGAATCCTGGTTCAGTCAATTTGCCATCCCAACCCGTAAACGACCCGAGACCCTTTGTCTCTGGCTCGCTGGAGCATTTCTTTTAGTCTTGTCTGTATGAACCAAGATTCACGCCCTATTTTTATTTTACCCACCCCCTTGGCTGTTTCTTCTGATGGGGCCAGGATGTTGGCCGGGTGATCGCCTGTCCCATTGGAGAAACGGGCACATTACTGAGACCTTCGGTGGAGCAGCCAGGATAGCCAACAACCGCAATGACTTCCCTAACATCTCATCCGTCGGACATAATTGCCGTGAGGATCAGGTGAACTTCCTAATAGGCCAAAGCGGCACGAGAATCTGCAGTCCACAGGGATCGTGGTACATGGTGACGATGGTCATAGACTGCCTAAGGAAAGGTTCACCTTAAAAACTAGACTGAGAAAATAAACATCCAGACTTATGTAAAACACCGTGAAAATTTATTGTTAAAATTCACAAGCCCCTAGCCTAGTTCGGAGGGTTTCAATCGGCTAGTCCGCAAGCTAATAAACAATCAAAAATAAAGAGCAAGTCCCTACCTGAGAAGTTACGGAAAACCCTCGCGAAAGATCTATCTCACAATAATAAAGCAACAACAGCAACACTAGGAAAATGGTACGACGCAAATCCCTAGTTCAAGTTACACGATCATGCTAATACCAGAATTTACATTTAACAGGGTAGCAAAACAAATCTATGTTAGGATGATACCATCTCCACATTTACATTTAACGTTAATTCATCTAGCTAAGTCCTATCAGTTAATAACAAAATTTACGGCGATGACGTCCGTAATAGAAAACAATTACATCCAAAGCTAAGTGAACAGCCATATAAAAAAACATTTAATTATTCTTAGTAACTAGGTGCTAACAGCACACAATAAGGTAACATGTAGGATTCATACACTTGTACATCATAAATAATTAATAAAGAGACAATAGTTTTATTAAAATGCCTGCCTGCACCTTGGTTTATTCTTTGTAAGCCATAGTCATCTAATGTGTGTAGTTACGGTGACGACTGCGTAGTAAAGACTACGTCTAACATCGCATGGCCTGCGCTCCACAAGCTACGAACTCAAGGTTCGAGCAAGCTTCAGGTCACTTCAAAAGTGTCAGCTGTCCTTGTCATTCCCTCAAAAGAAAATAACTTCATTAGCACGGCCATGTCAGTAGGTTCCAAATGCAAAAGAACAAAGTTAGATTGAAAGAATTCGTTAGTTAGCTTTTGTTTTACCAAAATTATGCGTTTTATTATTAAGATGTCAGTTTAGGTTTATCGTTGGTTTATGGCGAATAATACTGACAATAGCCTGGGCACGGAGTGTCTCCACTGAGATCAATCTCCACCAAAAAGCCTCGACTCAAAAGTCGGAATACAATCAACGAGCAATAACAACTCGGACACACAATAACACAAGTTACCAGCGGCGCCAAGCTCGCGTTCAATAACTCTGGGATGGGCCTGCACACTCAGTCACCCTCCAATAACATCTGGTCAACGGGAACAATCCCGGACAAGGTACACGCAAATACCTTCATACAATAAATATCTCCTATAACAGGGTCGCCTACAACGTACTATAGAGAACCTGACATAACTGTACACGTCAAACGACGGTACACGCAAAAGTGCGTTTAACTAACAAAAAACAATCTATAAAAACATGTGATCAGATACAGGGTTGGGCACTGGGTTCCATGAGCTAAATTGCAATGAAAGGAAAAGCGAATACAACAAGCATTCTGTCCTTCGTCAAAGTAATTCTGTCTCATAATACAAGCGTGCTCTCAAGGGCACTGGGTCACAAACCAGTTTATGTCGCCGCCGGCTACAACATTCCTGCGCGGTCTGACACAACACACACTAACTATCAAGGCCGGCGATTTAAACAAAATAAAAACTGTACAACTGGCCTAAAACCTTTACCATAGGTTATAAACCTCGAAGAATACGTGTATAAAAACACGCTATAAATCTGAATACAATAATATAATTCCGTCTTTCAAACCAAAGACATCTAAATGGTAGCAATGTCACATTGCTGGTGCTCTTTGCTCTCAAAGATATAATACTTCAGTAGTTGCTTGTATAACATCAAATAAATACGTGTCTTCACATGACACTAACAAAATAATAATTGTGACGCAGATTCCACACTCTGGATCTGCTTAATGATACGTTGGGAACTGGGTTCGATGCTAGACAACGAAACATCCCTTTTACTGATAAGGTCCACACTTGACCAGATGGCTTCTGAGCAACATCTCTAATGAAATATAATGCAGTTACAAAACTGGTAATTACAGTCGATTACCTAAATGATACGACTGTTCTAACGAAGTCAGGGGTGTAACAAAGACTGGTTGCAAAAAAATGGAGTTAAAGAAATATAACCATGGCATCTGATTGCCATAACTAAAGTCAGCAAAGACTAGAAAAATCACCCCAAATAGGGTTAAACAAAGTAGCCTCAAATGACTACGGTCACGTTTAGCAAAAGATAGGCATTGACGTTCTACGACGTCCATCAAACTGCACCAGGGTTGACCAAAATGTCTGACCCAAGGGTGTCTCACTCTAACTGAAATAAATGACATCTAATTAGACTAGTTACATTCCCTACCTATAAAAATGGCTGACACTGAGTTCGGTTGGTTCACAAACTACATTAAACCTACTATACCACCAGAAACTAGAACGAGAAAGGGTGTACAAAAACTCACGAAATGGAGGAGCTCTCACTCAGCCCTCTGTTCAACGACAAGGGTTGAACAAATTCATCTCTGGCTCTCCGGAACGGTATCGTCCTCATCAGGATTCCCATCTGGACTCTCCCAAAGACCAGGGTTCGATCTGTCCCTGTCGATAACTTCGTGGATGTACTGGGCATGCCTGGGAATGGCATCCTGGGTTCCGTCCTCCTCGTTCGCTGTTCTGGAAGCTCCACCATCATGCTGGTTCCAATAGATACATCACCCTCATACCATGATGGTATTAGCCCATGATGTCGGTCTCGAACATGGTGTAGAATAATTTGATCACGTGGGTGGTGAAATAAATCGTGTGGCAGTTCATTCTTTCACTTCAAAAATCACAATGTTCGTAGTAAATGTTACAGGCTTTAATACAATTGATAACACAGCCTTTACTTCGCAGATATTGAATAATACGTGAGCAAGCACTGTTCTGTGGTTCTTCACGTGTACTGACGCCACTTTTACATCACGTAGCATCCGTGAAATGTGCGTCGTTTTGTAATTGAAAAATTCACTGTGGCAATTCAAATATATTGTATTTTCATAATCACAATTATATAAAGTAGTTATAACACGTTTACCTCTATATTTTTCCCCAGGCTCTCGGCCCTCCACAAACACGTGGGTACAAAAATGTGGTGTTACGGTAATGTTATAATTTTCACTATACTTGCCAATTATTTCACAATATGCTTCTTGTTGTTCACTGTGCATAAATAACAGTGATTTGCAGTATATTCGTGCACGATGGCACCTGATAATAACTTCCACGCTAAACAGCGGATATTTTCTACGTCTAACAAGACGGATGCAATTTCACGCCTACACTGGGCGGATTCTCCAGACGTAGTGCAAGGCACAGGGTTACTCGAGGAAGTAGGTCGTCAAAACGAAGTCGTTGTGCGACCACTTACATTCCTGTTTGCGCATTTGCAAGGGTATTACCTTACCTTAAGTGAAACTATCATTCTCCAAAATGTTTTAATAATGCTGAATGACGAAATGGAATATTCTGAGTCTCGTGGAAAGATAAAATTAATTAATAAGACCTCAGATAAATAAATAGCGGACTTCACCAAAGTCAAAAGTGCGATTCACCGCTACTTCAAAGAATATAGCATGAGCTCTCAGCTCCACGTGGCTTTCTGGGTGTGTTCAAAGGTACTACATCCCATCATAAATGTGCTGTTATAAAAAATAGCACATGAACCTTAGCTCAGCGGGTTCCTCTGCCTCTCCGTCGTTTCAATTAAAATGTTGGGACGACATTTTTATTTGATTTAAAGTTCATTCATAAGTGATATTTTTTCAGATTGGCTGCATTGAAGGTTCCAATGCGCTATCCTGTCCTAATGTCTTCTATCACATAACTTCCATTATTCAAAGGCTGTCGGATACGACTAGTTGATTGTGCCTGCTGCTTCCATCTCATGGATCTTCTTAGCAGCTTCCTCGCGGTGTTTCTCGGCGATAGGATAAATCTTCTTCTGGAATGGGGAATCATCCAGTAGAACAAGATCGTACTCGTAGTCCAATATCTCACCAGGTGTGGTGTCGAATATATCCCTGTATTCGCTCAATATTGCTTCAAGTTTCTCTCGTATGGGTGCTGATAATGGTTCTGCCTCTTCGTCGGCATCTTGTGTCTTCTCAATTTCCTTGCCATTTAAGTTTTCGGCAACGTCGACTTCGGATAGGAATTCCGGTTCTTCTTCAACTAAGTTCATCTGAATGGGTTCGTTCGGCTTAAACTCTACCATATTACGTCCCATATCAATGATTCCATCATACTTCCTAATGAAGTCTGCACCCAATATGGCATCATAATGCAAGCCTTTCATCACAAGAAATTCGTGCAAGTATACGTGGCTCGAAATCTTCAAAGTGCATAGAATATGTATTTTGCACGTTACAACACGGTCAGGTATGACTCCTCTGACTCTTACAGCGGAAACTGGCAGCTCTGTCACCTCAGAGTTTGCTTTCAGTCTGGCATGGCAATCGGCGGAAATGACACTAATCATCGCCCCAGTATCGATGAGAATGACTACGTTGCATCCATTCAGGGTAGCTACAATCTTCGGTAGACGCGTCAATTCGTAGTTGTGGTTCGTCGTTCGTCGTTCGTCTAACAGGTCTTCTTGGATTGGCTCCCAGAGTAATATGGTGGCAGTTACTCTGTGCTCAACCGGGCAAGAATCTATTGATTTTTCGGCGGTTTTTTTTCTGTCCTGGCGAGAAGTACTGGGCTGGTTTTGCTCCGTCTCCTGCGACGAATTCCTAGTTTCCCTCGAAGTCGGGTTCTGTTCTCCCTCTTCTCGGATTGGAGATCTCTGAGTTGTTGAAGATACTCACGGCTCTCCCGTGCTCTTCCTCTCCAATCTGTATCTGGCTGGTTTCTGGGGTATCGATCTCTGTTATACCCTCTACTGTAACGGTAGTCCCTACGGATACTTCCGTGCTGTGGGTTTCGACCATTATTCCCTCGGCGGTCGTTTTCGTGACGACGGTCGTCGTTCGTCCCTCGGTCGAAGTGCCGGTTCCAGTGACTACGACGGTCATCTCGCTGGTCCCTTGCATATGGAGTGTTGTTCCATTCTCTTCTACCATAGTTATAGTTGTTACGTTGTCCAGAGCTCTCTTGGGTTTGCGTCTGCTGTGGCGTCTGGCTCACTTTGTCGACAGTAGTTAAGTTGACATGTCTCTCCTCGCGCCTGTCAGCCTTCTGCTGACGGTGTGTCGGGAACTGTTCTGTGTTTGCATCCAACCGTCGCAGGATTTGGTCACACTGCCGAAAAGTGGATACCCCTGCAGCAATCAATACGCGTAGCACGTCTGCAGGGTATTGCCAAACGATGGTGTTTACTAGGTCTTGCTCAGACAATGGGGGTTGAAGACAACGAAGTTTCGCAAGCTGGGTCGTGAAGTAGTTCGCATAACGCGTTGGAGTATTAGAGCTATATCGGCGAGTATACATCTCAGCTCTGATGGTCTGCTGGATGTCGCTCGACCAGTAAGTTCTTAACAAGGCTTCTTTGAAATCCTAGTAGCCTATAAACGAGTATCGGAATGCTCTAAACCTGGTGCTGGCATGCCCCTCGAGCAAACGCTCAATAACTCGGAGCTCCCTCTCCGGAGTTACCATGGTGTCTCTCAAGTAGCTTTCTACGTTGGCCAGAAATTCAACTGGAGTGATGCCACTTCCAGTTCCTGAGAAGCGAGCTGGTTGCTCCTCTCTCGAACGGATTATAGTTACATTTCCCTGCGTATGCGCAGGTCTAAATGAATTCTGCATGTAGTTATGCGTAGGTGTGTTCGTTTCATGACTAAGTCGATTGGGTGCTGGTTGAAAAGGATGGGCGTCAAAGTTCAAGGTTTGACTTTGCGCTGAACCAGTGAATTGAGATGGTTGCGGTTCTATAGGTGCGCTGGGTTGGAAATGAGTAGGCATCATCCCTGCGGATTGAGATACGGGTGTCGCCTGAGATTCTCCCATCTGAGAGGGTAAGTGTCTCTCTCTAGGAAGCGTCTCAAGTCTGTCGAGACGTCTTTCAATAACCTCGAGTCCTGGGATTGTTCTAGCTGCGACTTTATTACCTAAGTCGTTAAGTTGTAGCTCGATCCTATCGACTTTTCCTTTGAGGTTCGTGTCAACTTCGCGTATTGCCGTCCTCAGGTTATAGCTAAGGTCTAACCTCTCGGTTACCGCGACTTCCTCGAATCGTTTCTGTAAGGAATCGATTTCTCCTTCGACTTTTGACACGTTGTCTTGGATCTTTCCAACATCATCCCTGACCTCGGTTACCCTAGCCTCCATTGTGGTCTTGTGTTCGTTGAGGTCACCCCTCAGTAACATGAGATCGATTTTATGTTCCTCACGATGAACGTCAACTGTTTCACGCAAGCTTGCTACGGTTTCTGTCAACTCCGTAATATTCCTCCTATTGGTGTTTAATTCGTCCTTGACCTCTATCATGCCATCAACGATCGTCTTGACGTTGTTATTCACAGCATTTGCCGCACCTCTCATCAAAATCAGTCCAATATTCATGGTTGCCATGTCCTTTTTTACGGTGTCCATACATCCCTCGACGTGAGTCAATCGAGTCCCAAATTCTTCTCGAGTGTGCTCCAGGTCGGCTCTCATATCTATCTGGACTCTGTTTATGGTCGTTTGAATTTGAGCTGTGTGCTCCTCCAATCGGGTCTGCACATCCTCCCTAGCTCTATTCATCTGGTCGGTTAAGCAATCTATACGCTGGTTAGCCTCCTGATGGTGTCGTATGACATCAACCCTAACAGCTGGTAAACCTGCCGTAAGATCATTCCTAGCTTCGACTCTATATGCGTCCATGTCAGCCCTGACCTGTGTTAAATCAGCCCTAACATTGTTGATCGACTCTGTGACGTGGTCCACATGACCACTTACAATATTTATGGATTGTTAACCTCTAAATCTTGTCTAACATTGTTAATGGACTGGGTGTTTACTTCTAAGTCCTGCCTAACTTGGTCCACATGACCACTCACATTGTTTATTGACTGGGTGTTGACTTCTAAGTCCTGTCTAACATTGTTGACAGCTTGGGTATTCTGACCTAAGTCACCTCTTACATCACCTAATCAGTCCTTACTGTACCTAATTCAGCAGTAATCTGCTGGAGGTTGGCATTAACACCTGCCATCATCTCCCCAAACACACGACGAATAGTTTCCTCATCCATTGACAAGAAATATATATGAGAAAGTGAGGGATCAATATCTAATGGAACTTACAGCTATGATTAGTTACTTGGTGGTATAAAGCTTGTTTCATTTAAATAAATATCACGAGTACAGCTGGAGTATTCAAACTAAGTGCTTCTACATTTACAAAGACAACGGCGAGCAAAGCAAAGTATTACATTTACTCAGGATGAGGCATCATCAAAGAAAATCCTATCCTTCATTTATCTAACACTAAAGCCTCACCCCATGGACTTCTATCAAACATGAATGCCATGCGGTCAATTGATCTGCAGTACGACTTTCTAAGTTCGTCCCAGTCCTGTCAATTTACCATTAATCAACATTAAGATCCTCCTAAATAACATGGAACTGACGGTCACCACGTTAACGTCGGCACATGAGTTGGGCGCCATTTTATGAGACCGTCGGTGGAGCTGCCAGGATAGCCAACAACCGCAATGACTTCCCTAACATCTCATCCGTCGGACATAATTGCCGTGAGGATCAGGTGAACTTCCTAATAGGCCAAAACGGCACGAGAATCTGCAGTCCACAGGGATCGTGGTACATGGTGACGATGGTCATAGACTGCCTAAGGAAAGGTTCACCTTAAAAACTAGACTGAGAAAATAAACATCCAGACTTATGTAAAACACCGTGAAAATTTATTGTTAAAATTCACAAGCCCCTAGTCTAGTTCGGAGGGTTTCAATCGGCTAGTCCGCAAGCTAATAAACAATCAAAAATAAATAACAAGTCCCTACCTGAGAAGTTAAGGAAAACCCTCGCGAAAGATCTATCTCACAATAATAAAGCAACAACAGCAACACTAGGAAAATGGTACGACGCAAATCCCTAGGTCAAGTTACAAGATCAAGCTAATACCAGAATTTACATTTAACAGGGTAGCAAAACAAATCTAAGTTAGGATGATACCATCTCCACATTTACATTTAACGTTAATTCATCTAGCTAAGTCCTATCAGTTAATAACAAAATTTACGGCGATGACGTCCGTAATAGAAAACAATTACATCCAAAGCTAAGTGAACAGCCATATAAAAAAACATTTAATTATTCTTAGTAGCTAGGTGCTAACAGCACACAATAAGGTAACATGTAGGATTCAAACATTTGTACATCATAAACCATACTAATATATAAAAATGAGATGGTGTGTGTCTGTCTTTCTGTCTGTCTGTTACCTAATAACGCAAGAACCACTGGTCCGATTTAAATCACATTTTGCATGGATATAGCTGAAATACCAGGTTTACATATAGGATACTTTTAATTTCGATATTTTGCACTATTAAGAAATGGCGACCATTTTAGTGACGTCACTACACCCTTAGGTTTCAAAATTTCATATTTCCATATCAAATAAAAAGAGAACGGTAGGAAATAGCAAACTTTTGATGGCACACGCGAGCTTTGAAATTTAATTTTCTATCCGAAAGGTCCTTATCACTTTTCGTGTATCTCCAACGGTTAGCGAGTAAAACCTACGTTTGTGACGTCACTACACCCTTTGGTTTCAAAATTTCATATTTCCATTTCAAATAAAAAGAGAACGCTAAGAAATAGCAAACTTTTGATGGTATACACGAGCTTTAGCATTTAATTTTCTATCCAAAAGGTTCTTATCACTTTTCGTGTATCTCCGACAGTTAGCGAGTAAACCTAAATTTGTGCAATAAAACACGGTCAACACCGAGCGGTGCAGTATATCTCTACATATATAAATAGAAAATTTGTCTGTTTTTTTTCTGAATTTCTACGGAAATTTGAGTTATTTACACGTTTCAGACTGTTTAATGATAGATGCTCGCGAAAATAATTTTTTGGTCTGTCTGTCTGTTTGTTTGTTTGTCTGTGGACAAATTTGTTCCCTTATAACTCGAGAACGGCTGGGTGTATCAACATAAAATTTGGTACAGACATCCATCAGAGGGACGACACTAATCATTGATGTAACCCTTCTCTGTACCTCTCATAAAAGAGGGCCTACCCCCTTAAAATACATGCTGAAATAGGAGTAGAAGGACGAGACAAAGCTCATTTTCAGCCCCTCAATGTGAGAGATAAAACTCGGGGGCCCTAAATACACATTTTAAGGTCCTACGTTCAACCGTTTTTGAGATATTTCCAGAAAACTAATTTAATTTAATAAACTAATGAACGAATGCAAGCCGATAACCATGGCAACAGATTCTCAGAGGTCCATCTATTGCTGTAAAATGCAATGCAATTCCATTAATTACATTAGTGTGAAAGTTTGCAAACGGCTAGATGGTTGTTATGGAACCAAATTAAGCTGGAAATTTCATCAATACGTAAAATGCGCTTAAGGGGGTCAAGGGGTATTCTAGATTTTTTTCACGCGATTTACACCTGCGGGTGTGGTATGGCAGGTCTATTATATTCCTACCCATATATTATATTATTATTATTAGTATTATATTATGGCGTACAACGACGAGACAAAGCCCCTCGGTGGCAGAAATAAAACTCGAGGGTCCTCGAAAACTACATTATAAGGCTCTAAAACCAACAGGTTCTGAAACATTCCCAGAAATCTAATTTAATTTAATTTAACAAACTAATGAAGGAATGCAATTCGGTAACCATGACATCATTATCTCAAGGGGTGGCATCCAACTTTCCATCTATTTCAGTAAGAAGCAATTTATTACATTTATTACATTTCTGTGAAAGTTTGCAAATATAAGGTTATCACGGAACCAACGTAGACTGTATAATTCATCAATGCAATTAAGGGGGTCAAGGGGTAATCTAGGATTTTTTCATGCAATTTTCACGTGCGACATATAGTACAGAAGGTCTATTATATCTCCAAACAAGAACATTATTTTCAAAAATTCCTGAATTGAATCAGCATTTTTTGCGGCTTTTAGGAATTTGGGACATTTGGGACTAAAGAACCTGAATTTTCATGCACCAAAAGCTTTTATAATTTATGATAGAGTTCTTCCTGTGTATGGGAACCCAACACAACGTAGAGGGTCAGTTTTTATGTGACGTGTATTGCGTTTCATCTACAAGGCTTTCAATTCTATTTCATGTCAGGAAGTACACGTTAGGTGAATTTAGTTTGAGAGCACATTTCAACTATTTTTTTTTGTCGACATACGGGTTCATCGTAAGGATGATTTTCTTTGATACTGTGTGGTAAATATACCCATATTTGGTTTTCTGGGTAATATGTTGTAGACAATAGAATTGTATGTCTGTCTTTCTGTGTATCCTTATGTACGCCTATAACACATGTTCGTATGTTTGGTGCATCGTAAAAATAGGTATGGTAAACATGAGTCAATACACCAATCATTTATAAAACTCTTCACCGTACTTTTCATACAGTAGAAGGGTGGATATATGGACAAACTTCTCAAAATACATGCTAAAATAGGCGAAATATAAAAATTATCCTGGAAGGACGACCAAAGCATATGTTACACTTCTCAATGTGAGACAAAAAATTCGCGAGTCTATAAAGAGTCTCCGAAAACCACATTATAAGGGCCTTTAATTAACAGTGTGTGTGATATTCCCAGAAAACTAACTTCGTTCTGATAAACTTATGAAGGAATTACAAGCCGCTAACCATTGCAACAGTAGCTCAATCTGTAATGTCTGGTGCGTCTCTAAAAGCAACAGTACTTAAAAGGGACATAACAACAATAACATTATTATTATTATTATTATGTCTGGTATTAACACCGAATACCGTTCGAAGAACGGGTACTTCTGCTACTAATTAATAAAGAGACAACAGTTTTATTAAAATGCCTGCCTGCACCTTGGTTTACTCTTTGTAAGCCAGTCATCTAATGTGTGTAGTTACGATGTCGACTGCGTAGTAAAGACTACGTCTAACATCGCATGGCCTGCGCTCCACAAGCTACGAACTCAAGGTTCGAGCAAGCTTCAGGTCGCTTCAAAAGTGTCAGCTGTCCTAGTCATTCCCTCAAAAGAAAATACCTTCATTAGCACGGCCATGTCAGCAGGTTCCAAATGCAAAAGAACAAAGTTAGATAGAAAGAATTCGTTAGTTAGCTTTTGTTTTACCAAAATTATGCGTTTTATTATTAAGATGTCAGTTAAGGTTTATCGTTGGTTTATGGCGAATAATACTGACAATAGCCTGGGCTCGGAGTGTCTCCACTGAGATCAATCTCCACCAAAAAGCCTCGACTCAAAAGTCGGAATACAATCAACGAGCAATAACAACTAGGACACACAATAACACAAGTTACCAGCGGCGCCAAGCTCGCGTTCAATAACTCTGGGATGGGCCTGCACACTCAGTCACCCTCCAATAACATCTGGTCAACGGGAACAATCCCGGACAAGGTACACACAAATACCTTCATACAATAAATATCTCCTATAACAGGGTCGCCTACAACGTACTATAGAAAACCTGACATAACTATACACGTCAATCGACGGTACACGCAAAAGTGCGTTTAACTAACAAAAACAATCTATAAAAACATGTGATCAGATACAGGGTTGGACACTGGGTTCCATGAGCTAAATTGCAATGAAAGGAAAAGCGAATACAACAAGCATTCTGTCCTTCGTCAAAGTAATTCTGTCTCATAATACAAGCGTGCTCTCAAGGGCACTGGGTCACAAACCAGTTTATGTCGCCACCGGCTACAACATTTCTGCGCGGTCTGACACAACACACACTAACTATCAAGGCCGGCGATTTAAACAAAATAAAAACTGTACAACTGGCCTAAAACCTTTACCATAGGTTATAAACCTCGAAGAATACGTGTATAAAAAACACGCTATAAATCTGAATACAATAATATAATTCCGTCTTTCAAACCAAAGACATCTAAATGGTAGCAATGTCACATTGCTGGAGCTCTTTGCTCTCAAAGATATAATACTTCAGTAGTTGCTTGTATAACATCAAATAAATACGTGTCTTCACATGACACTAACAAAATAATAATTGTGACGCAGATTCCACACTCTGGATCTGCTTAATGATACGTTGGGAACTGGGTTCGATGCTAGACAACGAAACATCCCTTTTACTGATAAGGTCCACACTTGACCAGATGGCTTCTGAGCAACATCTCAAATGAAATATAATGCAGTTACAAAACTGGTAATTACAGTCGATTACCTAAATGAAACGACTGTTCTAACGAAGTCAGGGGTGTAACAAAGACTGGTTGCAAAAAAATGCAGTTAAAGAAACATAACCATGGCATCTGATTGCCATAAATAAAGTCAGCAAAGACTTGAAAAATCACCCCAAATTGGGTTAAACAAAGTAGCCTCAAATGACTACGGTCACGTTTAGCAAAAGATAGGAATTGACGTTCTTCGACGTCCATCAAGCTGCACCAGGGTTGACCAAAATGTCTGACCCAAGGGTGTCTCACTCTAACTGAAATAAATGACATCTAATTAGACTAGTTACATTCCCTACCTATAAAAATGGCTGACACTGAGTTCGGTTGGTTCGCAAACTACATTAAACCTACTATACCACCAGAAACTAGAACGAGAAAGGGTGTACAAAAACTCACGAAATGGAGGAGCTCTCACTCAGCCCTCTGTTCAACGACAAGGGTTGAACAAATTCATCTCTGGCTCTCCGGAACGGTATCGTCCTCATCAGGATTCCCATCTGGACTCTCCCAAAGACCAGGGTTCGATCTGTCCCTGTCGATAACTTCGTGGATGTACTGGACATGCCTGGGAATGGCATCCTGGGTTCCTTCCTCCTCGTTCGCTGTTCTGGAAGCTCCACCATCATGCTGGTTCCAATAGATACATCACCCTCATACCATGATGGTATTAGCCCATGATGTCGGTCTCGAACATGGTGTAGAATAATTTGATCACGTGGGTGGTGAAATAAATCGTGTGGCAGTTCATTCTTTCACTTCAAAAATCACAATGTTCGTAGTAAATGTTACAGGCTTTAATACAATTGATAACACAGCCTTTACTTCGCAGATATTGAATAATACGTGAGCAAGCACTGTTCTGTGGTTCTTCACGTGTACTGACGCCACTTTTACATCACGTAGCATCCGTGAAATGTGCGTCGTTTTGTAATTGAAAAATTCACTGTGGCAATTCATATATATTGTATTTTCATAATCACAATTATATAAAGGAGTTATAACACGTTTACCTCTAAATTTTTCACCAGGCTCTCGGCCTTCCACAAACACGTGGGTACAAAAATGTGGTGTTACGGTAATGTTATAATTTTCACTATACTTGCCAATTATTTCACAATATATTTCTTGTTGTTCACTGTGCATAAATGACAGTGATTTTCAGTATATTCGTGCACGATGGCACCTGATAATAACTTCCACGCTAAACAGCGGATATTTTCTACGTCTAACAAGACGGATGCAATTTCACGCCTACACGGGGCGGATTCTCCAGACGTAGTGCAAGGCACAGGGTTACTCTAGGAAGTAGGTCGTCAAAACGAAGTCGTTGAGCGACCACTTACATTCCTGTTTGCGTATCTGCAAGGGTATTACCTTACCTTAAGTGAAAAGAACATTCTCCAAAATGTTTTAATAATGCTGAATGACGAAATGGAATATTCTGAGTCTCGTGGAAAGATAAAATTAATTAATAAGACCTCAGATAAATAAATACTGGACTTCACCAAAGTCAAAAGTGCGATTCACCGCTACTTCAAAGAGTATAGCGTGAGCTCTCAGCTCCACGTGGCTTTCTGGGTGTGTTCAAAGGTACTACATCCCATCATAAATGTGCTGTTATAAAAAATAGCACATGAACCTTAGCTCAGCGGGTTCAATACATACATAAATGATATATAAACTTTTGAACTGACGGTCGTTTTGGGGTCTGCGGGATGTGAAACGCGAAGATATGTCGAAATTTTCCGGAAGTCGAAACATGGTACCCATTGCAATAGTTAGCTTTCTTATGAAATCTACCTAAATGTAGTGGTGTCTTACGTGTACTCTTTAACGCAAAAAATACCCAACCGACTAAACTCTAATTTTGCATGGACATAATTTTGATACCCAGATCAAACATAGGACTATGCCCGTTTCGAAATATAATTCTTCTTATTTCCGTTATTTTTTGGCTCTCGGGCAAGGTGAAATAAGGAAGATATGCAGGTTTTCGTAGAAGGATCAGACCTCATTTTATACACTTAATTGCGAGAAAGTATTTTACATTTTGAATTTTGTAAAGTCTCTTTTTCGTCTTTTTATATGCAAGGTTTGGACACTGATGTGTAACTATCTAACGGTCCGTTATTTCTTCACGCAAAATGTTATCTCCCACACAGATGTTGGGTCGATCCTCAGTTTAGGGGCTGCAATAACGTGGTCATGTAGTTCCGTGTACTTTGTGTGTGTAGAATCTGTCTGATAACCGGTGTTAATTGAGATGGCTATATTAGTCTGTAATTGAGGTAACGACTGCAGACGGTCAATTTCAAGTAGTTATTCCTACTTTTGCTACCAAATGATAGCATTTACGACACCGATCTGTGAACTTGGCTACTAGATGCCACCCCTACCAGCAACTGGCAACGAACGTTGGAACTTAGAGCATTAATCAAATCTAAGCTACAAATTTTGCTTCGCACAGTTGTAGTCAGTGGAAGGATCGTTTACATGCCATATATCTATGACATGGGCCCGCTGCTCTACTTCCCCTCGAAGGAAGGCATACTGAGGGATTTTCACGGTCATAAAAAATCCGACGACTTCGGCCGGGATTGAACCCGTGATCTTGGACATAGAAATTCAGCATACTACCAACTAAGGTAAACTAGGGGATAGGTTATGGGAAAAATATACAGGTTTTTGTAGAAGGATCAGACCTCATTTATTGCTAGGAAGTATTTTACAATTTGGAGCTTAATTAACTTTCTTTTTCGTCTTTCTATGCATATTTTTAACATTTTATTATCTTATGGGGACGGTTACCTTCTTGTCATTTGGGGTCCATTTATATACTTGTAGTCACACCGTCCTTATGCAAGGTTTCGACACTGATGTAGTGATGTGTAACTATCTAACGGTCTGTTACTTCTTCACGCAAAATTTTATCACCCGCAGAGATGTTGGTTGGTTCCTCAGTTTTGGGGCTGCGACAACGCGGTCATTTAGTCCCGTGTACTTTGGGTGTGTGTAGAATCTGTCTGATAAACGGTGTTAATTGTGATGGCTGTATTAGTCTGTAATTCAGGTAAGGACTGCAGACGGTCAATTTCAAGTGGTAGTTCCTAATTTTGCTACCAAATACTACCATCAATGACACCTGGCTCTGAACTTGGCTACTAGATTCCACCGGAACCCGCAACTCGCAACGAACGTTGGAACTTCCCCTCCGAAGGAAAGCATACTCAGGGATTTTTTGCGCTCTTAGAAAATCTGACGAATTCAGCCGGGTTTGAACCCGTGACCTTGGGCATAGAAGTTCAGCATGCTACCAGTTACGTCACCGAAGCCGCTTCACACTTAGTCAGATGAAAATCTGAATCTGATCTCGTGCAAGTGCGTTGTCATGGCAACGTCTGATGGCTCAACCCTCATCAATTTAGTGGTGTTGCCATGGCAACCTCTGATGGCTCTCGGCATTTTCTTTTAATTCCGAAATCATTTTTCTCATCCCTTGGCGTAATGGTGGGTCATATCAAAAATTCTTTCAGACAAAAGTTTTAGATAATTATTAGGGGAATATTGTCCAATTTGTACGGTTTTGATATTGCGCCTATTGAGAGAGATATGATTAATGTTTCCCGAAAAACCCACTTTTTCCCACCCCATTGGCCAATGGTTGGAGCTATCAAAGACTTTTTAAACATAAATTTTTGGCACTTAACTGACACATAATATGAACTTTGAAGGGATTCGATATTTCACATATTAAGAGAGTTATAGTGATATTTCACGTTTTCGAAAAAAAGCCCCCCATTTTTACCCCCTTCGACCGATGTTTCCCGTTAACAAACTCGACCGAGATTTTATAGGGATACATATTATGTAAAAAATTCAAAGTGATTGGTACAAAATTACGGCAGTTATATATATAGATAGATAGATAGATAGATAGACAGATACATATATACATAAATTATATATAAACTTTTGAACTGACGGTGGTTTTGGGGTCTGGGGGATGTGAAACGCGAAGATATGTCGAAATTTTCCGGAAGTCGAAACATGGTACCATTGCAATAGTTAGCTTTCTTATGAAATCTACCTAACTCATTCAAACCTTTGGTGTATCAGCCAAGATGGCAATGTTTTCAGAAAATAAAAGATTTTAAAATAATTTCACCTCTAACATTTACTCCTAATTTAATTTTTTCTTGGGCGGCTTCGGTGGCGTAGTTGGTAGCATGCTGAGCTTCTATGCCCAAGATCGCGGGTTCAAATCCGGCCGAAGTCGTCGGATTTTTTAAGAACATTTAAAATCACTAAGTATGCGTTACTTCGGAGAGGAAGTAAAGCCGGCGGTCCCATGTCATAGATTTATGGCGTGTTAAAGGACCTTCACTAATTACACCTGTGTGAAGCTAAATTGTATAGGTTAAGAATGTAAACAACGCTCTTAGGTTCCTACGTTCGTTGCCAAGAGCCAACTGCGGTGGCGTCTGGTAGCTAAGTTCTGAACTAGTAGTCGTTGGCGGTGGCGTTTGGCGACAAAAGTAGGAACTATTTGAAAAATTCAAAAGTCTGCAGTCCTTACTTGAATAAAAAAACAGATAATTCACACTAATACAGTCATCACAATTAACACCGGTTATCAGACAGATTTTACACACACCCGAAGTACACGGGGCTACATGGCCGCGTTGTCGCAGCCTCTAAACTTAAGAACCAACCAACCATTTTTTTCATTCATTTCTTTCCTTCTTCATTCAATTGAAATATGTGAGACATATTGAAGCCTTCCCTTACACCTTTCTGAATACTAGCCTCTCTCTCTCATGTCCTTCGACTCTAGTTACTGCCATCTGGTTTCTGAATAGATTGTAAATCATCAGCCTTTTCTAGGCCTACAAATGCCAAGAACGTCCACTAAAATAGGATTCTACGTATAAAAGAGAGGCAAGTCTGAGAACAACCTAAAAACTAAAAGCTAACCTATTGAAGAACAAAGAAAAGTTGAATCTGTAAATCTGACGTAACTAATCCCCAGTAGTAGCATGAGTTTGGTTTACTAGCTTCCCTTTAATCCTGCAGAATCTGCTTACTGAACTTGGTGGTGCTATTAGGGGCATATCATTGGCCTCCCGTATTGAAACAAGCAGGTATACAAAGAGTGAGTACATCTTTGTATGCTCAACGTAATACCCGTAGCTTAACAGGTAGGATTAACCTTCGATCAACACGCAATAATCCGTCACTAACATGTCGTGACAGTAACATCCAATGAACCATCGGCTTTAAGTAAGGTCAATATAAACAGCCATGCATATACAAAGGATGCTTCTGGAGAATACCCCAGGATTGCAGCAAATTAATCCACGGGAACCAAGAACTCTTCCAAACATTACTGGCCATTGTTACTTTGTTACCTATAATTGTTTATAGAATTTGGAAGTTCTGTACACCCTTTTAAATATAATGCTTTGATTATGAATCGGCCCTATTTATTTATTTATTTATGTATTTATTTATTTATTTATTTGAAATCTCATGTGTATTTTACGTAACTTCAATTTTTAACAAGTAGTTCTGTGAAGAACTAAATAGCCTATTTTCATATATCCCACTTATGTTAATTGCATCTATCAACATACAAAATTTCGTTCGTTGTTCAAACTTTCACATCAATCATATGATTAGGACACAAGAAATGAAAACTTAATTTTAATATTTCGCACAGCCGCCATCTTGAGGTTATGTAAACAATTGGGCTAAATTAGATGTCAGTGCATTACAATGTGTATAAACATTTATAGTACCATGCTTCACTGCGCTCGGATTGTTAACCCGTGAGAAACGTCTATTTAAATGTTACAACTTCACTTGGACGCCATGTTTATTTTGTGCTCGACAGGTTTCTGAATGTCACATAGGTGAACTTTCAGTAATGCCCGTTATCACAGTACAAAATTTCAGGGTGATATCAGAAGTCGTTTCAGAGATATACACCCTGGGCACAAAGTCCCGTCACCCCTGTACATGTATGCAAATACATTGATTTTCTATCGCAAAATCTGTTTCAGATATAATCACTGGCTGATATTAGTGAATATAGCATTGAAGAACGCATTGTCACTAGCACTTGGGTTCGTGAGGGACCAAGAACAGTGAAAACGTTGGAACAGGTGCATACAGACTTTGAGCAGCGATTTGGACGACAGCCCCCTCCAAAGAGACCACTTTTACGTTGGTAAAAGAAACTGTTCGCTACAGGCAGCGTGAAGGACAAACCAAGAAGTGGTCGACCATCAACAAGAGAGAAACAATGCCGAGAAGTCGCGGAGTCTGTGGAAAGATCACCAACGAAATCAACTCGTAAACGATCCCTGGAACTGGGTATACCCCGACCAACTCAGCGCAAACACATGAAACATGACTTAAAGTTCCATCCATATCGACCAAAGAGTGTACAAGAATTATCTGACCATGATTTAAATCGAGGGAAATGTAGCTTGTGACTCACTTTTCCAGGTGTTTTTCACTATCCAGAAACGGGGTAAAGTGATTTTTAGCGATGAATGTGCCATATACCAAAGCTCCCGATCACGTAACATCGTATTCTGGTCAAAGGAGAACCCTTTCTTTTACGAGGGGATTGAGAATAAGCATCCACATATGGGCTGATATCGACAGCATATAAATTTAAGGTTCGTATCCTTGATGGACCTGTCAACCAACATGCATATCCTCCTATGTTAAGGGAGTAGTTCATTCCCCTTTTGGAAACCAGAGAGTTGAAGGATGAATGTTGGTTTCAGCAAGATGGAGCACCTCTTCATTTTGCCGTTTCGGTGCGAGAATATCTCAATAATGTGTTACCAGAACGCTGGATTGGGCGTGGATCTCCTGCATTGCCAGCTCCACTTGACTGGCCGCCTCCAAGCCCTGACCTAACGACATGTGACAATTTACTCTGGGGTTTTTCAAGAACATTCTTGCAGAGCAACGTTATGACACCGTTGAAGACTTAAAGGTAGCTGTGAGATCTGCTTTCAGAGGGGTTACTCCAGCAATGCTGCGATTAATGTCTCATCGAACATGGCGACGCATTATTTTGTGTTCTGAAAACGATGGCATGCAGACTGATGTTTTAAACATTTAAGCAGCAAAGATATGTCCATTAAACACGTTTAGACATCAGAGATTGAAACGTGTATCAATAGTATATGTATACTCCCAGTCAAGAAGTGCTGACGGGACTTTGTGACCACTAGAATTACCAAGATCCCAGAGAAGCAGTCGACTGCTCACTTGTTATCTGAGAACAGGAAACAAGAGAGAGTAGAATGCCGGTGAAATATTTTGCACAGCCGCCAATAATACGCTGATAAGCCAGCTTGGTGTCCTAGGCGAAACCCCACACAAGACACGGCACAAACCTAGAATAATTGCTGAGTTTTACAAGAAAATAAGTTCAATAATGTAGTCTATTTATTTATTTATTTATTTAGCGTATGGCTTTTAGTGCCGGGAGTGTCCGTAGACATGTTCGGCTCGCCAGAGGTTGTAGCTGCTTCTACGCATGAGGACACCCATGGGTTGAGCTACAAATAGTACCGTCGCATGTGGATGAGATGAAATAAATGAAGAAGAATGAGCAAGTTCAATTTCAAGTAGTTCCAACTTTGGCTACCAGATGCCACTAACACCTAGCGACGAACGTTGGAACTTGATAGAGCGTTTCTAACGAAATATAACCTACACATTTGGCTATGCACTACCATGTGTAGTGGTAGGTTCTTCTTCATGCCATACAACCTTGACACGGGCCTTCCGGCATTACTTCTCCTCCGAAGGAAGGCATACTGAAGGATTTTAACGGTCTTAAAAAAAATGATGACATCGGCTGGGTTTGAACCCGCGACCTTTGGCATATCAGTTCAGCATGCTACGGACTAAGCCACCGACGCCGCTAGTTCAATAATAATCAGGACTGCCATTATATACTTTTCAGTCGGTCAACAATCTTGTGCACTATTCGATTAGGTGGGGTAACTATGCACAGTATTCACTTGTCTGGAAGATTTACATGTATTAATATCATTTACTGATAAAGGGATTTTAGGAATAGTATTAATACATTCATAATGTTGAATTTTGGGCTTATGCCGTGTTTATTATCTTAAAATTCGACGCGTTTCGAAAGAAATCATGCCTTTCTTCGTCAGGAATAATCTGGAATACGACAATGATTGCTAAGAGAAAGCAACAAAGAACATATAGAAGGTGCCCAATGATGAATGCCATTATAGCCCCATGTTAGGGACAACGGAAAGCAGCAGTGAATTACTTTCTCAGGGTTCTGATAATAGGTAGCCAGGATTCACTGAGATTGTAGCCGGTGTCGCGGTTGAAATTATCTGGGTGTTTACGTATTTCAACCGCCTCCCTGATGATTCTGGGACGATATTGCTTTATACGGGCAAGAACATCCACTCCTTGGAACATGACATCATGGCCAGGTGTTAATGCATGATCGGCAACAGCTGATTTATCAGGTTGAATGAGCCTGATACATCTATTATGTTCCTTAATGCGAGTGCATATTGTTCTCGAAGTCTGCCCGATGTAAACCTTGCCACAAGTACAGGGAACTCTGTAGATACCCGGTTGTTGCAATTTAGGCAAACTGTCCTTAGTTGGTCGCAGGAGTTGCCTAATCTTAACAGAAGTTCCAAATACAGTCCGTATGTTGTTCCGACGTAGGATTTTAGCAATACGATCCGTCGTGTTATGTATGTAAGGTAGGTAAGCAGTTCCTCTTACATCTCTTTTCTCAACTGACATCCTATTATTATTTGTTGGTTTCAGAACCGTAGAGATCAAAGCCTTGCTATAACCGTTGCTCTCAAAGGTGGTTCGCAAGGTATTAATTTATTCTTGTAAAGAAGACACTTCACAAATCCTCCTAGCCCGGGTAGTTAGAGTTGTAAGGATACCATGTTTCTGGGCAGGGTGATGGTGAGAACTTGCGTGGAGATATCTATTGGTGTGTGTTGGCTTACGAAAAACGCTGTGTCCTAAAGATCCATCCTCTTTCTTGGTGACGAGAACATCTAAAAACGGTATTTTGCCGTCAGATTCCTTTTCCATGGTGAAACAAATAGAAGGGTGCTGGAGATTAAGGTGATCCAGGAAATGGCCAAGATTTTCCTCACCTTCCGTCCAAACAACGAACGTGTCATCCACATAACGCCACCAGATCTTCGGTTTGAAAGGAGCCGACGACAAAGCTTTCTCTTCAAAGTTCTCCATGAAGAAATTAGCTACAACAGGAGAGAGAGGACTACCCATGGCCACACCATCAGTCTGCTCTTAAAAATTCCCATTCCATAGAAAGTAGGAGGAGGTCATGCAGTGATAAAAAAAAGCCTTGTGAAGTCTTCAGGAAAAAAGACATTAATGAGAGACATAACACCATCAATAGGTACTCTCGTAAACAGAGACACCACGTCGAGACTCACTAGGATATCACCCGGCTGAAGTGTTATAGCTTTCAACTTTTCCACGAAGTGTGTGGAATCCTTAATGTACGAAGGCGTGTTACCCAGAAGCGGCTGAAGTAGTCTACCTAAGTATTTGGAAAGGGCATATGTAGGAGAACCAATCGTACTAACAATAGGTCTAAGAGGAATTGCAACAACCGGGTATCT
This sequence comes from Meconema thalassinum, assembly GCA_946902985.2. Lineage (NCBI taxonomy): Eukaryota > Metazoa > Arthropoda > Insecta > Orthoptera > Tettigoniidae > Meconema > Meconema thalassinum. The sequence goes on along the minus strand of OX336390.1, from coordinate 832,779,271 downwards.
ACAGAGTTCCCTGTACTTGTGGCAAGGTTTACATCGGGCAGACTTCGAGAACAATATGCACTCGCATTAAGGAACATAATAGATGTATCAGGCTCATTCAACCTGATAAATCAGCTGTTGCCGATCATGCATTAACACCTGGCCATGATGTCATGTTCCAAGGAGTGGATGTTCTTGCCCGTATAAAGCAATATCGTCCCAGAATCATCAGGGAGGCGGTTGAAATACGTAAACACCCAGATAATTTCAACCGCGACACCGGCTACAATCTCAGTGAATCCTGGCTACCTATTATCAGAACCCTGAGAAAGTAATTCACTGCTGCTTTCCGTTGTCCCTAACATGGGGCTATAATGGCGTCCATCTTTGGGCACCTTCTATATGTTCTTTGTTGCTTTCTCTTAGCAATCAATGTCGTATTCCAGATTATTCCTGACGAAGAAAGGCATGGTTTCTTTCGAAACGCGTCGAATTTTAAGATAATAAACACGGCATAAGCCCAAAATTCAACATTATGAATAGTAACACGGGCCGTGAAAGTCTAAATGACAGTATTAATACATGTTTATTTTTAATTTTTAAGGAAGGTGTGTTATGTATAGTTAACCCGCCTAATATAATTGGCCAAAAGCGTGTATGCAACATTGAAATATGGCTTAAAAATCACATATCATTAATCAGGGCTGTCAGGCTCATACCTCCATGATTCTTGCAAAATGTTTTCATCGGGTTCTTAGAAATCCGTTTCACACCCACTCAAATTATGGTAAGAAGTAGGGCTCGGATTCGAGCATATTTGCATATTTTTTCCCTGAATAGTACACATTGAAAAGAGCCTTTCGGTGGCATTTTCACCTCTCTGGGACCAACAGAATTGAAATTTATCGAGCATATGAATGCATAAAACCGAGATTTTCAGAATAGAAGCATATAAATGCATATTCTTGTGGTTTTCGTCTAAATAGATTTTTTCTTCGAATTCTCCCCCGAATTCGGGCCCTGACAATCCTTAATGTTCGAAAACAGAAATATCTTAATTATTGAAAAGCCTATCTGGTGCGAATAATAGAACCACAGGCTTTTAACCTTTTATGAGGTCGTTCTCGTCAATGAAACTTTTATTGACTGATTTAAGAAAATCATTCAAAACTGAAAACATAGAAAATTTCTTGTTGTACAGACCAATGCAGATCTACTTCATTGACTCGCCTAGTTCTGAACATTTTGTAAATGAACTTTTAAACTGTATCTTTTATAAGAGCACTTGTCTTATATATACTTGTAAAACTTGAATGCGAGTATAGTGCAGTATATCATACATACAATTAGAAAATAAAGCTCGTATTTAAAGGTAGGTTATTTGTTTTTTCGTTTCACTTTCCTTTCTATAGTTTTTAACGGTGTTTTTCGAGCATATTCTGCAAATTTTACCGCATATAATGGGGGTTTCGAGCATATCTATCGAGCATATAATGGGTTTATAATGGGTTTTTCGAATATATAATGTTTTTTCGAGCATATCTATCGAGCATAAAACACATGGTTTTCGAGCATATCTGGAGATTTTATCGAGCATATCGATCCGAGCCCTAGTAATAAGTTATAAACACATCTTTGACATACTAGTAGATGTTACTCATTAGAGGGGAGGTTGTCAAATTGAAAGCGTATAAAGATGAAGGGGTAGTGCGAGGCTGTGACAATCACCAAAATCTAACTATCATGAAACGTGAATTCCCTGGGACACACAGTGGGGCAAACAGTGTTCGGTTCCAGGATTAATGAGAGATGAATGGAACTGGGCAGAGAGTTTTAGAAAGTACCGTGTCAACATTTACCTTGAATTTAAAGTGGGAATTCACAGAGCAGCCGCCGTTGGGGTTGGAACCCACTCGGCTTCCGACTACGGATAAAGCTTGGCCCCATGGCTCTGTGCCTCAGCGCGCGTAGCTACACCGGTCGATAAAGCCCAATCACAGGTTTCATATCTCTGAACGAAATAGTCGGTATGGTTTATCTTCCTGTTTACCACGGACCCGAACCGCATATTATACAATTGATTAGGCTATATAGAGACCTCCATCTCCCGTGGTTCTCGATGAGGAGGTGATACTCCTGCCCACAACAATAAATCTACCAGAGAAATGGCAGGGGCGTCCCCTTATATCTGAGGCACATTTGCGTAGTAAATCCAGAGCAGACCCTAGAGCGTGCGAGGAACTCCCGTTTGTCATCAGATATCGATTCACTTCACATGTTTATGGCTCTGACCTGATTCCACACAGACCTGCTTCAAATCGAAAAGTAAAAGCATGTAACAAATTGGGCTGGGAACTTATTCGGGCATTACGAGTGAACAGTATCACCTCTCCTAGGGCGCGTTGCCTGGCAACCGGAGCCAGTGAAGTGCTTCAGAGAGAGAATCGACTTGAAAGAGATTGCTCATGGCTTCACCACCTCATATCATGGAGCAAAAATACTGTTGCCAGGTTAATTCGTTTCTAGGAGCAATTTCCATCATTTCCTGTTCACTTCTACAACCTGAATGCCTGCAAGTGAGGCAGTTATGTACAGACCGTTCCAAAACAACGTTGTTATCTTATATCGATGTTCATTATTCCACAAAAACGGGAAGAAGTTGGTAGGCTTGTCGAGTCTGCCGCTATACAGTTTCTCTGAGTTATGCAAGGCTAATTGTTTAATTAAATGAAAGTGATAACTGTTTTATTGGATTATGAACCATGCATGGCAGTGGTGGCCTAAGATCGTGCCCTCCTCACTAACCACAGGGATGTGTTGTACTTTTTACACCTATTACACTTATTTTTTAACTTCTAGCTTAAAAGTGAACCTCAGCCATTTAAATATCTGGTAGACTAATTAAGCTTTGGTATTTCATAACAATTATCGGCAACTTTAAATCTTTGTCCACCTCGTGATGCAGCGGCTAGCATTCTTGGCTCTCGCCCACGAGCTTCGGGTTCGATTTCCGGTTTTGTCAAAAATGCAATTATAGTCTAAGAGTTGTAAAAGGCGTCGCTCAGCCTCGTGAAGTAAAAATTGAGAAGATTCCTAACTCAGCCATCCTAGAAGTGGTTTTTCGTGATTTCCCATTTCTCTTCCATGCAAATACAGAGATCACAGCCACCTAATACCCAATCCTCGCCTTAATTACAAAAAGAGGGTGAGGTGGAACAGTGGTCAAGCTCCTTGCCTCTCTCCAAGGTGGACCGGGTTCGGTACCCCTTCAATGCATGTGAGATTTTCGAAGTGAAATGCCATGTCCTGTGGTTCGGAACCCACGTAAAAAGGAGTTCCCGTGATTCATAATCGCGAGATTAACGGTCACGTTAAACTACAAGTTTCCTTCCTTTGCTTTTCAATTACAACATACACACAGTAATACAGACACCTTAATGACACAGGTTATCAGCTATTTACTTCTTATTATTATTATTTTTAAAAGTATTTTTTAAAATATATATACACACACACCCTCAAATACACGGTGTTTAATTGACCACGATGTCCATGAAACAACAACAACAACAGTGCCTGTACATTAGTCTATGTTCTATACAAACAAGACCTATATCTAGTGGAGTTTTGACAGAAATCATATAAATTGAGATTTAACTCAAAGGGGGGTTCTTATTCTCTGACGGTTTTATATTTCATATTCAATAGCAGTGCCATTTCGTTTGCACCCCGGTAGCTGATAAGAACTCTATGAATGGCATGGAGATATTGCATTTATATTCATCGAAAAAGATCATAAAGCGGTGGATTTGATTGAATAAGGTTCAAATATATTGCCAATTTTATTAAATAATCGCTAGAATAATATCTCGTCTATATGATCAGTGCATTCACTGTTGGTCGATAGAGTTACCTGCCAGGAAGGCACAGAAGTGCACAGATTGGATCGATTGGATGTTTATAAAGCAATAGGTCCTATATGTATGCATGCGTCATATCATAAATCAAGGATCTAATACTAGAGTGAACTAGCGACAGTACAAAATCAAATTTCTTCTGTTTTCCGATGAAATGCATTGAAGAATGTAATATCTTTAGCTTTTCCAGAGAGTTATCATTAATGAAATAATTATTATTGAAGACAATTAAAATCTTATTCTGAATTATTTGCGGGGAAAGTATGTTAACAAAATGAACCAAGTTTGGAAGAAAATGACGATATCATCTAACATAGCTTCCATTAAAACGAGATCAAAGGAGAGGATGGAAGCTTTTAGTTTTATGTGACCGTTAATCATGCCGTCATGAGCCACGGGATCTCCTGTTTATGTGGAATCCGAACCACAGGACATGACATTTCACTTCGAAAATCTCACGTGCATTGATCGGGAATCGAACCCGGTCCACCTTGGTGAGAGGCAAAACGAGATCATTTATTGAAAACAGCTTAGAAAGGGATTTTAAAGACCACATTCATCCTTATAATAATAAAATAATAATAGACTAATATTGCTAAAAATAATATTGTATGGGTGAAATGTGCATAGAAATAAATGAAATCACCGCCGAACCACCGGGTGAGTTAGCCATGGTCGTTACGGCATGACTGCTGGCAGTCGCTCACATCCGGGAGGCGAGGTGGTTCGAATCCCCCCGCCGGCAACCTTGAAGATGGTCTTCTGTGGTTTCCCATCTTCCTTCCAGGCAAATGCCTGGGTTGGTCCCTAACTATAGGCCACAGCCACTACCTTCCAATTCCTCGTCCTCACATTCCAACTTTCCTCCTCAACGGTACTTGTAGCTCACCCATTGGGTGTCCGTCTCGAAGCAGCTACAAAATTGGCGAGCCGAACATGTCCTCGTACACTCCCGGCACTAAAAGCCATACGCTAAAAATAAAATAAAAAACGCAGAACTCTTTTCGACACTTTTAAGTTAGTCAACACGCTTTTGCCCAAATATTAGGCGGGGTAACTGTATATAAACACACTTTCCGGAAGAAAAAAATGCGCATATGAATATTATTCACTGATAGAGGGAGAAATTATAGGGTTACGCTTTTCGACCTTCACGCGGTCATCTTTCAGATCCTGTTCACTTGGGTTGAAGTTCAAAATTATACCAATATTCTGAAATATACTTTTTCTATACTTTGTATAGCTTCCCTCATTAATGTTAGTATTATTAGCCTAATTTCGATTTTTGCAAATTATGAAAGTAGACTTATGAGATCTACACAGGGCCAAAAAAAATGTGTGTCTGTTTGTGTGTGTGTGTGTGTACTCTGTATGTCTGTCTGTCCCCCCCCCCCCTGTCAATTCAAACACGGTGAAACCTAATTGAACGAAATTTGGTACAGAGGTAGCACTAGCAAAGGGTACCTCAGTGTCATGTTTCATATCACCACCATCTTTACCAAAACTGAATGGCGGCGACTCAAACGTTCAAAACGTAAAATCTAAATCTAATGATGACTAAACGTATCATTCGATATCTACCAAATTTGGTTACAACATATCTTCATATGGGGCGCATCTTGCGCCCAAACGACAAGGGCATCAGCCGTACCATTTCAGGATGGCGGCCATGTGAATTATGAAAACTTTATAATCCATAACATGGGATCCACCAATTCCGATTATCGAGTCAAGGGTGGTTTATGCTATCCTAAAGGACGTAATTCGTTATTTAATATAATGTAATACACTCACTCACTCCGTTGGCTTTTCTGGGACGTGACGATCCCGTGCCGCTCTCACTATCTGCCTCCATTTCCTCCTATCCAGCGCAGTATTCTCCCATACAGTAATACCCATTTGTCTGCAGTCAGAGGTCACCTCATCTTGCCATCTACTCCTAGGTCTTCCAGGGGGTCTCGAGCCTTCGATCTTCTTCTCATACACCTGGCGAACTATTCTGGCAGCGTCCATTCTGATAACATGCCCTGCTCATTGCAGCCGTTTCGCTTTCATGACGTCCACTACTCTGGGTTGATTGGCCAACTTGTACAGCTCATGATTTGATCTGAGAACCCATCTTTGTGTTTCCTGGTCAAAGATGGGGCCAAAAAAAATTCTATATATCTTCTTTTCGAAGACTGTAAGTTGGCGTTCCTCCCTTTTGGTCACACTCCATGTTTCGGCTCCGTATAGCAGTACCGGCCTGATGATCGTGTTGTATAGTTTTAGTTTTGTTTTCCTGGTCAAAAGTTTGGAGGAAAGTAATTTATGCAGGGAATATAATGTAATAGTATAATATAATACTGTATGAGTGACTTAAAAGAGCTGACCCATCTCTGTCACATGACAAGATGCCACCTGATCTCTTGTGCCTGTCCTACATTTCAGTAGTTTGTTGTATGCGATATAGCTTAATGATAGAAATATTATAAACTTTGTATGATATGATTTATAATGAAAATGTACTGCAGTGAACAAGTCGTTTATTTCAAGACATTATTTCCCAACACGTTGTATCTAAGTCAGTTAATAGCACTAAGATGTCAAGGATATGTTTGGCTCTAGGCTAGTGCGTTAGGCTCTCACGCGGTTGACTGGCGATCGAAACTTACTTACTAGAGTTAACTTTTTTCATTTTACTTGAATTCTTTTACAAATGATGTGTACGAGCTCTTAACACAGATAAATGGCATTTAGCTCAAAGGAGAGGCTCATGTATACACTCGTTTATTAATAATCACAACCCCAGCAACGCACATAAACAGAAGACATTAGAAAATGGAGAATATAAGTACAAGATACACGTTGTCATCAACCACAGCCTTCTCAATGCCTCTGTACGGTGCTGTCCTCTTGTGGGTTACGTGGGTAATTGTTCCAAACATTCGGCTTTGTAAATCCCTGGCCTCCTGAAGTATGGCAATTTTGTAATAGTTTAACTTCTAGCCACGACCGCGCTCCGATTACCTTTAAGCATTGCAAGCCTCCCTTCTGGTTTATTTGAACTGCCTGCCCATTCAACAAGGTATAGCCTATATTAATTCACTGCAAGGTTGCAGCACCAACCTACTGTAATCGCTGCGGATTTCCGAAGCATACAGGCATACAACAATTGAATAGATGTATCATAATTTTTTATTGATAGGCTTAAGTATGTCCAAGAATTATCTATTAACCAATACGGTAAATAATATTGCGCCTCCGTAGCGTAGCGGTCAGCATGGTTAGCTGCCGCCCCGGAGGTCCTGGGTTCGATTCCCGGCTCTGCCACGAAATTTGAAAAGTGGTACGAGGACTGGAACGGGGTCTACTCAGCCTCGGGTGGCCCAAATGAGTAGAGGGGGTTCGATTCCCCCTCAGCCATCCTCGAAGTGGTTTTCCGTGGTTTCCCACTTCGTCTTCGGGCAAATGCCGGGATGGTACCTTCTTCAAGGCCACGGCCGCCTCCTTCCCTCTTCCTTGCTTATCCATCCTAACCATCCCTTACCTTCCCTCATGAGGCCCCTGTTCGCTTTGCAGGTGAGGCCGCCTGGGCGAGGTGCCAATCCCACCTCACCAGTTGTATCCATTCCGATTCGATGTTCCCAGCTCTAGGACACTGCCCGTAGAGGCGGTAGTGGTGAGTTCCCTCGCTGAGTCCGTGGGTTCCACCAACCTGTAGGGTAAAAAAGTGATCTACAAAATTCTGCAACTAAGAAGTTAGTGTAGCGACGAAACACACCCTACATAGCTCAGTATTTAGATCAACGTTGCTATATGGAAGTGAGATCTGGTTGGATTTAGGATATCTGATATACAGGGTGTCATTTATATACTTGAGTACCCTTAAGGGGCGTGTAGGGGATGGGTATAGGATCAACTTGAGATAGGGAACCTGGGGTCATAACGGCCTCAGAAAACCCCAGAAAACAGGTTTGTTTCAGGCCCTCCGCCTTTGTTAACTAGGCAAGCGCGCCATGTGGTACTCTGAGGTCAGGCACTCTTTCGCTGTCAACGGTCTTGGCGCGACCACCGCTCAACACTGCGTAAGCCGAGAGGACAACGGCGAGGCGTGGTGCCCACGTGGTCCCGGGTTCGTTTCTCCTGTGGTGCCATGCCTTCATTTTTTTTCTTTTTATTTATATTTTAGAGGGGAAGGAGGGGGCATAGTCAAATGATTAGGTCACATGACACAGAAACTAAAAAAAACGACGTTTCGAGACAACTGCTTGTCCATTTATCAGGGTTTGTCAAGAAAGGAAGAAAGAAGGAATGAATAAACAATGGCAAAGTCTATAGCCTCCATAGATAGATGGTCTAAGATAGGAAGCCATATCGGCTAACGCAGTGTCGAGCGGTGGTCGCGCCAAGACCGATGGCAGTGAAAGAGTGCCTGACATCAGAGTAACACATGGCGCGCTTGCCTACTTTACAGGGGCGGAGGGCATGACACAAACCTGTTTCCTGGGGTTAGGAGGCCGTTACGACCCCAGGTTTCCTATCTCAAATTCATCCTATACCCATCCCCTACACGCCCCTTAAGGGTACTCAAGTACATAAATGACACCCTGTATAAGTTAGATGTAACTGATATAAGGGTAGGACGAATTATTGCTGGGACAAACTGATGGGAGAAGTGGTATAAAAGTAATCGCAATGAAGACATAACAGCTAAGTTAGAAATGAACATGCTAGATGAAGCTGTTCCTATGAGCCGTCTCAGATGGTGTAGTCATGTGAAGAGAATTTGGGAGGAGAGAGTAACTTAGAGTAAAATGAGTTTTACTGGTGACCTGCGTGTCGTTGCTGAGTATGAACAAGGGGAATTACAGTAGGAAGTTAATATCCCACTGCCGGGAAATTAATCCAGGGTCCTCAGGACCAAACATAGGTGGTCTATTTCCATAGTCAGACGTTTGCATTTGTAATGTTTGTTTCTGGCATGAATAATACTAGTGGTTATATTCTGTCACGTGGGTCATAAAATGTGAGCAAGAATAGGCTTAGTGCGTGTTGGAGAACACGGATGTGGTTGCAGAATTTAGTGGCTAAGCTTCTTCAAACAAGGATTAGAATGTCAGAACTAAGCGCTGTCACACATGCGACTGACAGCTGACCACTAGATGTCACATCAGCACTCATCCTGGCTATGTTTCACAACACCGGCATTAAATTGTCACTTCGGTCCTCCAACAGCAGGTTCATCCTCATCCGATCTTCGTGGTGCGCAGTGTCGTGCCAGTCTCACAATATCAAACCTAATTTAATTGTATAGTTTATTCCACATAGTGGCGTAGTAACTAGCTTTCTTGGTTGTCACCGCGGGGTTCTGGATTAGATCCCTGTATTTGACAAGAAATGTATTCTGGTCCAAGGGCTCCAAGTGTTTTCACCTCCTGGCCAGAACTGTTTCTAGTGTTTCACACGTGTAAGCGGTGGTTCATTGGTGCAAGGTGGTTCGCCACCGTGTAGCTTGATTAACTGACGCAGTACCGGGTGAGTTAGCCGTGGTCGTTACGGCATGACTGCTGGCAGTCGCTCACATCGGCGAGGCGAGGAGGTTCGAATCCCCCCGCCGGCAACCTTGAAGATGGTCTTCTGTGGTTTCCCATCTTCCTTCCAGGCAAATGCCGGGGTTGTTCCCTAACTATAGACCACAGCCGATACCTTCCAACTTCTCGTCCTTACATTCAAACGTTCCTCCCCAGACAACACGCCACACGCGACGGTACGTGTAGCTCACCCATTGGGTGTCCGCCTCGAAGCAGCTACAAAAATGGCGAGCCGAACATGTCCTCGGACTCTCCCGGCACTAAAAGCCATACGCTAAAAAAACGGACGCAGTATGGATGGTGGAAGAAAGGATAAGGCATGTCTGATTTCCGCTTGACTTCTCCCTGCAAGGTTTATGACGTCATTAGCTTACGATTTAACGTTTGTCGACCCTTCTGAAGGCTGTAAAATCAGATGCAGGAACGTAAAGCAGAGTGCTCGTTAGGATACATTTTGAAAGAGCATTATCTCTTTATAATATCATCATTCTAGGGAACTTTTATCAATGAATTCTCATTTTAATAAACTCATTTTCCGCATTTTGTTAGATTCTCTGATCATTGTTGTCTCTAATTAACATCCCCGATTTGTTTTGCTCCCACTATTGAATGCTTTCTTTACATCTTATCACGTTCCATTCACCTGTAATAACGAGTGCTTACATCAGCTTCAATGGGAGAGTGTGGCCTTAATGGTTCGTTATCCGTCGCACGGAGTTTGTATTGCCTGCGAACTACGGGGGTGACATGCTACCACGAAACTCAATTTATCACTTGCTATTGATTGACTTTTTAAAAAGAAGGCTTCCAAGGTAGGAGTTTGGCCCTTTGAGCCACCGCATTGATCAGCCGCAGTCTCGGTAAGAAAACCCTGGAGTTAGTTAATTATGTGTTATCGATTGATCGCTACATTTTCTGCAATCTTCTTCTCCTTGCTCTCCGCAACCCAACTCACTCTGCCTTTCTTTTGCCCAGATAGAGAAAAAGAGGAAAGGATAGAGAGAGACATACTCACACATTTACAAGGCCTACTCTAAAGTCACTTATGGGTTTTCTGAATTCTCTCCACCACAACTCTGATCCATTCAACCCAATTACGCAACCAAACACTATAAAGTACCTTGCTGAAAAGTACTGAGATACCATTGTTGAATAGTATTGTATTAATTTTTTTAATTAATTAATTTATTTATTTATTTCTTCTTCTTCTTTGTTCGATTTTGGCCTACTTTGGACCACGGGAAACAATTGACTTGCTGATTAGTCCTTTTTTCTGCTCCCAGAAACTCTTCATCTTTTCACTGTGGATTCTCTTCCTTTCTTCCGACCCGATGTTCTTGGCTCTTCTCCTTTGCTTTTCCTGGAACCCCTTGAATGCATCGATCGTACCTCGAAACACCTCTCTATTCCATATCTCATTTGGACTGACCCCAAGTTCCTCCATATCCTTTCTTATTTCATCTACCCATTTTGTAGTCGCTTTTATCTTGGTGATGTAATTAAAGATCTTCTTCGTTAGTCGACTATCGCTCATTCTCGTAAGGTGTCCATAGAACTTCAATCTTCTCTTCCGTATGGCATCTGTGATTTTTTCTGCTTGTCCGTAAAGATCTTCGTTTCGCCTCTTCCGCCATGTACCATCATTTCTATTTTCGGGTCCTAAGATCTTCCTCAAGATTTTTCTTTCTTTCTTCTCCAGTTCCTCTAATTCTCCTTTCTTGTTCAGTATCAAACATTTATTTATTTATGTAAGTGTTTATTTATTTATGGAATATTACACTCTAACATGCAGTCTACCAAATAACACAAATACATTCGTTCTCTCTGTGTTTGGAATCCTCAGTTCTGACTTTGTTAAAATTAATAATTGTTCATTATGGTGTATTTTATGTAAGAGAGTGGATTATGCATATCCAGTGGGATCTTTAGTCCTATGTATATAATACTTAAAACACAATCAATCAATCAATCAATCAATTCTGAGCGAATTATGTGACAAATCTAACACATTTGAGGCCCTAGCAACACCGACTGGCGGTACGAAATCAAAGAAATACACTTCTAGGATGGCTGAGGTAACAATTGAACGAGGCTGAGTGTACTCCGTTACAACCATCAGACCAGAATTACATTTCTTGACAGAGCCAGGAAAGTTAACAAGTAAGCAACGAAGCAAGCTTTAAAGTTTCTCTGTCAGGTCCAGTAAAAGAATTAGGCATACAGTCTTATTAACAAGTGAGTAAGATGTATTCGCGCCTTTGTGAGGATTATTTTTCATGTAATAAATGTTCGGTGTCATTATACTGGATGTATAATTATGAAAGGTACGAAAGTGTATTGTGCACATGTACTCGTTTGATTCACTCAACTGATAAGTCTACTCACAGTGACACTTTAAAGTACAATTTGCTTATTTAATTATACAACATAGATTATTACCACACAATGTATTTTTGTGTTGCATTTTATTTACAACACAATTTATAGCTTTTTAACCTAATGTCACAAAACGAGATACAATTTGGAAATGATGTGTTACGAAATTGTAATCAGTCTTTGACGCGACATATTTTGAATGAACAAAATGCTATGCAATGCTGCATAAGAAGGCGGCAATCAGTGAAATCGAACTTAGCCCCATCGCTAGCGCGCTGCGAGCAGATTTCAAGTCGATTGCGGGTGGGTAGGCAACCCATTTTACAGTTCCGTGTTGAATCGGAACAGGCTGTATCAGTTATAACTAGGGCTAGGATTTTTAGGTGCTAAAAATCGGAAAAATATTTACTTTTTATGTATTAAAAATACCTGAAATATGTGACAAAAAAGTAAAAATATTTAATTATAATTTAGTTTATTAATGGGAATATAAACAATATGCAGTGCTCACGAATGTAATTTATTCTATGCCTCACTGACTACTGAAGCGTTACAATACACAACCAGATACATTTTCGGGTTGTCCATCACAAATGACCGACGATTATCGCACAACACTTCTTCTGAAGGCGCGAAACTACGGCAATATGTTTCTTGCCCTTGATGTGTTATGTAACTTGAGATCGCTGTTCAGCCTTGATTGCTTTACCACATGGTTGGCAGAACAGAACGCCGCCATCAGAAGTAAGAGTATACTTAAATTCTGCAACATATAGCTGCAGACGATAACTTGTAGTTGCTTTTACTTTAGGCATCCTCGGCTTCCACAGTGAGTGGGACGGAGCGACAAGATAAGAAAATCCCAGCTGCAAGCTGACATACACTCTGCATGAAGATTAGATAGCTCACAGGTACTTCCCCGTTGAAGTAACACAGAACAAAAATGTAATAAACTGAAAGATCTAGCATGCTGATTTTAAGAAATCTACATATTATGTATTTTTATGTGCTAATAAGTAAAAAGCAGGAATTTATGTATTTATAGACAAAAAGTTTAAAATATGTATTTACATAAAAAATATTTATTTACCTAAAAATCCTAGCCCTAGTTATAACTACAGTACACGTACCTGTTCAACGACTTGTATTTCTGCCACAGCTGACATATTTTGAGGACTATTGACCTCGCGATAAAGGCGTAAGAATCACGATTCACATCGAGAGTGCCAGTCACAAACACTCACCGGTTCTTGCAATTACTCCACAATTAATTTTGAAAAGTTGACTATACCGTGCTGTGCTTGTGCTTACACGTGCTGAACCCTAACGAAGCCAATAAAGTGTATCGCCCTCTTGTGACGTCACAAGTGTATATTAATTAACCTGCCTAGCTGGTAATTATTTCCTTGATTAATGGTAGTTTCTATAATGAAGTAATACTTCTTGTAATTTGTCAGAATAAATTGGCAGGTAAGGTGCCGGCTAATGTTACATCTGTTGACAAAGTAACGACCGGTCGATCCTGCAGCTCGTTTCCTATTGTATTTCTCACATGTTCAGTGCTTCGAAGGTGGTCTTCACAAAATACCTGTTGTCCACAGGACCTTACTGTCTATAAGGCTAGCATTCGTGGATATCTCCCCGAAGGTCCGGGTTCAAATTACTGACAAGAAATATATTTCTGGTTTCATAGCTCGAATTGGGGTTCACTCAGCCTCGTGAGGCATAACTGACAAGAGGTGGGTTTGATTCCCAGAAATGGTTCTCCGTGACTTCGCACTTCTACTCCAGGTGAATGTTGGAAAGGTTAAGGCCACAGCCATCTCCTCATTTCTCTACAGTTATCACAATTACACAGGTTATCAGACAAGAAATTCTACATACAACCAAGTACACGGTGTCCAAGCCCCTCAAGTGAAGCAACAACAACAAAGTATATGGTCGAGTTGAATGCCATTCGTGTAGACCTCATTGTCACTAACTGACGCAGTCACTTGTTCTAGCCCCCAGGGTCTCACAATTAGTGTGACGTGGGTTGGCGACCACGGGACCCCCAGCTGAGTCCGATATTGCCTCCACTTACTTGTGACGGGCTGCTTTCTTTCATCTTTCCCATCGACTTCCCTTGGCCAACTCTTGTTATCATCCATCCCCGATTGCACCTTGAATTGGCATACACCATTATTTTAGGTGCGTTGCAATATCGCGGTCATGTGGTCCCGTGTACTTGACTGCGTGTATAATTTGTCTAATAACCCGTGTCACTTTTGTGTCTGTACAAGTGTGTGTATTTTTAATTGATGTTGGATTTGGGTAGGAAGTGGCCGTGGCCTTAATTTGACATTTGAATAGAGTAGAAGTGGGAAACCTCAGAAACCCACTTCCAGGATGGCCGATGTAGGAATCGTACCTGCCTCTTCTCAGTTTTACCGTACGGGGTTGAGTGTACCCCGTTACAGCCCTCAGACCTGAATGCAATTTCTTATTAGAGCTAGAATTCAAACCTGGGCCTCCGGAGTGACAGTCAAGAATGCTAGCCATTACGAACGCCTTTTAAGTAATGTTAAAACACTAGGCTAACAATATTCGTGTATTTTCTCTGACTTTTGGTTATAAATATTTTACATTAAAATTTTAAAATAGGTTCTAACAATACAGCCTATAAATCAGTCCAAGATACTAAGCAACCTCACTTGAAAGACTACTGATATAACTTAAAGCATACATTGTTTCAAATGCCGCATGTGAATAAATGATAACGCACGATATTGCTCAAGCACGATATTGCTCAAACGTCTGGAGATACAAGGTGGAGTTGTGTTGTTACTAGGGACTAGGGCCCGGATGTTGATGACATGCCATCTTTTTACTGAGCTGTATAAAACAATGCTGAAATAAATAGAAACTCCGGACGGACCATCCCGTCTTCAAATATGTCATTTTTATTTTGCGTCTTTTTGCATTTTTTTTGTGTGCTATGTTTCCATTTTAAGAGCATTCCTTTAAGTTTGGTGAATTTTCTGGTCTTATTTGAGAGAAATCGGCCTTTTGAAGTAATTTATTTCCAATTTAGTCATGTCACAGCTTTATATGAGACAGTTACGTCTCTCAGAGTTAAGAAGAAGCTAGTAGCTGACACAATATAATTTAAATTGAAATATTGATTCCATTTTCTCAATCAACCGGGTGGAAACTAGTCTTAGCAACAATCCTGGCGAAATCGCTGCGGGTATTGCATCAAAAGTGAAGAAAGTGCTGGACAAAAACACCGGGTATAAAACATTATGCAAAATCTCAGACATTCTTTCTGGTGAAAACTACCGCATGGATGGAATTGGGACGTCTTAGCAGCAAACGACCTTCCTCACTTCAAGTACGCTCCAATCACATCAGTTGATGTTGAACGTAACTTTTCGAGATATAAAAACTTGTTAGCTGATAACCGGAGATCATTTACATTTGACAACATCAGAATGACATTCGTAGTGCAGTGCAACTCAGACTAAAGTGAACATAAACCTTTTGTTAAGTGCTAGAAAACTATTTTGATTTACTTTCCAGATTAAGATTAAGATGTCATTTTTGAAATATTAGTGAGTTTATTAATATAAGATCATTTTCTCCATTTTATAGTGCAGTTTTCGAATTTTTAGGTAATTTATTACAGTGACTTTTGAAAGTTTTTAGTGCATTTTTTAAACTTTCTTGCGGCATCAAGATCCGGGCCCTAGAAGGACGATTTAGACTTTGGGCACTGGAAGAAATATCAAAGAAGAAGGTCTGGATCACAGTGAAAATTATAGAGCAGGGTAATATTTGACTCTCCTGGAAAAGCTGCCATTCGTTAACTATACAACATGCGCCACTGTATGTTAATAATAATAATAATAATAATAATAATAATAATGAAAAATACTAAACTACGTCATTATGAAACTGTTCTGAAACCAGTAGTTATGTATGCAGCCGAAACCCTATCCCTAAATGCTAATAAAGGACTCCTTGAAGAACTGGAGAAATAAGAGCGCAAAATCGTCAGAGGTATAATGGGATCAAATTACAAGAATGGTATCCACTATAAAAAATCCAACAAAGAAGTCTACAGTGAAATAGAGAAAATTTCAGAATCGATCCGTAAAAGGCGGGCACGGTATTACGGTCATCTCAAACGAATGGACGGAAACAGGCTGACTAAACAGATTTTTCATTTCTTTGACTCCAAACCCAAAACCACAATGCCCTGGTTTATGAATGCCAAAGATGACCTCAAAATGCTGCATCTAAAACCTGACGACGCCTTCAATAGAGATCTCTTCCGCAAAAAGATACTGACTAATGGGCTAACCCGAGATGAGACATCGAACCCGAAAAGAAGACAAGGTACCACTTGGACAGCGGAGCGCAAGATGGTCCACTCACAGAGAATGGGGGAATTCTGGGCTCAGAGGAAGGAGAAACAAATTGCCAAGTGTAGCAAGACTTAACGTGGTCCTAGATGGCCTCAACGAATTATATATATATAATAATAATGAAAATGAAAATCCACAGCCTGCTTCCAGTCACCGACCGGGTCAGGAATGGAATGAATGAAGCCCCCATCGAGCGGCGTGGATATGAACTGTGCCGGCTGCCGAGGCCTAACGCACTCCTCTGGGGAAATGATTAAATGAATGACAGATGAAATGAAATGATAGTGGGGAGTGTTGCTGGAATGAAATTTTTTGACAGGGAAAACCGGAGTACCCGGAGAAAAACCTGTCTGCCTCCGTTTTGTCCAGCACAGATCTCACATGGAGTGACCGGGATTTGAACCACGGATCCAGCGGTGAGAGGCCGGCGTGCTGCCGCCTAAGCCACGGAGGCTTCAATAATAATAATAATAATAATAATAATAATAATAATAGAATATAATGGGCGTTTCATCTGACGCAAAATATCTAAAATTATATTTATATTTGAAATGCAGCCAATGGCCATAGCGGCGTATTTTAATTGAACGCCCGTGGGTTTCCCATCAAGTTTAATTTCAAGTAGATCCAACTTTGGCTACTAGAGATGGCACTGTCATTGACACCTAGTGGCAAACATTGGAAATTAATAGAGCGATTCTAACCAATTAACCTACAAATTTAGCTACACACTACCAATTGTAGTGGTAGGTTCTTTTACATGCCATAAATCTCTGACTTGGGCCCACCAGCTGTACTTCCCCTCCGAAGGAAGGCATACTGAAGGATTTTAACGCTCTTAAAATTCTGACGATCTCGGCCGGTTTTGAACCCGCGATCTTGGACATAGCAGTTCAACATGCTACTGACTACGCCACTGAAGTCATAAACCATCTATAATAAGAAGGCGTTGAAAATAGGAGCCAAGCTTAGGCACGAAAGCATGGTGCTTAGCCCGGAAGGGCTGTAACTTATGCTTAGAAGACTTTGACTTTGCGTAGACAAGGACAAGTCGATAGATCATTAGAACGAGAACGAAGGATATTACGGATGTTAAGTATTTTAAGCAACAGATGGGTCGGTGGTCAGGTACGATTGAGATCAATTGAAGAACTATACACTATGATAAAATCAACAACTCTAGCAAGATGGCAGCGCGTGCCTGCATCAAGGGAAGTGTGCTCCGTGTGATTTTAGTATTTTTAATGGTAAAATGTGCAGTGACTGTGGCAAGACGTGTTCATTCTGTGACCGTTAATGGTGAACAGGATTTGAAGAATCAACCCCTTATGGAAAAACTTCTGGTGAGTGACAAATGCACAATACATTCCTGGACCTGGTGTGGCAGTGAAGGTCTGGCCACCATTAGCCGGCCACGCCGAGCGGGAGGGGAAGGTGTCGCAAGGCTACCTGCTACCGGGTTCTCGCTTTGCTGTCTAGCGCTTGCTCTAAGCGGCGACATAGAACTCAACCCTGGACCTTTGCAATGCGCAATATGTGAAAAAATCGGCCGAAAAAATCAATTATATATTCAGTGCAGTAATTGTAACATGTCGAGTCACAGGACGTGTGCTAAAATCAGTACCTCTGAGTTCCGGTGCATTAAAAAAGGCACGCGAACGTGGACATGTTGGCAATGTGCTATGCCGCCGTTTACCGACTCGTTGTGCAACAATACCAGTGATATTCCCAGTGACTGTGTAAATAGTGTAAATAACCTGAATAGTTCACTTGTAAATAAACACGTATCACTGTTCGCCTTCAATGCCCGCAGCATCACGCGGCCGGGACGGAAACAAAACATTCATGCTACAGTGACCGCCCTAGATCCAAGTATTGTGTGTTGCAGTGAAACGTGGCTCTCTGGGGTGGTAGGTGATCGGGAGGTGTTACCAGACACATACCAGCTGTTCCGGAAGGACCGACCACGGACTTCAGGGGGCGGGGTTCTCATTGCTGTGAAACCTGAGTACAATGCAACTCGCGTCCATCAGCTGGAAACTGACGCTGAGGCCGTGTGGGTTGAGGTTCAATGCAGTAACGGTAAATATCTGATCGGATCAGTCTATCGCTCTCCGAAATCGTCCCAGCTGATGAATGATGAGCTGATTCTCTCCCTCAAACGGGTGCAAAACCTTCAACAAAATTATGACGCTGTCTACATTGTTGGTGATTTCAACCTACAAATCACATGGAATAGAAATGCCGCTCCTATCCCAAATAATCCTATATCCAACAACTTCCTTACAGCATTCTATGATCTATTCCTCCATCAACTCATATTTGAAGCTACCCGTATCACTGAGACCTCCCGTTCAACCCTCGATCTCTTCCTAACAAACTCTCCATCCTCAATTCAGTCTCTACAAGTCATCCCTGGATTTTGTGATCACCAAGCCCTCCTAGCTATATTTACCCACAAAAAGAACATTCCAAAATTACAAACCAGAACAGTTTACAATTACTCCCGTACCAACTGGAAACTCCTTTCTGACATCTTACTTGACAGATTACCGGTCATTACACCTTCAGTCACCAACAGTGTAGATATAGATGGTACCTGGCAAACTTGGAAGGAAATCTTTTTTCAGTGCGTCGATGAAGTGCTCCCTAAGGTTACAATTAAAAATAAGAAAAAAAACACCTTGGATCTCAAAGGACATAATATCCAAAATAAGAAAGAGAAATCAGCTCTATAACAAGTGGAAACAGTGCCCAAGTGACAGCAGGTGGGAAAAGTATAGGCTGGCTAGAAATAGTACAAAATCTGCAATTCGTGAAGACTACAGTACGTATATGGACAAATTAAGCTTTAATCCCAAGGCAATGTGGACATTCATTCGGAGAAAAAGTGGCAACACCGCACCACAGAGCTTTAAACATAACGGACTTTCTATTTCCAACCCACTAGACATAGCCAACTCATTCAACTGTAAATTCCAAAGTAATTTCTCTCCACCTGACACCAGTGAAGGAATGTTCCTACCAAGGACATCATCCCCTCTCTTTCCCCTAGCCAGTCTATATTTCACACAACAGGAAGTTCGTGACGGCTTACGGAGAACTAGACCCCATGCCGCGACAGGACCAGACTTAATCCCTGCTCGGATCCTTCATTACTGTGCAGATGCCCTAGCACCCTCATTGTGCGCACTTTTCAACCAGTCCATTAACACCGGAACTCTACCACAAGAGTGGAAACATGCTAACGTGGTCCCTGTGTTCAAAGATGGTGACAAGGAAGACATGGACAACTACCGCCCGATTTCTCTGACGTCTGGTATCTGTAAATGTATGGAGCGCCTGGTTGCTAAGAACATACTGGAATTCCTGAGTGAGCGAGGCCTGTTAAATCCAAGCCAACATGGCTTCGTTCCGGGGAGATCTTGTACAACTCTTTTGACAAAAGTGATTGATGACTGGCAGAACTCTTTGGATCAGACTAACGTCTCCCAAGTGGACTGTGTGGCCCTGGACTTAAGCAAAGCTTTTGATCAAGTGCCTCATCAAAGACTCTTGTTAAAGCTTGGCAAATATGGCATCGGAGGCAAACTGATTACATGGTTGACGTCATTCCTGGTAGGTCGAACGCAGTGTGTCGTGTTTGGCGGAGCCAAGTCACCGAACATAGTGGTAACTTCGGGAGTATCACAGGGGTCGGTGATTGGGCCTTTGTTGTACATGGTTTTTACCCTCGACCTTCCAAGCTGTGTGACGTCCACGATGGCGCAGTATGCAGACGACTCAAAAAATTACAGAGCCATAAAAAATAATGATGACGTCAAAGCACTACAGGAAGATCTGGACAGTGTGGCACTGTGGTGTGATGTAAATAAGATGACCTTGAATGTAAACAAGTGTAAATATATTCGGCTAAGTAGGGCCAGACAGCCTATTGCACATAGCCTTACACTGAGCGGCAAAGTTCTTCCCATGTGCAATTCACTGCGAATGCTGGGAATACACATTTCCAGCAATTTGAAGTGGAATGTACACGTTGAGGAATCTAGGTGTAAGGCATTTAGAATTCTAGGATTTGCAAGACGTAATCTTCTGGGATTCAGAAGCCGTGCACTCCGAGCGGTGTATCTCTCCACGATACGGCCCATTCTTCTGTACGGACTTCCTGCCTGGCATCCCACTACCGAGGAAAACATGAGGAAGTTAAGTGCAGTCCAACGTCGAGCGGAGCGACTCATTTACAATCAGGGTAACAAAGTTTTGACAAAACCATTAACATCCATCAATGACATATTGAACCCATGTGCCATCAGGTCCATGGATGGTCGAATCCATGCATTTGAGGAAGAAATCAAAGAAGCATACAGTTTCTAAAGTAACTTAAAGAAAGATCAAGCTAGGAGGCCAGTATAAGGTTGTGCAACTAACGAGGACCAGGTGTTCGAGAGGATGATATCATCCCTCTTGACATTCAGAAGGGAGCGAGTCACGAGTATTAATAACCGAGTGGAAATTTCCCAGGATTAGACAAGGAGGCCTGAATCGGAATTCGAGCTGACGTTGCTGGAAAATGACAACACCGCATATGCGCCAGGAGAGGAATAATTAAATTTAACCCGTTTACAAGTATAATAATGAGTAAACAAGTACAGTACAGTGAATCATTTTGAATGAGAGATTTTTCAGTAAAGAGAAACCATTTAATAATTGCGCAGGAGAAAACTGCTAACGCAAGACGACGTCATTGGGGAATTACCGAAGCCTGTGTGGAGGGGAGAGAGCAAAAGAAATGCAACACCCACACATTTGAGGACGAGAAATTAATTAATATCTCCGAATTGCACGATCGATTCTTAGGTGCAATGAGATTATTTGACATTGAGAAGACGAGCTTTCGGAAGGTATAATTTTTATATTTGTGGCACCATTATTTTAGAAGTTGGCCACAGAAAAGGCTAGAGTCTTAATTTTTTTGTAGTGAAATAGTATGAAGCTTTGGGCTTCACCAAGCCAATCATGCAGTTCCGACAGCCCGTGAGGGGCATAATCACGCATCACGCAGTACAAGTCCGTCCAGGGGGACGTAACGCTGGATCATTAGCACATGCAGTTTCAAACGGCCTGAGGGCACGTCACTAGGCTACATCAAACACCGAACGCAGTTTCGACAGTCCGTGAGGGGCGTAACTCTGCGTCACATCGAAGACAGTTACCAGTACTCCTTGAGGGGAGAAACGCTGTGTTACACCGCAGAAGTAATATCCGATAGCCACAGGCGTCGCAGTATTAACGACTTGCTTGCCTCCATAAGGAGGGGTCAAGAAGAAATTTAAAGTATCGCCGTATTGAAAGAGTAGGAAAATCCTAGTTACAGGATTTAGGCCCGACTGTATACAAGTTATAGTGAAAGTTCGTAAGATATAGACAGAGCAGGCCGCGAACGTCGGACTTAAAGGCGATAGGTCGTTAAATAGACGAACGAATAGATCATAACGTACGGAAGTACCTTACCAGAAAGATAAACTGTTATTTAAATTAAAGAACCCAAAAAGGGAAGAACAGAATAAGGTTCGGAACGTATATCAGAAACGTAGGAGTGTTAGAACCGATCAAATAAAGAAGATAGGAGACTATAAACATTATCTCCAGAAAGCAGGCGAACTATTCTAAAAGTACTAGACTCGAGAATTACTAGCTGCTATAAACTAAATCTATAGGTCATTGAGGCAACCTCGATCCGAATAGACTTTCGCTAGGATCGATAAACAGATCTACAAAGAAGCCGTTCAAGCTAGATAAATAGCCGGTCATCCAGGATAGGAGTAGAAGAATTTGGATTCCAGGGAACAGTAGATGTTTCGAGACTTTCGTATTCTGCAGGATAGGAAGCCGACATCGAATAAATTTCACCCTTGGAAACGGGAAATTAAGAAGGTCACGTGTGATAGGCTCAGAAATACGGCCTAGTGATCAAGAATTGTGAAGTGTAAATTTATCAAGATTGTGTGTTAAATTAATATTTTTAGTGTTTATTATGTGTTCAAAAGGGACACATCAGTGTATAAAAATGTCGTTAATGTTAAGTGTCTTAAATATATGTCAAAAAGTGTTTATACATAAGATGAATTCCTTTAATATGGAGTAAAAAGTTCAAAGTGGGCCCAAAATGAAGCACCGCACAAGAATAAAGATCATGGGACGATCTTAAAAACATGTGAGTACTGAATTTCATTCTATTTTGGTGTCAGGAATTGACTGTGTACAAATCCACCGGAGTTTTTGAGTAAAAGGGATGTGTTTTAAGAAATAAATACTGAATAAGCAAGAACGCGGTCTGGACAATAATAGAAATTTGAGAAATTATCAATAATTATGTAAAGAATAAATCCCGTAGAGGAAATAAGTGAATAAAATGTTAATGTATTTAACAAATGTCATAAGAGCAAGCGAAATATCAGTAATTATCATGAAAGATATTCAAATAAAGTAAAGTTGAAATATGAAAGAAATAGCTTTTGAGCTTGTGTAAAGAATAAAGATAATACTAATAACTAAGTATGGAAATATTAAATAAAGATCAAATAAATTGATGGGAACATAAGAGCGTTAAAGCCTTAATGTATGTGTAAGATATGATGTTCAATGGAATATTTTAAAAAGGGAGCGATTTATCGGCAACGGAAAAGATTAATATAAGAATAAAAATAATATGAATTGTTACTAATGAGATTTAACAGTTCTTGGGAAGACATTTCGGCTTAAAATAATGCATAGCGCAAAAGAGCGCAAATAATATTAAAATGTCACGCTAGGAACGCGTAGTGGTTAAATACTTGGTAAATTACTTATGGAGGGTAGTTGATTGCAGTGAATTGATAATTGTATAAGTCCTCTATTTGTGACGTAGTATCACGAGGCATTGTGTATGTATTTGAAAGGGAGCTAATATATGGTATTATTGAGCGTATGTCATATGGGCCACGGCCGACTTTAAATCGCATTTTGTATAAGTCCTCTGTAAGGGAATGGTTCCCGAGGCATGTGTAGAGATTCGAACGCGGAATCTTCTTGTGATAAAAGCCCCTTAATTCTTCGTCGTCGGATGTGTATTAATCTTCCCAATCAATGAGGACCCTCTCATAATTAATAAATGCCAAGGTTACGAAAGTGGTCTATGAACCAAAGAATTGTTGTTTGAATGAGTACGGTACAGTAAAAGCCGGTCTCTCCCCAGAACTGAATATAATGTGAAGGTTTGTTTTGAAAGCCTTGGAAATAAGCTACTAACGTGGGTTAGACAGGGAGTCGCCGTCACCCTCCGTGTCATAAATCGCGCCCGAGTAGAAGGGTCTAGCTCTCTTAGAGCGAGAGGGGTGGAAACCGTCTCGTAAGATGTTGTAAAGAGAAATGAATACACCAGGAGTGTTTAAAGTTGTTAACGACCCGGGCTTTGAACCGAGGTCCTTGTAGATTGATATTTTCGTTTGCCTGTTCAGATCGTAGTTTCTTATATGATAATGGTCTTATAAAATATAAGAGATAAATAACAATCCCTATTGTAATGATGTATGGACGTAGGATTCCACGAGTTAATTGAAGGCAACTAAGTTTCGGGAGTAACTATAGTTTTTTGACTGTGTCAAGTATCTTCATGCTCTGGAGTACACAGTTGATTTCCTGATTACCTTAATATATTTGTGAAAATAAAGAGAGATGATAACAACTGAATGTGTGGACATGCCCAAAATATTGAGTTAGATAATTAACATAGATTTTAAATGTAATTATAAATTTGTTTTTGAGAATTAAGAAGATATAAAGGATAGTATTTGAGGTGTACAAGAATGACACCATTATTATGTAAAGCATGGAGCCAAAAGAGCTCGGAGTTATATAAAACTTACAGTGATGCTTTATGGAAGTAAGACTAAGTAGGAATTGTTGGTTTATGTGGAAACCATATGTTTTAAATACAATATTTGTTTTATTATATTTGTGATTCCTTGTTCATTTGGAACAAGTAGATGATTGTGGGTCAGTAATTAAATTGTTAAAGTGTTTGTAGCGCCATTAATTTTATTAATTAAATGTGTTAAAATAGGAGTTGATTTTGTTGTTATTTTTGCAAGTGTATCCTCTAATTAATCCAAAATATGTGGGTCACAGAGTGGGGGAACTTACCGCTGCCCCGAAAATTCCGAATTGAGCTACGCTGGTATACTGTGATTGGCATATTTCTTGCTAAAAGGGCACAATATGTAGCCAAATAGATCTCACCTTTCTCCGAAAATCTCTAGCTGGCACCATTATACTGTACCCATTTCACCGCCTTCAGCTGTCATATCGTTCAGTCCGTAGAGCACAGGGTGTCACACTTGTTCCTCCATTCGCTAGGACAACAGATTATCAATCTGGATTCTACAATCGCTCTGCTCGACTTTGGAATGACCTGCCTCGTGAAATAAAAGACCTTCCTCCACGACAATTTTGCCGCAAAGTGAAGGCTCTAAAGGGACTAAAACCCCATGTAAATTGAATTATATACTGTATAATGTAACTTTGTGAGTGATTGGGAGTGGGCGCGTGCGTGTATATATGTATGTATGTATGTATGTATGTATGCGTGTGTGAGCGTGTATATGTGTGTGTGCATGCCTGTGTCTTCCCTTTTATTTATGAATTGTATGATATAGACGTCATGTACAGCAGATTATGTGTATATAGCAAATGTAAAGGTGTAAATTGTATAATGTAACATTTGAGATTTGTTTAGATTTAATGAACGGAGATGGAGACACTGATGTGTATGTGGGGCTTGCCCTTTCTCTATCTGCCGTCCATAAATTGTAGGCACAATTTTTGGTAAATAAATAATAATAATAATACTAATAATAATAATAATAATATAGTCAATCTAAAAGAAAAGATTGCTGTTCTACGGGCACATCTTCCACATGACTGATATCCGACTGATTTAAAACATCTGGAATTTCACAAAAGCAAAGGCAACCAAATGGAGATGGTTCCAAGAATGTGAGACCTGATGCAAATTGGTATTACAGAAAGGAAAATCCATGACAGAATTTCAATAAACGGTTAAAAACATCCAGAATTTTACAGTATAATCTGAATCCAGAAGGCGAAAAAAAGCACAAGAAGCACAAAAGAAGGCACAGATCGATGGTCTCAAGAAATACTGGGAGGATAATAACCACACGAGTTTCTCCCATTAGAGATGTTTCCCATTCGAGTCGTTGACCGACTAAGCCCGAACTGACCGAATCTCGAAAATCGCATATGCATTAACTGGGAATGATCCGATACAATAGGCTTTTCCCTAAAATCGTATGTTTATATATTATAAGACCGTGAGAAGCTTGTTGCTCCAGGTTCTCCCACCCTTACCGAGTAGATATGAATATGAGTGCTCAACCCTCCCGTGAATGGCGGCCTGGTAATTACAGTGAGAGTGTATCAAGTTTGATGCGGGCAAGAAGTAATTAATGTGTGGCCCAGATACCCATTCATCACGACCGAGCGAGCGGCACTCTTTTAAATTAATGATCGCAATGTTTGCGACTTGGGATTGACAAATTAAACCTGCTCTGAAATATATTCCCTGCAGACATCTCGCCTGTGTTCCACCTGAGAGCGGGAACTCAGCCAAGATTCTACTCTCTCCAGGGCTCAATAAGACATTGTGCTTTTCTGCTAACGTAAATCTGCTCACTAAGCAGTAATCTACATACATAAAATAGCTCATTGCATACTGCTACTGCTACTACTACTACTACTACTACTAATAATAATAATAATAATAATACAGTGGTCAGCATGGTTAGCTGCCGCCCCGGAGGTCCTGGGTTCGATTCCCGGCTCTGCCACGAAATTTGAAAAGTGGTATGAGGACTGGAACGGGGTCTACTCAGCCTCGGGTGGTCCAAATGAGTAGAGGGTGTTCGATTCCCACCTCAGCCATCCTCGAAGTGGTTTTCCGTAGTTTCCACTTCGTCTTCGGGCAAATGCCGGGATGGTACCTACTGTAAGGGCACGGCCGCTTCCTTCCCTCTTCCTCGCCTATCCATCCCAATCTTCCATCCCTTCCCATCCCTCATGAGGCCCCTGTTCGCTTTGCAGGTGAGCCCGCCTGGGCGAAGTGCTGATCACACCTCCCCAGTTGTATCCCATCCCGACCAGACGTTCCAGGCTCCAGGACACCGCCCATAGCGGCGGTAGTGGTGACTTCCCTCGCTGAGTCCATGGGAACCACCTACCTAGAGGGTAAATTGACTAAATAAAAATAAATAATTAAATAAATGACTGCATTACTGTTAAATGGGTTAATATTTGATTTGCCATTGTGCAGAAACATACTACCGGCAATGCCGACTACTTACAATGTTACGAAGACTGATACGAAGACTTCGAACATGTACCAGGCCATTTGTTTCAATCACTTGACACCAGAGTTCGCGTGAGCGATTTCCGTTTAGTATGCCACATACATTCCACATGGCCGAGAGTACGTCATGGTATCAATTTCCGACACCGCGCGCTCATTGTTTCTCGTACCACTGCCAGCTGGGTCTTACCACTGCGCGCTGGATCGATCGATCGAGTTGGCAGTGCATTTTATACTTCCGTTCGTTCCACCACTGCCAGCTAGTACACTTCCGTTCGATCGATCGAGCGGGCAGTGCATACTCCCACCGTTCGATCCGCCACTGCCAGCTCGATCGTTCCGATCCACTTCCGTCCCCAATTTTCAAAATCACTCCCACAAAACTATCCAGCAACCGAGCGGAAAGATGTTACACCATCATCATCATCATCATCATCAAATTCCAGCTCCAGTCGCCCGGGTGCTGTTAACGAGCACTCGCCACCTTTTCCTGTCCATGAATAGTTGGTCTTCATGGGTCCTTCTCCAGTCTAGTCCTTTGTCTTCAAGATCATCCTTGATTTGGTCCAACCATTTCTTCTTTGGTCTTCCTACTGGTCTTTTCCCTGGGATAATCTTGTTGAAATAAGCTTTTGGTGTCCTCTCATCTCCCATTCTTCGAAGATGCCCATACCATCCCAATCGTTGCTTCTGCAAATATTTTGTAGCACTGATATCTATGCCAGCCTCTGTCCTGTTTGTTTCGTTCCTTACTTTGTCTCTCCTTGTCCTTTGAAGCATTGTTCTTATAAACTTCATTTCGGATGCCTGAATCCTACTTTCTTCTCTTCTGGACAGGGTGCATGTTTCTACTCCGTAAGTTAGAATTGGGATGTAGTATGTCTTAAACAGTATATGTTGACACTTCCTGGGCACTTTATTATCCCACAGTAGTGTTCTAACTTGTGCATAGAAGGAGGCTGCATTACAAGTTCTATTTGTTACTTCACTGTTGTTGTTGTTATCCTTACACACTGTGCTACCAAGATATTTAAATTGATCAACAACTTATAGAGGCTGATTATTCAGGTAAATGGTTGCATTGGACAGTCCTGTTGTCATCACTACTGTCTTACTTTGGCTGATTTTCAACCCATACTCCTTGAACAGCTTGTCCCATGAATCCAGTTTTTCTTGTACCTCTCTGGCACTTTCTCCCCAAATCATGACATCATCTGCAAACACAAGGGCATTTGTTTCATTACCCTGTTCTTCTTTTATTCTCTTCAGGATTATGTCCATCACTGTGATGAATAGTAATGGAGACAGTGAACTTCCTTGTTGGACTCCTTGTTTTGTTGTGAACCATCTGCTTTCCCCATTACCTATTCTTACACATGCCCTTGTGTTCTCATACAGCATTTTGATCTTGTTTATCAAGCCTTTTGGGACATTGTGCCTTTCTAAACATTCCCAAATTTTTGATCTTGCAGTGCTATCAAAAGCTTTTTTAATATCTAGAAATACCATTACTAATTCTTTCCCTTTTTCAAGATGTTTCTCAATAAGCATTATTGCAGCAATGATCAAGTCAATAGTACTCCTTCCTGGTATAAAGCCATGTTGTTCTTCTTCTAAAGCCTTTTCTAAGTGTCTGCGTAGTCTTTTCGCAATTATTTTTTCCAAGATCTTTAGACCATGGGATAACAAAATAATTCCACGATAGTTCTCACACTTTTTCCGGTTTCCTTTTTTAAACAATGACACTATTACACCTTTAAACCAGTCATCAGGGATCTTATTGTCCTACCATATAGCATGTAATACTCTGTACAACCAATGTATCCCATTAATTCCTGCTGCTTTTATCATGTCTGAACTTACTTCATCAACTCCAGTGGCTTTCCCTTTGATCATGGCTTTTAAAGCTTCTTCCACTTCAGACCAGGTTGGGGGTGGTTCTTGGTGGTTTTCATCATTGGCCCCTAAATTGATGTTCGTGTCCCCATTGATATTATTAGATGCATCATTTAACAGTTGATCAAAATACTGTCCCATTAATTTCCTGATTTCATTTATGCTTCTTATCACTTCTCCATTATTTCCTTCCAAAGCTGTAACTGATTCCTGATGTCTTTTATTGTTTTTCACAGTTTTATATAGTAATTTCGTATTACCTTATGTATCTTCCTCCAGTGTCTTCCCAAATTCATCCCAAATCTTATCCTTCTCTTCATTAATTATGCGTTTAACTCTTAATTTGTGCTCTCGATATTCTTGAGCAAGTGATCTGATTTTATCCTCATTTCTGTCATTCTTTTGTCTCTCCACTTCTAATTTTCTCTTTACTTTGTTTCTTAATTGAATTATTGTCTTGACTTCCTTATTCCACCAGGCAGTCTCTTTATGTCGAACTTTACTACTTGTTTTGCCACATAATTCTCTAGCTTC
The DNA here is from genome assembly GCA_946902985.2 of Meconema thalassinum. Classification (NCBI taxonomy): domain Eukaryota; kingdom Metazoa; phylum Arthropoda; class Insecta; order Orthoptera; family Tettigoniidae; genus Meconema; species Meconema thalassinum. The sequence continues at coordinate 832,750,185 of OX336390.1, read as the reverse complement.
TTCAACTAAGACATTTCGAAAATTTTGCCACTCTTCCTCTGCACTTTTGGTATCAGTTTTTGGAACTTTTCCTAAAATTCTTCTCTGGAATTCCTCACGTTTATCAGATTTCTCCAGCTCCCAGACTTTGATCTTTTGTTTCTTTTCCATCTTATAATTAATCAGTTTAACACCAGTTATACTAACTAGAACAAGCCTATGGTCACTGTCGAGACTTTCACTGGGAACGACTTTGACATCCACAACTTGTTTTCCTGCTTCACCCGCTGTTATTACAAGGTCATCATTGATCTATGTCTTCCATCCCAGCTGTATCTAGTTACTTTATGGCTTTCTCTCTTCTTAAACCAGGTATTTTGAATTTGAAGACTATTTCGACTGCACATATCAAGCAGGTCTTCCCCTTCTAGATTTCTGTTTCCATAACCAAATGGGCCAATCACTCTTTCTACACCCTCCCTTTTGCATCCCACCTGAGCATTTAAGTCACCTATTATCATAATGTTCTCCTTATCCAATTGGTTCTCAAGCTGTTCCAAGAACTTCTGTTTCTCTTCATCCTTGAACCCCGTTTGTGGGGCATAAACCTGCACTAGGGTTGGGATTTTTTCGTTTGATGGTACCTCTAATCTAATGATTCTGTCGCTAATATATTTAATACCTGCAACAGCATCTACTTTCTTACTTAGAATAAAGCCCACTCCATTATGTGACCCTTTCCATTTACCACACCAGTAAAGGGTATATCCTCCTCTTAAAACTTTCTTCCCTTTCCTTTTCCATTTGGTTTCGCTCAGACCTAATACATCCAGTTGCCTTCTTTCCATCAGATCTACAAGTTCTTCACATTTTCCAGTTAATGTCATTACATTCAGTGTTCCTATTCTCATTTTGGGTTTATCTTTCTTTATTCTGTTTTTATTCCCACAGCCTTACATTGCATAACATCAGGCTGGATGCTATCATTCCTGTCAACTGTAAGGCGTGTGAGCTGTCCATTTTGGGTATTCTTCTTTCCGAGGCTCGTTTTAACATTGTTACACATCAATACTAATTACGAACCATACAGTAGTCGCATATCATGTGTAACATGTGACATGTTATCCTACCATGTGTCTGCCGGGAGCACAAATCCCTTGTTAACAGTGAACTCTGTTGGCCATTGAAATAGGCTAACTACTTGTAAAACTCCAGTGCCAAATCCTGACCGGTGCGCATGCGCGAGGTACGTCGTGGTCTTACTTAGAGTAATTCAGTCTGATGACTGGTTTGCCCCTGCGACGAGTCTTCTCCAACTGGTTCGATCCTGTGCTGTACGTTTGGCGTCTGCATAGCTCCAATGATTTATTGTAGGAATATATTTAATGGGGCCTCCAAACCTTGAAGTAAACCGTATGCGATATACATTCCACAGAAAAAGTATGAAGAATTAATAAATCATAATTGTTCTCAGCAAATATGATATAATGAATATTTTCACTCCAAAGAACAACAACCTGAAGATGAGTTATTGTAGGAATGTATATAATGGGGCCTCCAAACCTTGAAGTATACCGTATGCGATATACATTCCACATAGGGCTGTATGTTGGCCGACAGTACCTCGATGCTTACATTAAATAAGAATACAGCAAAAGTATGAAGATTTAATAAATCATAATTATTGTTTTCAGCAAATATGATATAATGAATATTTTCACACCAAATAACGACAACTTGAAGATTATTTATTGTTGGAATATATCAGATTTTACTCTTGAATCAAAAGAAATTGGTAAGCATGTTTGTACTTCTTTTGCAGATTTTCCAGTTAATTACTTAGGATTTTATATGTCTCAATCCGATTATCGTACTTTACCTATGGATGGAGATTGTTTTGCAGTAGATCTTAAAGTATCACTTTTTCCAATGGGAGAAACAACTAGTTTTTTAACAGGTAGTACTTTGAGTAGTAGTGCGTCAGCTTATCATTTTTTGCATGGTGCTTTTGCTATTGGATTAAATAGAGTATTTCCAACACAAATGGTTGATATTAAATTAAAAGATGGTACAATGGAGGTTGAAAGTAATGTTGAAACAAGTTTTAATGATTTGAAATTACGATTGTATGGACAAATAGATAATAATAAAGATAATTGGTTAACTGATTTTCCATGTAGTATGAAACATTTCAGAGATTATCCAACAAGGGTATGTTTAGTTCATCCTGGGAATGGATCAGTAAATAGAATGAAAGGTGCTGCTACCGGTCAATATAATTTAACACCATATGTTCATGATTTTAATTGGATGAAAGCTAAAGATGAAGTTTTTGATTGGAGTTATAAACCATCTTATGGTCTTATTAAATCTTGTAAACATTTTCTTTTTAATGGATTAACTAAGGTACATTATATGATGGGTACTAATTGTCCTCCAACGTTAGGTATATCCCAAAGTTGGAATACAAGTGATACTTCAAAGATTAATGTTACACATGATAATGCCATGTTTGGTAGAATAGATAATCGTGATTTTACAACAATAGATCAAATAATTGAAAAAAATGATTATTGTGGTCCTTTAAATAAACTTCAAACAGCTAGAGGAGCATGTGAGATTTTCGAAGTGAAATGCCATGTCCTGTGGTTCGGATTCCACGTAAAAAGGAGGTCCCGTGGCTCATGATCTCGAGATTAACGGTCACGTTAAACTACATGCTTCCTTTGCTTCTTCGAACGGTCTTCGGTATTAATAACCAGACATAATCAATTGAGCTACTGTTGCAATGGTTAGGGGCTTGGAACCTGTTTGTCGAAAAAGATAAATGATTAGTTGAAATATGCTCTGAAACTAATTTACCTAACGTGTAGTTCCTGACGTGAAAATAAAATTCAAAACCTCGTAGAAGAAACGCAATACATGTCACATAAAAACAAGATGTTCAGTAAAGAACATATAGCCTACTTTCTCCTAAATGCATGGGTATTGTTATAACTCTTTGTCCTTTTCAAGGAGTATGATTGAATGTTGGTTGTAGTAGCTTGTTGAAATACAACGTGCTGTAGGGATATTAAACATGAATATGAGGTGCCCTTTGCTAGTGCTACCTCTGTACCAAATTTCGTTCAATTCGGTTTCACCGTGTTTGAATTGATAGGGGGAATCGATTTGCACACATACTTGGCCACCATCTGCAAATTATTGGGCTGAAGTTCTTGCAGTTTGGTCAGAATATGTTTCCCACATAAAGATATGGTGTTGCAAAATTTGGTAGAGACTAGATTATTAGGTTGGTCGTAATTACATTATAGCTTTTAACATTTTGGTGGCCGCGATTACGTTTCCGTCAAGATAGCGGTGATATAAAACATGACACTGAGGTGCCCTTTGCTAGTGCTACCTCTGTACCAAATTTCGTTCAATCGGTTCCACCGTGTTCGAATTAATAGGGGGAATCAATTTTGACATAAAGATAGCCGCCATCTGCAAACTATTAGGCTAATGACCAATTAGATTGGTCAAAGGATGCTCCCTCCATAAAGGTATGTTGTTGCAAAGTTTGGTAGAGATCGGATGGTTATGTTAGTCGTTATTTGATTTAAGCTTTAAACATTTGTGTGGCCGCCATTACGTTTCTGTCAATATGGCGGCGATATTAATCATGACACTGAGATGCCCTTTGCTAGTGCTATCTCTGTACCAAATTTCGTTCCATTCGGTTTCACCGTGTTTGAATTAATAGGGGGAATCGATTCTGACACAAAGATGGCCGCCATCCGCAAACTATTAGGCGAATGACCTATTAGATTCGTCAAAGAAGGCTCCCTCCATAAAGGTATGTAGTTGCAAAATTTGGTAGAGATCGGATGATTAGGTTAATCGTAATTTGATTTAAGCTTTGAACATACGTGTGGCCGCCATTACGTTTCAGTCAAGACGGCGGCGATGTAAAACATGACACTGAGGTGCCCTTTGCTATTGCTACCTCTGTACCAAATTTCGTTCCATTCGGTTCCACCGTGTTTGAATTAATAGGGGGAATCAATTTTGACATAAAGATGGCCGCCATCCGCAAACTATTAGGCGAATGACCCATTAGATTGGTCAAAGGATGCTCCCTCCATAAAGGTATGTAGTTGCAAATTTTGGTAGAGATCGGATGATTAGGTTAATCGTAATTTGATTTAAGCTTTGAACATTAGTGTGGCCGCCATTACGTTGCAGTCAAGATGGCGGCGATATGAAACATGACACTGAGGTGCCCTTTGCAAGTGCTACCTCTGTACCAAATTTCGTTCCATTCGGTTCCACCGTGTTCGAATTAATAGGGGGAATCAATTTTGACATAAAGATGGCCGCCATCCGCAAACTATTAGGCTAATAACCTATTAGATTGGTCAAAGGGTGCTCCCTCCATAAAGGTATGTTGTTGCAAAGTTTGGTAGAGATCGGATGGTTATGTTAGTCGTAATTTAACTTAAGCTTTGAACATTTGTGTGGCCGCCATTACGTTTCTGTCAATATGGCGGCAATATAAAACAGGACACTGAGATGCCCTTTGCTAGTGCTACCTCTGTACCAAATTTCGTTCCATTCGGTTTCACCGTGTTTGAATTAATAGGGGGAATTGATTTTCACACAAAGATGGCCGCCATACGCAAACTATTAGGCTAATGACCTATTCATTTGGTCAAAGGATGCTCCCTCCATAAAGGTATGTTATTGCAAAATTTGGTAGAGATCGGATGATTGGGTTAATCGTAATTTGATTTAAGCTTTGAAAATGTGTGTGGCCGCCATTACGTTTCCGTCAAGATGGCGGCAATATAAATCATGACACTGAGGTGCCTTTTGTTAGTACTACCTCTGTACCAAATTTCGTTCCATTCGGTTGCACCGTGTTCGATTTAATAGGGGGGATCTATTTTCACACAAAGATGGCCGCCATCCGCAAACTATTATGCTGATGACCTATTAGTTTGGTCAAAGGATGCTCCCCCATAAAGGTATGTTGTTGCAAAATTTGGTAGAGATCGGATGATTAGGTTAGTCGTAATTTGATTTAAGCTTTGAACATTTGTGTGGCCGCCATTACGTTTCCGTCAAGATGGCGGCGATATAGAACATGACACTGAGGTGCCTTTTGTTAGTACTACCTCTGTACCAAATTTCGTTCCATTCGATTGCACCGTGTTCGAATTAATAGGGGGAAACGATTTTCACACAAAGATGGCCGCCATCCGCAAACTATTACGCTGATGACCTATTGGTTTGGTCAAAGGATGCTCCCCCCAAAAAGGTATGTTGTTGCAAAATTTGGTAGAGATCGGATGATTACGTTAGTTGTAATATGATTTAAGCTTTGAACATTTGTGTGGCCGCCATTACGTTTCCGTCAAGATGGCGGCGATATAAAACATGACACTGAGGTGTCCTTTGCTAGTGCTGCCTTTGTACCAAATTTCGTTCAATTCGCATTCACCGTGTTCGAATTGATAGGGGGGGACAGACATTCAGAGTACACACACTCACACACACACACAGACACACACACACACAGACTCACACACACACACACACAGACTCACACACACACATACACACACACAGACAGACACACCTTTTTCGCCCTGTGTTAATCTCATAAGTCTACTTTCATTTTTTGCAAAAATCGAAAGTAGGCTAAAAACTGACCCTCACTGTTGTGTCAAGTCCGCATCCAGAGGAAGACCCCTTTAATAAATTATAAAGGCTTGTGGTGCATGAACATTCAGGCTTTTTAGCCTCCAATGGCCCCAATTCCCAAAAAAAACTATTTTAATTCAGGAATTTTTAAATATAATGTTGCTGTTTGAAGATATAATAGACCTTCTCTACGACATATCGCACGTTTAAGTCTTGTGAAAAAATCTAAGATACTTCTTGACCCCCTTAAGCGCATTGATGAATTTTACAGTTTTTGTTGGTTCCGTGATAATATTATAGCCATTTGCAAACATTTACAGAAATTTAATAAATGGAGTGGCATTACTTCTCGCAGAAATAGATGGAAAGTTGGATGTACCTTTTTGAGACACTGTTGTCATGGTTACTGGCTTGCATTCCTGCATTAGTTTATCAAATGAAATTAATTTTCTGGGGATATCTCAAAAACTGTTGGTTTTAGGGCCTTAAAATGTCGTTTCTCACATTGAGGGGCTGAAAATGAGCTTTGTCTCGCCGTTCTACGCCTATTTCAGCAAGTATTTTAAGGGGGTAGGCCCCCTTTTATGAGAGGTACAGAGAATAGTTACATCAATGATTAGTGTCGTGCCCCTGAAGGATATCTGTACCAAATCTGACGTTGATCCACCCAGCCGATCTCGAGTTATAAGGGAACAAAATTGTCCACAGACAAACAGACAGACAGACAGACAAAAAATTATTTTCGCGCACATCCGTCATAAAACTGTATGAAATGCGTAAATAACGCAATTTTCCGTAGAAATTCAGAAAAAAGGACAAACTTTCATTCTTATATATAGAGAGATGGGGCCTCAAAACCTTGAAGTAAACCGTATGCTATATACATTCAACACAGCCACATGGCCGACAGTACGTCGTGGTACCAATCTCCGCCACCGCATGCGCTCTTTGTTTCAGTCCCATTTCCGTCCCTTTTCCAAAATCAATCCCTTAAAAATATCCAGCAACCGAGTGGAACGATTTACACATTTAAAAACAAGACTGTTACTGAAAAATTCCACGACAGTTATAATTCCCAAGACCCCTGGTCTTCATTTCAGGCGGTTGCTGTGGCACATAAATAGGCTAAATTGGGCTATTTGTTGCTCCATTAAGCCGATTAGTGCTGTGCTTGCCTCGGAGGGGAAAAAAGACTCGGAATTATAGGAGCATTGTATATGATAATGGGAATCTCGATAAGTCTATAATTGCGTCCCATCTCTCAATACAGCAGTGAATGGAGCCACGGACGATCGATTCACAAACCTAATGACAAACAATTCCCTGGCCACTGTATTCCAAAGTGGAGGAGAATTGTTATAATTTTCCCTTTCTTTACAGCAGCTGTGTCAAGCTCAGTTTCGACGAAGAGCATAACTTGATAAATTGATGTCAAACGCCACAGGCAAAAAAAAAAGATATATATAAATTACATTTGTATATATAACATTGTAGCATACATTCACAATTACGATTAGCCTGGTGGCTTCGTTGGCATACTTAGTAGCATGCTGAGCTTCTATGCCCATGATCGCGGGTTCATACCAGGCCGAAGTCGTCGGTTTTCTTTAAGAGTGTTAAAAAAAACTCAGTATGCCGTCCTTCGGAGGGGAAGTAAAGTTGGCGTGGTGGTCCCATGTCATTTATTTATGGCATGAAAAAGAACCTTACACTACACTTGTGGAAGTTAAAATTTGTAGATTAGATTGAAAACGCTATATTAGTTCCAACATTCGCCACCAGGTGATGACTGCGATGACATTTAGTAGCCACGTCCACAGCTAGGATTCGTGGACCGTAGCATTTGGTGGCAAAAGTAGGAACTACTTGGAATAAAATAATCGTCTGCAATCCTTCTGCCTGAATCACACATAACACACACTAATACAGCCAGCACAATTAACACCGGTTATCAGACAAATTCTACACACACCCAAAGTACACGGGGCTACATGACCGCGTTGTCACAGCCCCTAAACTAAGGAACCAACCACCACGATTAGCCTACATATTATGATTCCAGGAAATAATCAAGTGCGAGTGTTCGGAAGACGGTAAAGAGACCTAGGTAAAAAGTGGTGTGAGACTAAGGTAGACATTCTGATGACCCTTTGAATGGTTTTGTTACAGTGATTGAATCTGAAAAGTTGAATCATCAATCTGATTTTATAAAAGCACCCCAAATTGCAAAAGTTAACTTGAGTTTGGTTTCACATACAGTGTTGTTTTACATAAGAACAAAGGTTGTCAGTGCAGCCGATAGACATTCCACAATTCAGATAAGTCTCCATATCATATCTTTCAACACATAAGTACAGTAGGAGGCAAACACATCATCTTCTTCTTCTTTTGATTCGGCCATCTAAGGACCACGTCATTACAACTGCTTCTTGTTGCATCGAGCTTTAACATCCTCCCAGTACTTTCGCATTAGTTCTCTGTGCTGTTGTTTCCTTTCTTCAGTCCACTTCTTGCCAGTTGGAAGCTTTGATTTTTCTTGGAAACATCGGTGTGCTGTTAGTTTTTGTTTAAGTGTGGCACGTTCCCAAATATCGTTGCCTGTAATTCCCACTTCTTGTAAATCTTTGTCCACCTCAGTGAACCAAGCTCCCTTGGTTTTCTTTTTGAGGAAGTAGTTGAAAATTCTATTTGTCAATCGTTCTTGTTATATGACAGTAAAAGGCAATTCTCCGTTTCCTCATGGCATCAGTTATTTTTTCCACGTGGGTGTAAAGTTCGTGGTTGTGCCGCCTCCTATATTCCCCATTTTCTTTTACCGTACCCAAGATTTTTCTTAGAATTTTTCTTTCTTTCACTTCCAGTTTCTCTGTTAGTCCCTTGCGATGCATTGCAAGGCACTCTGCAGCATACAAAGCCTCTGGACGGATGACTGTTTGGTAGTGTCATAACTTGGCATTTGTGGATATGGATTTCTTGTTGTAAATGGCATTTGTTAGATTATATGGCATTTCCAGTTTCCTGATCGTGACTCGAAAGCTGCCTTCTCGGAGAGATTGGGGTCTATCCACTCACCCAAATATTTGAACGCTTTCGTTTGCTTGATTTTCCTCTGTCCTACATCCAGCTCTTTTGGCGCTAGCTTGATATTAGTGATGAATTCTGTTTTTTTTTAAGGAGATCTTAAGGCCCGCTTTTGCTGCTTGAATCTTTAGTTCATTAATTTGCGCTGCGGCTGCATCAAGGGAATCTGAAAAAATTGCGAGGTCATCTGCGAAAGCTAGGCAGTCAACTATCAGGTTCTGATTTTTGTAGCCCAATCTGACTCCATTTTCAGACTTGTTAATATTCATTACTTTTCGCCACTGCCGGATGACTTTTTCGAGCACACAGTTGAAGAGCAAAGGAGATAGTCCATCTCCCTGTCTTACGCCAATCTTGATTTCGAAGGGCTCTGAAATTTCTCCCCTGAATTTCACATTGGACGCAGTGTTGGTTAAGGTTTTCTGAATAATTGCTCTTGTTTTGTTGTCCAGTCCCAGTTCTTTCAGAATTTCAAATAGGGTGGGTCGATCGATAGTCATAAGCCTTTTTGAAGTCAATGAAGGTCACTACAAACTGTTTGTTTCTAAGCTTCAGATATGAAAGGATAGATTTAAGGTTCAAAATCTGTTCGGCACATGGTCTCCCTTCCGAACTCCCCCTTGATATTCCCCTTATTGTGGATCCAACTGTTCCTCCGCTCTAGTTTGAAGGGCTTTTGAAAGGATTTTGTATGTTATTGCAAGGAGGGAGATGCCACGGTAATTGTTCACATTCGTTCTATCACCTTTTTTGTGAAGAGGGTGAAGCAGAGCTGATGTCCAATCAATAGGGAGTTCCTCCTTTTCCCATATCTCACTAATTATTTATGTTAGTTTATCGATAGCTACGTCTCCAGCATGCTTCCATAATTCGGCGAGTATTGAATCCTCGCCTGGTGCCTTATTGATTTTAAGTGACTGAATGATCTGAATAATTTCTTCTTTGGTTGGTGGTGTAGAGTCCGTGTTTGTATTTGGATTATCTTCAAATGAGAATGAGGATCTTAGGCTTTCACAGATAAGGAGAGTCCCAAAATAATTTGCCAGGATAGTGCAGTTGTCCTTGTCATTATAGGCAGTTTTTCCCTCAGGATCTTTGAAGTGTAGGCTAGGTGGAGTGTATTTAGTGAGACTCTGTCTGAAGGTTCTGTAGAAATCTCGAGTGTTGTTCTTCTTGAAGTCTTGTTGAATCTTTTCCAACTGACTTTTGTCGTATGCACGTTTTACCCCACGTATGTTTTTTGCAGCATGTTTTCTCACTAAAAGAAAACTCTCCCAGTTATCTGAATTCTTCTTAGAGTTCCATCTCTGCCATCCTAGTTGTCTCAGTCTTATTGCTGCTTCACATTCGCTGGTCCACCAGAGATGTTTCCTTCTTTTTGTTAGCGGAACAATCTCCTTAGATGTTCTCACCATGCCATCTCGTAGTTGTTCCCAATTCTGTGGATACAAAGTTTTAAGCTTCTCAGTAAACTCGTGATTCAAATGTAGCTTCTCTGTGTCAACCCTGTTGATCTCTCTTCGGCAGACCCTCCTGGTATTTCTTGGAAGAAGTTTAATCTTGATTTTGGAAAGGTAATGATCAGAATCAAGATTTACACTTCTCAGGACTTTTACATTCTGGATCTCTCGGTGTGCCTTGCGTGAAATAGCGACATGATCGATTTGGAATTCACCAAGTTTTGGATTTGGAGAAGTCCAAGTTTTCTGCTTTCTTGACAGGTGTTTGAAAGCAGTAGATTTCATAACAAGGTTGAACGCCTTACAGAGCTCCAGAAGTCTCTCTCCATTGCGGTTGGTTCTGTAATGAGCTGGGTAACTTCCTACAATGTTTCGGAATTTTCTTTCACGGCCAAGTTGAGCATTGAAATCACCAAGCAAGATAATCATATGTTTGTCCGGAATTTTAGCCATTATATCCTCCAGTTCTTCCCAAAATTCATCTGTTCCATCTCTGTCTTTTTTGTTTGCCTCATTAATTGGCGCATGCGCATTAACCCTAGTATACATTTTGTTCGTGCATCGGAAAGTGAGGATTACTACTCGGCTGTTAGGAGAACTGAAATCTACAACCGAGTCCAAAATTCTCCTATTTACAATGAATCCCGTGCCAAGGTGAGGGATGTTCTTTGCAACACGTTTGCCAACTTTGTCTTTAAATATTCTGTACCCCTGAGACTCAAAAGGATGTTCATCTGTAAATCTTGTTTCTTGTACTGCCATAATAAGAATTTGATGTAGGGAGAGAGTATCAGTGAGATGCTTAGTTTACCAGTTTTCAAAAGGGAGTTCATATTAACGGTAGCAAAGAAGTTCCGATGTTTGTGTTTGATCTTTAGTGGAGTCTCCGACACCTCCAAGCATTTTGGTGCTGGCTCCCCAGAATACGAAGGCCTGCATGCATCGCTGAAAGCGATGGTGGATTGGTTACCGCCTGGGGTAGTAGCTTTTGCTGAATTTTCCTCCATGCTTTCTTGAGACAGTTGAAAAACTGTAATTTGGGTCGGTGATATTACACACCGGCCAAAGTACTACCAAGGTTGTGAGCCTTGGAGCCACCAGGACTGATCGGCTCGCCGACCCAGCTTCCCGCTGGGAGGGGTTACCCAACCTTCCACTGGGTTGCTCGGCTTAACAGGGGACACCACGGGTAGGTTACGTGCTGGAGTTGGAGTGAAAGAGGCTAAGTTGGATTCTCTTGCTGAATCCAATATGTTTGAGTTGCAGGTGACATGCAACGACGCATTTCACTCCCATTTGCCCAGAGTCACACGGACTCCTCCCAGGTTGATTCCTGAGACCCAGGAGAAAAACAATATTATTATTATTATTATTATTATTATTCTCGCGGATGGGTCACTTAGGACCACGCGGAATCAACGTATGTTGAGCCTTCCTCCTTGCCCAATAGCTCTTCATATACACGTCATGTTGGTTTCATCTGATCTTCCTCAAATCCCCTGGTGTGAACAATATTTCTGATTACATTTCTATTCATCAGATCTGGCGATCCCATCTCCACTTGGTCCCTCTCCACTTCTTTGTACCACTTTGGTCTTGTACGTTTGTTCTGCAGAAATTTGTGGATTCGGTAAGTAAGTCTCGTATGATTCATTCTTTCCAAATGGCCCAAAAATTGAATCCGTCTCATTCTCATGGCATCGGTAAGTTTAGAAATTTCCATATATATTTCAGAGTTGGTTTTGGGATAGTGCATGCCATTTTTAATTCTGGGCCCTAAGATCTTTCGCATAATTTTCCTTTCCTTAATCTCTAATTGTTCCTTTAATGTTTTAAGGTGTAAATAAAGCATTTCTGAAGCATAAAGAGCTTCCGGTTTAATCACTGTTAAGTAATGGTGAATTTTACTATTCCCTGACAAGCATTGCTTGTTATAAACATTTTTTGTGTATTGAAAAGCAACCGCCATTTTCTGTAACCCATTCGCCTAAGTTATGTGAAAGATTCAGTGTTTAAACCTCCTCTACCAAGAAACGTGCCAGAACTTCGTCCTGAAGTGTCGTTGCACTGTTATGACTGACTGATGTGAGTGCATTTCAAGCACGACAAACGCTTTCTCGGCTCCTGTCGCCATTTTGTCTCACTGCGCTCTCGAGCGCTCTGGCGGCAGAAACCTGAAGTGCGGCTTCAGCCAAACAAAACTTTATGAGTTTTTCTACGTATCTGTAGTGAGTCGTGACCATATGTCAATGAATGGAGCTACAGTGAATTTATGAAATCGCTTCAATCATTTGTAATGCAATCGAACTCATTCATGGGGACATGCTGCGCCGAGTGTGGGAGGAACTTGATTATCGGCTTGATGTCTGCCGAATCACTAAAGGGGCACATATCGAACATTTGTGAATGCCTAAAAAAAACTTTTTGAGTTTTTGTATGTGTGTGCAAAGCATTGTTAAAATATCTCAAATAATAAAGTTATTGTAGAGCTGTGAAATCGCTTCAATCATTTGTAATAACCCTGTATTTAAATTCCTTTACTCTAGCAATTTTGTTAGCGTTAATATCAATTTCATGAGGAGCATTTTTATGTTAGTCATAAATTCAGTTTTTTTCATAAGAGATATGAAGCTGCTTGTTCTTCCAAGATAGTGATCTGCTTTTGTGTATCAGAGATGTCTTCAGCAATTAGAGTCATATCATCAGCAAACGCTAGACAGTCTATTTGAATACCCTTAATCCTTGGCCCTAGTCGGTTAGATGGTGCCCCTGTTATTATTAGTACTAGCATTACCCGTCACGGCTTCGCCCGCGAATATTCTAGTTGTAGAGAGTACACTTAGCAAAATCTCAATCATGACTGCTATGACTGATTTATCCTTGGTATGAATGATCAGACTTTATCAATTCAGCTACTGATGCAGTGGTTAGGGGTTTGTCATTCCTTCATAGGTATATCAGAGCGAAGTTAGTTTTCTGGGAATATCACAGACACTGTTAATTTAAGGGTCTTTAAATGTGGTTTTCGGAGACCCTTGACCCCCTTAAGCGCATTATACTGTATGTATTGATGAATATTACAGCTTAATTTGGTTCAGTGATAACCTTATAACCGCCTGGAACCTTTCACAGTAATGTAATAATTGGAATTGCATTGCGTCTTACAGAAATAGATGGACCTGTGAGATTCTGTAACCATGGTTACCGTGTTGCATTCTTTCATTATATCGTAGTAAATATACATGTTTTAAGGTATTTATTAAATTTTGAGCCATTTAAAGAGTAAGTGAGTGCGTTTCGCTTACGCATTGGGTTATGCTGAACCTGTAGGTACCCCATATGTTTAGGTTGGTGTTAATGGGACCTTATTTTCGGTACAAAACAGGAATGGGGCCTTAGGAGAATAATATAGGGAGGGATGTTGCTGTTCTAGTTTTTATCATCATGACAGTAGAGCACTCGTAAGTCAATTCTGCATATTAGTTTACAATCCTAGCTTAGGGCGTATTGCTTAAGTGAATCACAGCAATAGTAGTAGCTACACTGCATATCCGATAATCAGACCTCAGATAGGGTGGTCCGGTTCAACACCGTAATCCTTGGCAGGACATCGGTACAACTCAGAAAGAGAAACTCTGAACGATCAAAATAATTTTAGAAGAAAAAACAAGATGTTCGGGAAAGAACATATAGCCTACTTTCTCCGAAATGTATGGGTATAGTTATAACTCTCTGTCCTTATCATCTCCTAATTTCTTCCTATTTGAAGTGCAAATTGGCACACAGGATTTGAACAGTGGCGTTCAAACCATAGTTTATAATTTACCCCAGCATTTTGCAATTTCATCAGCAAACACTCCAAACACCGACTACTTACAATAATTGAAACTTCGTTGCTCTAATAAGGCCCATCTACAATGCGCAGTCGGCAGTCCGTAGTTGGTAGTCCTCGGTCGGCAGTCGCGATCGACTCCGTGTATACTATAGGCACCATACACAACATGAAGTTGCAGTTGGTAGCTGGCAGTTGGCAGTCGAGAATTTTATCCTTGACTGCCAACTACCCGACTGCAGCAATGTAATAGCCAATCAGAGCAGATCAGAAACTGACGTCACGTTGTTGTTCTGTGTCGTGTACGAATGATATAGAACTAAGTGAAGTAACTTCGCAACCCGTTAATTTATAGGCTAATCTTAAATACACGGTATAACAAAATAATCCATCTCCAAATCATCCATATTGCAAGTTTTGAGATTATCAACAACGCCTCTGTGCACAAGGAATAAACGAATGTTACTGTCTTATTACTCCTAGCAGTCGTTAAGACTGGGTTCACTAACTGGCCGGTATAGAGCGCTGCTCGAATCTATAGTTTCTGCATAGTACAACTGAAGGCTGGAAGATGTCACTCCAGTGGAGAATGTCGTTTTTTTATTTAATATATAATTTCCATTGCAAAAAGCACCATATAAAGCTTTATTTTATAACGTCTCAGTACTCAAGAAACAATAAATATAAAAACTAGTCGTGATATCTAGTTGTGAAATATCGAACAATATAATCCTAACAGAGCGAGTGCATTCTAGCGGCCAGAAGAAGAAACTTTTCAATAAAATCTGTTACCTTTTTGTCAGCTAGATGTCTCGATTAAATCTGCTGGCGAATTATGTTTTAATTAAGTATATGTTTTGCACCGTAATATGCACAATATAACGCTTAATTTTAAAACGTCTGAGTCATTACAAAGCAACAAATATGTAAAATGTCAAGCAAAAAACTAACTCTGATGGGGTTTGAACCATAGGCATATGAATGACAGACTAACGCTTTACCACTGAGCTAATTGTGTCAACGAATATCGTTCTATATAAAATGACTTACATAGAACTTGTTAGCAAATAATGATTTATACTAAACGATTTCATCACTGAAGTATATTATTTATATATAAAGCATTTCATACAAAGTTTATTTATTTTGTTTCAGTACGCTATATTGCTTGCAATACTCAAATTAGTGAAATATAAGTCAGGCACAAGATATCCGCTGCCATCTTGTCTTATTAATGAATCAGCTGAGCTTTTTAAAATCACGTCTGCACTATAGTATTACAAAATAAACTTTTAATTTCGTACGTGCCTCTTCCTTTAGAACAGTTAAAACGATTCTCGGCTCGATAATCGGAACTGGTGGGTCCCATGATATGGATTATAAAGTTTGCATAATTCGCACGGCCGCCATCCTGAAATGGTATGGCGGACGACCTTGTAGTTTGGTCACAAGACGCATCCTATACGAAGGTATGTTGTTACCAAATTTGGTAGAGATTGGATGATTTGGTTAGTCGTTATTTGATTTTACGTTTTGAACGTTTGAGTGGCCGCCATTCAGTTTTAGTAAAGATGGCGGCGATATAAAACATGACACTGAGGTGTCCTTTGCTAGTGCTACCTTTGTACCAAATTTCGTTCAATTCGCATTCACCGTGTTCGAATTGATAGGGGGGGACAGACATTCAGAGTACACACACTCACACACACACACACACACAGACTCACACACACACATACACACACACAGACTCACACACACACATACACACACACAGACAGACACACTTTTTTCGCCCTGTGTTGATCTCATAAGTCTACTTTCATTTTTTGCAAAAATCGAAAGTAGGCTAAAAACGGTAGGACGAGATTCAAATAATCTCAGAGCGGTAACAGGATTTTGGTTGAACTGGGTATATTCTGAAACCATTTCGATAATCGTTCAGGTTAAGCGACGACAAAGAATATAGAACTCAGCTGGACTAATATAAAATATACCGTATCCAATATTTATTTAAAAAAAACACACACACAAACACACAATAAATAGAAAATAAATGGCTACCTAAGCGTTTAGATCTATCGACTTTACGGCCTGAAGTGCAAAAAAAAACCTAATTTAAAATTTGTTCAAATAAAGTCTGACGTAATTGGGGCAAATAACTCCTCGCACCCTATTCTTAGGAGCACGACTGTTGGTTGATAGGATCGTCATTTCTCAATCTTGCAACATCGAAGATATTAAAATAAATGGGTCGATTCTCGGGAGCTTAATGTTGTAGTATTTACCAATGGTAGTTGCCACACGTACTAAGTTTTCTGTTTTTAGAGGGTATTGACTGTTTGAGGGTGTCATTATAGGGTTGGTAGTGTTTTGTTGAACTATTTTGCCTTGTGTATTTGAATATGATGATGCTCGCTTGTCTAGCGAAACAAGTTATCTTATAGGCCTGGTTTTCTCCCTGTTCTATGGTGTAATTTCTTTCAGGTTGTATTATTATTTCGCATGCCCTAGTAATTGGGACTATACTCTGTTGACCGAATGCAAAGTTGCAATATCAAATTAATTTTTAAATACAGTAGCCTCCCTTTGGCAAGCTTACCAAACCATTAACCCAGAAATTTGTTCTGCAATTTTCAAATCATACATATTGAACTATACCTAAGACACTATTTTTCCCGGCCAATAAAAAATATTTTTTCCAAGAAACTTTTATTTTTTATGAAATAAAGCATATTTTTAAGTTCATAGTTCATATATATTTGCCATAAAATTTGCCGGAGTCGCACTCTTTCACTTTGGGGGTCACATGATGCCGCGGGCTGCGTGTTTGGTACACCTGCTTTACAAGATCAGGATATAATATTCATGAGGCTTGTGGCACAATGCACTATTTGAATTTTGCAAAATATGATAGTAGACTTGAGAGATCTACATAGGCCAAATGTCCGTTTGCGTGCATGTCTGTCTGCCCCCCCCCCCCCCCTCTATTAGTTGCCCGAATACAAATTCAACTAGTAAAGAGCACATTGAGGGTCATGTTTTAAATCGTCACCATCTTTACAAAAACAAAATAGCAGTCATTCGAATGTTCAACGCTTAAATCAAATTAAGACTAAACTAATCGTCGGATTCCTACTAAATTTTAGAAAAACAACCTTTTTATGTGGGATGCGACTTGCTCCCAAACTCCATGATCTTCAGCCACATAATGTCATAATTGCGGCCGTAGAATAATGCTAGCCTTATAATCCATAGCTTATGATCCAATAAAGCAATGCTCACAATACTTGGCATTCTGATAGTTTTATATAAGGGACCTCTGTTACCAAAGTGATGACTGCACGAGACTGTATGTTAACGAAGCCATCATCTTCAATTAATTATAAAATATAACAAGATGTTCAGTAAAGAACATATAGCCTACTTTCTCCTAAATGCATGGGTATTGTTATAACTCTTTGTCCTTTTCAAGGAGTATAATTTAATCATGGTTGTAGTAGATTGTTGAAATACAACGTGTTATAAGGATATTAAACATGGATATGAGGTGCCCTTTGCTAGTGCTACCACTGTACAAAATTTTATTCAATTTGGTTTCACCGTGTTTGAATTGATATGGTGAATCGATTTGTACACATACAAGGCCGCTATCTGAAAACTATTGGACTGATGACCTTGTAGCTTGGTCAAAGAACGCTCCTCACAAGAAGGTATGTTGCTGAAAAATTTGGTAGAGATCAGATGATAGGATGGTCGTAATTTGATTTAAGCTTTTAACATTTGGGTGGCCGCCATTACGTTTCCGCCAAGATGGCGACAATATAAAACATGACACTGAGTTGCCTTTTGCAAATGCTACCTCTGTACGAAATGTCGTTCAATTCGGTTTCACCGTGTTTGAATTGATAGCGGGAATCGATTTGCACACTTACTTGGCCACTATTGGCAAACTATTGGTCTGATGACCTTGCCGTTTGGTCAAAAGATGCTTACCACATATAGGTATGTTATTACAAAATTAAGTAGAGATCAGATAATTAGGTTGGTCGTAATTTGATTTAAGCTCTTAACATTTGGGTGGCCGCCGTTACGTTTTCGTCAAGATGGCGGCGATATTAAATATGCCACTGAGGTGCCCTTTGCTAGTGCTACCTCTGTACCAAATTTTGTTCAATTCGGTTTCACCGATTTGAATTGATAGGGGGAATCGATTTGCACACATACATGGCTGCCATCTGCAAACTATTGGGCTGATTATCTTGTAGTTTGGTCAAAAGACGCTCGCCATATAAATATATGTCGTTGAAAAATTTGGTAGAGATCGGATGATTAGGTTAGTCGTAATTTGATTTAAGCTTTGAACATTTGGGTGGCCGCCATCGGTAGCGTTCGTTATACATTTATAATGATATTTATTGCAACCAATGGTCAAATACAATAATAATTAAAATTGCACACAATGAAGTCATGTACAGAATTCTGTTAATGTCACTGTTCTCTTACTACAAACTTTTGCATGATATCTTTCACATGACTTTCCACACAACTCACACCTACAGTTCTCGTCTGGGTGTTATACATTTATTAAACTGAATAATACACGCAACGGCGATCTTGAACTTTCATAATTTAAAAAGAAATAACTCTCTATATATTTGAGTTACAACAACTAAAATTAAGGGTAAGGTAGAAATGTGGCTTTGTAGTCTATACCCGAAGAAAGAATATAGCAGCGATGATCATTTATTCGTTTGGTGGCTGGGCGTACAATTGTAACTTTAATGAATCATTCAGAATGAAATAGGGGAATTTAAACAAAACTTGGTAATAATGAAGTTCAATATAAGGGTCATTGCTCAAATGGCCCATAAATATATGGGAATGAACACAGGGTTTGGATGAGTCTTATTTTCAAGCTAAGAGGTAGAACAGTCCGGTGAATCTTAATTGGGTGAAGTGATCAATGAACTTTCCAGCATGTATAAGGTGCGTTCAAAAAGTAACGAGCCGGAGGCTGCAATGCGCAAACCGGTGACGACACGGGCTAATCGTGGCGTGTGTAACGAGGTGTGGTTCCGACCAGAGCGTGGAAGGTCACAGCCCGTCGCTAGAGGGCACGCGTGCACGTCACGTGACGATACAAAGTGACCACGGCGGCTATGGCGTTCATTGCCACTCGGCGGTCCTGGGTAATGAGTGCATCAACCAGCTGGAAGTTGTCATCGGTAATGCAGGGGGTGGGGGGTGCCCCAGACCCTTGCAAGGGACATGCAGTGTTCGCCGTACACTTGTGACATTCGGCGATGAATGTCCGTTCTCCCTAATCCTTCCGCTGTCATAAACCGAACAACACCTCTTTGCTCTTCGTTTGACGCCTCCATGTCACTGTTTGCAATGCGACTGAAAGCGTTGGACGATTGATGCATGCTGCTGCTCACTTTGTATCGTCACGTGACGTGCACGCGTGCCCTCTAGCGACGGCCTGTGACCTTCCACGCTCTGGTCGGAACCACACCTCGTTACACACGCCACGACCAGCCCATGTCGTCACCGGTTTGCGCTTTACAGCCTCCGGCTGGTTACTATTTGAACGCACCTTATATTAGTAACGTGATCATCCCAATTTAATGTTTCATTTCGTGTGACACTGGGACATTTTTTCGACTTAGAGAATGGGATACCAACTCCATTAATTTGAATGAAGGGAAGTGGTCTGCTGTGCAAATGGGAAAGCAATTTAATATGTGCTACTGCTGTATAATGGCTTGTGTTTTAGCTGGGTGGATGACAAGAGAATTTTCAGCAGCATAACGGCTGATCCGCTTCATATTTTCATTCCTACTCTCAATTACTGCATGTATATCGTTTACTTGATGTGGCATAACTGAAGGTCGACAGCATATAGAGGGTAGTTGCAGTCTTCTAGTTTCGACGAGATGTCATCTCTACTTAGTATAAAACTAAGTCCCCGATTCTTGGATGTTACGGGTAAACTCGAGAACCACTGGATGGATTTTGATGCGGTTTTCACCATTCTGTAAAGGATATTTCGAGGAAGGTTTCTGTAGAAAATAATTTATTTATGACCAAAGAAAGTCAAGCACTAACGATATCAGTGAAAAGGTCCGTGAGCTCTTTAAGCTTACGCTGGGCAAACCGTTAAAAATATCCATATACTATGAGTGTAAGAATTGATCAGCATGAAAAGTTCTCCAAAAACGCCCGGGAGAGTATATCTCTATCTTCAATACAACGCCCACTATAAGTGTTCTTACGTTTTCATTTCTTCCTTCAATCTCCATTCAGTTACTGAGGTGACAGTTTACGAGCTAGCTAGGGGCGAATCTACCACCCCAGTTACAGATTTGCTAGCGGACGAGATTATTGCCCCAGATACAGCCAGCAGCAAACTGTCGAGTCGTTAAAAACTTTAGAGAAGACTGGTTGTGTTTGGAGTTTCCCTGGAAGTGCAACTCGGCTTTTCTTCATTTCGCCTGTGAACTTTTCGCTCCGCAAAATTCACAGTCAAGTTAAGATTGGACGGAAGGAGGATTTGTGTTTCATGCACCTCGTCATTCTTAAATTACGTCTGACAAGAATTTGTTGCATATGCATGTCCATGATATAATTAATAGTCCAGTCAGTGATTTTAACCCATCATGCCGAGACGTAAAACGGATATTGGTCGTTGTTCATTGACATCGAAAAAAAAAGCGCGTATCACGTAATGCATTCATAACAGTTCCCGGGCGAAGCCGGGTCGGGTTGATAGTTCAGATATAAAATGCAGATTAGAGGAGAGACATTTGCGCAGAGTTACCCCATTTCATTTTGACATCCACACTGTTCTGATTTCTTTTAAGACTACACGTTGTCGTCGGTTATGAAAAATGGAAGCAAACAAATTGAGAGCAGCGTGGCTAAGATGGGAGGATTGAATATAAACACAAAATCATTGCAATAGTTTCTTCTTTCTTCTTCTTTTTTTCTTATTCGTTTACCCTCCAGGTTGGTGGAACCCACGGACTCAGCGAGGGAACTCACCACTACCGCCTCCACGGGCAGTGTCCTAGAGCTGGGAACATCTAATCGGAGAGGATACAACTGGTGAGGTGTGATTGGCACCTCGCCCAGGCGGCCTCACCTGCAAAGCGAACAGGGGCCTCATGAGGGAAGGTAATGGAAGGTCCGGATGGATAGGCAAGGAAGAGGGAAGGAGGCGGCCGTGGCCTTGAAGAAGGTACCATCCCGGCATTTGCCCGAAGACGAAGTGGGAAACCACGGAAAACCACTTCGAGGATGGCTGAGGTGGGAATCGAACCCCCTCTACTCACTTGGAACACCCGAGGCTGAGTAGACCCCGTTCCAGTCCTCATACCACTTTTTCAAATTTCGTGGCAGAGCCGGGAATCGAACCCAGGACCTCTGGGGCGGCAGCTAAGCAATTGCAATAGTTACAGTATCAAATTGTTAAATAAGGCAACACTGTAAAATGGCTTCAAAGGTATATTTCCATTGTAGCAGCACTGGCCCAATGAGTAGCACCTTAACAAAATCCACAAGCATTATAGATGTACCAGGATTACCATTACTCAGCACTAACTATACCTCAAAACCATGGATGAGACTGGGAAAGGCGGCTTCGGTGGCGTAGTCGGTAGCATGTTGAGCTTCTATGCCCAAGATAGTGGGTTCAAACCCGGCCGAAGCCGTCGGTTTTTTTATGAGCGTTAAAATTCCCTCAGTATACCTTCCTTCGGAGGGGAAGTAAAGCCGGCGGTCCCATGTCATGGATTTATGGCATGTTGCGGCAGCATCTAGTAGCTAAGTTCTGAACTTGGCCTAGTAGTCGCTGACGGTGGTGCTTGGCGGCAAAAGTAGGAACTATTTGAAAAATTCTAAGTTGCAGTACTTAAATTAAACAAGATGTTCAGTAAAGAACATATAGCCTACTTTCTCCTAAATGTATGAGTATAGTTATAACTCGTTGTTATTATCAAAGAGTATAATAGAACTATTCTTTGTTGAAGACCTTAGAAACGATTTACCTCTACCAAACGCCACAACCTAGATAAAAACTGCTACCATCATTGAAGAAAGAAAGAAAGATAAGAAGTATATCAAGAATGTTATGGATCTGGAGACATAATCGACCGGACTGGCGGCGTGGCTCAGCGGTAACGTTCTCGCTTGCTGGGCCCTAGGTTGCAGGTTCGTATCCTGGCGCAGTCAGCTGGCATTTGAGGGTGCACAAATGCGAGGGAGCCGTGTCAGTACATTTACTGGCACGTTAAAGATCCCCTTCGGGCCAAAATTCCGGCACCCCGGTGTCTCTAAAATCAGCAGTAGTTAAAAGGGATGTAAAACCAATAACATTATTATTATTATTATTACGACCTGCCGTGGGCAACATCCAACTTTGAGTTCAGGCATGTCTTTACACGTCTGGTTGTGCATGGCTTTCACACCCTAATTGAATTAACAAATCTTTCCATGACCCTACAGAGACGTGTGTATACAAACTATGTGGATATTTTCGATAATATAATCCTAACAGAGCGAGTGCATTCTAGCGGCCAGAAGAAGAAACTTTTCAATAAAATCTGGAAGTTACCTTTTTGGCAGCTAGATGTCTCGAGTAAATCTGCTGGCGAATTATGTTTTAATTAAATATATATTTTACACCATAATGTGCACAATATAACGCTTAATAACATTTTCAAGTAACGCAAAATAGGCTGTTACAAACCCTTTAAAATAAAAAGTTAAAATGTATCGTAGTATCATCTTGTCATTCTTCAAATTCGATGCGCATAGAATGATAATGGTATAGTAATCAATGGATCCCCACGTAGACTAGTCGTGACATCTATTGGTGAAATATCGAACAATATAATCCTAACAGAGCGAGTGCATTCTAGCGGCCAGAAGAAGAAACTTTTCAATAAAATCTGGAAGTTACCTTTTTGGCAGCTAGATGTCCCGAGTAAATCTGCTGGCGAATTATGTTTTAATTAAATATATATTTTACACCATAATGTGCACAATATAACGCTTAATTTTAAAACATCTGAGTCATTACAAAACAATAAACATATAACATTTCAAGCAAAAAACCTAGCTGTGACCGGGTTTGAACCATAGGCATTTGAGCGATAGGCTAACGCTCTACCACTGAGCTAATTGTGTCAACGAATAACGCTCTATTTAAAATGACTTACATAGAACTTGTTAGCAAATAATGATTTATACTAAACGATTTCATCACTGGAGTATATTATTTATATATAAAGCATTTCATACAAAGTTTATTTATTTTTTATCAGTACGCTATATTGCATGCAATACTCAAATTAGTGAATTATAAGTCCGGCACAAGATATCCGCTGCCATCTTGTCTTATTACTGAATCAGTTCAGCTTTTTAAAATCACGTCTGCACTATAGTATTACAAAATAAACTTTTAATTTCGAACGTGCCTCTTCCTTTAGAACAGTTAAAGCGATTCTCGGCTCGATAATCGGAACTGGTGGGTCCCATGATATGGATTATAAAGTTTGCATAATTCGCACGGCCGCCATCCTGAAATGGTATGGCGGACGACCTTGTAATTTGGTCACAAGACGCATCCTATACGAAGGTATGTTGTTACCAGATTTGGTAGAGATCGGATGATTTGGTTAGTCGTTATTTGATTTTACGTTTTGAACGTTTGAGTGGCCGCCATTCAGTTTTAGTAAAGGTGGCGGCGATATAAAACATGACACTGAGGTGTCCTTTGCTAGTGCTACCTTTGTACCAAATTTCGTTCAATTTGCATTCACCGTGTTCGAATTGATAGGGGGGGACAGACATTCAGAGTACACACACTCACACACACACACAGACACACACACACACACAGACTCACACACACACATACACACACACACAGACTCACACACACACATACACACACACAGACAGACACACTTTTTTTCGCCCTGTGTTGATCTCATAAGTCTACTTTCATTTTTTGCAAAAATCGAAAGTAGGCTAAAAGCAGATAACACACACTACATTCATCACAATTAACACACATCCAAAGTACATGGGGCTACATGACCACGTTGTCGCAGCCCCTAAACCTAAGAACCAACCAACCAACCAGACTGAGAAACTACTGAAAAGCCACATTTCACTGCTAGAGAATTTAAATGCTTGAAAAATGTGGAATTCAAATCCACGACCATAAAAGGTCGTTTTGAGTAACTAATACATATGGCAATGTTTTTCCCATCCATATTCTACCTTGAAACCGGTCAACCCCTTACTTACATGTGCCTTGTATAACAATCTCGTAAGGCTGGCTTTATTATAACTCAGCAATCTTTGTAGGTTTGTGCCGTGTCTTGTGTGGGGTTTCGCCTAGGACACCAAGCTGGATTTATAGGCAGGTGAAGGCTCCGCAGTGAAGAGATGCAGGCGCGTTTCATAAAATGGGAGGTAGCACCCAGATCGCTACTCCTTTGGGGGTCCGAGCGTAGACACCAAGAGCACAAATATAGAAAAATTGCTGAGTTTTAATTCACTGGGCGTAAAACCCAATATTTACCATCATTGTATTATGTTCAGGAATAGAGGAAGATAATTCGAAATGAAAAGTTCAGTTGGTCTATATGTTCACACAGGCCTAGAAGGTGTGAGTACAGTTAGGGGAAATATTGTAAGTAAACGACAATGTCACATAGTGGATTTTTCATGCGCAGGGACTATTATGTCACTGTTACCTACTGAACCCTTTAACCTCTGATGGATAAATGATTCGATGTTTTATTTCTTCAATTAATAAATATTTCTACAAGCATCATGAAAATAGCCAGACGGAGATGAGGAAATTTCAAGCATTTGCTGGAGACAATGAGGAAATACCTGCAGCAGTTTGACAAGAGGCTAAATACTTAGGATTGTGAAAAGAAAGACCTAGCAATGATTCAGAAGGACAGGTGGTGGCCACCTCAAAATAGAAGCGACGCGCAGTGAGACACGCTTCTGGTATGTTCATTGTAATATTCGCGCCTAGAAAGAATATGATGCAGTAACGTGAGTGGCTGATGAAAATACTAGACACTCCTACGAAGCCAAGGTCTGATAAAAACCGCCAAGTTACAGAAAATATGGAACCAATGGGAGAAGAATGTTTACCAGCGCGGCAAGTCTAGCTTGGGCACGCTATGGCTAGCATTAACGCGGGAGATCGGCTAGACAACATCTCTACGATCGATTCTAGGATTAATGGGCATATTCTTGACCTGCGATATTTTTCGAGTTCAGTGATATTTATTTCATTCCTGTACCACTATTATTTTGAGAAATTTTTATATAATTTCCCCCACTATCAGGACCTAGGGCCGGTTCATTTATAAGTGGCGTGAAGAGCCAAGACATTGCTTTTACTCTTGTACGTCTGAGGACGTAAGGGCGTATTACTTTTGTTCGTCTGAGGACGGAAGCTTTTATATTTTTGCGTGTCATGAAGGACACAGAAATTATTAATAAGTGTGTTAAATTCAGTGTTAGATAGTCATAGTACTATATTTTGTAGGGGCAGTATCATCGATAATTCGCCAACGAACAGTTCCGGGGAAAGTAGTACCTGAAACGGCGAATTTAGTAGTCAGATATCAAGTGTATAATAATTTAACTTTTTGAATCAGCACGAGAGATGACATCGCTTACCATTGAAGAAGCCTGGAACTATCAACACTCCGTCAAGATGGTTGAGATGAGATAAGAAGCATCCAGTTGGGAGATGGCTGCTGATGTTCTTTGACGGGTGACTAGCTGAGGATGAGTACTGAATAATATTCTTATTATCTGATAGATTAACTTATGGTGTATGGGACATATTTTTGTAAATAATTTGCTTGTGTGATTAACGTAGTATTTTTAGTTTTGGTCTGACACACCTTTTGCATGGAAACAGCTCGCATATGTTATTAGTGGAAGGTTCTTGTTTTTGTTTGTTGTTTTAACTAACGTAGCTATGTGGACGACCGTGTTTGCATATGTTACGCAATGCGGTTAAAAAACGTCTCTCGGAGATATGTTGTGTTTCAGAAGTAGGACTGAAGTAATATAATTATACAGTAGATTGGAGGGTAATAAAAAAAAATTGGTTTATTATTGATCAGATTCAGTGAGATTATTGCCTTTGGAGCAATGTGATTTGTGACGAAGAGCAGTCAGCTCTATCGTAGGTTTTAATAGTTTTTTTTAAATAGTTTGCGAGCACATATTCAGCTGACCTGTGTGAAAAACGTAATGTCATTCCCAGAAGTGTGTGTGTGTGTTTTGTGGTCATTACAAGCGGGAATTTCAGCGTAGACTGATTTCTGTCAGCTTGGTGCCAGATCCATATTGTAACCTTGCGAGGGCAATTGTGGATATTTTGATTAATGTCTGACCATTTGTTGAGGTGGTTGAGATTTGTTGCTGTTGGTTCTTTTAGATAACGGCACAGCTGGTCAGTTATTTTTACACACTGGAGTTGGGACGATGACAGGTATTGAGGAAAGGGGGAGATGTTTCACAAGACGGACTGAAGGTTGCTAGCGAGGTCATTAGTGGAGAATGCTTGTTTGGCTCCGTAACTACTTGAAATACAGAATTAAGAACTGATCAATGATAAAAATTGTTTAAATAAATGGGAGTTGCCTACGAATCACGATAATCTCCGAAGCGTTAGCTTAACATGCAGTTTTGTTCATATAAAGTAATATCAGCTGGTCAGGCTTTTGTTGTTGTTGGTTTAGTCCATGTTTATATTCCATTCAGTGACCCGTGAAGTCAGGTGCTATGCTGTATTTCCTTGCTTGTGTATTGAGCAATTGGCCGGAGTTGGCAGCTCATTGTCAAGTGCGTCATCGCGCTAAATGAGGGTCTCGAGAGAGATACCTGTAAATAGTAGATTTTAGTGTGTGTGTCAGCATTACATTTTTAAGGGTTTTTATTAGTGTAATGTTCCATATCCGTAAACGTTGATTTACGAGATGATTGTTCGTGAGCACCGTGGCTGTTAACCCATTGTAAACGAACAGTCATCCAAAGTACTCATTCCTCGTAGTTAGTCATTACGCGTACATAAAATCCAAATTGCAAGTTAGTGGAACCAGGATCCACATTTAAATAAAGGGGAGATCCGTCTGACTCCTCAGCATTGATAGATATTCCTGTCATGGGAAAATTCAGGGAGGATTTTTATTATTGTTGTTTATATTCTTTTTATGCACTATTAGTCATTAAATCATGTTATTATTTTACATCTTGTCACCTTTCTTTCTTAATTATAGTTTTAATCCTATGACCCTTACCTCAGTAGAGCATGTTGTTTGGCGAACGTAAAAATCACATTGGAACTGAGCGCGACCCCTTGATTAAGATTTTTACATATAAACACTGCTATTCTGAAGGGTTCATAAGAGGTAAACTGGCGCCCAAAGTGGGGCCGTTCACTGTGGTGTAACGGCAAAGAAATTGCACATGTCAATGTAAACGTAGTTGGGTTTACAAACTGACGCAACAATGAAGGTGTAATTTTGTTGCTGTTTCGCTGCTGGAACACATTTAAGTGGCGTAGTTGAGTAAATCTGACATGCCGCAAGTGCAGGCAGATATGACAGTATTTTAATCACCGGAAAGTGATATTTTATTAAAAGTAATTGAGGCGAAGTGAATACCGCCAAATGTGTGAAATATAAATTAAAATCAGGAGTTTGCAATGTAAAATACGGTTCACGTTTTTGTCTTTTGAATTAAAATAAAAGTAATATACGTGATACCGGGCACCCAATGATTAAAGTTAAAACTAGATTTGTTTAGAAAGTCAAACTCATGAAAATGTTAGGAGGCTGGTAGCCTTAAATGACAATTAATACTTTGTTAATTAGTCAGTGTTAATATCAGATCAGGATAACAATTTAATGACTGAATATGTGTTTGGGTTTAAATTAAATTGAGTAAAATTAGAACTACTCAGAAATGCAATAGACTAGTGGGATTAAATGTAAAAATAAATGAACTGAGTAGGGTAAAGAAATTAAATGTGCATTGGATTGTATGTGTGTGTCAAAGGGCATTGCTTTATGCCATTTCCCTAATGTCTCATATAAAGTGTATAAGATGGCTACGGTGGAACAGATTCAAGAAATCATTGAGAGCGCGGCTAGGAGAACACAGGAATTGTTGGACACTAAATTGGCGAAACAAAGTGAATCATTAAACGCTAAATTATCAGAACAAAGTGAATCACTAAACACAAAATTATCTGAACAAATAAACAATAGTTTGTTAGAACAAAGTGAAGCATTAAACGCGAAATTATCTGAACAAATAAACAATACTATGGTAGAACAAAGTGAAGCATTAAACGCGAAGTTATCTGAACAAATAAACGATAGGTTGTTAGAACAAAGTGAAGCATTAAACGATAAGTTATCCGAACAAAGTAAATCACTAAACAATACTATGTTAGAACAAAGTGAGTCTATAAACAAATCATCCGAACAAAGTGAATCATTGTGGACACAATTAAATAACAGTAGGATTGAACAAAATGAATATCAGGCGGAACAAGCTAGATTACTAAAAAATGAAATCAATGACACTATAAATTCGCAGTTAGAGGCGCAGAATGTTAAAAACACGAACCAATTAGCTTCGTTAACCGCAGAGATGAAAGATCACACTAATCAACAGATGGTATTACTGGCCCTAGATGTTAGTAAAAATAATGAAAAACAGTTGTATCAGATTAAGAAAATGGAAAGTATTTTTGATCAAAAACTTAGCATTCTGGATGAAACGGTGTTAGCTAAATTAGAGCAAATTGAACTAGCGTGCACTATGAATACAATCGAGGTCAAGATAGCTTAGGATAAGTTAGAAGGACGATTTATGGAAATGGAAAAGAGCGGCAAAGTCATTCAACAATAATTATCAGCGGTAGATGAAAATATATCCGGCATAATTAAAGATATGGATCGTCTCGAAATAAAATCAGCGGAGCAATGGAAAAGCCTAGAAGTGGATCAGAATCAATTAAAGTGTACCATCGACGAAAATAGCGCGAGATTGGAAGATAGGCTGAGCCAGATAGAAAGCAATCAGGATGACACTAAAAGCCAGATTGAAGAGAAAGTAAGCACGATTGAGGAGCAAATAAGGAAAGATTGGCAAAAAATGAATATCGATTCTAAAGAGGAAAGATCAACCATCCTAAAAACAGTAGGCGAAAATCATACTCGTATCCAAGCATTAGAGCAAGAAATTAAGAGTTAACTTAAAGAACAAACAGACAGGATCATTAAAGCCGAACTGAGGTCGTTAGAACAATCCTCGATATTTAAAACGGGAACATTGAAAGACAAGCAGGAAGACTCAAATAGCCCCGGGGAGGAAAGCACAGCAGGGAGTCAAGCTCAGACGGAGAGCCCATTAACAGCAAACACGGAAGGGTTTCGCAAGAATATTGAAAGGAGTTCCACGCCCGCAAGACGGTCATCAGCCCACACAACTTATCCAAGTAATTCGCCCGAACGATTATAAACCGCAGTAATACACGGAGAATTCAGGGGTGACACCTAAAGCTTTTATTAAAGAAATTGAAGATTATTACAATGACACTGGGGTACCTGAAGCACGTAGATTGAGGATGATGGAGAGATTTTTATCAGGAAATGTCCTTACATGGTTTTTAAGCTTCAAATATACATTTGGAACCATGTCAGATTTCAGATTAGCGTTTCTGCGCAAGTACTGGTCGCCAGCAATACAACCGAGTCTAAGGATGGAACTTTACTCTAGAAAATACCAAACCACCCAGCAAACGAAATACTCAGATTTCTTTAAGATGCAAATGCTAAAACTTCGCGACCTTGATTACCCTTTAAATGAAGCGGATCTGGTGATGACAATAGCGCGGCAATTACCAGTCAACGTGCAACAAGTACTAGTCGCAGCGAACGTTAGTACGGCCATACATGCAGAGCAGATATTACGCCAGATAGATGAGACTACATCTCATAATCATTATAGAGGAGGAAGACAGCTGGAGTTAGTCAATACGACAGAGGTCATAAAACCTAAGCAGGCAAACACTAAAACGCAGGGTACTAATACAAGCACCTCCACACCTAGGCGAAACCAGGAAGAAGGAGAAAACAGACCACACCAGCGTAACGAGAATAACTATAACAATAGGTCATATCAAGGCAACAATAGATATCAAGAGAGAGGATATCAGCAATGGCGTGAAAATCGAAGAAATGACAGGCCTTATGGAAGATACGGTGTTTACAATGCTAATCAAAGATGGAAAGGAAGAAGAGATCAAAATCAAGGAGTGGCACGAAATTATCGAAACGACTGGGATGATAGGCACGCTCAATCACAAAATTACCTAGAGGAATTTCACGCTAGTCAAGGTGGAGAGCTCGGAAGATGGGAAAAAGCCATTGGGAACATGAAGAATCCAGACACACATACTGAGGAAGCCGGAAGTCTACTGAGACAAGAGGAATATCAAGGTCATGGGCGACAAACGAATGATGGGAGTCGCACCGGAGCTAAAAAAATGCTAAAGAAGAATAATAAATGGTTATGGAATGCGGAGTGTGAGAAGGCGTTCCAAGCAACAAAACAGCTATTGGAAAACTGCATTAAGTTAGGATATCCAGATTTCAAGCACAAATGTATAATCCAAGCGGATGCTTCACTAATTGGTATAGGTGCTATGCTCTATCAAGAAGATCCAGCTAACCTGCAACATAAAACATATTTGGCATTTGTCAGCCGAAAATTGCGTAAGCACGAGCGCAATTATACTGTAACGGAACTAGAGCTGTTGGCCATTCTTCATGCGCTACAACAATGGAAACGAATAATTTATGGCTACCCCATTGTTGTCAGGACTGAACACAAGGCATTAACATTCTTGTTTAAGACGTCGATGGCAAGCGAACGTGTGACACGTTGGTCTATATATATTCAGCAGGTTAGCATTGAGATTGAACATTGCCCAGGGAAGATGAACGTGATTCCGGATGCACTCAGCAGGAACCCAGAGCCTGATAATGAAGAAACAGCGATGGTACAACACATGGAGTTAACACCGAAGGACCGGGAATTCTTGGAGGAGTTACGTGAGATACAGCGATAACAGGAAGCGGAACCATGGATGATGCTATTAATTCAATACGTCAGAAAGCAACTACCTACAGGAACACCTGCATTTTGAGAAGCGAAAGCCAAAGAAGGAAGATATGTTTATGTCAACAATTTGCTGCACAAATTGATAGATAATGACCACACCAAGTTACGCATATTAGTACCTGCATCATTACAGCGAGGACTGACATGGCATACTCACGAAAGTTACGGACACGTCGGATTAGACAAATGCGAAGCGACAATAGGAGAGACATTTACATGGCCACGTATGAGAACAACTATATGTGACGTCATTACGACTTGTGATCCTTGTCAGAGGACAAAGCCCAATAACTATTTAATGAGGCAGTATCCTAGACCATTGCTACCTCAGAAACCCTGCGAGCTACTGGCCCTAGACTGTTTCGGTCCAATTCCGAAAGGAAGGCGAGGTTGCCGTCACTTGCTAGTGTGCATTGATGTATTTTCTAAGTTTGTCATATTATGCCCCATTCAGAAAACTACATCGAAGCAAGTACTCAGTCGTATTCGAAATAGAGTTATTCCAATCCTTGGAAAACCAGAATTTATATTGTCAGTTCATGGCAGTTATTTTACAAGCGCCGAATTCAAGAAAGGTATGGAGGACATGGGTATAAAACACGTTTTAAGCAGTATCCGACATGCCCAAGCTAATCCAAGTGAGAGAGCAATAAAATGTGTAACATCATACTTGAGAATCTTCATTCCTAATGACCATCACAAATGGGTGGATAAAATTAAGGATGTAGAGACATGCATGAATTCTACCAGGCACGAGTCAACAGGACAGATCCCTATGGTCCTACACAAAAACGAGTATCCAGTGAGAACATGGAAAAGCATCATTAACTGCCCACAAGATCCCATGATAGCACCTGACCTGCGAATTGAGAGAACGAGAGCCTACATGAGAAAACAAGCAGATCGCAGATTACGGCGAGTAAGAAATAAGAGGTTTCACAGTGATCTTGAAATCAACCAGCTCGTTTTGGTGAAACGACGCGCTACATCGGATCCAGAGAAGAAGATCTTCAGCAAATTCTGCGAAAAGTTCATAGGACCCTATTCTATCGTAAGAAACCTTGGAAATAATGCATACAGAGTGAAAGAGTTAAGCACAGGAACAATGTCGGTCTACAACGCTGCCAACCTAAAAATGTATCGAAGAAGCGATCCATGAGAGCGCCGAAATAATGATGCAGTTTGAATATATGGACGTCCTAATATCAACCAAGTGAACGGGGAGCAGTTGAGTACGGCACGTGAAGAAGGAAGTGGAATTGGTGTTGACAAACATTAACGAGACGAGCAGAGTGTTGCCTAAGGCACCAGCGCGTCATGCAAGCAGTTGGAGGGGCGAGGTCCAAGCAGGAAAATAAAACGAGTAAATGCCATTCACGACAGGAGCGGCTAGTCCAAGTAATAGAAAAGGGGTGATTCTGAAATAAAACAAATTGGCCTACGGATGGTTTTTTTTTAATTATCGACTTTCTCCGAAGTTCGAAATTTTGTGAGTGGAGGAGTTGTGAACCCTTTAACCTCTGATGGATAAATGATTCCATGTTTTATTTCTTCAATTAATAAATATTTCTACAAGCATCATGAAAATAGCCAGACGGAGATGAGGAAATTTCAAGCATTTGCTGGAGACAATGAGGAAATACCTGCAGCAGTTTGACAAAAGGCTAAATACTTAGGATTGTGAAAAGAAAGACCTAGCAATGATTCAGAAGGACAGGTGGTGGCCACCTCAAAATAGAAGCGACGCGCAGTGAGACACGCTTCTGGTATGTTCATTGTAATATTCGAGCCTAGGAAGAATATGATGCAGTAACGTGAATGGCTGATGAAAATACTAGACACTCCTACGAAGCCAAGGTCTGATAAAAACCGCCAAGTTATAGAAAATATGGAACCAATGGGAGAAGAATGTTTACCAGCGCGGCAAGTCTAGCTTGGGCACGCTATGGCTAGCATTAACGCGGGAGATCGGCTAGACAACATCTCTACGATCGATTCTAGGATTAATGGGCATATTCTTGACCTGCGCTATTTTTCGAGTTCAGTGATATTTATTTCATTCCTGCACCACTATTATTTTGAGAAATTTTTATATAATTTCCCCCACTATCAGGACCTAGGGCCGGTTCATTTATAAGTGGCGTGAAGAGCCAAGACATTGCTTTTACTCTAGTACGTCTGAGGACGTAAGGGCGTATTACTTTTGTTCGTCTGAGGACGGAAGCTTTTATATTTTTGCGTATCATGAAGGAAACAGAAATTATTAATAAGTGTGTTAAATTCAGTGTTAGATAGTCATAGTACTATATTTTGTAGGGGCAGTATCATCGATAATTCGCCAACGAACAGTTCCGGGGAAAGTAGTACCTGAAACGGCGAATTTAGTAGTCAGATATCAAGTGTATAATAATTTAACTTTTTGAATCAGCACGAGAGATGACATCGCTTATCATTGAAGAAGCCTGGAACTATCAACACTCCGTCAAGATGGTTGAGATGAGATAAGAAGCATCCAGTTGGGAGATGGCTGCTGATGTTCTTTGACGGGTGACTAGCTGTGGATGAGTACTGAATAATATTCTTATTATCTGATAGATTAACTTATGGTGTATGGGACATATTTTTGTAAATAATTTGCTTGTGTGATTAACGTAGTATTTTTAGTTTTGGTCTGACACACCTTTTGCATGAAAACAGCTCGCATATGTTATTAGTGGAAGGTTCTTGTTTTTGTTTGTTGTTTTAACTAACGTAGCTATGTGGACGACCGTGTTTGCATATGTTACGCAATGCGGTTAAAAAACGTCTCTCGGAGATATGTTGTGTTTCAGAAGTAGGACTGAAGTAATATAATTATACAGTAGATTGGAGGGTAATAAAAAAAAATTGGTTTATTATTGATCAGATTCAGTGAGATTATTGCCTTTGGAGCAATGTGATTTGTGACGAAGAGCAGTCAGCTCTATCGTAGGTTTTAATAGTTTTTTTAAATAGTTTGCGAGCACATATTCAGCTGACCTGTGTGAAAAACGTAATGTCATTCCCAGAAGTGTGTGTGTGTGTTTTGTGGTCATTACAAGCGGGAATTTCAGCGTAGACTGATTTCTGTCAGCTTGGTGCCAGGTCCATATTGTAACCTTGCGAGGGCAATTGTGGATATTTTGATTAATGTCTGACCATTTGTTGAGGTGGTTGAGATTTGTTGCTGTTGGTTCTTTGAGATAACGGCACAGCTGGTCAGTTATTTTTACACACTGGAGTTGGGACGATGACAGGTATTGAGGAAAGGGGGAGATGTTTCACAAGATGGACTGAAGGTTGCTAGCGAGGTCATTAGTGGAGAATGCTTGTTTGGCTCCGTAACTACTTGAAATACAGAATTAAGAACTGATCAATGATAAAAATTGTTTAAATAAATGGGAGTTGCCTACGAATCACGATAATCTCCGAAGCGTTAGCTTAACATGCAGTTTTGTTCATATAAAGTAATATCAGCTGGTCAGGCTTTTGTTGTTGTTGGTTTAGTCCATGTTTATATTCCATTCAGTGACCCGTGAAGTCAGGTGCTATGCTGTATTTCCTTGCTTGTGTATTGAGCAATTGGCCGGAGTTGGCAGCTCATTGTCAAGTGCGTCATCGCGCTAAATGAGGGTCTCGAGAGAGATACCTGTAAATGGTAGATTTTAGTGTGTGTGTCAGCATTACATTTTTAAGGGTTTTTATTAGTGTCATGTTCCATATCCGTAAACGTTGATTTACGAGATGATTGTTCGTGAGCACCGTGGCTGTTAACCCATTGTAAACGAACAGTCATCCAAAGTACTCATTCCTCGTAGTTAGTCATTACGCGTACATAAAATCCAAATTGCAAGTTAGTGGAACCAGGATCCACATTTTAATAAAGGGGAGATCCGTCTGACTCCTCAGCATTGTTAGATATTCCTGTCATGGGAAAATTCAGGGAGGATTTTTTATTATTGTTGTTTATATTCTTTTTATGCACTATTAGTCATTAAATCATGTTATTATTTTACATCTTGTCACCTTTCTTTCTTAATTATAGTTTTAATCCTATGACCCTTACCTCAGTAGAGCATGTTGTTTGGCGAACGTAAACATCACATTGGAACTGAGCGCGACCCCTTGATTAAGATTTCTTACATATAAACACTGCTATTCTGAAGGGTTCATAGGAGGTAAACTGGCGCCCAACGTGGGGACGTTCACTGTGGTGTAACGGCAAAGAAATTGCACATGTCAATGTAAGCGTAGTTGGGTTTACAAACTGACGCAACAATAAAGGTGTAATTTTGTTGCTGTTTCGATGCTGGAACACATTTAAGTGGCGTAGGTGAGTAAAACTGACATGCCGCAAGTGCAGGCAGATATGACAGTATTTTAATCACCGGAAAGTGATATTTTATTAAAAGTAATTTGGGCGAAGTGGATACCGCCAAATGTGTGAAATATAAATTAAAATCAGGAGTTTGCAATGTAAAATTCGGTTCACGGTTTTGTCTTTTGAATTAAAATAAAAGTAATATACGTGATACCGGGCACCCAATGATTAAAGTTAAAACTAGATTTGTTTAGAAAGTCAAACTCATGAAAATGTTAGGAGGCTGGTAGCCTTAAATGACAATTAATACTTTGTTAATTAGTCAGTGTTAATATCAGATCAGGATAACAATTTAATGACTGAATATGTGTTTGGGTTTAAATTAAATTGAGTAAAATTAGAACTACTCAGAAATGCAATCGACTAGTGGGATTAAATGTAAAAATAAATGAACTGAGTAGGGTAAAGAAATTAAATGTGCATTGGATTGTATGTGTGTGTCAAAGGGCATTGCTTTATGCCATTTCCCTAATGTCTCATATAAAGTGTATAAGATGGCTACGGTGGAACAGATTCAAGAAATCATTGAGAGCGCGGCTAGGAGAACACAGGAATTGTTGGACACTAAATTGGCGAAACAAAGTGAATCATTAAACGCTAAATTATCAGAACAAAGTGAATCACTAAACACAAAATTATCTGAACAAATAAACAATAGTTTGTTAGAACAAAGTGAAGCATTAAACGCGAAATTATCTGAACAAATAAACAATACTATGGTAGAACAAAGTGAAGCATTAAACGCGAAGTTATCTGAACAAATAAACGATAGGTTGTTAGAACAAAGTGAAGCATTAAACGCGAAGTTATTCGAACAAAGTAAATCACTAAACAATACTATGTTAGAACAAAGTGAGTCTATAAACAAATTATCCGAACAAAGTGAATCATTGTGGACACAATTAAATAACAGTAGGATTGAACAAAATGAATATCAGGCGGAACAAGCTAGATTACTAAAAAATGAAATCAATGACACTATAAATTCGCAGTTAGAGGCGCAGAATGTTAAAAACACGAACCAATTAGCTTCGTTAACCGCAGAGATGAAAGATCACACTAATCAACAGATGGTATTACTGGCCCTAGATGTTAGTAAAAATAATGAAAAACAATTAGAGCAGATTAATAAAATGGAAAGTATTTTTGATCAATAACTTAGCATTCTGGATGAAACGGTGTTAGCTAAATTAGAGCAAATTGAACTAGCGTGCACTATGAATACAAGCGAGGTCAAGATAGCTTAGGATAAGTTAGAAGGACGATTTATGGAAATGGAAAAGAGCGGCAAAGTCATTCAACAATAATTATCAGCGGTAGATGAAAATATATCCGGCATAATTAAAGATATGGATCGTCTCGAAATAAAATCAGCGGAGCAATGGAAAAGCCTAGAAGTGGATCTGAATCAATTAAAGTGTACCATCGACGAAAATAGCGCGAGATTGGAAGATAGGCTGAGCCAGATAGAAAGCAATCAGGATGACACTAAAAGCCAGATTGAAGAGAAAGTAAGCACGATTAAGGAGCAAATAAGGAAAGATTGGCAAAAAATGAATATCGATTCTAAAGAGGAAAGATCAACCATCCTAAAAACAGTAGGCGAAAATCATACTCGTATTCAAGCATTAGAGCAAGAATTTAATAGTTAACTTAAAGAACAAACAGACAGGATCATTAATGCCGAACTGTGGTCGTTAGAACAATCCTCGATATTTAAAACGGGAACATTGAAAGACAAGCAGGAAGACTCAAATAGCCCCGGGGAGGAAAGCACAGCAGGGAGTCAAGCTCAGACGGAGAGCCCATTAACAGCAAACACGGAAGGGTTTCGCAAGAATATTGAAAGGAGTTCCACGCCACAAGACG
Source organism: Meconema thalassinum (assembly GCA_946902985.2). Lineage (NCBI taxonomy): Eukaryota > Metazoa > Arthropoda > Insecta > Orthoptera > Tettigoniidae > Meconema > Meconema thalassinum. The sequence continues at coordinate 832,712,624 of OX336390.1, read as the reverse complement.
GTCATCAGCCCACACAACTTATCCAAGTAATTCGCCCGAACGATTATAAACCGCAGAAATACACGGAGAATTCAGGGGTGACACCTAAAGCTTTTATTAAAGAAATTGAAGATTATTACAATGACACTGGGGTACCTGAAGCACGTAGATTGAGGATGATGGAGAGATTTTTATCAGGAAATGTCCTTACATGGTTTTTAAGCTTCAAATATACATTTGGAACCATGTCAGATTTCAAATTAGCGTTTCTGCGCAAGTACTGGTCGCCAGCAATACAACAGAGTCTAAGGATGGAACTTAACTCTAGAAAATACCAAACCACCCAGCAAACGAAATACTCAGATTTCTTTAAGATGCAAATGCTAAAATTTCGCGACCTTGATTACCCTTTAAATTGAGCGGATCTGGTGATGACAATAGCGCGGCAATTACCAGTCAACGTGCAACAAGTACTAGTCGCAGCGAACGTTAGTACGGCCATACATGCAGAGCAGATATTACGCCAGATAGATGAGACTACATCTCATAATCATTATAGAGGAGGAAGACAGCTGGAGTTAGTCAATACGACAGAGGTCATAAAACCTAAGCAGGCAAACACTAAAACGCAGGGTACTAATACAAGCACCTCCACACCTAGGCGAAACCAGGAAGAAGGAGAAAACAGACCATACCAGCGTAACAAGAATAACTATAACAATAGGTCATATCAAGGCAACAATAGATATCAAGAGAGAGGATATCAGCAATGGCGTGAAAATCGAAGAAATGACAGGCCTTATGGAAGATACGGTGTTTACAATGCTAATCAAAGATGGAAAGGAAGAAGAGATCAAAATCAAGGAGTGGCACGAAATTATTGAAATGACTGGGATGATAGGCACGCTCAACCACAAAATTACCTAGAGGAATTACACGCTAGTCAAGGTGGAGAGCTCGGAAGATGGGAAAAAGCCATTGGGAACATGAAGAATCCAGACACACATACTGAGGAAGCCGGAAGTCTACTGAGACAAGAGGAATATCAAGGTCATGGGCGACAAACGAATGATGGGAGTCGCACCGGAGCTAAAAAAAAATGCTAAAGAAGAATAATAAATGGTTATGGAATGCGGAGTGTGAGAAGGCGTTCCAAGCAACAAAACAGCTATTGGAAAACTGCATTAAGTTAGGATATCCAGATTTCAAGCACAAATGTATAATCCAAGCGGATGCTTCACTAATTGGTATAGGTGCTATGCTCTATCAAGAAGATCCAGCTAACCTGCAACATAAAACATATTTGGCATTTGTCAGCCGAAAATTGCGTAAGCACGAGCGCAATTATACTGTAACGGAACTAGAGCTGTTGGCCATTCTTCATGCGCTACAACAATGGAAACGAATAATTTATGGCTACCCCATTGTTGTCAGGACTGAACTCAAGGCATTAACATTCTTGTTTAAGACGTCGATGGCAAGCGAACGTGTGACACGTTGGTCTATATATATTCAGCAGGTTAGCATTGAGATTGAACATTGCCCAGGGAAGATGAACGTGATTCCGGATGCACTCAGCAGGAACCCAGAGCCTGATAATGAAGAAACAGCGATGGTACAACACTTGGAGTTAACACCGAAGGACCGGGAATTCTTGGAGGAGTTACGTGAGATACAGCGATAACAGGAAGCGGAACCATGGATGATGCTATTAATTCAAAACTTCAGAAAGCAACTACCTACAGGAACACCTGCATTTCGAGAAGCGAAAGCCAAAGAAGGAAGATATGTTTATGTCAACAATTTGCTGCACAAATGGATAGATAATGACCACACCAAGTTACGCATATTAGTACCTGCATCATTACAGCGAGGACTGACATGGCATACTCACGAAAGTTACGGACACGTCGGATTAGACAAATGCGAAGCGACAATAGGAGAGACATTTACATGGCAACGTATGAGAACAACTATATGTGACGTCATTACGACTTGTGATCCTTGTCAGAGGACAAAGCCCAATAACTATTTAATGAGGCAGTATCCTAGACCATTGCTACCTCAGAAACCCTGCGAGCTACTGGCCCTAGACTGTTTCGGTCCAATTCCGAAAGGAAGGCGAGGTTGCCGTCACTTGCTAGTGTGCATTGATGTATTTTCTAAGTTTGTCATATTATGCCCCATTCAGAAAACTACATCGAAGCAAGTACTCAGTCGTATTCGAAATAGAGTTATTCCAATCCTTGGAAAACCAGAATTTATATTGTCAGTTCATGGCAGTTATTTTACAAGCGCCGAATTCAAGAAAGGTATGGAGGACATGGGTATAAAACACGTTTTAAGCAGTATCCGACATGCCCAAGGTAATCCAAGTGAGAGAGCAATAAAATGTGTAACATCATACTTGAGAATCTTCATTCCAAATGAACATCACAAATGGGTGGATAAAATTAAGGATGTAGAGACATGCATGAATTCTACCAGGCACGAGTCAACAGGACAGATCCCTATGGTCCTACACAAAAACGAGTATCCAGTGAGAACATGGAAAAGCATCATTAACTGCCCACAAGATCCCATGATAGCACCTGACCTGCGAATTGAGAGAACGAGAGCCTACATGAGAAAACAAGCAGATCGCAGATTACGGCGAGTAAGAAATAAGAGGTTTCACAGTGATCTTGAAATCAACCAGCTCGTTTTGGTGAAACGACCCGCTAGATCGGATCCAGAGAAGAAGATCTTCAGCAAATTCTGCGAAAAGTTCATAGGACCCTATTCTATCGTAAGAAACCTTGGAAATAATGCATACAGAGTGAAAGAGTTAAGCACAGGAACAATGTCGGTCTACAACGCTGCCAACCTAAAAATGTATCGAAGAAGCGATCCATGAGAGCGCCGAAATAATGATGCAGTTTGAATATATGGACGTCCTAATATCAACCAAGTGAACGGGGAGCAGTTGAGTACGGCACGTGAAGAAGGAAGTGGAATTGGTGTTGACAAACATTAACGAGACGAGCAGAGTGTTGCCTGAGGCACCAGCGCGTCATGCAAGCAGTTGGAGGGGCGAGGTCCAAGCAGGAAAATAAAACGAGTAAATGCCATTCAAGACAGGAGCGGCTAGTCCAAGTAATAGAAAAGGGGTGATTCTGAAATAAAACAAATTGGCCTACGGATGTTTTTTTTTAAATTATCGACTTTCTCCGAAGTTCGAAATTTTGTGAGTGGAGGAGTTGTGAACCCTTTAACCTCTGATGGATAAATGATTCGATGTTTTATTTCTTCAATTAATAAATATTTCCACCAGCATCATGAAAATAGCCAGACGGAGATGAGGAAATTTCAAGCATTTGCTGGAGACAATGAGGAAATACCTGCAGCAGTTTGACAAGAGGCTAAATACTTAGGATTGTGAAAAGAAAGACCTAGCAATGATTCAGAAGGACAGGTGGTGGCCACCTCAAAATAGAAGCGACGCGCAGTGAGACACGCTTCTGGTATGTTCATTGTAATATTCGCGCCTAGAAAGAATATGATGCAGTAACGTGAGTGGCTGATGAAAATACTAGACACTCCTACGAAGCCAAGGTCTGATAAAAACCGCCAAGTTACAGAAAATATGGAACCAATGGGAGAAGAATGTTTACCAGCGCGGCAAGTCTAGCTTGGGCACGCTATGGCTAGCATTAACGCGTGAGATCGGCTAGACAACATCTCTACGATCGATTCTAGGATTAATGGGCATATTCTTGACCTGCGCTATTTTTCGAGTTCAGTGATATTTATTTCATTCCTGTACCACTATTATTTTGAGAAATTTTTATATAATTTACCCCACTATCAGGACCTAGGGCCGGTTCATTTATAAGTGGCGTGAAGAGCCAAGACATTGCTTTTACTCTTGTACGTCTGAGGACGTAAGGGCGTATTACTTTTGTTCGTCTGAGGACGGAAGCTTTTATATTTTTGCGTATCATGAAGGACACAGAAATTATTAATAAGTGTGTTAAATTCAGTGTTAGATAGTCATAGTACTATATTTTGTAGGGGCAGTATCATCGATAATTCGCCAACGAACAGTTCCGGGGAAAGTAGTACCTGAAACGGCGAATTTAGTAGTCAGATATCAAGTGTATAATAATTTAACTTTTTGAATCAGCACGAGAGATGACATCGCTTACCATTGAAGAAGCCTGGAACTATCAACACTCCGTCAAGATGGTTGAGATGAGATAAGAAGCATCCAGTTGGGAGATGGCTGCTGATGTTCTTTGACGGGTGACTAGCTGAGGATGAGTACTGAATAATATTCTTATTATCTGATAGATTAACTTATGGTGTATGGGACATATTTTTGTAAATAATTTGCTTGTGTGATTAACGTAGTATTTTTAGTTTTGGTCTGACACACCTTTTGCATGGAAACAGCTCGCATATATTAATAGTGGAAGGTTCTTGTTTTTGTTTGTTGTTTTAACTAACGTAGCTATGTGGACGACCGTGTTTGCATATGTTACGCAATGCGGTTAAAAAACGTCTCTCGGAGATATGTTGTGTTTCAGAAGTAGGACTGAAGTAATATAATTATACAGTAGATTGGAGGGTAATAAAAAAAATTGGTTTATTATTGATCAGATTCAGTGAGATTATTGCCTTTGGAGCAATGTGATTTGTGACGAAGAGCAGTCAGCTCTATCGTAGGTTTAAATAGTTTTTTTAAAATAGTTTGCGAGCACATATTCAGCCGACCTGTGTGAAAAACGTAATGTCATTCCCAGAAGTGTGTGTGTGTGTGTGTTTTGTGGTCAATACAAGCGGGAATTTCAGCGTAGACTGATTTCTGTCAGCTTGGTGCCAGGTCCATATTGTAACCTTGCGAGGGCAATTGTGGATATTTTGATTAATGTCTGACCATTTGTTGAGGTGGTTGAGATTTGTTGCTGTTGGTTCTTTGAGATAACGGCACAGCTGGTCAGTTATTTTTACACACTGGAGTTGGGACGATGACAGGTATTGAGGAAAGGGGGAGATGTTTCACAAGACGGACTGAAGGTTGCTAGCGAGGTCATTAGTGGAGAATGCTTGTTTGGCTCCGTAACTACTTGAAATACAGAATTAAGAACTGATCAATGATAAAAATTGTTTAAATAAATGGGAGTTGCCTACGAATCACGATAATCTCCGAAGCGTTAGCTTAACATGCAGTTTTGTTCATATAAAGTAATATCAGCTGGTCAGGCTTTTGTTGTTGTTGGTTTAGTCCATGTTTATATTCCATTCAGTGACCCGTGAAGTCAGGTGCTATGCTGTATTTCCTTGCTTGTGTATTGAGCAATTGGCCGGAGTTGGCAGCTCATTGTCAAGTGCGTCATCGCGCTAAATGAGGGTCTCGAGAGAGATACCTGTAAATAGTAGATTTTAGTGTGTGTGTCAGCATTACATTTTTAAGGGTTTTTATTAGTGTCATGTTCCATATCCGTAAACGTTGATTTACGAGATGATTGTTCGTGAGCACCGTGGCTGTTAACCCATTGTAAACGAACAGTCATCCAAAGTACTCATTCCTCGTAGTTAGTCATTACGCGTACATAAAATCCAAATTGCAAGTTAGTGGAACCAGGATCCACATTTTAATAAAGGGGAGATCCGTCTGACTCCTCAGCATTGTTAGATATTCCTGTCATGGGAAAATTCAGGGAGGATTTTTTATTATTGTTGTTTATATTCTTTTTATGCACTATTAGTCATTAAATCATGTTATTATTTTACATCTTGTCACCTTTCTTTCTTAATTATAGTTAATTATAGTTTTAATCCTATGACCCTTACCTCAGTAGAGCATGTTGTTTGGCGAACGTAAACATCACATTGGAACTGAGCGCGACCCCTTGATTAAGATTTCTTACATATAAACACTGCTATTCTGAAGGGTTCACTACGTGGTTACAATATGAGCGTTTATAGCTGAAATGTTAACTGCCTGGAACTATCAATGTACGGTATGTCTACAACATCTAATATATAAAAGTGAAAGTCTGTATGTATGTATGTATGTATGTATGTATGTGGGTTGGTTCCGTATACAAATCTACACCGTTCCTCCAATCTCAACCATATTTTGCATACACATAGTTTAGGACCCAGAAGGAACCGCTGGCTACATGAATTTTCGATAGTCTTTCTCATTCTTCTGATTTCGGCCCTTTTGCACTCAAGCACAGGCTAATCAAATCATAAAATATACTAATGAAGGAATGGCAAGGCAGATAGTTTCCATGGCAACATAGCTCAAGTCGAGACACGGCCGACTGGATGCCATTTGCGCTCTGCACTACCGTTATACAAAATGAGGATCTTTACTTGCAATCCCGTTAGTTACTCAAGTGCTCACACAGCGCTGTCAACCGAGTTTAGCATAACAAAGACTCGACACTATCTTCTTTCCACTATATATTTGTCAAATACCACTCACTCACTCACTCATTCATTTATTCATCACGAATTCTCAGAAACCACTGAACGGATTGGAATGAAATCTGGTATGCAGCTTCCTCAAGGCCCGCAAATGCCCACTAAGAGAGGATTTTCGGATATTCAGGTTCTAAAGGGGTGTTAAGGGGGTAGACCTGCATTTCATTGAATAGCAATATCTCCCGATTGGTTTCATTGGAGGATATGATACTCGGCATATAAACTCATCATTAAAAATAAGAAGACACGTGTCTGAGGGTTTTTCGATGTTGTGTATATTATGAGGTGAAAGGGGTGAAAAGTGGGGATTGAAAGATTCCTAACGGTGCGTGTATCTCTTAAACGACATACGCGAGGAGATGAAACTCAGCGAAAAAAAACAACATAAAAAGAAGTAAATATGTGTTGACCGTTTCTTCATAAATCCAATTTAAGGGGCCCATGGGTAGAAATGAAATTCTGGGGGGGGGGGGGACAGGAAAGAAAGTGTCCTAACTGATTGACTGACTGACTCACTCTTCAAACTCAGGGGGAAAAACTGCTTTAAAGTAAGTAAGTAAATAGCTGTTCGACAGTTTTTTTTTCATAAATCAAATTTAAGGGGTTTGTGGGGAGGGGTGAAATTCTGAGAAAAGAAAATTGAAAGAAAATATCCTGACTCACTCACTCACTTACTCACTCATCATCGCCCAGCCAAAATTATTGAAGTTAGAAACATGACAGTTTGGGGATATGTTCATTGTATGTCAAAACCGTCTACCAAGGGAGGATTTTCGGATATTCAGGTTCTAAAGGGGTCTTAAGGGGGTTAAACCAGCATTACATTGAATAACAATATCTCCCGATTGGTCTCATTGAGGGATGTGATACACGGCATATAAACTCATCATTAAAAAGTAACAAGACACGTGTCTGAGGGTCTTTGGATGTGTTAATGATGTGAAAGGGGTGAAAAGTGGGGATTGAAAGATTCCTAATGGAGCGTGTATCTCTTAAACGACATAGGCAAGGAGTTTGAAACTCAGCGGAAAAAAAATCAGCATAAAAATAAGTAAATATGTGTTTGACCGTTTATTCATAAATCCAATTTAAAGGGCCCATGGGGAGGGGTAAAATTCGGGGGGGGGGAGAGGGACAGGAAAGAAAGTGTCCTAACTGATTGACTGACTGACTCACGCATCAAACTCAGGGGGAAAAAACTGCTTTAAAGTAAGTAAATAGCATTTCGACAGTTTTTTTTTTTCAATCAAATTGAAGGGGTTCATCGGGAGGGGTGAAATTCTGAAGAAAAAAATTGAAAGAAAATGTCCTGACTCATTCACTCACTCATCATCGCCCAGCCAAACATATTGAAGTTGGAAACATGACATTTCGGGGATATGTTCGTTGTATATCAAAACCGTACACTAAGGGAGGATTTTTGGATATTCAGGTTCTAAAGGGGTCTTAAGGGGGTTAAACCTGCATTTCATTGAATAACAATATCTCACAAGTGGTTTCATTTGTGGATGTGATACTCGGCATATAAACTAATCATTAAAAATAAGCAGACATGTGTCTAAGGGTTTTTCGATGTGGTGTATTATTATGAGGTGAAAGGGGTGAAAAGTGGGAGTTGAAGGATTCCTAACGGAGCGTGTAGGCCTATCTCTTAAACGACATAGGCAAGAAATTTGAAACGCGGCGAAAAAACATCAGCTAAAAAGATAAGTAAATCGGTGTTCGACCGTTTTTTCATACATTAATTTAAGGGGCCAATGGAGTGGGGTGAAATTCTGGGGGAAAAGGGGAGAGAAAGTGTCCTAACTGACTAACTCACTCACTCACCAAACTCAGGGGAAAAAGACAGCTTTAAAAATAAGTTAATAGGTGTTCAAGCGTTTTTTCATCAATCCAATTTAAGGGGCCCATGGGGAGGGGTGAAATTCTGGTAAAAATAATTGAAAGAAAATGTCCTGTCTCACTCACTCACTCATCACGCCCAGCGAAAACTATTAAAGTTGGAAAAATGAAATTTTGGGGATATGTTCGCTGTATGTCGAAAACCTCCACTAAGGAAAGAGTTTTGAATATTCAGGTTCTAAAGAGGTGTTAAGGGGGTAAACATGCATTTAATTGAATAACAATATCTCACGAGTGGTTTCATTTGGGGATGTGATACTTGGCACATATACTAATCATTACAAATAAGCTGACACATGTCTAATGGTTTTTCGATGTAGTGTATATTATGAGGAGAAAGGGATGAAAAGTGGGGGTTGAAAGATTCCTAACGGAGCGTGCATCTCTTAAACGACATAGGCGAGGAGTTTGAAACTCGGAGGAAAGCAATCAGCTTAAAAATAAATAAATAAATAAAATAAATGTGTGTTCGACAGTTTTTTCATAAATGCATTTTAAGGGGCCTATGGGGAGGGGTGAAATTCTGGAAGAAAAACGTCCACTAAGGAAGGATTTTAGGATGTTCACTCTCATCGACCAACCAAAACTACACACATCAAAAAAAGTTTTGCATCACCTCGGTTCCAAGAGTTCCGGAACCTTTAAATACAAAGGGAATAGAGATCAACACAAACAACATTTCAGCTCGTTTTATTGCTCATGAGACCCACACATTGCATGTTGTACCATCATACAGCTAGACTTTCAGCATTTGTGGTCCAGATTGCAGTACACACCACTACCTCTAATACCCAGTAGCACGTCCTCTTGCATTGATGCATGCCTGTATTCGCCGTGGCATACTATCCACAAGTTCATCAAGACACTGTTGGTCCAAATTGTCCCACTCCTCAACGACAATTCGGCGTAAATCTCTCAGAGCGGTTGGTGGGTCAAGACGTCCATAAACAGCCCTTTTCAACATATCCCAGGCATGTTCGATAGGGTTCATGTCTGGCGAACATGCTGGCCACTGTAGTCGAGCGATGTCGTTATCTTGAAGGAACGCATTCACAAGATGTGCACGATGAGGTCGAGAATTGTCGTCCATGAAGACAAATGCCTCTCCAATATTCTGCCGATATGGTTGCACTATGGGTCGGAGGATGTCATTCAGGTATCGTAAAGCCGTTTCGGAGCCTTCCATGACCACCAGTGGCGTACGTCGGCCCCACATAATGCCACCCCAAAACATCAGGGAACCACCACCTTGCTGCACTCGCTGGACAGTGTGTCTAAGACGTTCAGCCTGACCAGGGTGCCTCCAAACACGTCTCCGACGATTGTCTGGTTGAAGGCATATGCGACACTCATCGGTGAAGAGAACGTGATGCCAATTCCGTGGGGTCCATTCAGCATGTTGTTGGGCCCATCTGTACCGCGCTGCATGGTGTCGGGGTTGCAAAGCTGGACCTCGCCATGGACGTCGGGAGTGAAGTTGCGCATCATGCAGCCTATTGCGCACAGTTTGAGTTGAAACACGACGTCCTGTGGCTGAACGAAACGCATTATTCAACATGGTGGCATTGCTGTCAGGGTTCCTCCGAGCGGCAATCCGTAAGTAGCGGTCATCCACTACAGTAGTAGCCCTTGGGCGGCCTGAGCGAGGCCTGTCATCGACAGTTCCTGTATCTCTGTACCTCCTCCATGTCCGAACAACATCGCTTTGGTTCACTCTGAGACGCCTGGAAACTTCCCTTGTTGAGAGCCCTTCTTGACACAAAGTAACAATGCGGACGCGATCGAACTGCGGTATTGACCTTCTAGGCATGGTAGAACTACAGACAACATGAGCAGCGTACCTTCGTCCTGGTGGAATGACTGGAACTGATCGGCTGTCGTACCCCCTCCGTCTAACAGGCCCTGCTCATGCATGGTTGTTTACATCTTTGAGCAGTTTTAGTGACATCTATGAACAGTCAAAGGGACTGTATCTTGGATACAATATACACAGTCAACGTCTATATGCCGGAGATCTGGGAACCGAGGTGATGCAAAACTTTTTTTGATGTGTGTATTAAAGTTAGAAGAATGATATTTTGGGGATATGTTTGTTGTGTGTCGAAAACGTCTACTAAAGAGGGATTTTTGGGTATTTAGGTTCTAAAGGGGTGTTAACGGTGTTAAACCTGCATTTCATTGAATAACGATATGACACGACTATGACGCGAGCGAAGCGAGGCTAAAAATGAGATGGTGTGTGTCTGTGTATTACTCAATCACGCAAGTACCACTGGTCCGATTTACATGAATTTTACATGGAAGTAGCTGATTTACCTGGTTAACATATAGGTTACTTTTGATTTCAATACTTTGCACTATTTAAAGATGGCGACCATTTTAGTGACGTCACTACACCCTTTGGTTTAATACTTTCATATTTCCATTTCAAATAAAAAGAGAACGCTAAGAAATAGCAAACTTTTGATGGCATATACGAGGTTTAAAATTACATTTTCTATCCGAAAGGTATCTCCAACGGTTAGTGAGTAAAACCTAAATTTGTGCTATAAAACACGGTCAACGCCGAGCGGTGTAGTTGGACAAAATATTCCATCCTTAATCTCCCTCTGCGCAGCACCTCGCCTATCCCCTGTTTTAACTGTCACCTTCATATTTTAATGTATTTATGACGCGTAGCGAAGCACGGGTACTTCAGCTAGTTTTGCATAAAGGCTACGGTGCATGCCTTAATATATTGTGCATATTCTCAGAGTCATCAGGGCTGCCAAATCTCAAATAAATGACTCCGGCCCCATTTGAACCCAAGACTATGTTATGTTCGCCTATTACGTGAACGTGAATGATGTCTTTTTTCCCTTAGTCTTAATACTGGCATGTAAAGAGAAACTCACCACCTAGCGATGAATCCATGCCGGATAAGACAAAATGTCTGAAAGTATATCTGTAGTGAAAATGTATGGCAAATCGAATCCTTTGTATTCCTATCGTGAAAATTCATTCATTGAATTTTGCTAATCGGCCAACTAGGGACCAGGATAAGCCTCATTTTACAATATGGCATTTGTTCATTTTTCGCTTGATCCACATTGTCTTCATGAGCTCACTGTGTTTAGCACGACGTCCTACCGTCCGTTTCGCACCAGTTGTCCGGTTTTCGTCCCGGAAAGTCACAAACTAGGCCTAGTTCAGAACTTAGCTACTAGACGCCACCACAGTCGGCTCTTGGCAACGACCGTAGAAACCTAAGAGCGTTGTTTACATTCTTAACCTATCCAATGTAGCTTCACACAGGTGTTCTATAATGATTTCGGTCTTGTGCATCATCTGCTCTTATCCCCATTTCTTTAAGATATTTCTGGGCGTTAACGTACCATGGCATTGTCGTTTTTGGTTTTGAGTCAAAGATACTGAAGATGCGTTTCGTCCATCGGGAGTCGATCATCCGTTATTATGGCCAAGGTTGTTGGTTGGTTCCTCAGTTTAGGGGCTGCGACTACGCGGACATGTAGCCCCGTGCACTTTGGGTGTGTGTAGAATCTGTCTGATAACCGGTGTTAATTGTGATGGCTGTATTAGTGTGTGGATCTGTTTTTTAAATTTATGTACGGACTGCAACTTAGAATTTTTCAAATAGTTGCTACTTTTGCCGCCAAACGCCACCGTCAACGACTACTAGGCCTAGTTCAGAACTTAGCTACTAGACGCCACCACAGTCGGCTCTTGGCATCGACCGTAGAAACCTAAGAGCGTTGTTTACATTCTTAACCTATCCAATTTAGCCTCACACAGGTGTAATTAGTGGAAGGTTCTTTAACATGCCATAAATCTATGACATGGGACCGCCGGATTTACTTCCCCTCCGAAGGAAGGCATACTGAGGGATTTTTAACGCTCTTAAAAAATCCTACGGCTTCGGCCGGGTTTAACCGCTATCATGGGCATAGAAGCTCAGCAGACCGTAGAAGCAATCTGCGTTTTCGCATTGTGTCTGTGATCTTCTCTACCTTAGAGTTTATTTCTTGCCTCGAATTTCTGATGTATATGTCATTTTTGTAGTCCGGGCCAAGTATGATGTGTAGGAACTTTCTTTCTTTCTTTCTTTCTTTCTTTCTTTTCTCTCTAAATTCGCGTGTAAACATTTCTCGGATAGGATAAGAATTCAGATGCATACAGCGGTACTGGTTTGATGACACTGTTGTAGTGACGAATTTTTGTAATCATAGAAAAGCACTTTTTGTGATATATGTTGCGGGTTTTTATTATTATTATTATTATTATTATTATTATTATTATTATTATTATCATGCATAGTTTTCAATTCTAATCCGAAGTTTTGAACAACTCATATAGAATACATTTCCTTTAATGTAAGTCGCCAATTCTTACAACAAACTTCAGTAACAAAGGGAACTCTTCGACGAGTGAATATAAATTGGAAAAAAACATCTTCTGACAGATTTTTATCTCTGGTACCTGTTCATTTCCTTGTTTATTTCTTGTGTGTGCCTTTGAAAGCGCACAGTGAATCGTGAAGAAATTGGATCAATTTATCACGTATTGTCTCTAAGAGTAGAAGAATTGGAACCAATTGCACGTTGTAATTTATAAGTCCTGCGAGGGCTGGGCCGCCCAGACTCGAGATTGGACGAGCAGATGGAGAAGGAGAGGGGTGCACACTTTCCTCGTCCCTTAAAGCGAAGGAGCTGTTTCTACCAGCACAGACCTATCAACTAATATCTATTTCAGGGAGAAAAAGTATTGTGGGATAAACCTGGTAAGATAGGAAAATTGCAATTAGTTTCCAATAAGATACAAATTGCTTAATGTTTATTCTTTATTATCATCATCATCATCATCATCATTTCCCCTTATCCAGCTCCTGCCGGGTCGGGGTATTTATGGCACTTCTCCACTCTCCTCTTTCCTTCCACAATTCTTCTTCCACGATCTTGTCCCAGTCCAGATTCCTTTTTCTCACACTGTTCTTCACTGAATCGATCCACCTTGTTCTAGGTCTTCCCCTTGCTCTCTTACCCTTGCACTTGGCCTCCAGCACCTGTCTTGGTATTCTATTTTCCTCCATCCTCTTTACATGTCCAAACCACCTTAGTTTATTCTTCTCAATTCTCTCATTTAGTTTTCCCATCCCAACTTCCTTCCTAACATCTTCATTCCTCACTCTGTCTTTCCTTGTCTTACCTATCATACTTCTTAGGAATTTCATTTCACTGGCTTGGATTTTACTCTCATGCCTGCTTGTCAGGGTCCAAGTCTCAGCTGCATAAGTTAATATGGGTACATAGTACATTTTATACATTACCTCCTTGCTTTTCCTTGGTACTTCCTTATCCCAAACAAGTTTTCTTACACTTTGATAGAATGCATTGCTGTGCTGTACCCTCCTGCCAATCTCCATGTCCAACCTACCAGTTTGCATCAGTTCACTTCCTAGGTATTTGAACGTGTCCACAATTTCCAAACTCTGACTTCCAATTTTCACAGTGCCCTTTCCTTGTCTTTCCCCTCTTGTCATCACCATGGTCTTGCTTTTCTCTATACTGATTTTCAGGCCATACTTCTGAATATTTTCGTTCAGTGCATCTAGTTGTTTTTGCACTTCTTCGGTGTTCCTTCCCCAGACCACAATATCGTCTGCAAATAATAGTAACTTCATTTCTTTATGTCCATATGCTTCCTTTGTTTCCTTTACAATTTCATCCATTACCATTATGAATAAAAGTGGTGACAGCACACTCCCCTGTCTTAGTCCAGTCTTGTTCCTAAACCAATCTGTCTTTCCAACTGGGGTCAGTACCCTGCTAACACAGTTGCTGTACATTGCTTGCACCATTTCCAACATTTCTCTTCCCAGTCTCTTCTTAACCATGGTTTCCCATACCTTCTCTCTGGGGACACTATCATATGCCTTTTCTAGATCTATGAAAGTCATGATTAAATCCTCTCCATATTCCCAGTTCTTTTCCATCACCTGCCTCAAGCTAAAGATTGGGTCCACTGTGGATCTTCCACTCCTGAAGCCATACTGTTCCTCTTGCAACTCTCCTTCCACCTTTCTTCTCATTCTTCTTTCTAATATCCTTTCCAGTATTTTTACTATCTGTGATATGAGGGTGATCCCTCTATAGTTATCACACACTTTCTTGTCCCCTTTCTTATACACTGGTATTATTAGCCCTTTCTCCCAGTCTTCTGGTACACATTTCCATTTCCACACACACTTTAGCAGTCGATACAGCCATTGCATACCAACAGGTCCAGCAGCCTTTATCATTTCTACACTGATTTCATCCACCCCTGTTGCTTTTCCCATCTTCATTTTCTGTACTGCTAATTCCACCTCCAGCATTGTTATATCATCTTCTGTTATAGAATCGTCAGGCTGTGTCACTTCGATCTCACCAGTACAATTGCTCACATTCAATAGCTTATCGAAATACTCCTTCCATCGTCCCTTTATCTCTTCTGGGTGTGCTAACAACTCTCCATCTTCCTTTTTCACCAGCTTTGTAGTAACTCTTTCTTTCCTCTTACTTCTTAGAAGCCCATACAGCATCCTTTTACTGCCACTTACATCTGTTTCCATTCTTCGTGTAAATTCTTCCCAACTTTTCTTCTTTTCTTCTCCTACCACTTTCTTACACCTCCGTTTGCTGTCGTGGTACTTCCTTTTGCTTTCTTCTGTTTGATCTCGGTTCCATTCTTTCCATGCAGACTTCTTTTCTTTTACTGCTTTCCTCACTTCCTCATTCCACCACGGTGTCTCCTTCTCCTTCACTCTTGTTGACGTCCTACCACAAGCACTCTCTGCTGCACCAGCAAATGCCTTTTTAAAGTGGGACCATTCCGCTTCTACATTTTCCACTTCAGTAACTGGGATTTGTTGCTTCAATCTCTCCTGAAAATCTTCCTGTACAGCTTTGTCTTTCAATTTCCATACTTTTATTTTACTTTCTCTGATCTCCTTTAGGTTTTCCAATTTTTCCCATCTAAATTTTGCCACCACAGCTCTATGGTCCCCATCAAATGCTTCACCTGGTAAAGCTGTCACATCCATCAGCTTTCTGCGATTTGTCCTTTCCACCAGGAAGTAGTCAATTACTGATTTTGTTCTTCTATCACCCCACCCATATCTCGTAATTTTCCTGCTGTTTTTCTTCCGAAACCATGAATTACCCACTATCAGTCCATTCCTTTCACAAAAGTTTACAAGTTCCTCTCCTTCCCGGTTCTTTTTCCCATATCCATATGGTCCAACGACTTCTTCCTTTCCTTGTCTCTCTATTCCGACTTGCGCATTCATGTCTCCCATGATCACCACTTCTACATCTGAGATTACTCTTTCTACATCCTCCAGGAATACTTCAATATCTTCTTCTCTGTTTCCAGTCTGTGGTGCATACACTTGTATGAAGTCCATCACGTCATTCTTCATCTTCATTCTAATTTTCATTATTCTGTCACTCACACACTCTACCACTTCAACATACTCCTCCAGTTGTTTCGAGGTTATCAGTCCCACGCCATTTTTTGCATCTTGGCCACCACTCCAGTATAATGTATATCCTTTCCTCAATTTCTTTCTTCCTTTACCTTTCCATTTCACTTCACTCAGCCCCATCATTCCAACCTTCTCCCTCTCCATGAAGTCTACCACCTCCTCCACCTTGCCTGTCAGGGTCATGACATTCATGATTCCCACTTTCATTTCGGTTACTGGTCGCCCATTTCTCACAGTTCCCCCAGTACCAAAGGAACTGCGCGTCGCCTGCAGGGTACGCCCTAACCTTTTCCGAATCATTGGAAGTGCCATATCCATTTTAGGCTATTATTACGATGGGGTCGCCACTCCCAAAGGCATTTTATGGAGCTACTGCCAGCTATTATTCAGGCCGCCCCTAACATGGAGAACAGACGCCCTTGCAGCCGCCCCTAACATGGGAAACAGACGCTGCCGATTGATGCTGTACTCATACTATTCCCTGAGTACTGGGTTGCCTCTTCCGCAATCTCCACCGTTCTGAAGTCCATCTTCTCCGCTGCAGATTCCGTTGTGGTCTTCGCACGTAACCCTGTGCACGGGGCCTATGTTATACCCCATAGGACTGGGTCCTCACCAGAACTTAGCCGGTACTGTAGTTCCATGGTCTATTACAGTACCGTTGCCCACCCCCGCGACGTGGACGCGCCTGGCAAGAATTATCCATGTAGCCAATTAGGATTGACTCATGGACCGGGTTAAGGAGCTGTCTAAATCCAGCCTCAAAACTCACACTATATTGCTATAAAAATCCACATTACACATTGTTTATAATTTCGTGTAGAATTAATTTCAATGTAAAGTTTTGAAGCCATCCTTTCAGTGTTGCCTGTACAAACTGTCAGTTGTAATTCTTCACGAATTTGCCCATTGGCTGGCCGGGGTACAATATACAGGCTGTCATTTATGTACTTGAGTACCCTTAAGGGGCGTGTAGGGGATGGGTATAGGATCAATTTGAGATAGAGAACCTGGGGTCGAAATGGCCTCCTAACCCCAGAAAACAGGTTTGTTTCAGGCCCTTCCCCCTGTAAAGTAGGGAAGCGCGTCATGTGATACTCTGAGGTCAGGCACTCCTTCGCTGTCATCGGTCTTGGCGCGACAACCACTCAACACTGCGTTAACCGAGATGATAGCGGTGAGGCGCGGTTCCACTGTGGTCCCGGGTTCGTGTTTTCCTTTTTCTTTTTCTTTATTTTTTAGAGGGGAAGGAGGGGGCGTAGTCACAGTGTGTGTTTATTCTGTGCTGATTTTTAGCCTACTTTCGATTTTTGCAAAAAATGAAAGTAGACTTATGAGATCACTACAGGGCGAAAAAAGTGTGTCTGTCTGTGTGTGTGTATGTGTGTGTGTCTGTCTGTGTGTGTGTGTGTGTGTGAGTGTGAGTACTCTGAATGTCTGTCCCCCCCCCCCCAATCAATTCGAACACGGTGAGCGCAAATTGAACGAAATTTTGTACAAAGGTAGCACTAGCAAAGGACACCTCAGTGTCATGTTTTATATCGCCGCCATCTTGACGGAAACGTAATGGCGGCCACACAAATGTTCAAAGCTTAGATCAAATTACGACTACCCTAATCATCCGATCTCTACCAAATTTTGCAACAACATACCTTTATGGGGGCAGCATCCTTTGAACAAACTAATAGGTCATCAGCCTAATAGTTTGCGGATGGCGGCCATCTTTGTGTGAAAATCGATTGTCCCTATTAATTCGAACACGGTGGAACCCAATGGAACGAAATTTGGTACAGAGGTAGTACTAGCAAAGGGCACCCCAGTGTCATGTTTTATATCGCCACCATCTTTACGGAAACGTAATAGCGGCCACACAAATGTTCAAAGCTTAGATCAAATTACGACTACCCTAATCATCCGATCTCTACCAAATTTTGCAACAACATACCTTTATGGGGGCAGCATCCTTTGAACAAACTAATAGGTCATCAGCCTAATATTTTTCGGATGGCGACCATCTTTGTGTGAAAATCGATTCCCCCTATTAATTCGAACACGGTGAAACCGAATGGAACAAAATTTGGTACAGAGGTAGCACTAGGAAAGGCCACCTCAGTGTCATGTTTTATATCACCGCCATCTTGACGGAAACGTAATCGCGGCCACCCAAATATTAAAGGCTAAAATGTAATTAGGACCAACCTAATAATCTAGTCTCTACCAAATTTTGCAACAACAAATCTTTATGTGGGAAGCATATTCTGACCAAACTGCTAGATCATCAGCCCAATAGTTTGCAGATGGTGGCCAAGTATGTGTGCAAATCGATTCCCCCTATCAATTCAAACACGGTGAAACCGAATTGAACGAAATTTGGTACAGAGGTAGCACTAGCAAAAGGCACCTCAGTGTCATGTTTTATATCGCCGCCATCTTGACGGAAACGGAATGACGGCCACCCAAATGTTAAAAGCTTAAATCAAATTTCGACCATCCTAATAATTTGATCTCTACCGGATTTTGCAACAACATGCCTTTTTGTGGAAAGCATCTTATGACTGACTACAAGGTCATCAGCCCAATAGTTTGCAAATAGCGGCCATGTATGTGTGCAAATCCATTCCCCAGATCAATTCAAACACGGTGAAACCGAATTGAATGAATTTTTTTTACAGAGGTAGCACTAGCAAAGGGCACCTCATATTCATGTTTAATATCCCTATAGCACGTTGTATGTCAAACAACATTCAATTATACTCCTTGAAAAGGACAAAGAGTTATATCAATACCCATGCATTTAGGAGAAAGTAGGCTATATGTTCTTTACTGAACATCTTGTTTAAAACTATCGTTGATTCTGTAAATTAACTGCCTTTTGATTATTAGTATCAACGAGTTGCATGTGTTTCTGTAGTAATACAAGACGACGGAACTATCAATTGGCAAGAGGAATTCAGCTCTCGGCTAACGCTGCGTTGAGCGGTGGTCGCCCCAAGACCGTTGACAGCGAAAGAGTGCCTGGCCTCAGAGTAACACATGGCAGGCTTCCCTACTTTACAGGGGTGGAGGGCGTGAAACAAATCTGTTTTCTGGGTTTAGGAGGCCATTCCGACCCCAGGTTCCCTATCTCAAATTGATCCTATACCCATCCCCTACAAGCCCAGGGTACTCAAGTACATAAATGACACCCTATATATAACTAGCATCCCGCTCCGGCATCGCCCGGTATTTTTAACGGTTTACCCAGCGTAAGCTTAAAAGGCGCACGGACGGCAGGTCGTAGACCCAATTCAGGAAAGCCGAGGTGAACAGCAAAACTCTAAACACATATAGGCCTACTTTTCTCTGAAGTCTAAACTCGACATGACTCGACAGTTTGATGCTGGCCGAAGCTGTGGTGATAGGCTCGCTCGCTAACTCGTAAACTCCCTCCGAAGCTAGTAATTTAAATTTCTACTAAATGGTGATTGTTGGAAGAAAAATAGTAAAATAGTGGGCGATGTATTAAAGATAGAGATATGCAGTCATGCTGACATCCAAAAGTACATTCATACAACATATGATATAAATTAAATAACTCTCTACAAAGTATTTAACGATGACTGCCATGAAGTTGTCAATTATTTGCAGTTGGCTGCTCTGACATTAATGAAAAGTGTTTAAGTCACGTGTTGATATTAATAACTATATTTGAAGTCGAACAAAATCCGACAAGTCATTGTGAAATTGATACAAACACACACACCACTGACTCCAGACTTCTTTTACTTGTTTCTGTTTCTTCTATTTGTTTCCTGGGTTTGGTTTCTTTTGTGCATGATGACGTCACAAACACCCAGTCCCCGAACCAGAGGAGATTAAATTCCACAAGGCCCGGCCTTAAATCGAACCCGGGACCCTTCAGGCCAAAGCTTAGCACGCTAACCTATTAGCCACGGAGACGGACACGACTGGTCACTTAACCTTAATTTTCCATTCAGTGCGATGAATATATGTTCAAAATGAACAACTGAGGATTTAAGAAAATATATATTTGTTAGGAATATTGAACGGGGAATGAAATGCTGCTTCATATCTCCTCCGTCAGGCGCAACTGATCTAACA
Source organism: Meconema thalassinum (assembly GCA_946902985.2). Taxonomy (NCBI): domain Eukaryota; kingdom Metazoa; phylum Arthropoda; class Insecta; order Orthoptera; family Tettigoniidae; genus Meconema; species Meconema thalassinum. Next base: position 832,692,643 of record OX336390.1, on the reverse strand, counting down.
GGCAGAGTGCTTTCATTATTAGTTCTCTCTCGCTTCGTACTGGCCAGCGCCACTAGCCCTATTGAGTGCTATAGCTGAGTCTTGTTTAGTGTTGTCTCAAAGCATAAAGGAACGGTATGAACCTGACCGTCCAGACACCAGGAAACGACGACCTAAATACATATTTTTAATTAAGGACATAATACTAAACAATGACGTTTGAAACAGGATAGATCGGTGGGACGGAGTATCTCTACCTAAGGTGTTGGACTACACTACATGTAGGGACATGCTGCGTCCCCATATGATCCCCATACACATATTTTAAATCACGAATGAACGTTACGAACCACCTTACTTTACACCAGAGATGGGCACAATTCGGCTCATTGAGCAGCGCTCCCGCCCTGGCAGCAGAAAGAGCCGAGTATGCGCTCTCACTGGAGTTACGGTAACCTTGTAGCTGCTTGTACAGTTTGCTGTTACAAGTGGCGTATCACAACAGATGTTTGTTGTGCATTAGGTGATTAGATTATAGTGCTACGTACATACGCTTAATTATATTCCTATTAGGTTCTGTGTAGGAAACATAAATAATTACTTTGACAGCTGACAAGTACACACTCCTTTGCCCTCTAGCGATAGTCCTGAAACTACAATAAGCCAACCTAACAACATGGTTAGAACACAAGGAACGAAAACTTGCTGTACAGAAATAAATATAGGCCTATTTGTTCTTATAATTATATCCGAACTGTCATTCTCCAGATGGTGAGGAGGTGTGCGTATCCTTTTGCTGAAGCAGACGGGTTACATTTGGAGCGATCGATCTTGCACTTGCAATTCGAAGAACGGCAGTGAGATGTGTGTCAGTTAGAGTGGATCTTCCTGGAGATTTATTTCTCTTCATTAGAGAGAACAGTTTCTCACACAGATATGTTGAACCAAACATTGATAGAAGTTTGGCAGTCATTTTGTGCATGTTTGGGAAATCTGTTTTCGAAAACTGTTCATAAAAATGTGCTAAGCTTGTTCGTGATTCATATTAAGCGTACAGCCGTACACATAATATAGGCCTACTCAGCCCGGTTCAATGCTGTACCTATGCTTGCGCCTTGACTGCGCATATTGCCATCTAGTCGTTCCAGCACAAACTATTAGCGCAGTCAGCTGGTCCCGGCCTAGTAGTAGGTAATCTGTGGTCCCGGCTCCTTGGCTCCGCTCGCGCTCATGCAGTTGGCTCCTGGAGCTGCGCTCTCTCATTGCCCACCTATGCTTTACACTACTACGAACTAACTATTCAAACCTGCACTAACAAATCTAACCCACGAGTGTTAAAAATCCCTCAGTAGGCCTTCCTTCGGAGGGGAAGTAAAGCCGGCGGTCCCATGTCATAGATTTATGGCATGTTAAAGAACCTTCCACTAATTGCACCTGTGTGAAGCTAAATTGGATAGGTTAAGAATGAAAACAACGCTCTTAGGTTTCTAAGTTCGTTGCCAAGAGCCGACTGCGGTGGCGTCTAGTAGCTGAGTTCTGAACTTGGCCTAGTAGTCGTTGACGGTGGCACTTGGCGGCAAAAGTAGGAACTATTTGAAAAATTCTAAGTTGCAGTACTCAAATTAAAAAACAGATAACACACACTAATACAGTCATCACAATTAACACCGGTTATCGGACAGATTCTACACACACCCAAAGTACACGGGGCTACATGACCGCGTTGTCGCAGCCCCTAAACTTAAGAACCAACCAACCAACCAACCAACCACGAAACCCAACACCCAAAGGGCCGTTTTGGCTACTCACAGCCTATAACACCAACAGGCACACCACATCCTGGAGTGGCCTTCATAATTCTAGCCCCCCCCCCCCCTCACCACCACCCCCCCTCCCCCCCGGAGACGTCAGAGTGGTCAGTCATTGCCTGGAACCCATCCCCAGCCCATCAGAGAAAAGAGTAGTAGGACGTGACCAGCGCTAAGATGACTGTACAACGTCCGCCTACTCTAAATCCACCATAAGTCAAATTAACATCTTAAAATCCACCTTATCACACACAAACAGAACATCACAAGCATTTTCATAAGAAAAATTAATTGTAAATTATATTAACCAATCACCGTTCAATCCACCGAAAACAAGTAATACGTCAGCAGACGTAGTTATATGATTTGATTGGCTGAGTCCTCGTTAGTTTCTGGTCGAAGCATAACTGCGGATAATTGGGTTCATAGCTGGGCGGACATGTTCATATTCCATGGCTGCCAAGGCTTTCCCAGCGCGAGGCACTTCGTTGTCAACTTTCCACCGTAGTCACTGAGAGCAAGCAGCGAGACTGGACAAAACTACGTGCAGATGTGCAACACTGGAAACTTGACACCTGCGTGACACCCGAGCTGGCCACCTGGGCGGAACTTTGGAGTCCACGTGGAGTGATTGAGGAAGCATTCTATTGGTCAGTAGCGAACGATGGTTATTGTCGGCGCGTGCTACTGCCTTACGTTTCAGTCGCCGCTCGTTAACCAGGAAAGTGAGGGAACTACAGGGAGCGGCAAAAAGATCTGACGGTTTTTAAATCACAACAACACAAACATTTTAAATGATACAAACTCTTTTATTACTTATAACAGCAAGGTGTACATGTCAATTAATGGAAAACATGAAAGAACAATCGATTTTAACTTTTAAGATTTGAAGATAACGTCTTTCAAATGATGCCCATCTTTTGTCATGCGGCAAAAAGATCTGACGGTTTATGTCGTTGTACGGCTGAGCGAGTTAGTGGTGGGAGGTAGTGGGGATTGGCGCGATGATGAGCCTCCGTGATGCCATTTCAGTAGCCTTGGAGCTGTGGACAGGTGAACAACGTGCGTTTGTTGTCGAGGTATTTTTTAAAAGTGGTGAGTCTTGCATCGTTACTCAGCGTCAGTTCCGTCAACACTTTAATGTGGGTCGAAGAGGACGCGTTCGATCTCGTAACACAATTTTGTTACGGGTGAGTAATTTTAGAGCTACAGGTTCAGCCTTAAAACGAAAGTCGACAGGCCGTCCAAGGTCAGCCAGGACACCAGAAAATGTTGAGCGAGTGAGACAAGCTGTAGAAACCAGTCCACGGCGACCGGCTCGTAAACAAACTGCTGCTTTGCAAATGTCTGATCAAACAGTGAGACGAATATTGCGTTTCGATTTGCATTTTCATCCGTATAAAATGGTTATTTTCCAGTAGTTGAAGCCTAATGACTATGCAAAGCTTCAGTGCAAGACTGGAAGAATTCATGGCAAAAGATGGGCATCATTTGAAGGACGTTATCTTCATATCTTAAAAGTTAAAATCTATTGTTCATTCATGTTTTCCATTAATTGGCATGTACACCTTGCTGTTATAAGTAATAAAAGAGTTTGTATCAATCATTTAAAATGTATGTGTTGATGTGATTTAAAAACCGTCAGATCTTTTTGCCGCTCCCTGTTTATCTACACTCCATAATGATAAATCAATATATTCTGATTCTGGGGAGAAGCACATGAAAATGAAAATCCACAGCCTGCTTCCAGTCTCCGACCGGGTCAGGAATGGAATGAATGAAGCCCCCATCTAGCGGCGAGGATATGAACTGTGCCGGCTGCCGAGGCCTGACGCACTCCTCTGGGGCAATGATTAAATGAATGACAGATGAAATGAAATGATAGTGGAGAGTGTTGCTGGAATGAAATTTTGACAGGGAAAACCGGAGTACCCGGAGAAAAACCTGTCTGCCTCCGTTTTGTCCAGCACAGATCTCACATGGAGTGACCGGGATTTGAACCACGGACCCAGCGGTGAGAGGCCGGCGTGCTGCCGCCTAAGCCACGGAGGCTTCGGGAGAAGCACATACTAAACATAAATTCAACAAAGGGAAGAGTTGATACTGCAGTTGAATAGCTAAATACAATTTTCCCAAAAGTTTTCCCTTTTATGAAACATACTAAACTCCAATCTTTGTAACATACGTTTTTGTGTTTTTTTTTCATCTCACAGCGTCACGCTTCGCTGTTTCCCTACACGGAGTGTTGACTACATAATTTTTGATGTTATAACAATAAAGTGATAAGCTCAATACTTTGAACTTCATCTCCAAAGTGGAAGAGGCGTCGCTCTTTTCTCTTTATGTAAATACAGTTTCTGAAGGTACTTAAAGTTAGAAGTTCAAGTAGAAAACTTTTCTGGAAGTGCAAGATAAAGTCTAAAGCGTGGCAAAATATTATTATACATTTTACTCCATGTATTCTCCTTAGCTTGTCCTGGCTCTCCTTTATATGCTTCGAGGAAAAAGTAAGAATTTTCTTTACGTTACGATGTGAAAATTTAATATTCTGAATGCTGTTGTGTAGCATGTGCCGCACATACTTTTCGATTTGCGATAAATGGCAGAAGTGCTGTGGAGTGCGTGACTGAAATAACTTCTGCCAAGAATCGCGCCATAATTGTCGATGAGAATGTGTGCGTTGACCTGGCTGCATCCGAACGGAAAGAACTTCCACACAGTTACTTCAATGCGGGGTAATTCATAGTCGACGGGGCGAGACAATAGTATCTATCTGGAACAGCAATATCTATGTTTTCTTATTCAGCGAAGCTCACATGCAAGCGCTAGGGGCTTTCTTGGGGCTGCAGGTCTCCTTTTAATAAATTTACCCAACGGTGCATCCGAGCAAGTAATGTCACGTTTCATGTCTGCTGTAGTTCAAAGATCCGAGTTTCAAATCCTGGCACAAATAGTGGCCATACTGAGTGAGGAATTTTTCTGTGATATCCAATACACAATCCTGAAAAATGCTGGGATGTTTCCTCCTTTCGATACTCGGGGCACCTAATTCAATCCTGAAAGGAAGGAAGCATGTTGTTTTACTTAGCAGTTAATATCGCGATCATGAGACATGGGACCTACATTATCACGTGTAATCCAAACCACAAGACGTGATATTTCACCTCGAAACTCTCACATGCATTGACCTTGAATGGAACCCGGTTCACCTTGGTGAGAGGCAAGCAGCTTGGCCACTGCTCCATCACGGCACATTGTTATTATTATTAGTATTATTATTATTATTATTATTATTATTATTATTATTATTATTATTATTATTACTAGAAGAGTGTCCACTTCAAAGTCAATGGTAAAAGGGAAAACATTACCTAACTCACTATCTCCAAGTGAAAGGTTTCTTAGACCTCGGATACCCAAATACAGTCCTAGTCGGAAGGAACCTAGACTCGACATGTAAACGTCTATGCCATGCCAGACTCAGCTGGGGTTCATTGGCGTAGCCAGTCCCCATCCAACTAGTTGTACGACCCTAGGAGTTAACGGTAACAACTTCTCCTAGCCACTATGCCCGGTTAACCCTGGAACAGTACAGTGGGGCACTCAGTGCCCCAGAGAATTTTCGTTCCCCAATTACGATATGTTGGTACGCCTGAAAAGAGGCTACCTCCTGTGACTTTTACTTGACTTTGACTGTCTTTCTGTCGATGTGTATACTTCTTAGCAGTGATAGTTATTTATACCCAAAACCGTGTCTCCAGGGCATTGAGTGCTCCATATGCCCACGATCCAAGGACATCAAGACCACTGTGGTGTACTCAGAATGCAAGAGTTTTGTGCGTAAACATCATAGCTTGGTGATTTGTAGTGAATATGAGAAGTGAAAATGGTGATTATGATTATGATTACCAAAGAAAGAATATCTACAATAACATTGAAATATTGCTAACATATTTGCCTTTTATTATATTCACACAGTCGTTTTCATTTTACAGCCTTAATAGTTGCAGTATTCTGTGATTTCACACATTTGTAATTGCAGTTATTAGTAATATACTGTAGTACATTATTTCAATGCATCAGAGTTGTGTTTCTGTCCTGGGGTACTCAGTGCCCCAGGATACCGTTACTGTTTCTGGAGAATAAGGGTTCTGTTCCAGGGTTAAATAACTTCACCTATTTGCTTAAGTCTCCCCCATACGCCAGCCACCATTCACAGTTCGCCATAGCCTACTTTTCATACCTGACCGTTTCTTCCGTAACAGAGATGTGGTTTCTATCTTTTCAATTAAAATACTTGCCTCCTTTACTATCTATGCCTTTGAAAATTCCAGCCCCCCCTCCCAACATGAACCCACTCAACCAAGAAGAAATGTCACCCTATACTGGAGGCTGGACACACCCTGTATACACACTCCACGTAGCCACGCTCGCTGCAGCGTAGCGCTAAGCCATGGGACCTAGCTATCTGCGGACTAGTTATGTGAGTGGGTTCAAACCCGACACCATCATCAGTCCTTGAAATGGTTTCTTATCTATTCTCATTTTCAGAACCAAGCAAATACTGGAACGGTATATTTTAACAGATACAACAGCTTCGTATGTGCAGTTTTTATGCCATTTTTTCAATGTTGCCTATAATAGTATCATTTTTTTACTTTGCTTGCCACGGTGGGTGAGTGATTATAGTGTCGGACTACCAACCCCTAGATTGCAGGTTTGCTCCTGGCCATGGTAAGTGATTTTTGAAAGGCGACAAAAATCACGATACTCATGTCATACGTTGTTGGCATGTTAAAGAACCCATTTGAATTCAGTAGGCCGTGTTCAATGGCAAAATTAATCTCGGGTTTTTCCGCCAACACAATGTTCCTACATTCTCAACCTGAAAGCGCTGTAGTGTCAAGGAGTTTAGATATCTAACACCCTTGACTTTCATAGCGTTCAAAGGAACGACGAAATTCGACATGCAAGCTGCCCTCTGGGTGCCACTTAACAAAGCTTGAACCAGGCACCCGAGGCCATACGATATTTTTAATAATTTTTAGCCTATTTTCAATTTTGAAAAAATAGGCTTATGAGATCACCTTTTGTCCGTGTGTCTGTGTGTGCGTGTGTGTGTGAGTGTGTGTGAGGTGTGTGTGTGTGTGTCCCCCTAATAAATTCTATACGGCTGGAGCGCTTTCAATAAAACTCGGTAAGTTCATAGCATTACTCCGGGCGACCCCGACCGTGCCCTTCAAATTTTGTTACGTCTCACCAATCCAACATGGCGGCTGTGCGAAATATTTCACCAGCATTCAATATCACCGAAAATATTCCCGATATCACCCTGGAATTTTTTACGGAGATATAGGTAACTACTAGAAGTTCACCTATGTGACTATTGAAAAAGTGGTAACTACAAAACCAACATGGCGGCCACGCGAATTCGCGACTTTTAAATAGACGTTTCTCGCGATTTAACCAACCAAACGCAATTAAACTTGGTACAGTATATGTTTAAACGCATTGTAATGCACCGACATCAAACTTGGTTCAATTGTTTACATAACCACAAGATGGCGGCTGTGCGAAATATTTCACCGGCATTCTATATCTCTGAAACTATTAGCGGTATCACCCTGAAATTTTGTACGGAGATAAAGGGCACTACTGGAAGTTCATCTATAAGACTTTCAAAAATCGGTTAACTACAAAACGAACATGGCGGCCAAGCGAATTAAAAATTTTAATAGACCTTTCTCGCGATTTAATGTTCCAAACGCAATGAAACTTGGTACAGGAAATGTTTATACACATTGTAATACACTGGTATCCAATTTAGTTCAATTCTTTACATAACCTCAAAATGGCGAGTGTGCGAATTTTAAAATTAAGATTTTATTTCTTGTGTCGTAATCATGCAATCGAAGTGAAAATTTTGAATAATGAACCTACGCAATAATTTTCCTTTAATGGTACATGACTATATGGCCTATTCATTTAACAATCCTACATGGCGACCATCCGAAATATTTTGACGGCTCTGAATATCTACGAATCTATTATAGCAATCAAACTGAATTTCTTTATGTTCATAGAGGCTATGAACTTAAGTTCACCTATAGGACTTTAAATAACCTGGTGATCATAAATCCAACATGGCGGTGACGCGAAATATAAATATTCACATGGACGTTTAACCATCCTAGTGCAGTGAAACTTGGTACAGTAAATCCTTATACGAATGATAATCCACTGGCATCTAACTTATTTCAATTGTTTCCATAACCACAAGATGGCAGCTGTGCGAATTTATAAAAACTCCTTGTTACTTCTTGTGTCCTAAACATGCGATTGAAATTTGAATGCTACACGTACACAATAATCTTCATGTAACAGTACATAACACTGGGACCTACATATACAAAACCCAACATGGCGACCATCCGAAATATTTAGTCGGTTCTCAATATCTACGAATCTATTACAGCAATCAAACTGAAATTGTGTATGTTGATAGTGGCAGTTAACATAAGTAGGATATATGAAAATAGGCTGTATAGTTCTTCACGGAACTACTTGCTACTTTTCAGTTGATCTACACACATTTTGCCCACTTACAGAAAATTATAGTAAGATAGGCTCCGCCCTTTATCAGTGAATTATATAGCGGCTTCGGTGGCGTAGTCGGTAGCATGCTGAGCTTCTATGGCCAAGATTGCGGGTTCAAACCCTGCCGTAGTCGTCGGATATTTTAAGAGCGTTATAAATCCCTCAGTATTCCTTCCTTCGGAGAGGAAGTAAAGCCGGCGGTCCCATGTCATAGATTTATGGCATGTAAAAGAACCTTCCACTAATTCAATTTGAGTGAAGCTAAATTTGCAGGTTAGATTTCGTGGAAAAAGGCTCTATCTAAGTTCCAACGATCACCACTAGGTATCTGTGATATCTGGTAGCGAAAGTTGGAACTACTTGAAATTGAATGGAACTTGTAGCTCACCCCATGGGTGTCCGCATTTAAGCAGCTACAGCCTCTGAGGAGCCGAACATGTCCTCGGACACTCCCGGTACTAAAAGGCATACGATTAATAAATAAATAAGCGAATAATATTAATACATGTATTTTTTTTTTCAGTACCGACAGTAGTGGCTCAGCTGGCTAAAGCACAGCGTTAGGTCATGGGACCAAGCTCTCTGCTGACTCGGTAGACGCGTGGGTTCGAGCCCCACCGTCGGCTGTCCTTGAAATGGTTTTCCGTGGTTTCCCATTTTCAACACCAGGCAAATGCTGGGACAGTACCTTCTGAAAGGCCACGGCCGCTTCCTTCCACATCCTTGCCCAGTTTCATTCACCATCATTCATTTCATCTCTCATTAACTCCTCTCATGAGGTTGGCGTCAGGAAGGGCATCCGGCCGTAAAAACCACCGCCACAATGACTTCCATCGCATCTCATCCCCGACCCCGTTGGAAAAACGGGAATAATAAGGGGTAGACTTACATACATGTATTTTTTCAGTAACAGTGCGTGACAAATATGTTACCCCACCTAATCAAATTGACTAAATCTGTGTTTCCACAGCTTCTTTCCAACTCCTTTCCCAGTTTCATTCACCTTAAAAACTGGCTGCTAAATAATACGCTAATTCATCGCATCTCATCACCGACCTCGTAGAAACGTAACGAAGGTATAAACAATGACTACATCATGCTGCTTTGACAGGGAATCTATTATCATTGGATTATTACGTCCAAATGGCTCTAGTCTGGCTACACACTCATGACCTCCTAAAGAGGAAGCCAAAAAAAAAAGACGCGCATTCTTCTGCTTCAAGCCTTTTCTGCATGCACCATAATGAGAGCGACATGCATTTATCGGGTTCGTCCGTCTTTGTGTCATCAAGCTCAACATCCTTGAGCCTGAAAGAGCGAGATTGTGCTCTTTCATCGCACAGAATCCCATTAAGCATGATTCCTCGCCAAGAGGACGATTCTTTAAAAAGACAAGATGTACGTTTGACGTCCCTTTTAACTATTGTGGCTTTTAGAGACACCAGGGTTCTCGCATTGTGTCCCGGATAGGATCTTTAACGTGACAGTAAATTAATTAATTAATTCATTCATTCATTTACTTTATTTGCAAATGGGTGTAATTCCCCGGTGGAAAATTGTACAATCACTGGGAATTACCAACAACATTATCAAATATGTTGCACAAATACCAACTTTAAAATACAAAATTATTATTTTTTATATATCACTCGATATCAATATACACTTTGAGACATGTTTCGGCTCTGTGAGCCTTCTTCAGTCAAACACACTAAATATTCTCCTAAAACAGTCTAATGTTAGGACTCCCAATAAAAATTTGTAAAAATATTTACATCGTCATATTGATTAAAACGAATGAACATAAAATGCTTGAAGAATTTAACTATGTACAAAAATTCGAATCGTGGGCCGATCGACGTTGATCAATTTTCAAACAGGGGACCTGGAACAATAAAAAAAATCCTGACAATCTACGATTCCTACTTGGAAAACTGAACTGATGACCCTGATTGGGCAAAAAACTTACCCCATTGTACATGCGACTTGAAAAAAGATCGTGTACAAGTAGTCCATGTAGCAACAAGTAAACAGATGTTGCATTTATGCTGTTTTGTAGAGCGTTAATATCAAACACACTTAATGAACACAAGTGGCGATTGGGAACTATAGTAATTACTGTATATCGTAGTATTCACACAAAATTGCAGTTTTCTCTTAAACACATAATTATGTTAGGTGAAAGGCTGGCAGGTAATGAGTTCCAATTATCAATACCACGATTAATGAAATAATGTTTCCCATAATTTGTACGCTGCAGTCGGCCCTTAACTTTATGCAGATGATCTGTCCTGCTCAGGTAGGTGGGATTCCCCAGACGTTTGCTTATTTCTCCCCATGCTGGCCAATATTAGTGTATGTGTTACCGTGTGAGTTAGCCGTGGTTGTTACGGCGTGGCTGCAGGCAGTCGCTCACATCCTTGAGGCGAGGAGGTTCGAATTCCCCCGCCGGCAACCTTGAAGATGGTTTTCTCTGGTTTCCCATCTTCCTTCCAGGCAAATGCCGGGGTTGGTCCCTAACTACTGGCCACAGTCGCTACCTTCCAAATCGTAGTCCTTACATTCGCACTTTCCTCCCCAGACAACACTCCACACGCGACGGTACGTAGCTCACCCCTGGGGTGTCTGAATTGAAGCAGCTACAAACTCGGGCGAGCCGAACATGTCCTCGGACACTCCCGGCACTAAAAGCCATACGCTTCTTCCTCTTTTTCTTCTTCTCCAGCATGATTAATCCCACTTATGTGGTGTCGCTGATGCGGATATTCCTCCTCCACGTTGTTCTATCCCGGACCATTTCCTCCACAAGCCCCCGCTGTTTCATGCTTTCTTGAATGCTGTCCATCCCTCGTCATTTTGGTCGCCCTCAACTCCGTTTCCCTGGTGGAAGCATTGCCATTATCCTATTCCCCACATAATCTTCATCTCTTCTCTTAACATGGCCATACCATCTGAGGCTTGCTTCTCTGACTTTATCAGAAACTTGCACCACGCTAAGTCGTCTCCTAATCACTTCATTTCTCACTTTGTCCAACCTTGTATGTCCACTTGCCCATCTCAGCATACGCATTTCGACACGTCCAGTTTTTCTGCCCATATCCTTGTTATCTGCCAGGTTTCTGCCCCGTATATCATTGCTGGTCTCACCACGGCCTTGTGTACCTTCCCTTTTAATTTTTCTGGTACAGCACCTTCTTGTCGCACAGTACACTTGATGTCTTCCTCCAGTTGAACCATATGCTAAAAAATATATATATATATATTAGTGTTTAACATAGCGTATAGTCTGAATTTCGTCCTTCCATATTCCAGAGATTCCCTCCCTAGTTTTTCTATCATTCGAGTTACACTACATCTAGGATTAAAACCGCTGAGCATGAACTTAGCAACCTTCCTATGTACCACCTCCAGCTCATTGATAAGCCCTATCTGATATGGGTCCCAAACCGCTGAGCCGTATTTCCAACATTGTCCTCACCAGGGTGCAATATGCTGGCAAGGCTCCCTCGCATTTGCGTACCCTCAAATGCCAACTGACTTCGCCGGGATTCAATCTTGCAAGCTTGGAAACAGCAGGTGAAAATGTAAACGCTGAGCATCACAAAGAGAGAGGATGTTAGAGAAATTGTCTCGTTCTGACCTGGGAGGCCCTGTATTAAATTTGAAGTTGTTAAAGATCAGCCCGTATCGTTGGCACACTAGCACCATATACGAGAAGCTGTAGTATTATGTAGAAGAGGTATCGATTTCTTGAACACTAGTTCAACGCCTCTTGCTCAGCCAACGAGGAGGAAGGCTAGCTGGTTGTGGAACGGCTATATCCACAAATCTTGTGGCCTCGCCTGCTGATATGGAAATGGTTTGTGCTGACAGTTATTGGCTCCCCTGACGGGGGAGGTGAGAACTAGGGGTTAGGAGGAGGTTGGCGGGATGGGGAGGACTCTATCTGGACCTTGCAGCTTGCAACATAAACAAGTGAACGAACGAACAAACATCCCAGATAAACAGAGGCAAGACTCGCTCCGCCACACCGAGCTATAAAACACTATTCTCATGGCCACCACAAACTGATTCTGTTATATTCGATCGCCAATACTTTAATTCACGGCTGTTATCGTTCAATATGATAGTGTTCAGCCCCCAGTGACTTACTGCCTGTTCTTTATTCTGCTTCCAGCACCGACTACAGCAGACCAACACTATTCAAATCCTGCTAAGTAACAATAACAATAATAGACTAATCTGGTACTCAGAAAGGTGTAAGGCAAAGCTGCAACTTTATCACCCATACTTTTTAATCTTTACATTGAGCAAGCAATGAAGGAAATTGGAGAAAAATTTAAAGTGGGAGTGAAGATTCAAGGAGAAATAATTTCAACTCTGAGATTTTCCGATGACATACTCATCTTGCCCGACACGCCTGAGGATTTGAATGAGGTTTTGAATGGTATGGACTACGTCATGAGGAAAGAATTTATGATGAAAATTAATAAAAGGAAAACAAAAATAAATCAGAAACCTCTATGGACATCAAATTGGCAGGTAAAAAACTAAAGGAAGTAGGAGACTTCTGTTACTTTGGAAGCAAAATAACCAGTGATGGACGAAGCAAAGGGGATATTAAAAGTAGGTTTGCTCAGGGAAGGAAAGCATTTCTACAGAAAATGAATCTGTTGACATCGAATATAGATTTACGTATTAGGAAGTCATTTTTGAAGGCCTTTGTCTGGAGCGTGGCACTTTATGGAAGTGAAACTTGGACTATTGGTGCAGCAGAAAAGAGGAGAATTGAAGCATTTGAAATGTGGTGTTACAGGAGAATGATGAAGATCAGATGGGTAGATAGGGTTACAAACGAAGAGGTATTAAGACTAGTGGGAGAGGAGAGATGTTTCTGGCGACTGCTAATGACGAGAAGAGATAGGTTGGTAGGACACATACTAAGACACCCAGGAATAGCAAGCTTAGTTATGGAAGGAAGGGTAGAGGGCAAGAACTGTAGGGGTAGACCAAGGTTAGAATATGTTAAACAGATTGCCTCAGATGTAGGGTGTGGTAGCTATGTAGAGATGAAATGAATAGCTCAGGACAGGGAGGCATGGAGAGCTGCATAAAACCAGTCAAAAACTGAAGACTCAAACAACAACAACAACAGACAAATCCATATGAATATAATAAAGCTGAAGAGTTTGTTTGATTGTGTGTTTAAACGCGCTATTTTTGAATATGATAGCCAAATTCAAGGGGAATAGTTTTTGCTATGGTAGCATTAGGCTACGCCTCTCAGGTAACCATAAATATTGATTTTTGTTCAGTAAATCAAAGAACAAGCTCTCAAAGTCTATTGTTGCCTGGCAATGCGGGCTGCATCACGTTGTCCGTACCCGTGTTCTGGTGCAGAATTGCGAGCTGCTTATAAATTGTAGCCACGAGGCGTAATTAGTGCAAAAAGATTTCTTAGGCCCCTTAAAACAGTTATCATCATGACAATAGTATGCCTCTGTATAAGGGCGATGGTGTTGGTGCAGTGTACTGAGATTATCAGCTGCAATAAGTGTTGGTGCTTTCCGATCCTTATCCTTGACCGCTCCAGTTCTGTAGTAGTACTCATTATCATCCATAAAACAAATAAATCCACCGGGCGAAGCCGGGCACTACTGCTTGTATTGATAATAAAATCAAATGAACAGACAAATTTAAATATCTTGGAGAGTGGATAGATTCCAACACCTCGGAGAAGGAAGGATATTCCTCACGGATCATGGAAACGGCATATCAACTAATGAAAAAAGTCCTCTCGGCACGCCGGAAGGCGGAGGTAGATTTCACCGGACAAACTTGGGGATAGGCGAAAATAGGCAGAATATGCAGGTTTTCGTAGAAGGATCAGACCTCATTTATTGCGAGAAGGTATTTTATAATTGGAGCTTAATTAACTTTGTTTTTCGTCATTTTATGCTTATTTTAAACATTTTATTGTCTTATGGGAACGGTAACCTTCTTGTCATTTGGGGTCCATTTTTATACTTGTGGTCACACTGTCCTTATGCTAGGTTTCGACACTGATGTGTAACTATGTAACGGTCTGTTACTTCTTCACGCAAAATTATATCTCCCGCAGAGATTTTGGTTGGTTCCTCAGTTTAAGGGCTGCGACAACGCGGTCATGTGACCCCGTGTACTTAGGGATGGCTGTATTAGTCTGTAATTCAGGTAAGGACTGCAGACGGTCAATTTCAAGCAGTAGTTCCTAATGTTGCTACCAGGTACTACCGTCAACGACACCTACCTGTGAACTTGGCTACTAGATGCCACCGCAGCCAGCAACTCGCAACGAACGTTGGAATTTCCCCTCCAAAGGAAAGCATACTGAGGGATTTTTAGCGCTCTTAGAAAATCCGACGACTTCGGCCGGCTTTGAACTCGCGACCTTGGGCATAGACATTCAGCATGCTTGCTACCAGTTACGTCACCGAAGCCGCTTCACACTTAGTCAGATGGAATTCTGAATATGATCTCGTGCAAGTGCGTTATCTTGGCAACGTCTGATGGCTCATCCCTCATCAATTTAGTAGAGTTGCCATGGCAAGCACTGATAGCTCTTGGCATTTTCTTATAATTCCGAAATCATTTTTCTCATCCCTTGGCATAATGGTGGGTCATATCAAAAATTCTTTAAGGCAAAATTTTAGGTAATTATTAGGGGAATATTGTCCATTTTGTACGGTTTTGAGATTGTGCCTATTAAGAGAGATATGATTAATGTTTCCCGAAAAACCCACTTTTTCCCACCCCTTTGTTCAATGGTTGGTGCTATAAAAAAAGCTCTTCAAACATAAATTTTTGGGCTTTATCTGACACATAGTATGAACGTTGAACGGATTCGATATTTCACATATTAAGAGAGTTATAGCAATATTTCACTTTTTCGAAAAAAAAACCCATTTTCACCCCCTTCGACCGATTTAGCCCAGTAACGAACTCGACCGAGATTTTATAGGTATACATATTCGGTAAAATATTCAAAGTGATTGGTGCAAAATTACGGCAGTTATCGTGTCCACAAGAAACTGATATACATATATACATACATAAATTATATATAAACTTTTGAACTGACGGTGGTTTTGGGGTCTGGGGATGTGAAACGCGAAGATATGTCGAAATTTTCCGGAAGTCGAAACATGGTACCCATTGCAATAGTTAGCTTTCTAATGAAATCTACCTCTGGTTGGTTCCTCAGTTTAGGGGCTGCGACAACGCGGTCATCTAACACCGTGTACTTTGGGTGAGTGTAGAATCTGTCTGATAAACGGTGTGAATTTTAATGGCTGTAGTAGTCTTAATTCAGGTAAGGACTGCAGACGGTCAATTTCAAGCAGTAGTTCCTAATGTTGCTACCAGGTACTACCGTCAACGATACCTAGCTGTGAACTTGGCTCCTAGATGCCACCCTAACCAGCAACTGGCAACGAACGTTGGAACTTCCCCTCCAAAGGAAAGCATACTGAGGGATTTTAGCTCTCTTAGAAAATCCGACGACTTCGGCCGGCTTTGAAACCGCGACCTTGGGCATAGGCATTCTGCATGCTACTAGTTACGTCTCCGAAGCCGCTTCCCACTTAGATGAAAATACTGAACCTGATCTCGTGCAAGTGCGTTGTCATGGCAACGTCTGATGGCTCATCCCTCATCAATTTAGTAGTGTTGCCATGGCAACCTCTGATAGCTCTTGGCATTTTCTTATAATTCCGAAATCATTTTTCTCATCCCTTGGCATAATGGTGGGTCATATCAAAAATTCTTTCAGACAAAAGTTTTAGGTAATTATTAGGGGAATATTGTCCATTTCGTACGGTTTTGATATTGTGCCTATTAAGAGAGATATGATTAATGTTTCCCGAAAATCCCACTTTTCCCACCCCTTTGGTCAATGGTTGGTGATATAAAAAACTCTTCAAACATAAATTTTTGGGCTTTATCCGACACATACTATGAACGTTGAACGGATTCGATATTTCATATATTAAGAGAGTTATAGCAATATTTCACTTTTTCGAAAAAAGCCCCCCATTTTCACCCCCTTCTACCGGTTTAGCCCAGTAACGAACTCGATCGAGATTTTATAGGTATACATATTCGGTAAAAAGTGATTGGTGAAAAATTACGGCAGTTATCGTGTCCACAAGAAACTGATATATATATATACTTTTGAACTGACGGTGGTTTTGGGGTCTGGGGGATGTGAAACGCGAAGATATGACGAAATTTTCCGGAAGTCGAAACATGGTAGCCTACCCATTGCAATAGTTAGCTTTCTAATGAAATCTACCTCTGGTTGGTTCCTCAGTTTAGGGGCTGCGACAACGTGGTCATCTAACCCCGTGTACTTTGGGTGAGTGTAGAATCTGTCTGATAAACGGTGTGAATTGTAATGGATGTATTAGTCTGTAATTCAGGTAAGGACTGCAGACGGTCAATTTCAAGCAGTAGTTCCTAATGTTGCTACCAGGTACTACCGTCAATGACACCTAGCTGTGAACTTGGCTACTAGATGCCACCCCAACCAGCAACTCGTAACGAAAATTGGAACTTCCCCTCCAAAGGAAAGCATACTGAGGGATTTTTAGCGCTCTTAGAAAATCCGACGACTTCGGCCGGCTTTGAAACCGCGACCTTGGGCATAGACATTCTGCATGCTACCAGTTACGTCACCGAACCCGCTTCCCACTTAGTCAGATGTCAAAGTCAACCCCTGGCACCAACCAGCCCATGACGGGCTAAGGCCGACCAAGCGACCGCTGCCCAGCGATTTTGCCTGCAGATATTGGGGTGACGCGTGATCAGCGCGTCGGGTCCCCTCGGCCGTTAATATTGGTATTCGTGATCGGGGTGCTGTCTCACTGTCAGACAGCTACTCAATTGTCCTCACGAGGCTGAGTGCACCCCGTTCCAACCCTCACGTCAGTTTTAAAATCCCTGACGGAGCCGGGGATCGAACCCGGGGACTCCGGGTGAGAGGCAGGCGCGCTACCCCAACACCACGGGGCCGGCTTAGTCAGATGGAAACACTGAATCTGATCTCGTGCAAGTGCGTTGTCATGGCAACGGCTCATCCCTCATCAATTTAGTAGTGTTGCCATGGCAACCTCTGATAGCTCTTGGCATTTTCTTATAATTCCGAAATCATTTTTCTCATCCTTTGGCATAATGGTGGGTCATATCAAAAATTCTTTCAGACAAAAGTTTTAGGTAATTATTAGGGGAATATTGTCCATTTTGTACGGTTTTGATATTGTGCCTATTAAGAGAGATATGATTAATGTTTCCCGAAAAACCCACTTTTTTCCACGCCTTTGGTCAATGGTTGGTGCTATCAAAAAACGTATTTGACATAAATTGTTGGCACTTATCCGACACATATTATGAACTTTGAATGGATTCGATATTTCGCGTATTAAGAGAGTTATAGCGAAATTTCCATTTTTCGAAAAAAGACCCCCATTTTCACCCCCTTCGACCGATTTTGCCCATTAACGAACTCGACCGAGATTTTATAGGGATACATATTATGTAAAAAATTCAAAGTTATTGGTGCAAAATTACGGCAGTTATCGTGTCCACAAGAAACTGATATACATATATACATATATATAAATTATATATAAACTTTTGAACTGACGGTGGTTTTGGGGTCTGGGGGATGTGAAACGCGAAGATATGGCGAAATTTTCCGGAAGTCGAAACATGGGACCCATTGCAATAGTTAGCTTTCTAAAGAAATCTACCTAAAAAGGTCTATAAGACAAAATCAATATTCAATACCACCAAGATGGACATTACTGCTAAGTATTAGGAGCGGAGACTATTTGGCGCTGAATGTCTTGCTATGAATAGAAAGGGTCTGATCGATAAATTAGAAGTAAGAGAAATGCAGATGTTGAGAAAAATCCTAGGTCCAATCAAAGAAAATAGTGATTTCAGAAGATGACACAATTATGAACTCCACACAAATGAAGAAAAGATCACGGACACCGTTCGTAGTGGAAGGAATGTTTTCTATGGCCACATTGCTCGATGAGTTCTTGAGGTTAAGCAATAGGATCTTCATCTTTCTTCTACAGATCCGTGAGGAACTAAGGACTACTTTCTTAAAAATTAAGATTCATGCCAATGATTGGCTCATACATCTGTCTAGAATAATGACGAATTTTACTTGGTATTACTGTACAGGCATTTACGAGTATTATTTGTTCGAAATATACCTGAAATATTGTAACCTAAGAGCGCTACAGTTTGCTTGAAATTGTTTCTTTACATGGAACCTGAGATATTGGGAGTCTATTGTTCAAATGCTTCGAGAGCGTTATTAGGTAGTTGGTAAGTCTGCTACCTCGGAGATAGCAGGTTTGTTCTTTCCTTATGACGTGTACAACTTGTTTAGACTTATATTAATATAGATTAGGTGTCATGAAAGGAAGAGATTGCTTCCACTGAAAATCTTCACGAAATTGCTCCCAGGAAAGGACTCCAGATCTCATACCAGAAAACAAACTGCATGGAAAAGACGGCACCTAGATGGACTACCAATGACAACCAAATTTGGCAAAATATATCAAGTTTCTAAATTCAAATACCTGGGAGAAGTCATCCAACCTTCCGGTCTGAATCGTGAAGCAAATAAAGAAAGGATCCCTAAACTACAAAAGTCTTACAGACTCACTTGGAACATATTCAAAATTCAATATCCAGAAACACAAAATTACGGCATTACAACACTGTAACCAAGCCTGAAGAACTATCTGCTCTTGAAACGCTGATTATTGGGGACAGATCATTCATTAAAGATGTGGAAAAGCAAGAAAGGAAAATCCTAAGAAAATGTTTTGGACCAGTCTGTACAGGGGGAATCTGGATTAAAAGAAAATCCCAAGACTTACACCAGCACTCGGAGAAAATCTCCGACACTTTTAGGAAAAGACGATTGTAATTTTACGGGCATATCCTCAGGATGGACAATCAGATACTGATCAAAAGATTCTTAACCTTGCCTTATCAATGAAATTTAAAAACACCTGGCTGCTTGAAGTTGGAAATGATCTTCAAGAAATATGTATCACAGAAGACATTGTACTAGACAGAGCTAAGTTAATATCGATAATCACCTCTTTGCAGACCACCCAAGCACTATCACCAACAAAAGATGGTCAGGATCGCAAGAAAATCCACAGCGAGAAGTTGAAGAGATTTTGGGAGAAGAGAAAGGCGCGTTGCACTTTATAGAAATTACACGTGTACCGTTGTAGGAACATAAAAGGAATGAAATTTGTATTATGCGAAACGATCAAATTTGTGTGAGTATATAGATAGGGTACGTCAGTAAATGAACCGTTAACAACGTGAAACTTGTGATTTCTTCTATCAGTACTGTATCTTATTCTTATTCAGAAGCACTAAATCATTTGGCTCTAAACACTTGAGGACATGTCGCACGCACTTCGTGTGCAGCCAGGTATGACTAATATCCTTGCATGCTACTTAATTCCTCCAAGTCATGCTTCTATAATTTTGGAGTGCAGTCGGTAATCGTAAGTTCTCTCTGGTGTTTATGCTTTCTTCATTTATAAGCCAGCTCCCCCACTAAATACTTGTGGATAAGAAGTATTTTAAGAATCAATTCTGTGCTAATCACATCTGACCTTTATCCACTCTCTATGTTACATAAAGTTTAAGATCAATTTCGCTTGCATGCTTATTTTTCACTACTATATGAATATCCAGTTAAGTTTTCCTCATATCCAATGAGATCGCATTGTGTACCTAAATTACAAGCCATTAAAATAACCACAGAGTTAAATGGTATGAACCACGGACCATCGCATATCGGGCCCGATGGTCTTTTCAACTGAGCTACCTCGAACAGACACTTTCTGTCTGCTCGCTAAAGGTGCATCTGCTGGGGTGAATACTAGAGCCTACTCATTAGCACTGTATCGGTATAACCTGCCATAGGGCATATTTGAAATATTTTACTTATATGTTTTACGATTACTTAAATCCTGGCGCAGTCAGTTCGCGGTTATGAGTGCTTAAATTTTGACCGTCCGGCGTGGATTTGTAGTTAAAAGAGACGTAAAACCTATAGCATTAACAATACTACCATCTGAATAGTGAATACCCAAAGACGCTCTGGTAAACATTTTAACGACTTGTACTTTATGCGTCTAGCTGCGTGGCACAGCGGTAACGTTCTCGCCTGCAGTTCCCATGGTTGCTGGAACTACTGTCGACCAAAATATTATGTGCACTCGAGTTTGAAGGTTGTTTGTGAAGTAACCAAAATACCTACATAAAATCCAATAACATCATCATTTTCGTCGTTCTATTTTACGTTCGTTCATGTAGGTTTGGCATTTTTTTTAGCCTATTTGAAATTTTGAAAAAATAGGCTTATGAGATCACCTTTTGTCCGTGTGTGTGTGCGTGTGTGTGTGTGTGTCCCCTAATAACTTCTAAACGGCTGGAGCTATTTCAATAAAACTCGGTAAGTTCATAGCACTATTCCGGACGACCCCGACCGTGCCTTTTAAATTTTGTTACGTCTCACCAATCCAACATGGCGGCTGTGCGAAATATTTCACCAGCATTCAATATCTCCGAAACTATTCCCGATATCACCGTGGAATGTATTACGGTGATAAAGGGAACTGCTAGAAGTTCACCTATGTGACTGTTGAAAAACTGGTAACTAGAAAACCAACATGGTGGCCAAGCGAATTTGCGACATTTAAATAGACGTTTCTCGCGATTTAACGAACCAAACGCAATAAAACTTGGTACAGTATATGATTATACACATTGTAATGCACCGACATCAAACTTCGTTCAATTGTTAACATAACCACAAGATGGCGGATGTGCGAAATATTTCACCGGCATTCTACATCTCTGAAACTATTAGCGGTATCACCCTGAAATTTTGTACGGAGATAAAGGGCACTGCTGGAAGTTCATCTATATGACTTTCAAAAACCGGTCAACTACAAAACGAACATGGCGGCCACGCGAATTTAAAATTTTAATAGACCTTTCTTGCGATTTAATGTTCTAAATGCAATGAAATCTGGTACAGGAAATGTTTATACACATTGTAATGCACTGGTATCCAATTTAGTTCTATTGTTTACATAACCTCAAAGTGGCGGCTGTGCGAATTTTAACATTAAGTTTTTATTTCTTGTCGTAATCATGCGATAGAAGTGAAACTTTGAATAATGAACCTACGCAATAATGTTCCTTTAATGGTACATTACTCTATGGCCTATACATTTAACAATCCTACATGGCGACCATCCGAAATATTTAGACGGCTCTGAATATCTGCGAATCTATTATAGCAATCAAACAGAATTTGTTTATGTTCATAGGGGCTATGAACATAAGTTCACCTATAGGACTTTAAATAACCTGGTGATCACAAATCCAACATGGCGGCGACGCGAAATATAAATATTCACATGGACGTTTAACCATCCTAGTGCAGTGAAACTTGGTACAGTAAATCCTTATACGAATGTTAATCCACTGGCATCTAATTTATTTCAATTGTTTCTATAACCACAAGATGGCAGCTGTGCGAAATTTTAAAATCTCCTTGTTACCTCTTGCGTCCTAATTATGCGATTGACATTTGAATGCTACACGTACACAATAATCTTCATGTAACAGTACGTAACTCTAGGACCTACATATATACAAACCAACATGGCGACCATCCGAAATATTTAGTCGGTTCTCAATATCTACGAATCTATTACAGCAATCAAACTGAAATTTTGTATGTTGATAGTGGCAGTTAACATAAGCAGGATATATGAAAATAGGCTGTATAGTTCTTCACGGAACTACTTGTTATTTCATTTTTTAATATATTTTATCGCAGTTGGAACACAAAAAGTATCCATTTTTAAGCGTAATTCAACAATGCGTCACATTTAAGAATTATTATCTCAACAACCCGTCATCAGATCGAATCCAAATTTTAACACCATATACATTGGAATGTTTTATAACTGGCTTATTAATTTAAAAATTGTGTGAGTCCAAGAAACAAAGTTGTTATAATATTTGTAAGGTAACTTTTTCTCGGCTCGGGGTGGTTGGAAAATGTAGTTCTTGGTCGCGTTGTATTCCTTATACATCAAAAGGCTATGTTGTATGACTGTGAAATGCGGAAATTAATTCACTTATTTTATATAGGTTTGTATTTGTACGCGAAAATAAGACAAACTTACAAACATACTGCTGAGGGTTATAAATAGCAATATTCGCAGCTTGCTGCTACGGTAAAAGTTTAGTTAGTGCGGACGGTTGACTTCCTCCTTTTCTTTGACGGCCATTGGTGGGACAGCGTGGCACTTTCTGTTCTTTATCAGGACAAGTAAAGAAAAACGAAATGTCCGCATCCTCTGTCAAGAAGATTACAGATGACCATGCCCTTTTATAGTTGTCCAGCATTCTGTTTTATACAACACAGCCCAGGAGGTCCGGGTTCGAATCCCGGCTCTGCCAAGAAATTCTAATCCTGGTCTGAAGGCTGAAACTCGGTCCACTATGCCTCGTGATGCAAAACTGAGAAGAGTCTGGTTCGATTCCCACCTCAACTATCCAGGATGTTTATTTTCCGTGGTTTCCCCATTTCTACTCCAGGCGAATGCTGGGATTGTTACTGACTCAAGGCTATGGTTACAGGTTATCTGACAAAATTCAACACTCACCCAAATGCAGGGGACTAATTGACCAAAATATACTAACTCCTCAAATGCAACAACAGCAACATCCTCTATACAACTCACCTAGACTTAATGCATTTTTGTACTTCTTGCTTTCGTTTTTAGAGACATTATGGGGCCACACTAATGTCTCCATTTTAATCAAGATAAGTGTATTCTGCGTGTTATGTCTTCTTGGAAATCCACAAGATCAGACACAGAAGGTTAGATAAGACATTTAATTTGTAGCACCTCAGTTCGCCCTTTCATACGAATATAGTCTATTTAATTTTTAGCCTAGTTTCTTCTTGGTTTGCCGAGGCTCCCTGGACCACGTGGTTCCTAACACTAGCGAGTTTTTGTCTTAGCCCAGTATTCCTTCATATTCGCACTATGGGATGCTTTCCAATCCTGAGTACAATTCACTCCCATTCCAGGATGCAATATTTTAGTTGTCAATGACTGGAGAGTGCCGGATGTTCTAATCAGCATTCTAAATTTATCCCGGTTGAAAATATCTTCGGGATCAATTTCGAAAAAACTGAGGTCTTTTCGAACAAGTCTCGTCCATTTGGCATTTGTCCTCTTCCCTCTAGAAATGATGTTGAGGAATACTTTAGGTCAGTCTCTTGTTGTCCATTCAGATGATGATGATGATGATAATTGTTGTTTTAAAGGGGCCTAACATCTAGATTATCGGCCCAGTGTCCATTCAGACTGTGGCCGTAGAAAATAAGTCTCCTCTTTCTCATGGCTGATGTAATGCTTTATAATTGTTGGTAAAGCTCATTGTTTTGCCTGATTGTGTATTAACCTATGATTTTTTCTCACCCGTGGTGTTGGGGTAGCGCACCTGCCTCTCACCCAGAGGACCATGGTTCGATTCCCGGCTCCGTCAGGGATTTTAGAAATTGAGGTAAGGCCGGAACGGGCTGCACTCAGCCTCGTGAGGACAATTGAGTAGCTGTCTGACAGTGAGGCAGTGTCCCGGTCACTAAAACCAAGATTAACGGCCTAGGGGACCCGATGCGCTGACCACGCGTCACCCCAATATCTGCAGGCCAAATGCCTTGGCAGCGGTCGCTTGGTAGGCCCAGGCCCTTCATGGGCTGTAGTGCCAGGGGTTATAATTATTATGATTTTTCTCAAGATTTTGCGTTCTTAGCCTAGCTCTGTTATAATGAAATATAGGCTTAAGAGATCATCGTCTGTTCGTGGGTGTGTCCATAATACAATATAAACGGCTGGAGCGATTAGAATTAAACTCGGTAAGAACATAACACAACGTTGCCCAACCTAGACCGTGCCTTTCAAATTTGAATGCTTTTCACCAATCCAGCATGGCGGCCGCACGAAATATTTCACTGGCATTCAATGTCCCTGAAACCTTTACTGATATCAAGCTATAAGATTTCATGATGATAGAGAATAAGAGAATAAGTTCAGCAATGTCGTTTTTGAA
This sequence comes from Meconema thalassinum, assembly GCA_946902985.2. NCBI lineage: Eukaryota > Metazoa > Arthropoda > Insecta > Orthoptera > Tettigoniidae > Meconema > Meconema thalassinum. Next base: position 832,668,026 of record OX336390.1, on the reverse strand, counting down.
AACGGTTAAGTACAAAACTAACATGGTGGCCAAGCAAATTTAACACATTTGAATGGAATTTTCTTACTGTGTTAACATCCGAGCACAGTGAAACATGGTTCAGTAAATGTTTAAACAAGATTTAACCCACTGACATCTCATTTATTTCAATTGTTTTCATTATCTCAAGATGGCCGCTGTGCAAAAGTTTCAAATTAAGTTATAATTTTTGTATCCTAATCATGCGATTGAACTAAACATTTGTATACTGAACCAGCGCAATAATCTTTATGATTATCCTATGAAATATTTCACCCGGTTTCAATTTCTACGAATTCATTACAACACTCAGACCAAAATGCTGTTTGTTCATAGAGGCCATAGAAATAAGTTCACCTGTTGAACATTTAGGAACTTGATGAACACTAAATCAACATGGCGGCGACGCTATATTTAAATATTTAAATTATTTTTTCTCGTGACTTAATCATCCAAGCGCTGTGAAACTTGGTACTGTATATCTTCATAGAATGCCCTGTGTATTGGCGACTAATTTAATATTATTATGAAGGAACGTACCCATATCACAGTCAGGGCCCTAGAGAGTCAACGCGTTCCAGCCCAAGTACAGTGGAACGTGGCCAATTCGAACTTCTATAATTCGAAATCTTCTTTAATTCGAATTTTCTCTTGGTCCCTAGCAAAAATATCGAGTTTAATTCGAATTATATTTTGGATAATTCGAAGTTTATTCGTGTAAAACGCCGATCGGAAGCCAAACAGTTGGGTCATAATTCCCGAAAAATTACGTTGTATCATTGACATGCGGCCCATACTACGTGGCTCCGAAAAACAAGATAGTGACGTAGCATCTGGCGATGAACTCGTGGAGGGAGTTCCCGGAAAAACTGTTCCGAGTGCAGCCCAAGCAACAAACCAAATCACAGAGATTAAGCGTTTTTTTTTTTTGAAAGTAGATTTTGAAAGTGATCCTGTTTCCCGTTCCTTAAAGTTGTTAGATTCTTCTGTGATGGCCGAGAGACTTAATTGTAGGATACAGGTAAGAATTTCAAACTTTTTTTGAAAAACAGTCGATTTCTCTAAGACATAACAAGATTGCTGTATACTAGATACTGGATACTGTCGTTAAATAGGTGAATAGTACATTTTGTTTTTTAATTTTATCATTTGAAACTTTTGAGGTTATTCACGATACAGTCATTATACAGTACCGTTGTCTGTTAATCGGCTTTGTTGAACGTAAATCATTACGTAAACATTACGTAAACATAGTATATAAACACTTTACTTTTTAAAAACCCACGTAATATTATGTTTAATAAAGGTTCTTGGATGAAAACCTAAAATTTGAACATCTCTACCCTTTTCAAAGAGCTTTCTTAATTCAAATTTTTGGATAATTCGATTTTTTTACTGGTCTCTTGAGGTTCGAATTATCCAAGTTCCACTGTATCAGAATTAAGGTACTTGGCAGTGTTGGTAATGCTAATCTCTGCGCCATGAAGCTGCCTAGATGTTGCTAGATGGAGTATCTGGTATTGAGCCAAGTAGAAAGCCTCAAAGGGCTACCCCAACCGAACCCTTATCCGTTCAATCCATTATCTGAAAACTAACTGCATGTTCGAAGCTGCGATAGCTACTGTTTGTGTTGGCCGTCGTGCGGGAGATGTGGGTACTTTCACTCTCCTCCTCCACCTTCCCCCACCCCTACTCGAAATAAATTGTCTCTGACACCAGTATTTTGTTTTGCCACGCATGGATATCGAGTATGGTTATGTCCGTTACGTCTCTTGGTTTGCATGAATGTACACAAGTCAGTTCAAGCGATTTAGTGTGATTTCCGTCCTGGGCGTAAATAAGGGTTCTGATCTAGGAAGGCATCCCGTGATGGCGGCGAGACCGTGGAAGCGGGCGGAGATAAGACATCACTTCTTCACAGAAGCCGTGTGGCTTTGGGAACTCGCCAGCAGAAGGAGCTCCTCAAAGCCAGCCACAATAACTGTATGCCACATAGAAAGCGATTTGGCAACAAAATGAATTCTTACTACCATATGCTTTATCGGGTAAACGACGGAGATGCCATCTGGGCTACATACGAGGCCTTGTGAGTGTCTTAAGGGCGGCTTCGGTGGAGTAGTTGGTAGCATGCTGAGCTTCTGTGCCCAAAGTCGCGGGTTCAAACCCGGCCGAAGTCGTCGGATATTTTAAGAGCGTTAAAAATCCCCCAATATGCCTTCCTTCGGAGGGAAAGTAAAGCCGGTGGTCCCATTTCATAGATTTATGGCACTAATTACACTTGTGTGAAGCTAAATTATATGTTAGATTTGACTAACGCTCTTAAGTTCCAACGTTCATCGCCAGGAGCCGACTTCGGTGGCATCTAGTAACCAAGTTCACAACTAGTTGTCGTTGACGGTAGTATTTCGTAGCAATAGTAGGAACTACTTGAATATTGAATGTCTGCAGTCCTTGCCTGAATTACAGATAACACACACTAATGCAGCCATAACAATTAACACCAGTTATGAGACAGATTCTACACACACCCAAAGTACACGGGGCTACATGACCGCGTTATGGCAGCCCCAAAACTGAGGAACCAACTAACCTGTGTGTCTTACGCAGCACATCCATTCTTCGAGCACCACACCTGCAAGAGGAGCTGCAGTTAGTAAATGAAGGTTCTTCAGTGAGATGTCTTCCTAGTTCCTACTGTACATACTCACTTCAGGCAAATGACGGGATGGTACTTTGTTATAAATCCTTAAACATCTACCACAATACCCTCTGAAAAGCCACGGCCGCTTCCTTCCACATCCTTGCCCAGTTTCATTCATCTTCTTCTATTCCATCTCTCATCCCGGCTCGCAGGTCGCCCACGGACGTCGACTAGAAAGACCTGCACTCGGCCTCTCAGGAGGCCACACGACAAAAAAAAATAGTTTCACACACTAATACATGCACCACAGAAACATAAATTATGTCACAAATTATTGTTGTTGATTCTTTAGGGGGCTTTGCGGCATTGTGCTCATGTAGCACCGTGTTCTTGGGTGTGTGTAGAAGTTGTCTGATAACCTGTGTTACTGTGATATTTCTAGTAGCGTGTGAACAAAAAGAAGCTTGTAGTTTTACGTTACCGTTAATCATGCGATCATGAGCCACGGAACCTCCTTTTTACGTGGAATCCGAACCACAGGACATGGCATTTCACTTCGAAAATCTCTTCTTTCTAATGTGTGTGTTTGTAATTCAGGTAGGATTTGGGCTGGAAGCGGCTGTTAGGTAGCATCCGAGCATTTGCGTGGATAAGAGATGTGGAAGTCACAGAAAGCCAGAAAGGAATGAAACCCACCTCTACTCAGTTTTGCCTCACGAGGCTGAGTGGGCCCTTTTCCTGCCCACAGACCAGAATTAAATTCTTGGCAGAGCTGGAATTCGATCTCGGGCCTCCGTGGTAATTGCCAAGAATGCTAGCCACAATGCAACGAGGCGGAAATACGACTCTAATTCAAGAGACACCCAAAACACAGAACTGATAGAGGAGGTATTCCTAAACCCTCAAATCCCCCCAGGGGCTCACATCTTCTGGAACGTCGGTTGGCGACCACGGGGCCCCAGCTGAGTCCGGCATTGCTTCCACTTACTTGTGCCGGGCTCCTCTCCGTCTTCTTTCCTGTCGACCTCACTTGGTCAACTCTTGTTCTCTTCCGACCCTGACGGTATTAGAGTATCCTAGGCCTAGGGTGTCTCTTCCTTTTCCGCCTTAATTGGCCCTTGTCTCATCTTTTCTGATACCCTCCTTCAGCGAGGGGTCAACCTTCTTTTTCTTTTCCTATTATCTCCTGCCTTCTGCTCAAGGCCCTCGAGGAGGCAGGGTGTATGTAGCCCCTCCATTTGTGGTGCACCCTGGATATTGCTACACCCTCAGGGGATCACGGCTGGTGAGTTCGGGAGTTGGCAACCCCGAGGGATTGCTGAGCTGGGTCCGATTTCCCCCTTTTGTCCCTTACTTGTGGGGTGGACCCTCTCCTCTTTCACTTTCCTATCTGCCTTTCATGGCTCTCCTTCCTTCCAAGTCCCTCAATCCGCATTCTTCCAGGGTTGAGGGCATTTCTTTTCCTCCTTTCCTTTATTTGCCTTAGTCTCCTTTTGTTTTCAATTTCTTCTTCTAGTATATAAGTTAGTGGTTAGTTTTTAGTTATAGTTTGCATTTCATTTCATTTTCATCTTCACGATCACCCAAACCATTAGGGGCCGATTACCTAGATGTTAGGTCCCATAAAACAGCAATTATCATCATCATCATAATCCCTCAAATGACTAAACTGCAACAACTCTCAAATGAAACCAGTATTTCCCCTCCCAGTCCAGCCAACAGGCGAGATAATGCTCACTTGAACACCCCTGGCCTGTGAACGTAAACAACCCAAGTACAGGAAACATTTACGAGCCGTTACTACGTGAATATAAATAGCACTCAAATAACGTGAGGGGGAAAAAGTCTTAAATCAACGTCACATTTATGCTAATTTTATTATCATCCTTGTTAGCGTGTCGATATCGCTTCGTTAGTCACACTTTTATTGCGCTAGTATTGTTGGAGATAACGCTACCGTAGTGTTAGGGTGGACTCTCACTAGAGGCCGACAGAACAGATCCATTTTCTAAAGGCTAATGCCTTGTCGATGCAACCACACTCTCCTGTCGTTGGCGGTTCGTTTCAGTTCCATGTAATTGTCACATCCCATTCTATTCTTGATGTCTTCCAAATACTTCGTCCTAGGCCGTCCTTCTTCCTTTCTTTCCAGCATGTTTCGTTCAAGAATGTTAACGATGAAAATGTTGTGTCTGATGGCATGTCCAATAAATGTTAACATTTCTAATGATCTTGTCGACTTCATCGTTATTCTCTGGTCTACCGTTATGCGTTACGGTTACGGCGTGTATGACGTCATCATGTTGTTCAGTGCATATGCACCGAGTCTGAGTTTACTTCTGGGGTCTGGTGTTAAGCGATACGGAGACGGCGAGTGCGTGACGTCATGCAGCAGAGTGCACCACCCGCTCTCCGTTCCCCGTGCGGGAAGCCTAAGTTAATGGGAAATGGAGTATGTTGAAAGAGTCCTGGGGCTTAGCCCTCCTGAGCCTTTCTAACATGTGTAGCATTTGTAGCATGCGTCATTTGAAATGGTATAAAGTCTAGTCTCTCAGACTGACTGTATCTTTTTTATTTTTCTCTTTCCCATTTCCTTCAATAATCTTCTCTCTTCTTTGACTTCCCTGAAGACTTCCAGGTTGGGTTTTCTTCCCATCCACCTCGTTCTTGTCATTTTCCGATTTCAGCAGCTTCAAGTTGATTCTTTTCCAATTTACCCAGAGTCCAACTATCACTTCCATAGAGCAGTGTACTCCGTACAAATAATTTTGCGATGGATTTTCTTACATCTATATTCATATGTTTGCTGGATAAAATGTTTTTCTTAGTCAAGGAACCATAGAGTTAAAACTCAGCAATTTTTCTAGGTTTGTGCCAAGAGCCCGCTGATGAACCAGCTTGGTGTCCTAGACGAAACCCCACACAAGTCAGGGCACAAACTTAGAAAAATTTCAGAGTTTTAATTCACTGGCCCCGAAAGCCAATATACCCACCATAGAGTTGTTCTTGATCCATTACGTGCATAGCAACCAGCATTCTTGTCTGTCACTGTAGAGGGCCGGGTTCGATTCCCGGCTCTGGCAAGAAATATAATTCTTGTATGAGGGCTGGAACGGGATACACTGAGCGTCGTGAGGCATAACTGCTCTAAATCCACACGAAAAGTAGAGTGAAGTAATCGAAACAAAACGTGTGGCATTCTGCTTTAGGAAGGCTACTCTGTTAGTGCAAATTCTAAAAAATGATTTTACTTTGAATTTCTTACAAGAAATAGTACATTATGCAACGAGCCTATAGTGGCAATAATTAAGACACGAGTATGTTTGTAAAACGTGCGTAAGCGAGTTTTATAATTTCCATACGAGTGTCTTAATTATTGTCATTATAGGCGAGTTGCATACGACTGTTTATGTTCGATAATTATAACTTTATTATATGTATTAACATGTTAGACCCCTTAAAACAACAATTATCATCATCATCATCATCATCATAAATATCCATAAATATCTGTGTGATTCGGTTAATTCAGTTAGTGAACAGGGCGCGCTGGCTTTGCTGACTGAACAGAGCGCATGCGTGGGTCAAGGCACTCCGAGAACAGAGACCATTCACTTTGCTTGCCAAAACAGAAATATGTTGGATTTTGACCTCATACGCGAAGGTATCCTTACCTAATTGGTCACACAACTGTTTCTTGAGCTCTGATTGGTGGGAGAAACTGTTTCATAATGAAAATAGTGTTACAATGAGCCTCATTATGATACAGTTTTCTGACACATAACGTTTACATTTCGACACCGTCGAACATAAATATAATTAAGACTCTTGGTTTAACATTTGAAGTAATTTCAGCGCCTTGCAAACATATTTAGTGAATTATGCCGGGAAAAGTATAAAAGTAACTTTGTACAACTGGCGTCGAGTCTCATAATTTGCACACCCCTGTACATGAGCACGATGGCGCTAAGCCCCTAAGTCAATCAACAACAAAGTATTATATATTGGCTTGGTGTAGTCTACTTGAGTGTTGTGGAATATGACTAATACCCTGTATAATTTTGATGGCTGTATTGCAATTAGGCTAGAATTTATATAGAATGTTGCTGTGGTCTGAATTTAGGAACCATCCATGCATTTGCCTGGAGTAGAAGTTGGCAAATCCACGGATAACCACCTTATGGGTTCCCGGGGAAGAAATTGAACCACCTCCTCTCATTCCTACCTTACAAGACTAAATGTACCACGTTCCAGTGCTCAAACCACAATTAAGTTTCTTTGCATGGCCGGGTATCGAACCCGATTTCCCGCACTCACGGCCAAGAATGCTAGCCTCTACACCACGAGGTGCATGGATAAATTAAGAGGAAGATATCTGGTCAGAGAAGCAGTGGATATCGGCTAAGTCAATGTCTATTCAGACGAAGTCAGTAGACGTGATGAAATACCACTTGGGGATGAAATATTCTCTCTGACGTATCTCTTACCATTTGACCAACTTGTATGCAAAGATTGAGTGATATCAGAAAATTCTCGACCGTAAGACACAAAAGAGCTGATAAAAGCGGGTAACTAAATACATCCTAAGCCACGGAGACCACAATTGGGGTCGGAAGAGAAATATAGTTGACAAAGACGGATAGACAGGTAAGATAGAAGCAAGACGAAGCAGTGCCTCGTGGTCACCAATCCATGTCTCACTGGTAGAGAGCCACAGGAACTTTCTTGTATTTTCAACATGAGCATAACATCGAACTCTGAGAGTCCCGACGGCCTTCCAACAGCTGTCATATCACAAGAGTCATTTCTATACAAATACTTACTGTAGTTCGAAATATTCGAAAGTTTCTGTCTTGTTGCGCGTTGCTAAAACCCTTGACCCGAACAAAACAGTAATTCCTCTGTGGAAATTAATTCCACCACACTGTTGCAAATTAACTGTGGAATTCGGTGCTTATGAACTTGTTACTGGAACTATGTTAACAGTTCGCTGTAGCAAATACCACATTACTGAGTGAAATATTCTCTAGTGCACTGGTGCAACCATAATTCTAACCTCCCATGCTTTGATGTCTGCCGCAATTAGTGTTCAGTGCGTGTCTCAATTCTGCCAAGTTCTCGTATCGGTCATGGAACACAGGATTACTGGAGTGAAGGCCAACACTCCTGTCAGTGAAGTTACTACGCCAGTGACGACCACTTTGGCAAGTGGGACAAGGTATAGTTTGCTTGGTTTAGCCGCCTACGTGTACTACTGGAGAATGGGCCGCAGCCGGTAGAATCATTCTAACCACCTCGTGACTAGTATTCTTGGTCGTCACCCCTGATGTCCGGTTTCGATTCCCAACTCTGCCCTGGGGGCGTGGTGGCACAGCGGTCAAGCTGTTGGCCTCTCACCTCGCCGGACCGGATTCGATTCACGGTCAATGCATGTGCGATTTTTAAAGTGAAATATCATGTCCTATGGCTTGGATTCCACGTAAAACGGAGGTCCCGTGACTTATGATCTCGAGATTAACGGTCACGTAAAACTGCAATCTTCCTTCCTTCCTTCCAACTCTGCCCAGAAATTTAATTCTGGTGTGAGGGCTGGAACGGGGCATTCTTATCCCATGCAGCAGAGCTGAGAAGAATTGGGTTTGAACCCCATCCCAGCCATCTTAGAAGTAGTTTTCTGTGGTTTTCCACTTATAATCCATGAAAATGCCGGGATGGTTCCTAACTTAAGACCACGGCCACCTCCTTCCCAATTCTTCGCCCCCCCCTCACTCAATTGCAAATACACATACACTATTACAGACATCACAACAACGCAGGTTATCAGACATAGCCTATCTATCCATATATACACTAACACACCCAAATACACGGAGCTAAATGGCCACAACGTTGCAAGCCACTAATTCTAAAAGAGGACGTGGTGGTTCAATAGTCATGCTGCTTGCCTCTCACCAAGGTGACCGGGTTCGATCCCCAGTCAATGCATGCGAGGTTGCTACAATTGCAGTCATATTTTTACTGAATCATAAAGTCGTTCTTAAAATCCATTTGCTCTGCGTCATCAGCCAGAATTGTTTTCAAAATATCAACGTGCAAACGTTTGCGGGTTCCAACCCGGCCGATATCGTCGGATTTTTAATAGCGTTAAAATCGTTCAGTATGCCTTCCTTCGGAGGGGAAGTAAAGCTGGTGGGCATGTAAAAGAACCTACCACTACAATTGGTAGTGTGTAGCTAAATTTTTAGGTTATTTGGTGAGAAATGCTCTATCAAGTTCCAACGTTCGCCGCTGGGTGACAGTGACGTCTGGTATCCAAAGTTGGACTACTTGAAATTAACTTTCATTCATTTCATATTTAATTAACTCCTCCCGTGAGGATGGCGTCAGGAAGGGCATCTGGCCGTAGAATCAATCAGTCATGTGGAATTTCATAGCATCTCATCCGAGAGTGTTCGAGAGCTGCAGTACCTAGAGGTTGCAGAACAAACTACATACAAGGCCTAACTAAGGAAACCTCTGCTCTCCTCTCAGAGTATCATAACTTATTCGAAGAGAACCCTTTCAGCAATGACACCATCGCAATGGGACAACAGGTGATTTCTTCAATTTCTGAAGCAAAACGGGCACAGTGGTTAAAGATGATGGAAGATATTGACTTGAGCAGAAGTAGTCAAAAAGCTTGGCGATTACTTAGACGACTCAGTAGTGATCCCAATAAAACCTATACACATTCCGCTGTTACAGCAAACCAAATTGCACATCAACTTCTACTAAATGGACGATCATCTAATCCATGTCGACTTCAGAATAAAGGAATTGAGAGGGATTATGAGCAGGAGACTGATACGCACACTGTACCATTCACTTTATCTGAGTGGAATAGAGCAATAGATCAGTGTAAGAATGGTAAGGCTGCCGGCTTAGATGAAATATGTGTTGAGCAAGTAAAGCAATTTGGACCTGTTGCTAAACAATGGTTGTACAATAACTGCATAAGCAGCTGCAAGTTACCACATGTGTGGAGGAAAGCTAGAGTAATTGCAATTCTCAAGCCAGAAAAAGATCCAAACGATCCGAAAAATTACAGACCTATCTCACTGTTGTGTCATCTATACAAGATCCTAGAACGGATGATCCTTGAAAGACTTACAGTGATGATAGAACCTCTCCTCATTCCAGAGCAAGCCGGATTTCGTAAAGGGAAATGTTGTACCTCACAGGTCCTCCATCTGACACAATATATTGAAGATGGGTTTGAAAATAATAAAATCACAGGGGTGGCTTTTATCGATTTATCTGCTGCATATGATACAGTTAATCATCGAATACTGTTGCGCAAATTTTATAACATGACAAAGGACTACAAGATGACTCAAGTTATTAGCAATCTTCTACAAAATCGTAGGTTCTTTGTCGAATTTCAAGATCTGAATAGTCGTTGGAGGAAACAAAAGAATGGCTTGCCACAAGGCAGTGTTCTTGCCCCAATGCTCTTCAATATTTATACGAATAACCAACCTCTTCCAGTTGATACCAAAAGCTTCATATACGCGGATGATCGAGCTATTGCTGCTCAAGCAAACAGCTTTGAGACTATAGAAGGTAAGCTATAAGAGGCTCTTTCTGAACTATCCTACTACTACAGAGGAAACAAATTGAAGCCTAATCCATCTAAAACTCAGGTATGTGCCTTCCATCTAAATAACAGACAGGCGACAAGGAAATTACAGGTAGCATGGGAAGACACTCAACTAGATCACTGCCCAACTCCTAAATATTTAGGTGTAACATTGGATCGTGCTCTCACCTATAAACAGCATTGCATAAACGTCAAGCAGAAAGTGTCAGCCAGAAACAACATCCTTCGCAAACTGTCTGGAACCAATTGGGGTACACAGCCAAAGACGATGCGAACTACAGCCCTGGCTCTGTGTTACTCCGCTGCAGAGTACGCGTGTCCTGTTTGGTACAGTTCCAGTCTTGCTAAACAAGTTGACACATCTCTTAATGAAACATGCCGACTTATCACTGGCTGTTTGAGACCAACATCACGAGATAGAATCTACCGTTTGGCTGGAATCGCCCCACCAGATATTAGAAGAGAAGTTGCAGACAGGACTGAGAAAACCAAAGCAATTACCTCATGCGCACACCCATTGTACGCATATGAACCTGACTAACGACGACTGAGGTCTAGGAGGAGTTTCCTGAGTACAACAGAAGATCTACATGAATCTGCTAAGTCCGCAAGGTTAAGATTATGGAGATCTAGAAAGACTCAACTTGATGGCTGGATGCTACCAATTGAACATCTCCCTCCAGGACATGAGGAACACTGGTCTACGTGGAAGTCATTGAACAGGCTTCGCACTGGTGTTGGTAGATCAAGAACCAATATGTTAAAGTGGGGTTTCCCTGCAACATCCAGGCTATATGATTGTGGTGAAGTCCAAACCACAGTCCATTTCTTGAACTGCATGAAGTGTCCTTTAAGTTGCACAATGGAGGACTTGATGGCTGCGACACCTAATGCCCGTGACTTGGCAAAATTTTGGACAGAAACGATTTGATATGTGCATTGTTAAGTACCATATTTTAAATGTAAAATGTATACTTCTGATACGAATAAATCCCTGACTCCGTTGGAAACGGGATTAATAAGGGGTAGCCATACGACATTCCTAGATAGACTGACTTAGCGCTAACGCACCCTAACACTATCATAGGGTATATTTTACCACCCACGTGCGTGACTTTCAAATGAAGATTTGATGCCCCATTATGAAATGCGGCACCAAATTTTAGATAAATATCTTTCGAGGTATACAGGGTCTTTCATATAAAGTAAGAACGGCAAGCTGCGGATTTGATAATCACTGCTGCAGTGGTCTTGGCCGAGCTTGTGGCGCGCCACGGCACCCTGCTGTAGTATTGAAAGCACGCGCATAATATTGGGTTGGCGCATAAGTCCGTAGCGTTTTCCACAAGTTTATCCACATCAAGTTTATAAGTTAATTAAACACATGCGATACACATAAGAGCGTAATTAATTATAAGTAACATATTCTCCTTCACTATTTACTAAAGTCCGCAAACGCTGTGGTAATTTTTCGATTCCGCACCTCTAGAAATCACGGGCTTTTGAGTTGAAAAATTCATCATGCCATGTTCGGAGCGCATCTTCATCGAGATAGGAAGTTCCTTGAAGATTGAGGTAGAGAGTGGAAAAGGTGAAAATCTGAGGGCGAATAAGATGTGTGTGGAATTATTTCCCATCCCAACTCCTGTATCCTAGTGTTTTTTTTGTTGTTGTCAGATTAACAGAGAGCGGCGGGCGTTATCATGGAGGAGCATCACTTCACGCAGTCTTGCTGGTTGTTTTTCTTGGAATGTATCTGCAAGACGTCTCATTGTTGGCAATAAATGTCAGCAGTGATGGTTACACCTCGGGGAAGCAATTCGTAGTACAGCACACCGTCGGTGTTCCACCAGATGCATATCATCATCTCTAGTGAATGCGCGCAGGTCTTTGTACGGGGAGTTGCTTGTTTGTTTGGGCTTAACCATTCATTTCTTCTCCTTATGTTAACGTAAAGACACCATTTCTCCTCACCAGTAACGATACATGACAGAAATGGTCGATGTTGTTCACGAGCCAATCGATAACGAGCAAGCAGAGATGCACATATGGCCACACGCTGAATTTGTGCAGAATGCGGTACACATAAACCGGTTTTTTGAACCTTACCCATTGAATGCAAATGTCGCACAATGGTGGAATGATCACAATTCATCACATATGCCTGTTCCCGTGTACACTGACATGGATCATTGTGAATTAATGCGTCTAAACGATCTTCATCAAATTCCGACGGCCTTCCTGAACGTGGGAAACACTAAGGTCAAAACGACCCACCTTACAACGAGAAAACCACTTTCTTGCCATTCTCTCTCCAATAGCATTGTCCCTATACACGGCGCGAATGTTTCTGACCGCCTCCACTGCTATCGTCCCTCTATTGAATTCAAAGGGAAGAATATGTCGGAAATGTTCCAATTTCTCCACTTGGCACTCCATTTTCTAGCGTCCATGGCTCCACCCCGATCAGCAAAATGACAAAACTTCAATATGTAAACTCAAGAACAAACATTGAACTACAAAACAACAATGACAGTCGATAAATAAAACCATAGCAACCGGAATACCAACAAGCAAAACAAAAACCCTACGGACTTATGCACCAACCTAATATAATACTTGACCTTGCAATAAGCGTGCAGGTGCTCAGTCGCCAATCTAAATATTAGATGCTAACATGGTGAGGCAGTCATCATTACAACATCGTAGTTTTGTATGTAAAACTTATTTTAAGTACGAGTCGGCTCGGCGGGTACGTGATGCATTTGTTCCGCAATTTCCTGATGAAGTGCCACCTTCTCTAGCACAGATTGACGTAATTGAAAATAAGTTTCACACTACTGGCTCAGTGCTCAATAAAATACATAAAACAAAAGATCAGAAACATTACAGTGGCAGAACTCACTCGCGTCTGCCAGAATGTGGTTACCAGATACATTGCCTGTATAACCCAGGAAGGACGATACTTCCAGCATTTTTGATGAGGTAATATTTCATATAGGATTATACACACGCTTAAAGCAGGGGGCCACGGCGCGCCACAAACTCGGCTAAGGCCACCCCAACAGCGGATAACGAAACCACCGCTTTGCGTTCTTACTTTATATGACAGATCCTGTACTTATAATCAAATGTATTCTGATAACCTGTGTTATTGTGGTGTGAGTAGTAGAAGTAGTAGTAGTAATAGTGGCGTGTACATTATTTTGTATTTGAGGCAAGGATTGGGAAGGAGGCAGGCGTGGCCTCATGCTAGGAATCATCCTGGAATTTTCCTGGAGTATAACTGGAAAACCACGAAAAACACTTCAAAGATGCCTGAGATGGGAATAGAACCTACCATTTCACTGTTTTGTCTCACTTAGCTGGATACTCTTTATTCCAAACCTCAAACCAGAGTAAAATTTTACACACAGTCTATTATAGCCTTCGCAATAACACAGGTTAACAGACAAATTCCGTACACGTACACACACACACTAAAAAGAAAATGACCATGGCTACAATAATTATATTTGAATCGCAGCCAATGACCATAGCGGGGTATTTTAATTGAACGCCCAATGGCTCCCCATCAAGTTCATTTTCAAGTAGTTCCAACTTTGGCTACTAGAGATGCCACTGTCACTGACACTTAGCGGCAAACGTTGGAACTTGATAGAGCGATTCTATTCAAATCACCTACAAATTTAGCTATACCCTATTTTAGTGGTAGGTTCTTTTATATGCCATAAATCTATGACATGGGCCCGCTGGATTTACTTCACCTCCGAAGGAAAGCATACTGAAGGATTTTTACGCTCTAAAAACTCCCACGATTTCAGTCGGGTTTGAACCCGTGAGCTTGGGCATAGAAATTCAGCATGCTACATACTACGCCATCGAAGCAATTTTTTTAGCGTATGGCTTTTAGCGCCGGGAGTGTCCGAGGGCATATTCGGCTCACCAGTTTTGTAGCTGCTTCGAGGCGGACACCCAATGGGTGAGCTACAAGTACCGTCACGTGTGGAGTGTTGTCTGGGGAGGAAAGTTTGAATGTAAGGACCAGGAGTTGGAAGGTAGCGGCTGTGGCCTATAGTTCGGGACCAACCCCGGCATTTGCCTGGAAGGAAGATGGAAAACCACAGAAAACCATCTTCAAGATTGCCGGCGAGGGGATTCGAACCTCCTCGCCTCCAGGATGTGAGCGACTGCCAACAGTCATGCCGTAACGACCACGGCTAACTCACCCGGTATCGAAGCACTAATGTAATATGATTATTTTACTGTTACCGACAGTAGTGGCTACGCGGGCTAAAGCGCTGCTTTAGGTCAAGGGGCCAAGCTCTCTGCTGACTCGGTAGACGCGTGGGTTCGAGCCCCACCGTCTGCTGTCCTTGAAATGGTTTTCCGTGGTTTCCCCATTTTCAACACCAGGCAAATGCTGGGACAGTACCTTCTGACAGGCCACGGCCACTTCCTTCCACGTCCTTGCCCAGTTTCATTCATCTTCATCCATTCCATCTCTCATCCCGACGCGCAGGTCGCCCACGGGCGTCGACTAGAAAGACCTGCACTCGGCCTCTCAGGAGGTTACACGACAAAAAAAAAAAAAGATTTTACTGTTATTTTTTCCTCCGTGGCTTAGGCGGTAGCACGCCGGCCTCTCACCGCTGGGTCCGTGGTTCAAATCCCGGTCACTCCATGTGAGATCTGTGCTGGACAAAACGGAGGCAGACAGGTTTTTCTCCGGGTACTCCGGTTTTCCCTGTCAAAATTTCATTCCAGCAACACTCTCCACTATCATTTCTTTCCATCTGTCATTCATTTAATCAATGCCCCAGAGGAGTGCGTCAGGCCTCGGCAGCCGGCACAGTTCATATCCTCGCCGCTAGATAGGGGCTTCATTCATTCCATTCCTGGAAGCAGGCTGTGGATTTTCATTTCATACTGTTACTTTTTTTTCGGTTGTACTTTTTATTTTTTTACTTCTACATCCGGTATCTATATTATTAAGACGTCACATTCACCCAGTCCAGGGGAATTAACCAGATGTGATTAAAGTCCCCATGGTCCGGCCAAGAATCAAACATGGGATCCTTCGGGCCTACGTCTACCACGCAAACCAATTAGTCACGAAGCCGGACAGGTGAGAGCCAAGTACTGGTCACCGCATTATGTGAGAGACGTAACTTAATGACTGAAGTGGTATTGTTATAGTGCTTTTTCTGATTTAACGTTAAAATATTCAGGCCACAGCTACTGTATGTTTGAACCCTTAGGTTCTGGAGGTAACTTCATTTGAACTACACTCAATACAGTTGTACGTACGTTCTGTTTGGTCAATCCAGTGTTCCCAATAAATATTTCAACAGCTGGCCTGTGCTCCCATCAAGTTTAGAGGTGGCCACACTAGAGCAAGTGTTGCTCGGTTTATTGCCAATTCTGACTGCTTTATAGAATGTTCGAGACAACTGCTTCACTCACTGTTATTAGAGTTTAATTTTTAAGCACTTTAACGCGCTTCGCTTCCTTGGACGTTGTCTTGCAATTGTTTCTAATTTCACGCTGCACTCGGTCTTCATTAAAGATTCATGGTGTCTGCCCTTTCAATTATTTACAGATTCTCACCAACGTCGATATTGTCTTTGTGTTCCTTTTTAGGCGAGTTCACTTCTAAGAGGGATGATAGTTGCATTTTACTGCCCACTACATCCACGATTCAACACGTCTGTAGTCACTAACATGCAAGTAGTTCACTCACGGAACTTTGGGGTGGGTTCTCTCCTCTTTCCATTTCCTGTCGACCTTTCTTAGCTCTATTTCCTTTCAGGTCCCTCAGTCTTCAATTTTCGAGGGTTGAGGGCAATTTTTCATCTCTTTCAATCGTCTCATTCCCTTTTTCAACTGTCCATTTAAAGTTGAATATGTTTTAGTGCCCAGTCATTTATGAAATAGGATGCCAGATGCCGATTATACGATCCACCCCTAGGCCAAGATAGAACTTCATGAAGGCAAACAGGAAATTATTTTTTGAAGAGATGGATAAAGTAATCAGATGGATTCCAGCTTCACCAGTGAATTATGACCGATTTGTTGGTGCCATAATCTCAACTGTAAAGAAGTGTATACCAAGGGGATACCGCAAAGAATATATTCCAGGGTGGACCAACGAGTGTGAAGAACTTGATGAATCTTATGTGGCGGATGGCAATCCTGATTTAGCTCATGAACTTCTGCAGAATTTGAATGAAGCAAGAAGAGACAAATGGATAAAAGCAACAACGGAGTTGGATTTTAAGAAATCAAGCCGACAGTACTGGAGCTTACTGAAGAAGTTGGGAGGAAGCAGTCCGCCAATTCGGGTAGATCAGCCAGTATCGCCAGATCAAATAGCCAACAGAATTGTATCGCTATCTAAAGCCCCACGAGACAAAAATCACACACGAACAGTGAAAAAGGAGAATAGGAACATACGACAAGTGACACCTGATGACACACAATTCTCTCAGATGTTCACGATGGACGAACTTGAAACAGCTCTCAAGGACGTAAGATCATGCAAGGCACCTGGTTTTGATGGGTTACATCCTGAGTTCCTAATTAGATGTGGGAAAGAGACTAGAAAATGGCTGACCAAGTTTTTCTCATCCATCCTTAAATCAGGGCGTCTGCCAAAATTCTTCAAAGTCACCAAAGTTATAGCTGTCCTGAAACCAAACAAACCTTCGGATAAAGTAGAAAGTTACCGACCAATTGCACTTCTCAGCTGCTGCTATAAACTCCTTGAGAGACTTCTACTGAACAGGATAGGCCCACAAATCATGGAAACCATCCTGATGGAACAAGCAGGTTTCAGATCGAACAGGAGCGGCACAGACCAGGTTCTAAGCCTAACTACGTACACTGAAGCCGGGTTTCAGAAACAAGTTAAGACATCCGTAGCTTTTATTGATTCGACTGCTGCTTACGATACAGTTTGGAAAGAAGGACTCCTGTACAAATTGATCAGAGTCATCCCCTGTCGAACTACACTGAGATTACTTAATAACATGCTCTCAGACAGACACTTCCAAGTAGTACAGGGTAATAGTATAAGTAAACAACGGAAACTCAATAATGGACTACCCCAACGGTCGGTACTATCTCCCGTACTTATCATCCTATATATTTCTGACGTACCTGAAACCAGTTCAAGGAAGTTTGGATATGCTGATGATTTGGCTCTGACTGTTCAACACAAGGAGTTCAAAACTGATGAAAACATTCTAACCGATGATCTCAATGAACTACATGCATATTTCACGAAGTGGAGACTCGTACCAAATTTAGCCAAAACCAAAGTCAGCAGTTTCCAACAGAACAGCGGACTATAAACTGGAAGTCCGAATGAACAACACAGTGCTTCCCTACAAGAGTCATTCAAAATATCTTGGAGTGACTCTGGATAGGAATCTATCCTTCAAGAAACATTTGGAAATTTCATCTCAAAAGTAAGCACACGAAATAATCTCATCCAAAAACTTTTCAGCACTAGTTGGGGAGCATCAGCAGATACGCTTCGAACTTCTGCGCTCAGTTTAGTATATTCTACAGCGGAATATTGTGCGCCGGTAAGGATTAAACAGCCCCCACGTAAAGAAGGAAGACAGTCAGCTCAACATAGCCACGAGAACCATCTCCGGTTGTGTAAGAACTACTCCACTCTACTGGCTCCCAACACTCAGCCACATAGCCCCTCCGGTGTTAAGAAGACAGGATGCACTGAGGAAGGAATATTCTAAAATAATGAACAACCCTGCACTTCCAATCCATGACGACATTCCCACTCTTGCAATAAACCGGCTCCGGTCCAGGAATCCACCCCTGCGACTGGCTCAACAGCTTGCTGATAGTAATTTCAATTTTGCAGCTAAATGGCGTGAAACATGGAATAGAAATGCCCCACCCGAAGTTCGTGACCTCATTGATCCTATAAAGAAAATCAAGGGCTTTGAACAACCACGGCATATATGGAAGAACATTTACCGTATCCGTACAGGACATGGAGTTTGTGCGTACAACCTGCACAAATGGGGGAAGCGTCCCGACCCCTGCTGTGATTGTGGTTCATCGAATCAGACCATCAGGCACATTGTTGAAGACTGCAAAATAAGAGCATACCTAGGTGACCCTATCGACTTTTTCAGTGCTACAACTTCGAGCCTGGAGGGGATTAACAGACTGGACATAAGGTTATAGAAGGTGAGGCCTGCTAGTGACCACGTGCCAATTTCAATTCTTCACACTTTGTTGTTTTCTCCTCCGTTCCCTCCAGTACTCCTTCATCCGTTCACTATGCTGCTTCTTTCTGTCCTCGGACCACTTCGCACCAGGTTTCTTTGGCAAACTTCCTTGGAATCCTTTCATACTTAATACCCTTTTTCTAAAGATCTCTCTGTTCACCGTTTCTTCTTCACTTATATTATTTCTTTCTAAATCTTTCTTTACTTCTTGAATCCAACTAGTTGTTGCCCTACTTCTCCCAAAGATACTTGAATATCCTTTTTGTTAATCTGGAATCATGCTTTCTGTAAATATGTCCAAAAAATTGCAATCTTCTTTTTCTTATCGTTTCTGTTATATTTTCTATGTTCCTGTATATTTCATCATTAGATCTTAATTTCCATACTTCAGCTGTTTTCACTGGGCCTAAAATTTTCCTCATGATTCTCCTTTCTAGTACTTCAAGTTTATCTAATCTATAGTTTAGTACCAGGCATTCACTTGCGTATAGGCATTCCGGTTTCACCACTGTGGTGTAGTGCCTTATTTTAAGATTTTTTAGATAAGCACTTTTTGTTATAAAAATTCTTAGTGATATCATATGCTCTTTCCATCTTGTGTACCCTTTCTTCTACCGAAGATTTTTCTAAACCATTTTCTTGAATTATTTCTCCCAGATTTAATCATTGCCCCAGAGGAGTGCGTCAGGCCTCGGCAGCCGGCACAGTTCATATCTTCGCCGCAAGTTGGGGGCTTCATTCATTCCATTCCTGACCCGGTCGGAGACTGGAAGCAGGCTGTGGATTTTCATTTTCATTTCTCCCAGATATTTGAATTTCTTTACTTTTTCCACTGGACCAATATCTGTTGCCAAATATTTTGAAGCGTTCTTGATGTTTGTAATAAATTTAGGTTTTTCTACGAAGATTCTCAAACCTGTTTTGTTGGCTATTTCTTCCAAGAGATTGATTTGTGTTGTTGCACTTGTTAGGTTTTCTGACAATATAGCAAAATCGTCTGCAAATGCTAGGCAACTTATTTCAATGCCTTTGTTTCTTCTCCCCACAGTTACTGGGGAAATGTTATGTTCATTTAGCTTTAAATTCCAAATTCTTACAATTTTCTCTAAAACACAGTTGAACAGAAGGGGTGATAAACCATCACCTTGCCGTACACCTGTGTTTATCTTAATAGATTTTGATACCTTACCCATAAATTTTACTTTTGAAATCGTGTCACTAAGGTTTTCACGTATTAGGTTTGCCAATTTAGTTTTCACTCCAAATTCACGAATTGTTTTTATCTATGGTTTATCTATAAACCGAGTCAAAGGCCTTTTTAAAATCTACAGAAGTATGTACTTATTATTATTATTATTATTATTTTGTTATTATTGTTATTGTGTTTTTTGTGTTTCATGTGTAATGCCATACGCTAAATAAATAGTGCTTAGGTCTACCTGTGATTTGCATGGACACAATGGTTACAATCGCAAAAAGTGTTCGACATCTAAGCCTCCTACAAGGTTGCCAATAGCCTACTTTCGAATTTTGCAACAACAAAAAAAGAACGTAGACTTATGAGATCCACACGGGTCAAAGGTTGTCAGTCTGTGTGGGTGTGTGTAAGAGAGAGAGTGTGTATATCTACCACCCCCCAACCCCTGACAAAAACAAACTGAACGAAATTTGTCACAGAGGTAGCATGTTTTATATCACCGCCATCTTGACGGAAACGGGATGGTGGACACCAAAATGTTCAAAATTTGAAATCAAATTACGACTAAACTAATAATCGGATATCTACCAAATTTGGTAAAAACATACCTTCATCAGCCACACCTATTCAGGATGGTGGCCGTGTGAATTATGCAAGCATTATAGTCAATAACTTTGAACCCACCAGTTCCGATTATATCGAACAGAGTATGGTTTAAACTGTTCTAAAGGACGTGGCCCGTTCGATATTTCACGTTCATATTATAATATTTCATGGTAGCAGTGGCTTTAAAAATCTGAGCCGTCTCGGTTACAAGACAAGATGGCAGTTGATATCTTGTGCCTGACCTATATTTCACTAGTTTGAGTATTGCATGCAATATATCCTACTGATAGAAATAATATAAACTTTGTATGAAATGCTTTTTAATAAAAATATACTCCACTGGAGAAATCGTTTAATCCAAATCATTATTTGCTAAGACGTTGTATGCAAGTCAATTGATAACGATAAACTTCGCTGGACATGATTGGCTCTGTGGTAAAGCGTTACTCGTCTACCCGTTTGGCCGGGGTTCAAATCCTATCCGAGTTGCTTCCTTTTTGCTTGATTCTTTTATATTTATTGTTTTGTAATTAGACGTTATAAAATTAAGCCTTATATTGCATATTTTACGCTTATTTATTTATTTATCGTATGGTTTTTAGTGCCACTAGAAAAAATATATATTTAATTAAATCAACGTTCTTCACCGGATCTGCACGAGAGAAATCTACCAGCAATCAGATAAACTACGCGTTGTCAACCACGGCCAACTACATACGTGCTGCGCTCTACACCGGCCTGTTGGAACCCATGCCAAAGGTGTAATCCAAAAGTTTTCTCTTGTGGGCGCTAGAATGAACTCGCCGCCAAGGATAGGCGCGAGAATGAATTAGCAGTGTAGGCTAGTAGGTTTCAAGTAGAAAGGCTCATTGGCGGTGGGTAGAGGAGAGCGTAGCTCGCATCCAGTCATGCCATGTAAGGGCATGTAGTAGAATATAAATATCTCTTATGCGAAACTTTTCTGCCAGATGTCATGGCTGTTCTATCTGGGACTCCGTTGGTTTGTCTCCCGTTGGCATCCTATACGCACCGAACTTGAAGAATGACATGATGAAGTTCATAATACGATAGATTTTTATTTTAATGTTTTTGTAACAGCCTATTGAGTGTTATCTGTAAATGTTATTTGAACTAAAGAGCAAAACGATCCCACATAGTACCTATACGCTATCTGTTGGTGCTAGTTCAGGATATTCCTATTCTGTGAAAGTGATACTCGGTACTTTATTTATGCACATTGATAAGGACGAAGCGTTATTACTATAGCCATACATTTAGCAGAAAGTAGGCTATATCTTCTTTACTGAACACCTTGTCTTATTTGATTTCTTTGTATTCATTGATTTATGATAATGTTAAGCATTCGTATTTGCAATCGAAAATATTATATATAGGCTAATTACAACACCACATAATTCAACACTCGACTTCAGCGATTAAAATCTGTTGTTTTTGATCCACGGCACAGACTGTTGTTGTTATGGATGATTTCTTAGGGGCTTTGCGGTATCATCGTTATGTAGCCCCGTGTACTTGGGTGTGTGTAGAAGTTGTCTGATAACCTGTGTCACTGTGATCTCTGTAGGCTTACTAGTGTGTGTACTTTTATACGAGGAAGGATTTGGTTAGGAAGCTGTTGTTGTTTCATTTGAGATGCAAGGACATCATGGTCATTTATCCCCGTGTACTGGGGTGAGTGTTGAAATTTTTCTGATAACCTATGCTATTGAGATGGCTGTGTTAGTGTGTGTATATATAATTCAGGTGAGAATTCAATCAATCAACGTTTAGTTTAATATAGCACGATTAATTTTAGCAAGCTACTACAACCAACATTCAATTATACATCTTGAAAAGGAAAAAGAGTTATAACTATACCCATGCATTTAGAAGAAAGTAGGCTATATGTTATTTACTGAACATCTTGTTTTCTTCTGTGTGTAAGCCATTAACGTGGAAAACAAGATGTTCAGTAAAGAACATATAGCCTACTTTCTCCTAAATGCATGGGTATTGTTATAACTCTTTGTCCTTTTCAAGGAGTATGATTGAATGTTGGTTGCAGTAGCTTGTTGAAATACAACGTGCTATAGGGATATTAAACATGAATATGAGGTGCCCTTTGCTAGTGCTACCTCTGTACCAAATTTCGTTCAATTCGGTTTCACCGTGTTTGAATTGATAGGGGGAATTGATTTGCACACATACTTGGCCACCATCTGCAAACTATTGGGCTGATGTTCTTGCTGTTTGGTCTGAATATGTTTCCCACATAAAGATATGGTGTTGCAAAATTTGGTAGAGACTAGATTATTAGGTTGGTCGTAATTACATTTTAGCTTTTAACATTTGGGTGGCCGCGATTACGTTTCCGTCAAGATAGCGGTGATATAAAACATGACACTGAGGTGCCCTTTGCTAGTGCTACCTCTGTACCAAATTTCGTTCCATTCGGTTTCACCGTGTTCGAATTGATAAGAGGAATCGATTTTCACACAAAGATGGCCGCCATCCGCAAAATATTAGGCTGATGACCTATTAGTTTGGTCAAAGGATGCTTCCTCCATAAAGGTATGTTGTTGCTAAATTTGCTAGAGATCGGATGATTAGGCTAATCGTAATTTGATTTAAGCTTTGAACATTTGTGTGGCCGCCATTACGTTTCTGTCAATATGGCGGCGATATAAATCATGACACTGAGATGCCCTTTGCTAGTGCTATCTCTGTACCAAATTTCGTTCCATTCGGTTGCACCGTGTTCGAATTAAAAGGGAGAATCAATTTTGACATAAAGATGGCCGCCACCCGCAAACTATTAGGCTAATAACCTATTAGATTGGTCAAAGGATGCTCCCTCCATAAAGGTATGTAGTTGCAAAATTTGGTAGAGATCGGATGATTTGGTTAATCGTAATCTGATTTAAGCTTTGAACATTCGTGTGGCCGCCATTACGTTTCTTTCAAGATGGCGGCGATATAAAACATGACACTGAGGTGCCCTTTGCTAGTGCTACCTCTGTATCAAATTTCGTTCCATTTGGTTTCACCGTGTTTGAATTAATGAGAGGAATTGATTTTCACACAAAGATGGCCGCCATCCGCAAACTATTAGGCTAATGACCTAGTTATTTGGTCAAAGGATGCTTCCTCTATAAAGGTATGTTATTGCAAAATTTGGTAGAGATCGGATGATTAGGTTAATCGTAATTTGATTTAAGCTTTGAACATTTGTGTGGCCGCCATTACGTTTCCGTCAATATGGCGGCGATATAAAACATGACACTGAGGTGCCTTTTGTTAGTACTACCTTTGTACCAAATTTCGTTCCATTCGGTTGCACCGTGTTCGAATTAATAGGGGGAATCGATTTTCACTCAAATATGGCCGCCATCCGCAAACTATTACGCTGATGACTTATTAGTTTGGTCAAAGGATGCTCCCCCCATAAAGGTATGTTGTTGCAAAATTTGGTAGAGATCGGATGATTAGATTAGTCGTAATTTGATTTAAGCTTTGAACATTTGTGTGGCCGCCATTACGTTTCCGTCAAGATGGCGGCGATATAAAACATGACACTGAGGTGTCCTTTGCTAGTGCTACCTTTGTACCAAATTTCGTTCAATTCGCATTCACCGTGTTCGAACTGTTAGGGGGGGACAGACATTCAGAGTACACACACTCACACACACACGCACACACACAGACACACACACACACACACACACACACAGACTCTCACACACACATACACACACACAGGCAGACACACTTTTTTTTCGCCCTGTGTTGATCTCATAAGTCTACTTTCATTTTTTGCAAAAATCGAAAGTAGGCTAAAAACTACAAAGATTAGTTACCATGGCAACAAATGTTCGCCATCTGGGTGTAAGAAACATATCCATGAATCGATGTTTCTCAGTGTAGCGGAGGAACTTCGTAAATAATAATAATAATAATAATAATAATAATAATAATAATAATAATAATAATAATAATATATTTCTTCAGAAAAACTACAGTGGTTATATAATTTAATAATTCTATAGAGTTTACCTGATCAGTTTAGGAATAAAATGCTTCTTGATTTCGTTTTTTTTTTACTTTACAGCTAAAACAAGAATAATAATACCATACCGTATATTATACACTTGCAATAATGAAATGGTCCCCTACGGATATGGTAGAGATATGTAGGAAGATACGTACCTTGTTCACCAAACATCGAATACCCCACTACAAATATTAACATAGTGATGTTCTATATTCTGACCGTTACATTGATAAGCAAGTAGTTCCGTGAAGAGCTAACGCCTATTTTCATATATCCTACCTATGTCAATTGCCTCTATCAACATACACATTTTCAGTTTGATTGCTGTAATAGATTCGCAGATATTGAGAAGCGTCTAAATATTTCGGATGCTCGTCATGTTGGGTTGTTATATGTATAGGCCATAGAAAATTATTGCGTTACTTCATTAAGCAAAGTTTCACTTCGATCACATGATTACGACACAAGAAGTAAAAACTTAATGTTAAAATTTCGCACAGCCACCATCTTGATTTTATGTAAACAATTGAACTAAATTGGATGCCAGTGTATTGCAATATGTATAATCATACACTGTACCATATTTCACTGCGCTCAGACGGTTAAATTGCGAGAAAAATCTATTAAAACCTTTCAACTTCGCTTGGCCGTCATATTCGTTTTGTACTTTACAGGTTTTTGAATGTTACATAGATAAGCGTTCAGTAGTGCCCTTTATCATCCTGCCAAATTTCAGGGTGATATCAGTAATAGTTTCGGAGATATAGAATGCCAGTGAAATATTTCGCACAGCCGCCAAAATTTGGTAGAGATCGGATGATTTGGTTAATCGTAATCTGATTTAAGCTTTGAACATTCGTGTGGCCGCCATTACGTTTCTGTCAAGATGGCGGCGATACAAAACATGACACTGAGGTGCGCTTTGCTAGTGCTACCTCTGTACCAAATTTCGTTCCATTCGCATTCACCGTGTTCGAATTGATAGGGGGGGACAGACATTCAGAGTACACACACTCACACACACACAGACACACACACACACACACACACACACAGACTCACACACACACATATACACACACACACACAGACTCACACACACACATACACACACACACAGACACACTTTTTTCGCCCTGTGTTGATCTCATAAGTCTACTTTCATTTTTTGCAAAAAATAGGCTTATGAGATCACCTTTTGTCCGTGTGTGTGTGCGTGTGTGTGTGTGTGTGATTCGTGTGTGTGTGTCCCCCTAATAAAATCTAAACGGCAGGAGCGATTTCAATGAAACTCGGAAAGTTCATAGCACTATTCCCGGCGACCTCGACCGTGCCCTTCAAATTTTGTTACGACTCACCAATCCAACATGGCGGCTGTGCGAAATATTTCACCAGCATTAAATATCTCCGAAACTATTACCGATATTAACCTGACATTTTCTAATGTGATAGAGGGAACTACTATAGGTTCACTTATGTGACTTTTGAAAACCTGGTAACTACAAAACCAACATGGAGGCCAAGCGAATTCGCGACTTTTAAATAGACGTTTCTCGCGAATTGACCAACCAAACGCAATGAAACTTGGTACAGTATATGTTTATATACATTGTAATGCACCGACATCTAACTTCGTTCAATTGTTCACATAATCACAAGATGGCGGCTGTGCGAAATATTTCACCGGCATTCTATATCTCTGAAACTATTAGCGGTATCTCCCTAAAATTTTGTACGGAGATAAAGGGCACTACTGGATGTCCATCTATAAGACTTTCAAAAATCGGTTAACTACAAAACGAACATGGCGGCCAAGCGAATTTGAAAATTTTAAATAGACCTTTCTCGCGATTTAATGTTCCAAGCGCACTGAAACCTGGTACAGGAAATATTTATACACATTGTAATCCACTGGTATCTTATTTAGTTCAATTGTTTACATAACCTCAAGATGGCGGCAGTGCGAATTTTAAAATTAAGTTTTTATTTCTTGTGATGTAGTCATGCGATCGAAGTGAAAGCTTGAATAATGAACCTACGCAATAATTTTCCTTTAATGGTACATGACTCTATGGCCTATACATTTAACAATCCAACATGGCGACCATCCGAAATATTTAGACGATACTGAATATCTACGAATCTATTTTAGCAATCAAACTGCATTTTTTAATGTTCATAGGGGCTATGAACTTAAGTTCACCTATAGGACTTTAAATAACCTGGTGATCACAAATCCAACATGGCGGTGACGCGAATTATAAATATTCACATGGACGTTTCTCGCAATTTAACCATCCGCATGCAGTGAAACGTGGTACAGTAAATCCTTATACGAATGTTAATCCACTGGCATCTAATTTATTTCAATTGTTTCCATAACCTCAAGATGGCAGCTGTGCAAAATTTTAAAATCTCCTTGTTTTTTCTTGTGTTCTAATTATGCGATTGAAGTTTGAATACTACACGTTCACAATAATATGCATGTAACAGTACATAACTCTAGGACCTACATATATAAAATCCAACATGGCGACCATCCGAAATATTTAGTCGGTTCTCAATATCTACGAATCTATTACAGCAATCAAACAGAAATTGTGTATGTTGACAGTGGCAATTAACATAAATAGGATGTATGAAAATAGGCTGTATTGTTCTTCACGGAACTACTTGTTTTTCATAAAATGAAATAGGCTAAAAAGGCAGAGTTATTTTTAAATACATATAATAAAACTTTATTCGTGATTCGACGTCATGGTGTAGCGGCTTTCCGAAGTAAATTCCACCGGAGGAAGCAAAGTTGCACTAGATCTTAGTAGGACTTCATATGGCAGGGGTCTGTGTCTGTAAAATAGGCCAGTGGGGTGACCACACGAACGCTGCAGGCTGGAGCAGCACAAGTCAAACACACAACTTGCCCCTTTGGGATGCTGTAATCTGTTGACAAGCGCGCTGTACACTCAGCCGCAAAACCACGTCCTCTCTCTCTCACTCTGTACCCGCTTGTACGAGCTTCTTTTCGTATCCCACTGCAAACAAGCACGTATTTGTATTGCCAACTATCAGGGCTAAATTTTTCTTGAATGGTGTATGAACTGCAGATAAAAAAAATGAGTGTGTATTACAAATGTATGCACACAGTTTAACTCCAGTTTTTCATTCGAAGTACTACAGTTGTAGTCAATTCGTCATAGAGACTAGGGACATCTTCGGTCATCACTCCCGTGTACTTGGGTGTGTGGTCAGTTTGCCTGTGATGATACATGAATCGCAGCCAATGGCCATGAGCTGGACATTTTTGATTGAACGCCACTACATTTAAGATAATGATAACGAAACGACGTTACTTTTAAGGTAACGATAGAGTAACGATTTTACTTTTTAATAAGTAAATGTAGTCATTCGAGCTGAAGGACATGAGAGAGAAGCTGGTATTCAGAAAGGCGTAAGGCAAGGCTGCAACTTATAACCCATACTTTTCAATCTTTACATTGAACAAGCAATCAAGGAAAATGGAGAATAATTTAAAGTGGGAGTGAAGATTCAAGGAGAAATAATTTCAACTCTGAGATTTGCTGATGACATGGTCATCTTGGCCGACCTCCTGAGGATTTGAATGAGTTTTTGAATGGTATGGACTCCGTCTTACGGAATGAATACATGATGAAAATTAATAAATGTAAAACAAAAATACTGGAATGCAGCCGAAATAAATCAGAAACCTCTATGGACATCAAATTGGCAGGTGAAAAGCTGAAGGAAGTAGGAGACTTCTGTTATTTAGGAAGCAAAATAACCAGTGATGGACGAAGCAAAGAGGATATAAAAAGTAGGTTAGCTCAGGCAAGGAAAGAATTTCTTCAGAAAAGGAACCTGTTAACATCGAATATAGATTTAGGTATTAGGAAGTCATTTTTGAAAGCCTTTTCTCTGGAGTATGGCACTATATGGAAGTGAAACTTGAACTATTGCTGCAGCAGAAAAGAGGAGAATTGAAGCGATTGAAATGTGGTGTTAGAGGAGAATGAAGAAGAGCAGATGGGTAGATAGGGTTACAAACGAAGAGGTATTAAGAAGAGTGGGAGAGGATAGATGTTTCTGGCTACTGCTAATGAAGAGAATTGATAGGTTGGTAGGACACATGCTAAGACACCCAGGAATAGCAAGCTTAGTTATGGAAGGAAGGGTCGAGGACAAGAACTGTAGGTGTAGACCAAGGTTAGAATATGTTCAACAGATTGCTCCGTATGTAGGGTGTGGTAGTTATGTAGAGATGAAAAGATTAGCTCAACACAGGGAGGCATGGATGGCTGTACCAAACCAGTCAAAATACTGAAGACTCAAACAACAACAACAACAACAACAACAAATGTAGTCGAAAGAATGTTCTCGAATGAGAAACATGTTGCTATGGTCACTTGAGCTAGAATATTCAAAAAATTATTTAGAATTCTCCGGTTAAGCTAAAATAATTACTGCGTTTCGCCCCAGTGTACCATTGGGCTCATCAGTTGGTACGGTACACCTCACCAAGACGCTGAATAGTGCTCACTAAGCAGGCCAATGAAAGACATCTTGATACGCATTATAATATGTAGTATTGACGTCACGATCAATGCCAGGGTAAGATTTGCATTTGTTTTTGAAGGAAGACTATACTTCCTGAGTGCTTTGGCATTGCTCGTGACGTCGATACTACATATTATAATGAGTAACAAGATGTCTTGCATTGACCTGCTTAGTGAGCACTATTCAGCGTCTTGGTGAGGTGTGAGCACTACCTAGGTATTCAGCGTCTTGGTGAGGTGTACCGTATCAACGGACGAGCCCAATGGTACACTGGGGCGAAACGCTGTAATTATTTGAGCTTAACCGGACTATTCTACATAATTTGTTATATCGATAACCAAGGTAAGGTTTACATTTTGTTTTTGAAGGAAGACTCTACTTCCTGAGTGCTTTGGCATTACTCATGACGTCGACACTACATATAATAATGATAATAATAATAATATCGTATGGCCTCGGGTGCCTGGTGCAAGCTTTGTAATTTGACATCCAGGGGGTAGTTTACATGTCGAATTTCGTTGTTCCTTGAATCACTATGAAAGTCAAGGAGGTTAGATATCTAATCTCCTTGAACCCTATAGCGCTTTCTAGTAGAGAAACGATGAACTTTGTGTTGGCAGAAACTCCCGATATTAATTTTGCTATTATGAACACGGCCTACTGAATTCAAATGGGTTCTTTGACATGCCAACATCGTATGACATGCGTGTCGTATTTTAGCCGCCGTTCAAAAATCACTTATCACGGCCAGGAGCGAACCTGCAATTTTGGGGTTAGTGAACCTACACGCTATCACTCACCCACCGTGACAAGATGTCTTGCATTGGGCTGCTCAGTGAGCACTATTCAGCGTCTTGGTGAGGTGTACCATACCAACTGATGAGTCCAATGGTACACTGGGGCGAAACGCTGTAATTATTAGAGCTTAACCAGACCATTCTAAATAATTTGTTGAAGTAAATGTAGCGTTGTTACTTTAAAGAGTAAGGAAGTAACGAAAATGGTCGTTGCCTTTTCAAGATGGAGTAATTGGTTGTCAATAGCAAGTGGGAATGGAACCAACCCATCTCTATATTCAACACAAACAATTACCACAAACGAACTGTGAATTTATGTTGGATTTGAAAGGTTCGGGTACATGCTCCTATCGGTTTCCCTCACCTACTCCCGCACTGGTGCCATAAGCGTTCCAAATGCTCTTTGAGGATTTTCTGGTTACAAAATATTGTATGCTATTCACTTTCCATAAAATAAAATACGTATTGTTATACAAATGTAGCCTCCGTGGCTTAGGCGGCAGCACGCCGGCCTCTCACCGCTGTGTCCGTGGTTCAAATCTCGGTCACTCCATGTGAGATCTGTGCTGGACAAAACGGAGGCAGACAGGTTTTTCTCTGGGTACTCCGGGTTTCCCTGTCAAAATTTCATTCCAGCAACACTCTCCACTGTCATTTCATTTCATCTGTCATTCAATTAATCATTGCCCCGGAGGAGTGCATCAGGCCTCGGCAGCCGACACAGTTCATATCCTCGCCGCTAGATGGGGGCTTCATTCATTCCATTCCTGACCCGGTCGGAGACTGGAAGCAGGCTGTGGATTTTCATTGTTATACAAATGTAGCGTAAAATTGACGATATGATACTTCGACGGCTATCTGTGACAGTTATTACTATTTTGACAGGCAGCTGTAATGGTAACGCCGTTAATATTTTGGCAAGTGTTACATAGTTACTTTTGAAAAGTAACTTACCCTGTACTGGTTTGACTCCTTATCTCACTGTTCCGCCTCATAAAGCAGCAATAACTGACACATTACTAATGTCTAAGGCTCGGATCGATATGCTCGATAAAATCTCCAGATATGTTCGAAAACCATGTGTTATATGCTCGATAGATATGCTTGAAAAACCCATTATATGCGGCTAAATATGCAGAATATGATCGAAAAACACCGTTAAAGTCTATAGAAAGGAAAGGGAAACGAAAAAAACAATAACATAGCTTCATATGCGAGCTTTATTTTCTAATTGTATGTATGATACACTACAATATATTCGCATTCAAGTTTTTCAAGTATATATAAGAGAAGTGCTCTTATAAAAGTTACAGTTTAAAAGTTCATTTACAAAATGTTCAGAATTAGGCGAGTAAATGAAGTAGATCCGCATTTGTCTGTACTACAAGAATTTTTTCTATGTTTTCAGTTTTGAATGATTTTCTTAAATCAGTCAATAAAAGTTTCAATGACGAGAACGACATCACTATTATTCTATTATTCGCACCAGATAGGCTTTTCAATAATTATTTCTGTTTTCGAACCTTAAGGATGGTCAGGGCCCGATTTCGGGGGAGGGGTGATCGAAGAAAAACAAACTATCTAGACGAATACCACAAGAATATGCATTTATATGCTTCTATT
The DNA here is from genome assembly GCA_946902985.2 of Meconema thalassinum. NCBI lineage: Eukaryota > Metazoa > Arthropoda > Insecta > Orthoptera > Tettigoniidae > Meconema > Meconema thalassinum. The sequence goes on along the minus strand of OX336390.1, from coordinate 832,636,617 downwards.
CTGAAAACCGCGGTTTTATGCATTTATATGCTCGATAAATTTCAATTCTGTTGGTCGCAGAGAGGTGAAAATACCACCGAAAGGCTTCTTTTAATGTGTACTATTCAGGAAAAAATATGCAAATATGTTCGAATCCGAGCCCTACTAATGTCTATCCTTCCCTTGTGTGTTACAGAGACGCGGTCGTGGAGTACTGGCCAGCCTCTGCGGACTAGCACTTGCACTGTGTGCCCTTCTGCTCCTCCGACTACACCTCATGGGTATGCGACCTCCAGGCTTCGCCAAGGCTGACAACCCTACAGCACGCTGTCCTTCACTCCTCACCAGGACACTGACGTTCGCCTACCTACCAGCATTCAACCTGGGCCTCCTTCTGTGGCCATGCTGGCTCAGCTTCGACTGGTCCATGGACGCCATACCCCGCATCACTTCCTTGTTCGACCCCCGCAGCGCCATCACGCTCGTCTTTTACTACCTACTCTACCGCGTCACCAAGAGCTCTCTAAAGAAACTGTACGCATCATCACAGACAGAACAGAAAACTGCACCATACCGCAAACAGCACAGACATTCCAGAAGATCTCAGAATAGAACAAAGCAGACACTTCCAGACTTAGAGTCTTCGAAACCCACTTCATCGCCTTGCCCCGTGTGTAAACATAGCCTGCTAGACCATTCCGCAGTGTGTAGGATCAATAATAACAACAATACTATCCCCATGTTAGGAACGACGGTTCCATGTTGCTGCACAGTAGCGCCCACGGACGTTAAAAGTGCTCCGAAGCAACGACGTCTAGTTTCTAAAATAAACTACTCAAATGCTCAGGTTTTACTGATATCGTTAGCTTTTCTAGCTGTGCCATTTATTCCAGCGAGTAATCTCTTCTTTTACGTGGGTTTTGTAGTCGCCGAGCGTGTGTTGTATATTCCCAGTGTGGGCTACTGTCTCATTGTTGGGTTAGGGTGCCAAGTGTTGCGCAACAAGACCAATAGGAAGTTTGTGCTGGTGTGTGTCACGCTATTACTGGTTGCCTTCTGTGCCCGGACTATGCAGAGGAACTTAGATTGGCTAGATGAGGAGAGTCTGTTCCGAGCTGGAGTTCCCATCAACCCACCAAAAGGTAAGCTGAAAACAAGTTAAATTGTTTCTAACCCTTTCTGATGATGATGATCTGGTGCCATCAAGTCGGCGTCGACTCCTAGCGACTGCATGGATAGACTTTATCCATATGATTTGGTCTTCAGCCACATACTTCAGATCCTTCACTGACATATTCATGTTGGATTTGATGTAGTCTATCCATCTCAATGCTGGCCGCCCTCGTCGCCGAGACCCTTCCACCTTTCCAAGCATAATTGTATTTTCCAACGAATCAGAACGCCTCATAATGTGTCCAAAATATGACAGCTGTAATCGTGTTATCAATGCTTCATGAGACAGATATGGTTTGATTTTTTGAATCACGCTTTCTAGTTAGCGATAATTTTGATTTAACTACTAAATTATTCGTGACAGTTGAATAAGTCACTTCATTGAAAACTTTCGTTACTAACCTTTCGGTGCCCGTGACGCTAAATATTGGATCAAAGTATTTGGCTTCTTTATAAAACCTCAACTTTTAGAAAAAATCCACTTGGGTGCCCCTCAGTAACGGTTTTATTTAATTATCTCAAATCCTTTAATAATTGATACACTACCAAAACTGTTGCACATAAAGCTATATTAAGACTCTTCCATTAGCATAAGCTTCCGCTGTTTTAATACAGCAAATATTTATCAATCAGACAATATATTTTACAAAATACACCTTTACTTTTGTAATCTCGGCATATTTTCTATTAAAAACACGCATGGAACCGTCGCAATGCAGTTCCCATATTACTTTTGCAACCTCACCACAGCTTGCAATCTCAAACCATCGTCGTAAAACTTGCAATGAGTACCACGAATACCATTCAGCCATTCCAGAGTAAACTCCAACATGCCTGGTGTAGAACGCTGAAAATTATATGATAATCACCATGATATGTTGCATTGCTAATAACATGTTTCACTCCAAGATATGACCTACAAGAAGCACTGCCAAAACATCAGGCAAAAGGTATCCGCAAGAAACAACATTCTTCGCAAGTTGACGGGTACTAATTGGGGAACCCAGCCACAAACCCTTAGAACATCAGCTTTAGCTCTGTGCTACTCTGCGGGCGATTATGCCAGTCCAGTGTGGTATAAATCAGCACACACTAAACAAGTTGACACTGCACTCAACGAAAGCTGCAGAATCATTAGTGGTTGCTTGAAGCCTACTCCAGTTGAGAAAGTCCACTGCTTAGCTGGTATTGCTCCTGGGGAGATACACAGGGAGGTAGCAGCGAACAAGGAAAGATTTAAGGCATCCACATCACAAACACACCCACTATTTGGATTTTCCCCCGCCCGAACTCGCCTTAAATCTAGGAAAAGCTTCCTTCGGACAACAGTCGGCCTTGAAGTCAATGCTGACACTGCTAGGGCAAGAATGTGGAAGGAAAGAACTGGTCATCTGTCCGGCTGGATGACCCCAAAAGAATGCCTTCCTCTGGGCCATATTGAAGGCTGGGCAACATGGAAGGCGCTCAACAGACTACGGACTGGAGTTGGAAAAACCAAGATGAACCTGCAGAAATGGGGTTTTTCGAGTGACTCTCTCCTATGTGATTGTGGGGAACTACAGGCAATCCAACATCTTTACCAGTGCCCACTATGCCCAGCAATATGCACAATGGAAGAGTTAACACTTGCCAACCCGAATGCTATTGGCGACGCCCGTTACTGGACAAAGAACATTTAATTTGGTTGCGGGCTGCCTGGCAGTCAGATGTTTGTGTGTTGTTCAACTGACTTGTATGTTGATGTCCTCACTTAATATTAGATTTAGAATAGATTGCCGAGTACTTTGTGTCTTTATTAATTATCATTATTATTTTTATTTGTATTTGATTCTCACTGTTTACCATTTGTGACATATATTTGTGATTGGTGCTCCTGATACGAATAAAGAAGAAAGACATGCAAACTCACACATTGGTCCCTGGTATTGTGCTAAGTGCCTTCCAAAGAAGGTAAACCAAACGACGGAACATACACTCATAATAATCACAATACAGAAGAATTAAACAAGCACAAAATATAGTGCATATTTTTGTGATTTTGAAGTTACGTAAGATTAAAATGATGTCTCAAATTTTAAAAGATGTACTTCGTACGCAAATCACATAATTACCTCTCAATTGGATTGACAAGCCTAACGTTTCAAAATAGTTCAGTGAGCACCTCCCACGATTCCTGATATTTCAGTGCTCACCAGATTGTACTTCAGTTGAAGTACCGGTATATTAAAATGAGCTATGTTATTTTTTCGCTTTCCACACCAGAAAGTTGATGAACAAATTGGTGATCTATAACAAAGCCGTGTTAAGTTCTCTTTCCACGCCTCATCTCTGTGTGGTAGAACTCAAATTAGATGGGATCCATTGCCACCTTAGGCATACTTAAAGTAGTTTTCCCTGGGCTCCGGCTTTTACTTCAAGGAAATGTTGGATGTTACCTAAAAAAGTCCAGACCAAATCCATTCCCCAATTATAAATATACACACTAGTACGGCCATCGCAGTGACATAGGTTATCAGACAGATGCCGCACAAATGCACACACGTGTAGATAGGGATATATGACCATGTAGTTTCAAAGCCCCTAAATAAATCTACGACAACAACAATATCATAGAATATTTAGGGGCTTACTCAACAACTATCGGCTGGCTGCGTGGCTCAGCTGTACCGTTCTCGCTTGCTGGGTTCGTATCCTGGCTCAGTCAACTGCCATTTGAGGGTGTGCAAATGCGAGGGAGCCGTGTCAGTAGATTTACTGGCACGTTTAAGATCCCCTTCGGGGCAAAATTCCGGCACACCGGCGTCTCTAAACGCCAGAGTAGTTAAAAGGGACGTAAACCAATAACATTATTATTATTATTAATATTATCAACAATTATCAGCCATTGCACATTCAATTATGTTCGTATTACGCACCTGTTCGACACGGCAATGCAGTTTATCTTAGAAAAGATTAGGAAAGGTTTATAATTCACCATTTAAAAATTCTGACCTTTCATAAAATGGCGTTCCATTACGAATTATCATCGCTATGGTAGGCCAGTGAAGGATCAATTTACGTTTATAAATATTTCATGTGGCAGACATCTCGAGGCTATTTCGGACATTCTGCAATAAGTATTTTTGGACTCGTGATTGCATGATGGGGCATCACATTCATCAATTCTTAACTCACTGGGCGGAAATAACTTTCATCAAAAGAGAACCCTATGTGGTTCACTGGAATTTGAACTATGATGTCCTCACCATCCGAGCAAGAACAGGATTATAACAGGACCCATAAACAATTACAGTATACTGATGATAATAATAATAATAATAATAATAATAATAATAATAATAATAATAATAATATGGGCGTCACACATAACGAATATAAAAAATTAAATCGCAGTTTTAGTTGGAAACTTTTCTAAAATCAAGTGTTATGTAACAACACAGACACTTCGTGTAATATATTTCGCAATGATTCAGTCTCGGCTCTCATGCCTACAGTTTCATCTGGGGAAGCGCTTCACAAACTAATTTGAATAATTCAGAGATTCTACAAAAGAGAACTCTACGGCCAATGTATGGATTTCATCGTTTACATCCTCGCTGTAGGATGTACACTGAAATTAACATATTGCCTTTGAAATTGCTTACATCATTGAATTCCACTTTAGTTATTTATAAAATATTGCATAGTCTCCTGATCACTAACATTACATTGTCTTTCGGTAATGAAATCCACTTGCACTGCACAAGACAAAAAATTAAGTTACATGTAGTCAGCAATAGAACGACTAAATTTGGAGCCAATGCCCTGCAGCACTCGCTCATCTCTGTCTACAACTATGTCCATATGATCTAGCGAGAATCTCTTAAATTGGAGCATTTCGTGAAAAACTAAAACGCTACTATTTACGGGCTGCTAATGTACAATACTTTACTCTTGTGATACCACACTCCTCCAAATATGTTTACGATTATCATTTTTTATTTTTTATTTTTTTAGCGTATGGAGTTTAGTGCCGGGAGTGTCCGAGGACATGTTCGGCTCGCCAGAGATTGTAGCTGCTTCTATGCGGACACCCATTGGGTGAGCTACAAGTACCGTCGGAAAGTGTTAATGTAAGGACGAGGAATTGGAAGGTAGCGCCTGTGGCATATAGTTAAGGACCAACCCCGGAATTTGCCTGGAAGGAAGATGGGAAACCACAGAAAACCATCTTCAAGGTTGCCGGCGGGGGGATTCGAACCACCTCTCATCACGGATGTGAGAGATTGCCTGCAGCCACGCCGTAACGACCACGACCAATTGAACCGGTTACAATTATCATTCTTAAATTGTATTACATCATCAAAGCATGTTAAAGAATGTTCATTTACTTAAACTTTCATTTTCTCTAATTTATTGTAGCACTTGTTCCTCATTCATGTATTGTAAAACTATAAGGTGTGAAAAGCATTACTTAGAATACACTTCAATTGCATATTTGTATACGTTTTATTTTAGTCTTTGTACTCGAATAGTTAGTCCGTCATCTGTGTAATAATAATAGTTTAATGCAGCGAATGGCCATCAAATACAACTTAATTTCTGTAGATTACAATCGCACGATTACTATTATAGACATTGCAAATTAGTCTTGATCTCTGCTGTACTCCTACAGTGATTTCATTCTTTTGGAACATTCACTAAAATGGTATCGTGAGCACGATTTGTTACACAATTTGCATAAGCATTCTGATAAAGGGATTCCCGGTCAATGCATGTGAGATTTTCGAAGTGAAATGCCATGTCCTGTGGTTCGGATTCCACGTAAAAAGGAGGTCCCGTGGCTCATGATCTCGCGATTAACGGTCACGTTAAACTACAAGCTTCCTTCCTTCCTTATTCTGATAAATGGTCGTGAAAGTCTGTCCTGATGCAAAGTTTAAGGTGATATCCATATATCGCTATGCTTGTTACTGCACTGCGTATCGTGACGTTTGATCCAGTCCAATTCCGGTTGAGCATCGCGTCAGTTGTGTAAAATTCTGTCGGTATAACATTCCTCTTCTGTTGTCTATTTTGCCTTACTTGTGATTCTTGTCGGGTAGCTGGAAGTAAGAGTTTAGCGCGTAGGTCTTCCACGAGGAAAGTTTCGTGCGTTAACTCGTATGCAAATTTAGATGGAGCAAATTTCGAAATTCCTAGTGCGGCTTTTAGGACCCTTGCTTTCACACTTTCTATAGTTTGAAGGTCGCTGTAGCTAAGATGTATCCCATATGTGAGGATGGGTAGTACTTTAGCCTCAAATAGTTTCATAACTGCTGTTAGTGACAATTGCGTGATGTTTTGTATGTCTTGTACTGCTATTTTAGCAGCAGCTATGTGTATTCGAAAGGATTTGCCAGTTGTCTGGAAGTGTTACTCCTAAATACTTGAAGGCATTAGTAATTTGCAGAATATTGTCCTGTAGGTGGATATAATCGCTTACTGTGAGACGACCCCCCCCCCCCTTTCTGAAAACCATTAGTTTTGTTTTTTCCAAGTGTATGGGGAATTCATTGTTAATAGGCCATATTGTGAGGTTGTCTATTGATTCTTGTAAGTCTACCAAGTCTGTTGATCCAAGGACCATGTCATCTAAGTAGATATATATATTTTTTGTTGAAGAACTACATATCTGAGTTATATCCGTTGTCATTACATTAAACAGGAGAGGGCTTAAAGAGTATCCTTGAAGAACACCTTTTGTTTGAATGACTTCGTTTGATTGCTGCACTGTATCGTCTATTCTTATGATAGTTTGTGTTAATATGTTGTGGATGAGTGCAAGGGAGTGTCCGTCCAACTCTTCCATGCTTTTTAGTTTTATAAGCAATATTTGCCTCTTCACTTTATCAAACACTTTGCTGTAGTCAACGAAAACATTGTAGTATTTCCGTATCATACTTCTCCGAGCTTCATGCATATCTTGGAGCAGGTTATCAACTGCTTGCAAAGTGGAACGTCCTTTTCCAAATCCGAATTGCTGGTCAGGTATTTTCCGGTCTAATGCCCTTGTTAGCCTCACATTCAGGAGGCTTGAAAGAATTACTTTCTAGAGCGATTCCTCGGTAGGGATTTGGATCGCTCGCGGGCCCTTTCCCTTTGTATAGTACCTTTATTGTGGCTTGTTGCCAGGAAATTAGAATATCACCTAGCTCAAGGAACTTGTTGAGAAGTGCAATCCATGTTGTTATTAATTATGAGGTTGAGTCCTTAAGAAATTCATTGAAAATTCCATCCGTTCCTGCTGATTTAATATTCTTGAATTCTTCTATTGCCCTAAGAACTTCAAGATCTGTGAATAATTGTGGCATTACATTTGTAATTAACTATGTACTGTTCCCCACGACAGAGCTCTACTTCCGGGAATCTTTTCCAAGACAAATAAATAAAGTTAAGGGCCGACCGTAGCGAACAAATTATAGGAATATTCTTTCATTAATCATGGTATTGATAATTGGAACTCGTTACCTGCCACAGTCTTAGAGCCTTTCCCCAAACTTATCGATGTGTTTAAGAGAAGACAGAAATGTTGTGTTAATACTCCGATGTAATTAATCATCATCATCTTCTTTGCATTTTCCCATTTATGTGGGGTCTGCCTTCCTGCAATGATTCCTCCACTTCAATCGATCCATAGCGTCCCGGGGGCGTAGTTTAGCGAGGCGCATGTCATCTCTCACCCTATCCAGCCAGCGTGTTTGAGCTCGACAACCCTCCACATTCAGTTGAAGGGCAGTCTTAGCAACGGAGGTTTCACTGCTACGGAGCACATGTCCATACCACCGGAGACGTGATTCACGCATTTTCTCTGTGATTGGAGCAACCTTGAAATCCTTCCGCACAGCATCATTCCGAATATGGTCCAGTCGAGTCAAGCCATTGGACCACCGCAACAACTTCATTTCCATTGCATGAAGCGCCTGTTTGTGCTTCGATGTTGTAGGCCACGATATATTTTAGATGAAATGGAATTTTCTTATCGCATAGGACTTCAGTGAATGAATGATCGTGTGGCCTCCGGAGAGACCGAGTGCAGGTCTTTCTAGTTGACGCCCGTGGGCGACCTGCACGTCGTAATGAGAATGAAGTGATGATGGAGACGTCACATACACCCAGTCCCCGAGCCACGGGAATTAACCCCAGGAGATTAAAATCTCTGATGGCTCGGCCGGGAATCGAACCCGAGGCACTTCGGGCCAAAGTCTAGCGCGCTAACCATTTAGCCACGCAGCCGGACAGGACTCCAGTAACTTGGCGCCATTTCATCCACGCGGCAGTGACTCTTGTTTTGACATCGGGAATCGTGCTGCAGTCTGAGGTGATGCATGACCCCAGGTATTTGTATTGGGTCACTTTATTAAGTTGAACCTCACCAACAGTGATGGTGCCATCAGTTTGGTCACCGCTTTCCCAAATCGAGACTTGTGTACAATAAGTGTGTTTTATATTATTGTTGGTAATTTTCTGTAATTGTACAATTTTCCACCGGGAAATCGCTCCCATTTGCAAATAATTAAACTAGCGGATCCGTGCGAGAAATCTGGCATGTTCATAAACCACACTTTCCCCAATAGGTTTATAATAAGAGACTTAAGGAGAAAGGTTGTTATGCTTTTATGTCAACCAAATGATTATAGAACACTATTTCGATTTTAGTTAGAATTCCAAGTTCTACGTTCCCTAACTTAAGAAAGCAATCACTGAAAATTGGATCATCATAACACTCACCGGTTATTCGATATTTATGAAATTATACGATTTGAGTACTCATTCCTTTGATTTACTGTTTCTGAAATCCATGCAAAATGATAAAAGGAACACCTCAGAATGTTAAAATGACATGAAACAGGCGTCACAGCGGCCAAAATGTGAAGTGGACAGCAATTCTGGAGCGTATTTTCCTACAAAACAGTATCTGAAAATCGCACACATCGTACAGTTTTTAAAAATAATTTTTAAAGAAATTTTAGATATTTTTGAAATTAGAGTGAAATTCGCCCCTGCTAATGTCTAATCTCTTTTATTTGAATGCTCATTTATCACGATCGGTCGCTTGTGAGCGCCACAGGAGGGATCCATACTACTGAAAAAAATTATATGATGAATGAACACTGACAATCACTAACAAGAAGTTCCGTGACGAACTAAAGAGCCTACTTTTCTTAAAATTTAAGATTAATGCCATTGTTTAATCTATATGGACCTATCTAGAATAATTACAAAATTAAGTTGGTAATATTGAAATGTCTAATTAGTTCGAAATATACCTGGTGTAATGTAGCCTAATATAGTACTACAGTTGGTAGCCCTGGTGACTGAATATATTCCTAGTTCCATCACTCAAGGTACAGAATACAATGGATAGCATGGACGTTACATGCAGTTAGACATTGGATCTATCAGTGCACGTAATATCTTGTTGTCAACAGTGCCATGCATGTACTGGTGAGAAATAATCTGAAATATTATGATCTTTTGTTGTGCCAATGTTGGATGAAATCCATTTGTTAGTTTAGAAGTTACATGTGTTTTAAAATTGGACCAATCAGCTGGCTTAGAATCATGTTGGCAGCACTGACGTATATTAGTTTCTTCAAATTAATCTAGAATGTCAGATACTATACGTGTGCAAATTTTAAAGCTGTTGGCTTACATACTTTCTGAGATATTAATATCAGGGTAAAAATAGAGAGAGCATTTATTAACAGTTGGTAGCCCTGGTTGCTCTTAAGAATAAGTATAGTCATATCTGTTATTGTACACATAGCACATACTAAATTTGGTTGAAATCCAATTGATATTATAGAAGTTACATGTATTTAAAAATTTGGTCCTATCAGCAGGCTTAAAATCATGTTGGTAGCACTGACGTACATAAGTTACTCCAAATTAATCGAGAAAGCCAGGTATTATACGTGTGCATATTTTATAGCTGTCGGTTTGGATACTTTCTGATATATTGGTATTTGAATATGAAAATAGACAGAGAGCATTTATTAACAGTTGGCAGCCCTGGTGGCTTTTAAGAATACGCTCAGTCATATCTGTCTATGTACACATAGTACATTAAAAATTTGGTTGAAATCCACTTGATAGTGTAGAAGTTATATGCATTTAAAAAGTGGACCTATCAGCAGGCTTAGAATCATTTTGGCAACACTGCCATGCATGGCCACCTGGAAATTAAATTGGCTATATGTGTTCCTATTTTGGAATAGCTCCCATACATACCTTCCAGGATATCCAACATGGAGCTCAAATTTCAAATGCAGTTTTCAGCAGTTGGTAGCACTGACATCATTTACATATATGGGCTTGAGATTTTCAGGTATAGATCTCTACTCATACCAAATTTGTATTAGATTGCTGCAGCCGTTTAGGAGTTGATAGGGGACACACACACACACACACACACATAGCCAGCCAGACAGATAGACAGACAGACAGACAGACAGACAGAAGGACAGACAGACATTTGCCCGGATCGATCTCATAAGTCTACTTTTTCCTCATTTTTGCAAAATGTGAAAAGTAGGCTAAAAATAGAGAGAGCATTTATTAACAGTTGGCAGCCCTGGTAGTTCTTAGAAATAACCTCAGTCATAATATGTTTATGTACACATAGTACATACGGAATTTGGTTGATTCCAATTGATAGTGTAGAAGTTATATGCATTTGAAAATTGGACCTATCAGCAGGCTTAGAATCATTTTGGCGACACTCCCCTGTATGACCTCCTGGAAATTAAACTGAAATATTATTATCTCTATGTGTGCCCATTTTGGAATAGCTTCCATGCATACCTTCCAAGATATCGAACATAGAGCTCAAATTTCAATTGCGGATTTTCATCAGTTGATAGCACTGGCATCATTTTCATATATGGGCTTGAGATATTCAGATATAGATCTTTACTCATACCAAATTTGGTTTCGATTGCTGCAGCCGTTTAGGAGGTGATAGGGACACACACACACACAACCAGCCAGCCAGACAGACAGACGGACGGATTGATCTCATAAGTCTACTTTTTCCTCATTTTTGCAAAATGTGAAAAGTAGGCTAATAATACTTCAATGTTCGTACAGCTGTTACGTTGAGTAAAATATGCTTGAGAACTTCCAAAAATATTCTCATGAAAGGAAAAGGAATATTTTACAGAATGCATGAAGAAAGGTCAGGATAAGTATTAATCTCTGTCGTGCAGATGCTATATTGATGGGCGAGCATATTGACTACTGGTTGCTTTTAAGCGATGGGTTGATGAACGCTGGTTGAGACTCAAGTAGAAATGTGTATGTTCTTAGTCAGTAGACCCACTTGATATTTAGTGAAGTACTCAATGAAATGTCAGCCACACTCCTAGTACGGTAAAACTGTAAATGTCAAGTCTGTTGGGCGATACGTCATTGTAGCAACTCACAAAGAGGAATGATGTTCTCATCCCCCCCCCCCCCCCCCAGATACTTGAGTGTCAGCAATGACGTGCCAACGAGTTGCTAAATAACTATAAACAATAATAATGAACTGAGCGAGGAACACGCTCCACGATTACGATGAAGAACTGAAGTAAGGAGATTCGAATCCAGGCTGACATTGGCTATTTTGAATACTGTTCTTTACTGGGGTTTACTACAGTCCCTCAAGGAATTCTGTGACAGTACCTTATTTTAGGACCCGGGCACCTTTTTCAATCCTCGACCCTGATATTTATACTTACACATACCACAATGAGCACCTTAATGACACAGGTTATCTAATAAATGTCATACACTGAAGTACATGGAGGTGATCATCAATGATATCCCAAATCCTTATTTGTGATAGTTTTTTTTTTTAGGCGAAGTAATGCTTTTACGCACAGAGTGGCGGGCTCCTGCTCCTGAGTAGCAGACTCCCCCGTAACTTCTGAACAGTAGTCTGGAACCGTTTATCACATTACTTCAGGCTAGAGTCATTTTATATTTCTCCTCCTTAGTGAATTATCTTCAGTGGCATCCAGATTCGTCTTCTTTGTTCGGAGGATATCTTCAACAAAACTTGCTGTAAGTTTCCAATGGTCTTCATTTTGTAGCATTACCGTAACAATATTGTCCGGAGATGTCTCTACATCAATTTTATCTTGAAGAGAATGCCTATTTTGGACCCACCGTCCACAAGAGAAGAAGGTGTGATTAGCACTATGTACCTCATTAACACAGTAGATACAATCTGGTGAATCCACTTTCCCCATCTTCTCAAGATAAGAATAGAAGTACCCATGGCCAGTTAAGAACTGAGTGAGATAATAACCAACTTCGCCATTTTTCCTCTCTGTCCAAACCTGCACCTGGGGTATCATTCTCTTAGTCCACTGGCTTCGGTGTCCTTGCTCCCATTTGATCTGCCAATTATGAAAGGTTTGTGCTCTTGCTGTTCGTCTTGCATTTTGTAAACCTACTTCCGATTTCCTCCTGTAAATGTACTTGCGTTCTTTCGCTAGAAAAAAATTGGAATTATCCCAGCAATAACAAGACTGCTTCTTCAGAGACCGTGCGATAAGCAGATGCCACGCGTAAAGCACCCCGCCTCTGCACTTGTAATAATAATAATAATAATAATAATAATAATAATGATTTATGTAGCTTATCCTCGCAGCTCGACTTCATCTACGACCTATGATCATTCCTCTACCGTCGCATGGACGGTGTATGGGAGCTGAAAAAACTTTTCCAGCAGATACAACAGAGTATGGTGAAAGGTCGATCACCAAGGCAACCACTAACTTGGATTTAATGAAGGAAGGGTGAGGGAAGGGATATTGGAATTAAGTCGGCCGTGGACCTGTTGAAAGGAATCGTCCTGGCATTTGCCTGGTGGTGAAAATGGAAAACCAGGAAAACTATTTCAGGACGGCCAAGATGGGATTCGAACCCATGCTCTGCTGATGACAGAAAGGCATGAGCTAGCGCGTTACTGCTCTCGGCCACCGTAGACGGTATAATAATAATAATAATAATATCACACAACAGGCCGTATCTGGTGGTTGTAAACAAGAAAACCAAGCAAACTACATTGATTGATGTTGCGATTCCTAACAGCAAGAATCTCCTGTCAAAACACATTCAAAAGATCAGCAAATACAGCGAGTTGGTCGACCCTATCAAAAGACAATGGCATGTATAGCGAGTAAAGACCATACCTATCATTGTCTCGAGTACGGGCGTGATCCCAAGTACCTTGCTCCAAAGTCTTAAAGAACTGGATCTGGATATTCGGCTGTACACTCAGCATCGCAAGGCAAAACTGAGAAAAGGATGGTTCGATTTGCATCTCAGCCATGTTGGAAGTGGTTTTCCGTGGCATCCTCATTTCTACTCCAACATAAGGCCATGGCCGCCTACTTCCCAATCCTCACCTGAATTACAAATACACACACTAATACAACCATCACAATAAAATACTTTTCCCAATTAATTGGTGTCGCCAGAGCCAACCAGGCTCATTTTGGTTTAGGCTGAGTATTTAGGTCCGGATGCCCTTCCTGGCGCTACGTGATTTTTCAGGCGAAAATTCCATCCAACTCTCACCGGGATTTGAACCCCGGCCATCCGGGTGAAAGACGAGCAGCTAAGCCACTGCGTCATCGCAATAACTCAGGTTATGAGACACATTCCACACACATCCAAGTACACGGGGCTGCATTACGACGATGTTGGAAAGCCCCTATATCAATCAACAACTACAACATAAATAACTGCAACAACTAAGTTTACTAAACTAGGCCATGGTGACTACAAACATGGAGTTGTTATTTGGTGAAATGCTCAATGAAATGTCAGCCAATAATCTTCCGATTCGGCCATCAAAGGACCAGGTCATTCCAACTGCATCTTGCTGCATCGAGCTTTAACATCCTCCCAGTACTTTCGCATTAGTTCTCGATGCTGTTGTTTCCTTTCTGCAGTCCACTTCTTGACTGTTGTAAGCTTAGGCTTTTCTTGGAAACATCGGTGTGCTGTTGGTTTTTGCTTAAGGGGGGAACGTTCACAGATATCTTTGCTTGTAAATCCCACTTCTTGCAAATTTTTGTCCACCTCAATGAACCAAGCTCCCTTGGTTTTCTTTTTGAGAAAGTAGGTGAAAAATTCTATTTGTCAAACGCGCTGGGTTCTTTCTTTTTATATGACAGTAAAAGGTAATTCACCGTTTCCTCATGGTGTCAGTTATTTTTAGCCAGTTTTCATTTATGAAAAAAATAGGCTTATGAAATCACCTTTTGTCCGTCTGTCTGTGTGTGTGCGCGCGCGCGTGTGTGTGTGTGTGTGTGTGTGTGAGAGAGAGAGAGAGGATTTGTGTGTGTGTCCCTAATAACTTCTAAACGGTAGGAGCTATTTCTATTAAACTCGGCTAGTTCATAGCACTATTCCCGGCGACCTCGACCGTGCCCTTCAAATTTTGTTACGTCTCACCAATCCAACATGGCGGCTGTGCGAAATATTTCACCAGCATCCAATATCTCCGAAACTGTTACCGATATCACCCTGGAATTGTGTACGGTGATGAAGGGAACTACTAGAGGTTCACCTATGTGACATTTGAAAACCTAGTTGCTACAAAACCAACATGGCGGCCAAGAGAAGTTGCGACTTTTAAATAGACGTTTCTCGCGATTTAACCAACCAAACTCAATGAAACTTGGTACAGTATTTGTTTATACACATTGTAATACACCGACATCTAACTTCGTTCAATTGTTTACATAAACTCAAGATAGCGTCTGTGCGAAATATTTCACCGGCATTCTATATTTCTGAAACTATTAGCGGTACCACCCTGAAATTTTGAACGGAGATAAAGGGCACTACTGGAAGTTCATCAATGAGACTTTCAAAAACCGGTTAACTACAAAACGAACATGGCGGCCATACGAAGTTGAAAGTTTTAAATAGACATCTCTCGCGATTTAATGGTCCAAACGCAACGAAACTTCGTTCAGAAAATGTTTAAACACATTGTAATGCTCTGGTATCCAATTTAGTTCAATTGTTCACGTAACCTCAAGATAGCGGCTGTGCGAATTTCGGAAATTACGTTTTTGTTTCTTATGTTCTAATCATGCGATCGAAATCAACATTTGCATAATGAACGTACACAATATGCATCATCTAATAGTACATAACTCTATGGACTATATATATTAAAATCCAACATGGCGACCAACCGAAATATTTACACGGTTCTCAATATCTATTAAGCTACTACAGCAATCAAACAGAAATTTTGTAAGTTTATAGAGGTTATAAGCATACGTTCACCTATGGGACGTTCAATAACCTGACGAGTACAAATCCAACATGGCGGTGACGCGAAATTTAAATAATAAAATGGACGTTTCTTGCGTTTTAAGCACCCAAGCGCAGTGAAACTTGATACGGTATGTGCTTATACAAATTTTAATCGACTGGCATCTAATTCATTTAAATTATTTTCAAAACCACAAGATGGCGGCTGAGCGAAATTTTAAAATCCCGCTTTTATTTCTTGTGTCTAATCATGCGATTGAAGTTTGAATAAAACACCTGCACAAACATCTAAGGCCTATAATATAAAAATTCAACATGGTGACCATTCAAAATATTTTTATGTTCGACCCTGACTATCATGTGTTAGAAAACTGTATCATAATGATGGTCATTATAACACTATTTTTAGCCTACTTTTCACATTTTGCAAAAATGAGGAAAAAGTAGTCTTATGAGATCGGGCAAATGTCTGTCTGTCTGTCTGTCTGTCTGTCCTTCTGTCTGTCTGTCTGGCTGTGTGTGTGTCCCCCCCTATCAACTCCTAAACGGCTGCAACAATCAAAACCAAATTTAGTATGAGTAAAGATGTGCACCGGAATAGCTCACGTCCATATTTGAAAATGATGTCAGTGCTACCAACTGCTGAAAAAACGCACTAGAAATTTGAGCTCCATGTTGGATATCCTGCAAGGTATGCATAGGAGCTATTCCAAAATTGGCACACATGTAGATAATACTATTTCAGTTTAATTTCCAGAAGGCCAACCATGACAGTGATGCCAAAATAATTTTAAGCCTTCTGATAGGTCCAATGTTTAAATGCATATAACTTCTACACTATCAACTGGATTTCAACCAAATTTTGTATGTAATATCTGTACATAAACAGATATGACTGAGCGTATTCTTAAGAGCCACCAGAGCTGCCAACTGTTAATAATTGCTCTCTCTATTTATTTATTTTTATCCAAATACCAATATATCAGAATGTGTGCAAGCCGACAGCTTTAAACTATGCACACGTATAGTACCTGACATGTTTGATTAATTTTGGAGTAACTTATATACGTCAGTTCTACCAACATGATTCTAAGCCTGCTGATAGGGCCAATTTTTAAATACATGTAACTTCTATACTATCAGTAGGATTTCATCCAAATTTCGCATGTGCTATGTGTAACATATCAGATATGACTATAAGTATTCTTCAGTGCAATCAGGGCTGCCAACTGTTAATAAATGCTGTCTATATTTTAGCCTACTTTCGATTTTTGCAAAAAATGAAAGTAGACTTATGAGATCAACACAGGGCGAAAAAAGTGTGTCTGTCTGTGTGTGTGTATGTGTGTGTGTGAGTCTGTGTGTGTGTGTGTATGTGTGTGTGTGAGTCTGTGTGTGTGTGTGTCTGTGTGTGTGTGAGTGTGTGTACTCTGAATGTCTGTCCCCCCCTATCAATTCGAACACGATGAATGCGAATTGAACGAAATTTGGTACAAAGGTAGCACTAGCAAAGGACACCTCAGTGTCATGTTTTATATCGCCGCCATCTTGACGGAAACGTAATGGCGGCCACACAAATGTTCAAAGCTTAAATCAAATTACGACTAACCTAATCATCCGATCACTACCAAATTTTGCAACAACATACCTTTATGGGGGCAGCATCCTTTGACCAAACTAGTAGGTCATCAGCGTAATAGTTTGCGGATGGCGGCCATCTTTGTGTGAAAATCGATTCCCCCTATTAATTCGAACACGGTGCAACCGAATGGAACGAAATTTGGTACAGAGGTAGTACTAACGAAAGGCACCTCATTGTCATGTTTTATATCGCCGCCATCTTGACGGAAACGTAATGGCGGCCACACAAATGTTCAAAGCTTAAATCAAATTACGATTAACCTAATCTTCCGATCTCAACCAAATTTTGCAACAACATGCCCTTATAGAGGAAGCATCCTTTGACCAAATGAATAGGTCATTAGCCTAATAGTTTGCGGATGGCGGCCATCTTTGTGTGAAAATCAATTCCCCCTATTAATTCAAACACGGTGAAACCGAATGGAACGAAATTTGGTACAGAGGTAGCATTAGCAAAGGGCATCTCAGTGTCATGTTTTATATCGCCGCCATATTGACAGAAACGTAATGGCGGCCACACAAATGTTCAAAGCTTAAGTTAAATTACGACTAACATAACCATCCGATCTCTACCAAACTTTGCAACAACATACCTTTATGGATGGAGCATCTTTTGATTAATCTAATAGGTTATTAGCCTAATAGTTTGCGGATGGCGGCCATCTTTATGTCAAAATGGATTCCCCCTATTAATTCGAACACGGTGGAACCGAATGGAACGAAATTTGGAACAGAAGTAGCACTAGCAAAGGGCACCTCAGTGTTATGTTTTATATCGCCGCCATCTTGACTGAAACGTAATGGCGGCCACACGAATGTTCAAAGCTTAAATCAAATTACGATTAACCTAATCATCCGATCTCTACCAAATTTTGCAAAAACATACCTTCATGGGGGGAGCATCCTTTGACCAAACTAATAGGTCATCAGCGTAATAGTTTGCGGATGGCGGCCATCTTTGTGTGAAAATCGATTCCCGCTATTAATTCGAACACGGTGCAACCGAATGGAACGAAATTTGGTACAGAGGTAGTACTAACAAAAGGCACCTCAGTGTCATGTTTTATATCGCCGCCGTCTTGAAGGAAACGTAATGGTGGCCACACAAATCTTCAAAGCTTAAATCAAATTACGATTAACCTAATCATCCGATCTCTACCAAATTTAGCAACAACATACCCTTATAGAGGAAGCATCCTTTGACCAATCTAATAGATTATTAGCCTAATAGTTTGCGGATGGCGGCCATCTTTATGACAAAATGGATTCCCCCTGTTAATTCAAACACGGTGGAACCGAATGGAACGAAATTGCGTACAGAGGTAGCACTAGCAAAGGGCACTTCAGTGTCATGTTTTATATCGCCGCCATCTTGACTGAAACGTAATGGCGGCCACACGAATGTTCAAAGCTTAAATCAAATTACGATTAACCTAATCATCCGATCTCTACCAAATTTTGCAACTACATACCTTTATGAATGGAGCATCCTTTGACCAATCTAATAGGTCATTCGCCTAATAGTTTGCGGATGGCGGCCATCTTTGTGTCAGAATCGATTCCCCCCATTAATTCAAACACGGTGAAACCGAATGGAACGAAATTTGGTACAGAAATAGCACTAGCAAAGGGCACCTCAGTGTCATGTTTTATATCACCGCTATCTTGACGGAAACGTAATCGCGGCCACACAAATCTTCAAAGCTTAAATCAAATTACGATTAACCTAATCATCCGATCTCTACTAAATTTTGCAACAACATACCCTTATAGAGGAAGCATCCTTTGACCAATCTAATAGGTTATTAGCCTAATAGTTTGCGGATGGCGGCCATCTTTATGACAAAATTGATTCCCCCTGTTAATTCAAACACGGTGGAACCGAATGGAACGAAATTTCGTACAGAGGTAGCACTAGCAAAGGGCACCTAAGTGTCATGTTTTATATCGCCGCTATCTTGACTGAAACGTAATGGCGGCCACACGAATGTTCAAAGCTTAAATCAAATTACGATTAACCTAATCATCCGATCTCTACCAAATTTTGCAACTACATACCTTTATGAATGGAGCATCCTTTGACCAATCTAATAGGTCATTCGCCTAATAGTTTGCGGATGGCGGCCATCTTTGTGTCAGAATCGATTCCCCCCAATAATTCAAACACGGTGAAACCGAATAGAACGAAATTTGGTACAGAAATAGCACTAGCAAAGGGCATCTCAGTGTCATGATTAATATCGCCGCCATATTGACAGAAACGTAATGGCGGCCACACAAATGTTTAAAGCTTAAATCAAATTACGACTAACATAACCATCCGATCTCTACCAAACTTTGCAACAACATACCTTTATGGAAGGAGCATCCTTTGACCAATCTAATAGGTCATTAGCCTAATAGTTTGCGGATGGCGGCCATCTTTATGTCAAAATTGATTCCCCCTATTAATTCGAACACGGTGGAACCGAATGAACGAAATTTGGTACAGAGGTAGCACTAGCAAAGGGCACCTCAGTGTCATGTTTTATATCACCGTTATCTTGACGAAAACGTAATCGCGGCCACCCAAATGTTAAGAGCTAAAATGTAATTACGACCAACCTAATAATCTAGTCTCCACCAAATTTTGCAACACCATATCTTTATGTTGGATACATATTCTGACCAAACTGCAAGAACATCAGCCCAATAGTTTGCAGATGGTGGCCAAGTATGTGTGCAAATGGATTCCCCCTAGGAATTCAAACACGGTGAAACCGAATTGAACGAAATTTGGTACAGAGGTAGCACTAGCAAAGGGCACCTCATATTCATGTTTAATATCCCTTTAGCACGTTGTATTTCAACAAGCTACTACAACCAACAATCATACTCCTTGAAAAGGACAAAGAGTTTTAACAATAGCCATGCATTTAGGAGAAAGTAGGCTATATGTTCTTTACTGAACATCTTGTTTTACCCTAATATCAATATATCAGAAAGTATGCAAGCCAACAGCTCTATACTTTGCACACGTATAGCACCTGACATTCTAGATTAATTTGGAGTAATTAATACAAGGCAGTGCTGACAACATGATTCTATGCCTGCTGATATGTCCAATTTTGAAATACATGTAACTTCTATACTAACAAATGGATTTCATCCAAAATTGACACAACAAGATATCATAATATTTCAGATTATTTCTGACCATCACACGCATGGTATTGTTGGCAACATGCTTTTACGCGTGCTGATAGGTCCAGTGTCTAACTGCAAGTAACGTCCATTGGACTTCAACCAAATTTTGTATTCTGTACCTTAAGAGATGGAACTAAGAATATATTCAGTCACCAGGGCTGCCAACTGTAGTGCTCTATTAGGCTACATTATACCAGGTATATTTTGAACTAATTAGTTATTTCGATATTACCAACTTAATTTCGTCATTATTCTAGATAGGTTCATATTCTGTAGAACAATCACTGGCATGAAAAGTAGGCTGTATAGTTCTTAACGGAACTTCTTGTTCATTATGAAACAATTTCTCCCACCAATCACAGCTCAAGAAACAGTTGTTTGACCAATTAGATAAGTTTAGCATCGCACCTGCGTGGAGTTCCAAGGCCTTCTGAACTGCGTTGCCTAGTGTCATAGAGGGGTAATCGAGAAGGCCATGGTCAAATACAAGGCATTCTCTGCGTCTCATGCGCTCTGTTCAGTACATAAAACTGGCGAAATCTCGACATATATTTATGAATATTTATCTTCGTACATAAAATAGTTATAATAATTATCGTCGAACATAAACAGTCGTATGCAACTCGCCTATAATGGTAATTGAGACACTCGTATGGAAATTATAAAACTCGCATACGCTCGTTCTATAAATAAACTCGTGTCTTAATTATAGCCATTATAGGCTCGTTGCATAATGTACTAATACGGTTCTCAATAATTATCTACGAATCTATTACAGCAATCAAACTGACAATTTGTATGTTGATAGAGGCAATTAATATTAGTAGGATATATGAAAATGGGCTGTATAGTTCTTCAGGGAACTACTTGTTTCCACATGGGTGTAAAGTTCGCGGTTGGGCCGTCTCCTAAATTCCCCATTTTCTTTTACTGGTCCCAAGATTTTTCTTTGAATTTTCCTTTCTTTCACATCCAGTTTCTCTATTAGTCCATTGCGATGCATTGCAAGGCACTCCGCAGAATACAAGGCCTCTGGACGGATGACAGGTAGTGTCATAACTTGGCATTTATAGATATGGATTTCTTGTTATAAATGGCTTTTGTTAGATCATATGCCATTTCCATTTTCCTGAATCGTGACTCAAAAGCTGCCGTCTCGGAGAGATCGGGGTCTATCCACTCACCCAAATATTTGAACGCTTTTGTTTTCCTGTTTTTCCCCTTCCTACATCCAGCTCTTTTAGCGCTTGTTTGATATTAGTGATAAATTCTGTTTTTTTCTTTCTTTCAAGGAGATCCTAAGGCCTGTTTTTGCTGCTTGAATCTGGAGTTCATTAATTTGCACTGCGGCCTCATCTAAGGAATCTGAAAAAATAGCGAGATCATCTTCGAATGCTAGGCAGTCAACTTTCAGGTTCTGTTTTTTGTAGCCCAATCTGACTCCATTTTCAGCCCTGTTAACGTTCATTACTTTCCGCCACTCTCGGATGACTGTTTCGGGCACGCAGTTTAAGAGCAAAGGTGATAGATAGTCCGTCTCCCTGTCTTACGCCAGTCTTGGTTTCAATGGGCTCTGAATTTCCCCTCTGAAATAATAATAATAATAATAATAATAATAATAATATTAATAATAATAATGATTTAATCGTTTATTTTCCCAGCTCGGAGGATTCACCTATGGACTGTGCTTGGGTCGTTCTTCTACCGTAGGAAGGATGGTCTCTGGACCCGTGACACCTTCCTAAATCCTCGATCTTAATACTGTAAATACAATTACACATACTACTGCTGATACCTTAGTGTCACAAAATCCAATATATATATTATACCCTTCAGTGTTCTTCTAGGATGGCGACTCTGGCTCGGGTAGTGATCTGTTCGGGGTGGCTCTAACTTATTCTAAACATCCTAGGAATATCGTCGAGGATCACAGGAGGCTTAACTTAGAAATCAGTATGTCAGAGAACTCCTAATAAAAATATTTTTTTTCACAAAAACATCATCTCCCACTCTCCCATCCATAGACAATAAACATCAAAATAAACTCCCTTAAATTACTCTAATCATCAACATCAAAAAATGCAAAAATGTAAATTTATCACACTGGCTGAAACCAGGAAAAGAAAAAAATCTAATTTACTGCAGTTCACTTCTTCGAGTTCAAAATTAACGTCAACAGACTTAGTTCATCAAACTATGGCTTAAATAATCCAGCCATTCTATCAAAACAACTATGCGCACTCATGTTCATAACTTGCAAAATTGGTTTCTGGGAGCTCGGACATGTTCTCTCGTACAATCATCGTCTTTCCTCACAAGAGTCAGATAATGAAGGCAACAGACTTATTCTAGACCACAGGCATGTGTGTACTTCTAACTTGAAAACCAATTAATTGTCTCAGAGCCATAACTCTGTTAATTATGGTAAACAAACATGTTATCATACATGAAGCATCAGATAAATACTTCGGCGGCCGGTGCTCCGCTATCATTAATAAACAAACAACTAAAATAAATGCACTTAAAACAATGACAATACAAGACGTCGCTTCCTAAAGCGGTACGGAGAAACCCTGGGAAACCAGACTTCCTTCCCTCATAGAATAACAATACATCCTCGACCTTGTGACAGACACTCTCACCACACCATTCAGCTGGGCAGGCAATAACCTTCATGGCGGCTTTTAGAATCCAGGCGGCTGGCCGCGGCCCCTACCTGCTTCTTAAGACTCTCTTTGACTACTTGGGGTTCGAGCTGTACAATTACCTTTCCGACGGAGCTAAAGCGGACTCTCATCAGACAATGAACTCAATCATTTCACTTACCATTTATATCATCGTAGAACACGGGAATGTCACCTCCGTTATTATTTCACTTACCACTTATATCATCGAAGAACATGGGAATATCACCTCCGTTATTATTTTCACTTACCATTATATCATCGAAGAACACGGGAATATCACCTCCGCTATTATTTTCACTTACCACTTATATCATCGAAGAAACGGGAATACCACCTCCGTTATTTATCTCAGCTCAACCCGGGATCAACTCTTAACCTTTTCTGAATATTTCAATCATCCAGCCATTTGTCTTACCTTTCTATGCCTTAGTGTGATTATCAATTACCGTACTTACTGCCACATAGTTTCAATGTTACTTACTGGTCTTGTCACAATATCGAGCTATCTTCCCATCTTAGCTTTTACGTTAATATCGTGCATAAGCACTCTCAACCCAATTATCCCCTTAATTATGCAATCAGCAAAAATACTGACACTCAAACAAAACATATTTTAAACAAAATGTTGATGCTCCAATACTATTTACGTTATAAAACACACAAAACTAATCATTACTGATAAATACACAATCTACACAAAACATGCCTGCTATGCCTAAAATATCTGTTTTTATCATAATTGCTTATGATCGAGATAAACTTATCCGATTCCCATGGAGGAATGTGCTATGGCAAACATGCCCCATACAATTATTTACTTATCTCGTATACATCCTGTCGATGCTCTGGTCCTTGTTATCAGTCCTCTGGATCAGTTGGTTCATCTTGTAAGGAGGATAATTTACACACGGCTTCCAAATTTCACCAAAGCAAAGGTCCACTGTGAATTATTACTATTATCACAATGCACGGTTCTCGCATATGAAGCTCCTATTTCCTATAGCTATCATCAACCTACTTAGTTCAGCTGACAGTTCAATAGCTTCCTAGAACACTGATTTATCTACTAATAGCTCATGCGGCTATCCCTATCACTATAACTGCGTTAAACTGTTACGGTATGCACTGTTCTAATTCGCACTCGCGAATACTTAGCGATATCCAAACTTCAGAGGTATGACTGCTTCTACTTATAAAACTAGTACAGAATGTTACTTTTCAGAACTTATAAAAATCACGGTAATTTCTGATCGTCCGGGGCAAGGGCTTCCGCCTCCAGCAATGCCCAAAGTAGACTGCACTTAATTTCACGGTATTTTCTGATCGTCCCGGGCAAGGGCTTCCGCCTCCAGCAATGCCCAAAGTAGACTGCCTTTGCTGCGTTTCCAACCATTATTTATGTGATTTCTCTTAGGGGGACTTGGAGTAGGGAGCTTTTAAAATTTATTTCCATAATAACACTCACACGAATATGCAAACTAGCTCCTTAGAACGTCCTCATTTCTAATGTCTCAATGACTTCCTTTTATCCAAAATCCGATCGCTGGATCCTTATATAATGAGCTCCGTAATTTCCTTCATTGTTCCGTAATTTCGGCGGGATTTGGTCGCGTCTCGCGTCCCTCGCTGCTATTGGTAGTTTTAAATCCACCCCCTGATTACATTTTAATTCTGGCAAAATCACAGAATGATCCAATTTAAATTTTGACGATACTTCTGAGAGGCTGAGATGTTCCCCTACACGATGGTGTAACTCCTGTTTCTGTATTTTAATTACTGCTCCAATTTCTTTCAAATGGGCGGGGTTTATCTAATGAGTGTTCGTTGAATTTTGCGCATTTTCCCGCGTAGTTGAAGGACCTTCGCGTGGCCGTGATCGCATGTGGTATCCAGATGTTTAGCTTTCTCTTCCTACCGCCTTTGTCTGCGCTGGGTGAAAGCTACCTTAAGGCACGTACGAACTTCCCCTTTGTCATGCCTGTTCCACAGGCAACATATATTCTCACACCGGCTTTGAAACATGAATAAAATCTTGTTGAAATAAATATGTAGAATTAATGCAATCAGAGATGCATAAAGGTCACAATATACGATACATATTATGTGTATTAACTACATATTGAACGTTCTTCAGCTTCGAGAGAGGTAATAATAATAATAATAATAATAATAATAATAATAATAATAATCCCATGGCATCAGCTACCGTGGCATAACTTAAATAGTTTGAGTTGAGCTGTTAAGGTAATGGTATTGGATTAAGAGTATCACAATAATTAAAGCACTCAATAATTTTACCAGTTACATCTAAATGATACAAGCAACATGTGCATTATTGTAAGTACACATAATATGATAAGTGGTATCGCAACCACGCCGTACATTGTAATACCTCCGATATCAGCTGATTCTCAAAATACAACTAACGTTTCAAAAATACCATTCATTTCAACTCTGATGCAAATATAATCTGCTAGACACACGAGAGCATAGCATTAGTTCGAGTGGAACTTCTAATACAAGGAATCACTCATGTAACAACACGTAATGATCAATTAGCTATTAGAACAACTACAACGAAAATAAGCCAGTAAATTTGGCAGATGTTGAAGGTAGAAACCTCAATTCCTTCTAACAATGTTTATGATTTCACCACAATCCATCGCAACTCTAATGATGAAATTAAAATCCACAGCCTGCTTCCAGTCTCCGACCGGGTCAGGAATGGAATGAATGAAGCCCCCATCTAGCGGCGAGGATATGAACTGTGCCGGGTGCCGAGGCCTGACGCACTCCTCTGGGGCAATCGTTAAATGAATGACAGATGAAATGAAATGACAGTGGAGAGTGTTGCTGGAATGAAATTTTGACAGGGAAAACCGGAGTACCCGTAGAAAAACCTGTCTGCCTCCGTTTTGTCCAGCACAGATCTCACGTGGAGTGACCGGGATTTGAACCACGGACCCAGCGGTGAGAGGCCAGCGTGCTGCCGCCTAAGCCACGGAGGCTTCTGTAACTCTAATGATACAGTTTAGAAACAACATCTTCTAAGTGATTGGAAAATGTATATTTATGTTTTTGGAACCTTTTATTTTATTCAAAATTATTGTAGGGATATCCATTTATTTAGTTTAAACGCTGAAAAAGGTATCACTGAATACTGAAACATGTACTTTTAAATAATAATAACAATATTATTATTATATTATTATTAATAATAATAATAATAATAATAATAATATAGCATTGACAAGGCAGATTCAAGAAAGTAATCATTGAAAACCTCTACTTGGCGTTTCTATGGTTAAAATTAAGTCAACTTCGTCTTGTAGTCACCAAAAGGTGATGCGAGAGATCTTCCACGAGCCGTCATGAGGTGGGCACTGAACCCCCTCCCCGAAGAATATTTCCGAGAGAGGTAAGAAGCTAGACCTCTAAACCATCACGTCCGCCATTGATTATTGACATAGTAGCGGCTTCGGTGGCGTAGTTGGTAGCATGCTGAGTTTCTATGCCCAAGGTCGCGGGTTCAAGCCCGGTCAAAGTCGTCAGATTTTTAAGAGCGTTAAAAATCCCTCTGTATACCTTCCTTCAAATGGGAAGTAAAGCCGGTGGTCCCATATCATAGATTTATGGCATGATAAAGAACCTTCCTCTAATTACATTTGTGTGAAGCTAAATTATGCGTTCGTCGCCAGAAGACGACTGCGGTGGTATCTAATAACCAAGTTCAGAACTAGTTTGCCGTTGAACGGTGGCGTTTGGTAGCAAAAGTTGTGACTATTTAAAAAATTGAATGTCTGCATTCCTTACTTGAATTTAAAAGAACAGATAACACACACTAATACAGCCATCACAATTAACACCGGTTACCAGACAGATTCTACACACGCCCAAAGTACATGAAGCTACATGACCGCGTTGTCGCAGCCCCTAAACTGAGCAACAAACCAACCGACCATCTTGGCATAGACTATTGAATCACCACGCATTTTACTCAGAACTCAGAAAATTCGATACTTGAGTCTCCACTCGCTGGTAAATGGAACTGGTAGAGTGTAAATTACGGGTTCTCCTGCTTCTTCCTCTGAAAGCACTATTACTCTGCCACTAGAAGTGTATTTGTCAAACATTCTCCTAATAAGACTGTATATCTCCGTTGTATCGTTTACCTGTGCCTGCCAATACCGCTGTCTTCAGATCGTATGTTACGTAGGGGATTTGGCTCAGCAAATGGAGAGATATCACAGGAATGGAAGCCGATCTGTAACTGTATATCGATAAGATAAAATGCGGGGGATTTACCTGGCCTAAGACGGATACAGTCGCTCGCCTCACTTCACTTGACTCGCGACTCAAGTTTCACACACATACATTTCAGGTAAGAACTAAAGAAACATTCAACAGACTCCTGGCACCTTCTCTAGATTTTAACTTAGGCTAAATAAACCACCTATATGTTACAATAACAAGAAGTTCCGTAAAGAACTGAAGAGCCTACTGTTCTTAAAATTAAGATTCATGCCAATGATTAAACTACAGTATATGAACATATCTAGAATAATGACGAAATTAAGTTGGTAATATCGAAATGTCTAATTACTTAGAAATATACCTGGTATAATGTAGCCTAATAGAGCACTACAGTTGGCAGCCCTGGTGATTGAATATATTCTTAGTTCCATCTCATAAGGTACAGCATACAAAATTTGGTTGAAGTCCAATGGACGTTACATGCAGTTAGACATTGGATATATCAGCACGCGTAAAAGCATGTTGGCAACAATGCCATGCGTGTGCTGGTCAGAAATATTCTGAAATATTATGATATCTTGTCGTGCCAATTTTGGATGAAATCCATTTGTTGGTATAGAAGTTACATGTATTTTAAAATTGGACCTATCAGCAGGCATAGAATCATGTTGGCAGTACTGACTTATATTAATTACTCCAAATTAACCTAGAATGTCAGTTGCCATACTTGTGCGATGTATAGGGCTGTTGGCTTGCATACTTTCTGATAAGCTATATTGGTATTAGGGTAAAAAATATAGACAGCATTTACAGTATTAAAAGTTGGCAGCCATGATTGCTCTTAAGAATACTTATAATCATATCGGTTATGTTATACATAGCACATACGAAATTTGGTTGAAATCCAACTGATAGAATAGAAGTTACATGTATTAAAAAATTGGTCCCTTCGGCTGGCTTAGAATCATGTTGGTAGAACTGACGTATATATGTTACTCCAAATTAATCTAAAATGTCAGGTACTATACGTGTGCATAGTTTAAAGCTGTCAGCTTCCATACTTTCTGATATATTGGTATTTCGATAGAAAATAGAGGGAGCAATTATTAACAGTTGGCAGCACTAGTGGCTCATAAGAATACGCTCAGTCATATCTGTTTATGTGCACATATTATATTCAAAATTTGGTTGAAATCCAATTGATAGCGCAGAAGTTATATGCATTTAAAAATTGGACCTATCAGAAGGTTTAAAATAATTTTGGCAACACTGTCATGTATTGTGCCCGTTTAGACCGGAATCCGCACGACCACATATGCATTTTACCAATAATCAGTCAGCACGAGAGTCAAAATATCCCGGAGCGCCAGATGGGTTAAAGCTAATCGCAAAAACGACATCAAATGAAAAAAAGCTTTACTGATTTTTGGCTCAATGCAACAATAAGGATAGAAGGAGATTCAACTGGGCATAACACATCATGTAAAATTATCTCATTTTATTTTGAATTTAAAATTGACTGCAAAAATGCTAAAAGCAGCATCACTCACGTGTGGCGACCCACATCCTATTTACACAATGTACAGAATTTTTCCAAACACATTTGGCAATTATCTTTGGAAACACAAGTCTGATTATTAGTCCTGTAGACTGTGTTCCAAAATTATAATCATTTATTTGTGATTAAATCCAGTTCAAATTTAATTGTCTTTACTGGAAATATCGTAGTTCACTGTTTGAATTTTTACATAATATTAACACTCGTAGAATAAATGTTCATAGAATTTTTAACTTTCACCTTTTTTTCCAGTTTCAAAAAATATTGTCAAAAAATATTATTATTTCTGAATCAACACAGATTATTTACACATATTAATAACATCTGAAAAGTATTTGACCTTGAGCATAGCATCGAAGAACTGTGCGAAGCACAGCAAAAATTAATTGTTCTTCTGACATTAAATGTTTCGAGAAGTGACTCGATTATGAACTTCAAGTTCCTGACAAAATATATGATTTCTGAATCGTCAACTTGATCAATAAATTGTTGAACCATTCAACTATTCAATTTTCCACTTGGAATCATTATTATGAAAAATATTTATATTCATGGCCATTTTAGTAATTTTCACAACTTGCAATTCTTCGACAGAATGCGGAAATAAGAATTGTAGCTTCATAATAAATTCATTTAGTTCATGGCACTAGGATTGAAAACATCCTTCAAATTATTCGTGGTTATAGAATTATTTTTAATTGGCAGTGGCCCATTCTATTATTTGTGTAAGAACACAATATTACAACAACAACGGCAAAGGTCTTCCTCTGAAGAAGAATAAACTACTATCATGACAAATCCGGGTTCTACCAAATCAAAGTCTAAATGGAATCCGTACACAAGGTTGAAATAAGAACTGATGGTTTTTAAGAAATAACCTTCGGGTCATTCATACGACGAAATGTGTAGTTCCAATACTTCTATAAACCTGAGCCATCGAACCTGCTATTTGATTGATGCTCGAAAAATCTCCTCATTCCTGCGACTTAAACATGCGCACCTGGGAATGGCATTTCAACTACTCCACACACATAAATTTTCTTCCCAAAATTTATACAATAAATCAAGCCTCTGCTTGTTATCAACACTGGAAGATTAATAAACTTACAAGTTTATTTTATTTTACCATTCAGCTCAACCCGTAAATTTACCATACTTATGAAAATCTTTATTTCACTTTCGAATGTGTATTTATTTACGTCATGATTTTATATAAATACAAAAATATCCTATTTGATACAAATATCAATTGCTTCTCGTTTCATGCCTCTCCGTGTTATCTGAAAAATATACTTTGCTCATTGCAAATATCAACTGTTCAACCAGAACTGAAATGTTGGTTGAATGCGGGCTTGCGCTAACCACTCTCCTTCGGAAAATCACCTGTTCCAAACTAGAAATGATTAAACTACTTCATAGGCTCTCTTTCAATACATATGATTATTAGAAAATATAATATCCAAGAATTATTTAGAAAAGTTATAAAAATTATTATTATTATTATTATTAGTGGATTATTATTATTATTATTTGTTATATTATTTTAAATATATTTAATTATCATCTCATTATGTGAGAATCCACATGTTCGAACCTTCGAATATGGAAAAAATATACATTCCTCAACAAAAGTAATTATTAACTTTTACAGTTACATCGGCTGATTACCGTGATTTCCCAAACATATGAAATATTCAAATAAATGCTCGATATGCTCGGTCATCGATCCTAAACTGTTCTGAGTGCTGAAAATACTCAGAATAACTCTAATCTGTCTTGCGTAAATCATTGCAAGATTTAAATACGAAGAAAAATAAATGTGTTGGTCATCTGCCGAAAAATAGTTTGTTCCAATTAGCTAGGCATAATATAATTCAAATGTGGCTTACATTTCTTGATGGTCTTGAAGCGTAGCGAACCTGGTCTGTACCAGATTTATCCATAAACATGCCCTATCGGACAAGCACGTATAATCCTTGTATCGGCCGCCATTATATACCCACAATCCGTCTAACAAGACATAGTGGTAATATCTCTTGACGTTTGAAGTAACTGTTGATCCATTTTAATATTGGCTTCTGTTAACTCCATAACAGTTTGCGTAAATGGGGTCAGATCTAAGTGATCTATTCTCAGATATGTCAGTTGTAACATAACTCACGGTAATCTTTTCAGTACAAGAAAACACTGACAGTCTAACCAATCAACGGCTGTTCTGAAGATCGTTCCCTGGGCATGGCTTCACACCATCTACCATGCGCGAAGCAACATGTAGTTTCCCTGCGTTGGCTAATGAACACCACCGTGATAGACTGGTCTTCAATGTACTGATAGATCGGAGTGGTTA
Organism: Meconema thalassinum; assembly: GCA_946902985.2. Lineage (NCBI taxonomy): Eukaryota > Metazoa > Arthropoda > Insecta > Orthoptera > Tettigoniidae > Meconema > Meconema thalassinum. The sequence goes on along the minus strand of OX336390.1, from coordinate 832,605,485 downwards.
TCAAGTTACAAATATGAAACTGACTGAATTGGACTAAAATATCCAAGTATTAGGTTATTACTGGACTGTGACCAAGTACTATTCTAGACAAAGTCTAGCATATGTCCTTGTGAAAATAAAAATATTTCACCAGTGTCTGTAGAAAATAACTATCACCTTAGTGATTCTCATTGCCGGAAACTTACTAAGTTCCACTCGTAGCGCAGCACTTTTGTGACTATCACAACTTTGAAAATAACTTCTGCGTAGATCCGGCAACCATGTGCCTTGGCTCAGCGTAGTGGCACCTTGCTAAACAAGTGCTTGTGTCGAAGTGAGCTATTGATGCCTGAGCCAGCCGGCTTTTATTCAAAATGGTCAGGGTCACGCCGCATCAGCTGAAATCTAGAAATCCTCATATCTCTGGTATCCCTGGTCCGATTTACTTGATACTAAGTGCATTCTCTTTCATTTGGCCGTGCCAGTAATCTGATCCAAGTTTCAAGTCTCTACTCCATGGCTAACTATTTAATCAATAAATAGCCTCGACCTCTGCTATTACTCGCTACGTCACTTGACATGCTCTTAGCGGTATATTCTTTCCAATTGCTTCGAGAAGCAATGGAGCGCGATATTCAAATATCTCAACTTTCAAAAGCGGCTGTAGCCTTTCCCTTGATATCTAGGTGTCTGAATCTTGGAATACCCATTCCTAGAGTTGGGCACAGTATGGCCTCCTGGAAATTAAACTGAAATAGTAATATCTACATGTGTGCCAATTTTTGAATATCTCCCATGCATACATTCCACGATATCCAACATGGAGCTCAAATTTCTAGTGCGTTTTTTCAGCAGTTGGTAGCACTGACATCATTTTCAAATATGGAGGTGAGATATTCCGGTATATTTCTTTACTCATACTAAATTTGGTTTCGATTGCTGCAGCCGTTTAGGAGTTGATAGGGGGGGGGGGACACACACAGCCAGACAGACAGAAGGAAGGACAGACAGACAGACAGACACACATTTTCCCGGATCGATCTCATAAGTCTACTTTTTCCTAATTTTTGCAAAATGTGAAAAGTAGGCTAAAAATCGAAAAATGTCTCAAAATTAAATTTACCAGAAACGTCTAGTTCTTGTAAAATACTCTATAAAATTCTAGGTTTCACTTGTGTTAGTCAGTTACAGTACATCTTGAAATAATCTGCGTTCTCATGCTGTCCCAGAGTGGGTATATAGACTCTAGATCCAAAGGACCTGGGTTCGATTCTCAGCTTTGCCAAGAAATTTAATTCTGGTCTTAGTTTGGAACAGGATGCACTCAGCTTCGTAAGTCATAAATGAAAAGAAATGGTTCAATTTCTACCTCAGTCTTCCTAGATGAGGTTCTCCTTGTTTACCCAGCTCTGGTCTTGGATGGTCCCTAACTTAAGGCCTATAATACAGTGGTGGAAATATTTATTGCATCACCATTAATTAATTCGCAATTTTGTCTTTTACAGCTGTTTGCTTCAGGTCATACCAGTCTAATTGTTGTTAATCATTATTGACACATTCTTGCCTTGATAGTTTGACTTCTTCTCACATTTCTTCCTTTGTACGTGTGTGGTTTCATGAACTGATTGTGAGTGAGAAATACTATTAAAATTTAATTCTTTCCATTCCTTCACGAGGCCAACCGGTGATTAAGGCGTGAGGTGGAGCAGCAAAGTATTAAATGGCAACAGAGCATTTATATAAGGCAATCGTGTATTTACAAACACTAAAATTCATCAGTGTTATGTTACAACATTAATACGCAGGGTTTCTTTCAACATTAGTATTCATATTTCAGAAGAGCAAGCAGAATAGCTGACATATCCACTTACACCCATTTTCAAAAAATGTTAAATTATAAGAAACAACACTTTTTTTTATAGAAACAAAAGTGGAGAATAAAATAAAATTGTCAACAATTCCTGCGTATATTTGTTTCTTATAGAAGTAGAGATTTCAGTTATTCAATTATTATTTAAAAAGATGATAATTATAGAAGGTGATGCAATAAATATTTCCACGACTGAATATCACTCCATCCCCTTTCCTATAATTGGATTTTTACGATCGCAGTGAAGACGAAAGGTGATGAAGACACTCCACTCCAGATGAATGACACAACCTAACGAGGTGTGCATTAACGTTCCCAAACATAGGCCTACTGGCATACCTACTGTAATTAGCCAATATTGCCACAACCTTTAAAAATATTCCAAGATTGGTCGAAAAATATTTGCAGTATCAATATGTTTTATTTTATTAACTCTGATATAATTGAGTCGTCAGATGCTGTTAGAGCCGGAAATTGAACCCCAACGTCCACGGTGACAGTCAATAACGGTATTCACTACCCCAGGAGTTGGACTGCAGGCAGATATATAGGCCGACATATTGTTAATTGCCAAAATTCATGTATACCGAACTTTTTTATTTCTAAGTTGAGAATGCTCGACAAAAATTGCAGAGAAGAAAGAGACTGACTAAATGTTCCATTGCTCCTTCTGTTCCGAAAAAAATAACTAATATTTGAAAGTCCCTAAGGTCAAAATTGCGTTCGTAAAAGTAATGTTCTTTGAATTGAGCTTTACGTTGGTGTAAAATATAGAGTGGCTTTTTCTTTGTCATACCTCCTTGCCAAGAACGTTGATTATCATGCCACTTTGGCTCAACGCCAGAACACTAGCGGCCTAATTTGTGGGTTCAACACCCGCATGCGTCATTAATTCTAACACATCTATATGGCTTCAACTCAAGAAATACAACACGATGTAATAGCTGAAAAGCTCTTTGGTCATCACTTTTCCCAATTAATTGGTGTCGTCGGAGCCAACCAGGCTCATTTTGGTTTGGCTGGGTATTTATAGCCGGATGCCCTTCCTGACGCCATGTGATTTTCTGGTGAGAATTCGACACCGCTGTCACCGGGATTTGAACCCCGGCCGTCCGGGTGAAAGACGAGCAGATAGGCCACAGCGCCATCACGCTCCCCATCATACACGAAACCTAATTGATAAAATTAAACGAAAGTCAGGATATTTATACGAAATTCAAAAGTATTAACATATTAACAAAATAATTTTTTCATAGAATATTGGCTGTCAACATTATTAATTATTAATATTCCAATTACTGGAATATGTGAAAAATAACCTGAAAAAGTACATGTGATTGAGATTTATATATATTGTTACGGGGCTATTGAAGAAGAATACTAAGAGATGACATGTTTCGCTCGTCAAGAGAGCATCATCAGATCCAAATATGCAAGACAAATAGCTCTGCAAACAGCACCAAACCTAAAGTGACACCCACAGATAATCTCTGCCTTCCAAAAACAAAATACAAGAAAACCTGTCAGAAAACTTAGTAAGTGTGGTAATTATTACTGGTAAATATTAAGGTTATTAGGCACAGCAAAAAAATTACGAGCCTTAAAGTAGTCACATATGATGTGTAACATCTGACATAGGAGAAACCTTACATGAAGTTGTTGATACACCGGTATTTTATACTATTATTGGCAAAAATATTAATCTAATGTAAAAGGGAGTGTTTTACACATATTGTAGTTTATAATACGGAACTAATTTTATTAGATGATTTGTAGCTTCCACCAGCACTAGCCTAAATAAAGAATACGATATGGATCAACTAGATTAATAGACGCGACACCGCTCATAACCTTAAATTCCTTATAAACAGGACCTCTTGATTCACAGACCAACAAGTAATTTCATATGGATTCTGTTAATATTAGTCATATTGATATGATAAATATCGTTTAAAATGATAATCTGGTAGCAAAAGTATCTACCCCGTCCGGGATTAGAACCCGGGATCTCTACATTCACAGTCATAGGCGCTAACCCCATGGCTATTTCGACTACCCAAATATTGTGCACAAGATGCTGACTTATTCCCACGTTCCAATAATACTGCATTACGGAATAAAGTTTAATTTATATTTTGCTTGTTTCGATAATGTTTCTGCGTGAAATTGAGTTTAAAATGCCTTATGAATAGGCCCTCTTGTGAGTAAAGAGAATGTATTCAGCAAGAGTTCATGAAGGTTTGCTCAATTCTCAATTAACCACAACGATTATATTATATTGATGACTGCATTACCGTTATGCGGGTTACTATTTGAATAGCCATTGTGCAGAAACATAATACCGGCAATGCCGACTACTTACAATGTTTGATGTTAAGGCATTTTACAATTTAAATACTGATACGAAGACTTCGATCATGTACCATGTGCTTTGTTTCAATAACTTGACACCAGAGTTCGCATGAGCGTTTTCCGTTCAGTATGTCATATACATTCCACATGGCCGTCATGGTATCAATTTCCGACACCGCGCGCACATTGTTTCTCTTACCATTGGCAGCTGGATCTTACCACTGCCAGCTGGATCGATCGATCGAGTTGGCAGTGCGTCTTACACTTCCGTTCGATCGAACGGAAGTGTGCCAGCTGGTGCCACCTCGATCGTTCCGATCCACCTCCGTCCCATTTCTCAAAATCACTCCCACAAAAATATCCAGCATCCGAGTGGAGAGATGTTACACATCAAAAAGAACTATTTATTTTAATTCTTCCTTCCCCAAACTAATTTATGAAGGTGAAGCACTATTGCTGTCAAAATTATATTAAAATTCCCTTCTTAATTAAAACAAGTAGTTCCGTGAAGAACTATACAGCCTATTTTCATATATCCTACTTATGTTAATTGCCACTATCAACATACACAATTTCTGTTTGATTGCTGTAATAGATTCGTAGATATTGAGAACCGACTAAATATTTCGGATGGTCGCCATGTTGGATTTTATATATGTAGGTCCTAGAGTTATGTACTGTTACATGCAGATTATTGTGAACGTGTAGTATTCAAACTTCAATCGCATAATTAGGACACAAGAAAAAACAAGGAGATTTTAAAAATTTGCACAGCTGCCATCTTGAGGTTATCGAAACAATTGAAATAAATTAGATGCCAGTGGATTAACATTCGTATAAGGATTTACTGTACCAAGTTTCACTGCACGCGGATGGTTAAATTGCGAGAAACGTCCATGTGAATATTTATAATTCGCGTCACCGCCATGTTGGATTTGTGATCACCAGGTTATTTAAAGTCCTATAGGTGAACTTAAGTTCATAGCCCCTATGAACATTAAAAAATGCAGTTTGATTGCTAAAATAGATTCGTAGATATTCAGTATCGTCTAAATATTTCGGATGGTCGCCATGTTGGATTGTTAAATGTATAGGCCTTAGAGTCATGTACCATTAAAGGAAAATTATTGCGTAGGTTCATTATTAAAACTTTCACTTCGATCGCATGACTACAAAACAAGAAATAAAAACTTAATTTAAAATTCGCACTGCCGCCATCTTGAGTTTATGTAAACAATTGAACTAAATTAGATACCAGTGGATTACAATGTATATAAATATTTCCTGTACCAGGTTTCAGTGCGCTTGGAACATTAAATCGCGAGAAAGGTCTATTTAAAATTTTCAAATTCGCATGGCCGCCATGTTTGTTTTGTAGTTAACCGGTTTTTGAAAGTCTTATAGATGGACTTCCAGCAGTGCTCTTTATCTCCGTACAAAATTTTAGGGAGATACCGCTAATAGTTTCAGAGATATAGAATGCCGGTGAAATATTTCGCACATCCGCCATCTTGTGATTATGTGAACAATTGAACGAAGTTAGATGTCGGCGCATTACAATGTATATAAACATATACTGTACCAAGTTTCATTGCGTTTGGTTGGACAAATCGCGAGAAACGTCTATTTAAAAGTCGCAAATTCGCTTGGCCGCCATGTTGGTTTTGTAGTTACCAGGTTTTCAAAAGTCACATAAGTGAACTTATAGTAGTTCCCTCTATCACATTAGAAAATGTCAGGGTAATATCGGTAATAGTTTCGGAGATATTAAATGCTGGTGAAATATTTCGCACAGCCGCCATGTTGGATTGGCGAGTCGTAACAAAATTTGAAGGTCACGGTCGAGGTCGCCGGGAATAGTGCTATGAACTTTCCGAGTTTCATTGAAATCGCTCCTGCCGTTTAGATTTTATTAGGGGGGGACACACACACGAATCACACACACACACACACACACGGACAAAAGGTGATCTCATAAGCCTATTTTTTCAAAATTGAAAATAGGCTAAAAATATGTTTAATGAAATACAGTATTAACTAGCGGACCCGTGCGAGAAATCTCGCACGTTCATAAACCACACTTTCCCCAATAGGTTTATAATAAGAGACTTAGGGAGAAAGGTTGTTATGTTTTTATTTCTACCAAATGATTATAGAACACTATTTACATTTCAGTTAGAATGCCAAGCTCTACGTTCCCTAACTTTAGAAGGCAATCACTGAAAATTGGATCTTCATACCACTCACAGGTTATTCGACAGTTATGAAATTATACGATTTGAGGACTAATTCCTTTGATTTAATGTTTGTGAAATCCATGCAAAATGATAAAGGAAATACCTCAGAATGTTAAAATGACATGAAACAGGCGTCACAGCGGCCAAAATGTGAAGTGGACAGCAATTATGGAGCGTAATTGCATACAGCAACAGTATCTGAAAATCGCACACTTCGTGCGTTTTTAATGTCATTTTTTATAGATATTTATGAAATTAGAGTGCAATTCGTCACTGCTAATGCCTATTCTATTTCATTTGAATGCTCATTTGTCGCTTGTGAGCACCGCAGGAGGGATCTATACTACTGAAATAATGTATACTAGCATTACCCGTCGCGGCTTCGCCCGCGAATATTCTAGTTATAAAGAGTACACTTAGCAAAATCTCAATCATGAATGTTATGACTGATTTATCCTTGGTATGAATAATCAGACTTTATCAATTCAGCTACTGGTGCAGTGGTTAGGGGTTTGTCATTCCTTCATAGGTATATCAGAGCGAAGTTAGTTTTCTGGCAATATCACAGACACTGTTAATTTAAGGGCCTTTAAATGTGGTTTTCGGAGACCCTTTATAGTCGGGTGAAAAAGACCTTTCGTACCACACTCACACGTGAAAATTGCGTGAAAAAATTCTAGAGTGCCCCTTGACCCCCTTAAGCGCATTATACTGTATGTATTGATGAATTTTACAGCTTAATTTGGTTTAGTGATAACCTTATAACCGTCTGGAAACTTTCACAGTAATGTAATAATTGGAATTGCATTGCTTCTTACAGAAATAGATGGGCCTGTGAGATTCTGTTACCATGGTTACCGTGTTGCATTCTTTCATTATTTCATTGTAAATATACATGTTTTAATGTATTTATTAAATTTTGAGGCATTTAAAGAGTAAGTGAGTGCGTTTCGCTTACGCATTGGGTTATGCTGAACATGTAGGTACCCCATATGTGTAGGTTGGTGATAATGGGACCTTATTTTCGGTACAAAACTGGAATGGGACTTTAGCAGAATAATATAAGGAGGGATAATTATTCAGCATGTAATACGTGTAAAGTATATTTACTTGCTAGGATGCACTTTTATCAAAACCTTGTTCTTTCACTAATCTTGGCTTAATAACAATAACCACTCATAATGACTTGGCATCAAAAGGGTTAAGAATTGCGAGTCAGTGATAAAGCTTCGCCTCTCACGAGCGATGAGCTGGAGGTAATTAGACCAAATGGGAGGCTGTTCCTTCCGCCATTAACCTACGCTCCCATCCTAACCGCACGCTTCGCAAAATGGAAGAGGTCAATAAGCGTAAATGTGGTAGATGAAAGGGCCTGGTGAAGCAGAAATACCACTGCATTAAAGTGGATATCACTTGGCACGTCAACCATGCGGTTGCACGTTAATTTTATATTAGTGATGTGATAGCCCTGTTAGCTTGGACATTTGGTAAATAGTGGCACAGATAAAAAGATGTGTGAATTTTGGGTGGCTATAGAGGAAACCATCTCAAAAGTCGGGCCCCTAGCTGGATGTAACCGGATGTACTGAACTCTTTTTTCCACAAATATGACACAAGAACTGATCAGAACGGAGAATCGCAATTAATCGATTTATTCATTTTAGTGATAACATAGTTTAGCTGTTCTTTGTGGAGCTGATATCTGTAACAAATTGTGTTTTGATTTTGATGTTGATTATTTAGGGGCTTTGCGACATCCTGGTCATGTAGCCCCGTGTACTTGGGTTTGTGTAAAATTTGTATGATAACCTGTACCACTGTGATATCTGTACGTACCATAGGTACCATCCCAGAATTTGCCTGGAGTGGAAATGGGAAACCACGGAAAACCCACTTCCAGGATGGCTGAGTAGGGATTGAACCCACCTATTCTCAGTTTTGCCTCACGAGGTTGAGTGTAACCCGTTCCTGCCCACAGACTAGAATTAATGGCAGAGCCGTGAATCGAACCCGCGCCTCCACGGTGACAGCAAGAATGCTAGCCACTACGCAACGAGGAGCACACAAATTGTGATTCTGAGCATTTTCAAGTACTTATAATTGGCCGGCCACGTGGTGTTGGGGTAGCGCAGCTGCTTCTCACCCGGAGACTCCGTCAGCGATTTTAGAAACTGACATGGGGGCTGGAACGAGGTGCACTCAGCCTCGTGAGGACGATTGAGTAGCTGTCTGACAGTGAGGTAGCGCCCCGATCACGTAAACCAAGATTAACGGCCGAGGGAACCCGATGCGCTGACCACGCGTCACCCCAATATCTGCAGGCCAAATGGCTGGTCAGCGGTCGCTTGGTTGGCCGAGGTCTCATGGGCTGTAGTGCCAGGGGTTATTATTTATTATTATGAACCGGTACTTATAATTAAGGACGGCTTCGGTGGCGTAGTAGGTAGCATGCTGCGCTTCTATGCCCAAGACCGCGGGTTCAAATCTGGCCGAAGTCGTCGGATTTTTTAAGAGCGTTAAAAATCCCTCAGTATACCTTACTTCGGAGGGGAAGTAAAGCCGGCGGTCCCATGTCATAGATTTATGGCATGTTAAAGAACCTTCCTCTAATTACACCAGTTTGAAGCTAAATTGTATAGGTTAATAAGAATGTCAACAACGCTCTTAGGTTTCTACGTTCGTTGCCAAGAGCCGACTGCGGTGACGTCTGGTAGCTAAGTTCTGAACTAGTAGTCGTTGACGGTGGCGTTTAGTGGCAAAAGTAGGAACTACTTGAAAATTGATCGTCTGCAGTTCTTACTTGAATTAAAACAGATACACACACAAATACAGTCATCACATTTAACACCGGTTATCAGACAGATTCTACACACACCCAAAGTACACGGGGCTACATGACCGCGTTGTCGCAGCCCCTAAACTGAAGAACCAACCAACCATTACAGACCTTGGGCGTGACAACCAAGTATGCTAACCACGAGCTGTGTTCATATGAAATAACTTCGAAGTATGCTTAGTGATGCAGTGTTACTTGAGGGTGGATATGCACATGCGGGAGTGGACTACAGTGCGCTGTGGCCAGATTCTTGCGTTTTGCTTTGATTTTCAGACATGTGGCATTACATGAAGATGGCTAGTGAGATTCAGAACCCGTGCTTGCTCGACCAACGACCAGTAATCGGACATTTTAGAACATAGGCTTGCAAACTAGTGGAGATTCGTCAGAGAATGATTGCCGACGGCGAAATGTCTTGTCAAAAACAACTGTTACGGAGATATCACTCCGATGTGGAGGTACAGATGAGCATGTGGTTTGATTCACGCAGCAACCAAAATCGCTTTTCGTGGATGACATTCGTCGCCAACTGGAACAATGTAATGCCTTCCACATCGCCATGGGTCCTGGTATTGCCAACTTCCCTCCTCTACCATGGTCCCCTTCTACTTCAAGCTAATGCCAGGTTGTAGTACTGCTTTAGAGCAGTGTTTCCCAAACTTTTTTGTGTGTGTACCACTTTAGGGGATGAAAATCTCTCGCGTACCACCTAATGGTTGGGAGATATAGTAACTATAACACCCACCACCACTACGTAGCAGACTAAAATACGGATCATAAATTGTGTTTGTTAGAGTTAGACTGTTCGAGTTAAAGTTCAAATAATGGAAAGTGTGACCAGTTGCTTTATTATTTATTGCAATAAGTATTCAATTCAAACATTCAGAGATGACACTTTACAAATAATATTAATAAAAGAACTCGTAATAATCTTATATATAAAAGTGAAAGTCTGTATGTATGTATGTATGTATGTGGGTGGGTGGGTGGGTGGGTGGGTGGGTGGGTGGGTGGGTGGGTTGGTTCCGTATACAAATCTACACCGTTTCACCAATCTCAACCAAATTTTGCATACACATAGTTTAGGACCCAGAAGGAACCGCTGGCTACATGAATTTTCGATAGACTTTCTCATTATTCTGATTTCGGCACTTTTGCACTCAAGCACAGGCTAATCAAATCATAAAATATACTCATGAAGGAATGGCAAGGCAGATAGTTTCCATGGCAACATAGCTCAAGTCGAGACACGGCCGACTGGATGCCATTTGCGCTCTGCACTACCGGTATAGAAAATGAGGATCTTTACTTGAAATCCCGTTAGTTACTCAACTGCTCACAAAGCACTTCAACCGAGTATAGCATAACAAAGTCTTGACACTATCTACTAGATATTTGTCAAATACCACTCACACACTCACTCACACATTCATCACGAAATCTCAGAAACAACCCAACGGATTGGAATGAAATTTGGTATGCAGCTTCCTCAAGGACCGCAAACGCCCACTAAGAAATGATTTTTGGGTATTCAGGTTCTAAAGGGGTGTTAAGGGGGTAGACCTGCATTTCATTGAATAGCAATATCTCCCGATTGGTTTCATTGGGGGATGTGATACTCGGCATATAAACTCATCATTAAAAATAAGAAGACACGGGTCTGAGTGTTTTTCGATGTGGAGTATATTATGAGGTGTAAGGGGAGAAAAGTGGGGGTTGAAAGATTCCTAACGGAACCTGTATCTCTTAAACGACGTAGGCGAGGAGTTTGAAACTCAGCGGAAAAAAATCAGCAAAAAATAAGTAAATAGGTGTTTGACCGTGTTTTCATAAATCCAATTTAAGGGGCCCATGGGGAGGGGTGAAATTCTGGGTAAAAAAAAAACAGGAAAGAAAGTGTCCTAACCGATTGACTCACTCGCTCTTCAAACTCAGGGGGAAAAACTGCTTAAAAATAAGTATAAGTGAGTTCGACAGTTTTTTGATAAATCAAATTTAAGGGGTTCATCAGGAGGGGTGAAGTTCTGAAGAAAAAAAAATGAAAGAAAATGTCCTGACTCACTCACCCATCATCGCCCAGCCAAAAATATTGAAGTTGAAAACATGTCATTTTCGGGATATGTTCGTTGTATGTCAAAACCATACACTAAGGGAGGATTTTTGAATATTCAGGTTCTAAAGGGGTCTTAAGGGGGTTAAACCTGCATTTCATTGAATAACAATATCTCACGAGTGGTTTCATGTGTGGATGTGATACTCGGCATATAAACTAATCATTAAAAATAAGCAGACATGTGTCTAAGGGTTTTTCGATGTGGTGTATTACTATGAGGTGAAAGGGGTGAAAATTGGGGGTTGAAGGATTCCTAACGAAGCGTGTAGGCCTATCTCCTAAACGACATAGGCGAGAAATTTAAAACTCAGCGAAAAAAAATCAGCTTAAAAAATAAGTAAATCGGTGTTCCACCGTTTTTTCATAAATTAATTTAAGGAGCCAATGGGGCGGGGTGAAATTCTGGGGGAGGGAAAGGAGAGAAAGTGTCCTAACTGACTGACTAACTCACTCACTCATCAAACACAGGGGAAAAAGACAGCTTAAAAATAAGTTAATAGGTGTTCAAGTGTTTTTTCATCAATCCAATTTAAGGGGCCCATGGGGATGGGTGAGATTCTGGTAAAAATAATTGAAAGAAAATGTCCTGTCTGACTCACTCACTCATCACGCCCAGCGAAAACTATTAAAGTTAGAAACATGAAATTTTGGGAATATGTTCGCTGTATGTCGAAAACGTCAACTAATGAATGATTTTTGTTATTCGGGTTTTAAAGAGGTGTTAAGGGGGTAAACGTGTTATTCAATGAAATACAGGTTTAACCCCCTTAAGACCCCTTTAGAACCTGAATATTCAAAAATCCTCCCTTAGTGTATGGTTTTGACGTACAACGAACATATCCCGAAAATGAATATCTCATGAGTTGTTTCCTTGGGGATGTGATATTCGGTATATAACTAATCATTAAAATAATCAGACAAATGTCTAAAGGTTTATCGATGTGGTGTATATTATGAGGTGAAAGAGGTGAAAATTAGGGGTTGAGGGATTCTTAACAGAGCGTGTATCTCTTAAACGACATAGGCGAGAAGTTTGAAATTCGTCGGGAAAAGACAGCTTGGAATATAAGTAAATAGGTGTTCGACCGTTTTTTCACAAATCCAATTTAAGGGGCCCTTGGAGAGGGGTGAAATTCTGGGGGAATAAACAGGAAAGAAAGTGTCCTAACTCACTCACTCATCAACCTCAGGGGGGAAGAACAGCTCAAAAATAAGTAAATAGGTGTTCGACCGTTTTTTTTTCATAAATCCAATTTAAGGTGTTCATGAGAGGGGTGAAATTCTGAAAAATAATTGAAAGAAAATGTCCTGACTTACTCACTCACTCATCATCCCTCAGCCAAAATTATTGAAGTTAGAAACATGACATTTTGGGGCTATGTTCGTTGTATGTCGAAAACGTCCACTAAGGAAGGAATTTTGGATATTCAGGTTCTGAAGGGGTGTTAAGGGGGTAGACTTGCATTTAATTGAATAACAATATCTACCGATTGGTTTCCTTTGGGATGGGATACAAGGCATATAAACTCATCATTAAGAATAAGAACACACATGTCTGAGGGTTTTTCGGTGTAGTGTATATTATGAGGTGTATGTGTGAAAAGTGAGTGTTGAAGGATTCTTAACGGAGCAAGTATCTCTTAAAAGACAGAGGCAAAAAGTAAGAATCTCAGGGAGAAAAATCAGATTGAAAAAGTAGTAAATAGGTGTTCGATCGTTTTTTCATAAATCCAATTTAAGGGCCTCTTGGGGAGAGATGAAATTCTGGGGAAAGAAGTCCACTTAGGAAGGATTTTTGGATATTCACTCATCATCCCCCAGCAAACCTATTGCAGTTAGAAACTAGAAATTTTGGGGATATGTTCGTTGTATGTCGAAAAAGTCCTCTAAGGATGGATTTTTGGATATTCATGTTCTGAACGGGTGTTAAGGGGGTTAAACTTGCATTTCATTGAATAACAATATCTCACGAGTTGTTTCATTTGGGGATGTGATATTCGGCATATAAACTAAGCATTCAAAATAAGCAGACATATGTCAAAGGGTTTATCGATATGGTGTATATTATGAGGTGAAAGGGGAGAAAATTGGGGGTTGAAGGATTCTTAACGGAGCGTGTACTGTATCTCTTATTCAACATAGGCGATAAGTTTGAAATTCAGCGGAAAACGCAGCTTAAAAATAAGTAAATAGGTGTTCGACCATTTCTTCATAAATCCAATTTAAGGGGCCCATGGGGAGGAGTGAAATTCGGGGGGAAAACAGGAAAGAAAGTGTCCTACCTGATTGAATCACTTACTCACTCATCAAACTCAGGGGGGAAACAACTTTAAATAAGTAAATAGGTGTTCGACCGTTTTTTTTTTCATAAATCCAATTTAAGGGGTTCATGGGGAGGGGTAAAATTCTCAAAAATAAATGAAAGAAAATATCCTGACTGACTCACTCACTCATCATCGCCCAGCCAAAATTATTGAAGTTAGAAACATGAAATTTTGGGGATAAGTTTTTGTATGAGGAAAACGTCCACTAAGGAAAGAGTTTTGGATATTCAGGTACTAAAGAGGTGTTAAGGGGGTAAACGTGCATTTCATTGAAAAACAATATCTCACGAGTGGTTTCATTTGGGGATGTGATACTTGGCATATATACTAATCATTAAAAATAAGCTGACACATGTCTAATGGTTTTTCGATGTGGTGTATATTATGAGGTGAAAGGGATGACAAGTGGGGGTTGAAAGAGTCCTAACGGAGCGTGTATCTCTTAAACGACATAGGCGAGGAGTTTGATTTTCACCGAGTTTCAATCAGCTTAAAAATAAATAAATAAATGAATAAATAATTAAAATAAGTAGGTGTTCGACCGTTTGTTTTTCGTAAATCCAATGGGGAGGGGTGAAATTCTGGAAGGAAAACGTCCATTAAGGAAGGATTTTTGGATGTTCACTCTCTTCGACCAATCAAAACTATTAAAGTTAGAAGAAGGGGATATGTTTTTTGTGTGTCGAAAAAGTCTACTAAGGAGGGATTTTTGGATATTCTGGTTCTAAAGGGGTGTTAAGGGGGTTAAACATGCATGTCATTGAATAACAATATGACACGACTATGACGCGAGCGAAGCGAGGCTAAAAATGAGATGGTGTGTGTCTGTGTATTACTCAATCCCGCAAGAACCACTGGTCCGACTTACATGAATTTTACATGGAAGTAGTTGATTTACCTGGTTAACATATAGACTACTTTTGATTTCAATACTTTGCACTATTTTAAGATGGCGACCATTTTAGTGACGTCACTATACCCTTTGGTTTCAATTTTTCATATTTCCATTTCAAATAAAAAGTGAACGCTAAGAAATACCAAACTTTTGATGGCATATACGTGGTTTAAAATTACATTTTCTATCCGAAAGGTATCTCCAACGGTTAGCGAGTAAAACCTAAATTTGTGCTATAAAACACGGTCAACGCCGAACGGTGTAGTTGGACAAAATGTTCCATCCTTAATCTCCCTCTGCGCAGCACCTCGCCTATCCCCTGTTTTTACTGTCACTTTCACATTTTAATTTATTTATGACGCGTAGCGAAGCACGGGTATTTCAGCTAGTTAAACATAAAAATCAAAGTTCAACTAACAACTGCAGTGTGAAGGGTGAGCTAGAAGATTAGAAGTCAACTTAGGAATGTCTGGTTTAAGATTGCTGAGTCTCAAACGAAGATATTTTTCCACTGTAAGGAACCTATTCGGGTATTTATTCTTGAGATAAACAAGTGAAGAAAATGCAGTCTCACACAAGTACGAAGTAGTGAAAGGCAGTAAAAATGTAACTGCTTTGTCAGCTGTGTCTGCATAGTCTGCATGCCTCTCAACCCAAAAGTTCACGAGAAAAAAGTTTGCCTTAGTTCTGATTCACAATTCAATTCATAAAACTAATCCCTATCTTTGGCCTTAAAGTCCTCCAGCGACATATCAATGTTCTTATATTTTAAAATGTTATATTTCATATTTTTATATTTTTCGTAACGAATCTAACATTTTTTTATATTTTTCGTTACATCACCGCGTACCACTGCAGCAGTACGAGCGTACCACCAGTGGTACACGTACCACAGTTTGGGAAACGATGCTTTAGAGGGCTTAGACAAGATGGAGGAGAACTGTGTATTGTTGAGTATCTTGGCTGTGGGGCAGTAATAGAAGTTAAACCAGTGGGGTTTAATTTTAAATATAAACTGGAAATACAAACTAGTTGCGTGTATTGTATGAATGAATATGTGGTAAATGACTCAGTGTTTATTTTGGCTGGAGTGAGACCAGCGGCCAGCTACCAGACGCGCGCACGCCTTCCGCCAGTCAACCAGTCAACCGAACTTGGTCCGCAGATTGCGTGGAGGTAGAACACATAACAGAGTGCATTAATCAATGATAAATTCACCAGCAAATCATGATTAAAAGCTTACCTTTTCACAGAAGATGCTGTTCTACTTCAGTTGACAGATAGGCGTTGAACCGTGTAAATAAATTAGCGTTTACACGTTGTAATTCTTCTTCCGAATGAGGGATATCTGCTGCCTTATATTGTTCTCCAGCTCCTCTATGGTACGGGGATTATACCGATACACTTTTTCTTTTAAGCTACCCCACAAATAAAAATCGCACGGTGTTAAATCCAGCCTTCTGTTAACAGAAGGAGAACATTTTCAGCATCTTCTGTGTAAAGGTAACTATTTTAACCATGCTATTCTGGTGAATCTACCATTAATTAATGTACCCTGTTACGGTTTCTACCTCTGCGCAATCTGCGGCCTGAGTTCGGTTGGCTGGTGGAAGGCGTGCGCGCGCCTAGTAGCTGGTCGCTGGTCCAGCTCCAGCAAAAAAGATCACCCTGTATAAGGGGGGCAGATAACCTTGCTCTTCCTCCCCTTAAATCAACACTAACTAACTAACTCGTAATATACGAGTATATTCATATCCTTATGAATCACAAATATACATTCCTCAGTATTTCATTTTTCTGATCCTATAAGGGACCAGGGTTTTGCACCCAAATATTTGTTACGAGGTGGCATTCAGAGACCATGTGCATTCAAATAGTATCCCATATTTTTCTGCTCTATTGACCATCTCATTCCAACCTTATCAATCGTGATGCCGATAAAGTACACTGGAAACATAGTATTCAAGTTGACTGTGAACAAATAGTCCTTTGAAGCTTGTGCACGGTCATCATTTATATTGGCTATAAACTCTCTCTCTCTCTCTCACATCTCGCTTTTAGCGTCCAACGAAATTACAGGGCATTATACAGCTGGAAATTCCAGCGTAAGTGTGGGGGTAGCTAGTTTCCTTTCATCTGATGATTCCCAGTTATACAAAAGCCAACATCATAGAACATTATTTTGTCCTCGAATACTGTTTTTCATTGATTCCCTCGAGTGCACGGGCATGGAGGTTATGAGATGAATTCTATTTGTGAAACAAATACACAGAGTCAGAAATGAGAGAAATAAAATAGCGTGTAAGCATCAATTAGTACAGGACTTGCTTTGATTCACTATGGACAAGTGGCGTTAGTTCCTTTAGCTCTCACAACCTTTGATATTGAATTATACATATTGATTCTGCGTATTTGTGCTCTATATGTTAGAGAGGTCCTAGTCCTCTAAGGGGCCCCGTACCTAGGAGATAGAATTTTTAAGTATGCTTCACTTTGAAATTCCATCAGTTGATGGATAAGCCCATGCTTTAAATCCATGTACTCAAATTAGTATAAAGTGCACCTGATTTACCGTACCTTCATCCATAGAGAGAATATTTATTATGTTGATGTCATTGATCCAAGTGGCTATGAACTTCACACTTGTGGAGATGTCAGGTCGCGCACCAAATCACGTGCCAAATTACTTCCAGTGGGTTGCGGACTTATTTAGTTGCAGTATGAGTTCAGATAATTCAACTCGTCAATATTTGTTAGTTGTGGTCTATGTGATGTTTTGCTAAAATACTGGAATTGCTGATTGATCTCCAAACTTGCTTGTTTGGATTGAATGGTCGAACATCAATTCCCTCGATTTTCCTTAGTTCCACTCGGTCCTCCAAGGAACCCAAAAATGATTTCCTCAACTCCGCTCAGGCTTTGGGAAGGGGTCGGTAAAGGGGTTATCCCCAATGACGTAAACAAATGTCATAACCCTCCTGCTCTCATACCAAGGTCCGGGTAAAACACCTTCTGCAGTGCATGAGCGAATTCTTGAGTGCAGCTGATTTTTCTGTTCTAGGCTGGAAAACAGTATTTTCAGTATCCGCAGCTGATATCGAAAGTATTTTTGGTACAAATTATACACCTATTATTATCTAAATTTAATTTTATAATGTCTGACTAGGTTAAAAAACATACAAACATTTAATTGTGCACATGTTAAAAACAATGCATAAAATTTGTAGAAGAAATAGAAAACTTGGCAGACTTATTTAAAAGAATATTATGATTAATTTTAAATCACTTGTATTTTTTGCGATATAATTTATAATGTGCCAAACATTTTGTAGCAGATTTAACGAATGAGCGGACTTGACATCAGAACGGTTGACCAATGGCATAACAAAGTCTTGCGAACACCACCACGCCATCGGTCAAGCACTCTGAAGTCAATTTCGTTTCTACAAATGGCTAATCACCCTTGTGGAGGTAAATTGATTCAGAGAACTACAAGTCGTCTCGGATTGGACGGACATAAACGACGATGACCGGAGTGAGGAAACGGAACACGAGATTCGGAAAATGGAATATTAAGACCCCGCATTACATGGGAGAATAGGATTGAGAGATTGGGACAGAAAAGGGGCAAAACTGTTGTGGAAATTAAGAGAATGTGCTGAAATAGAGCGGAATGGCAGAAATGGCTCAAACGAGGCTACCCCGACGCTTGAAGGCATAAAGGAATTGAGGTAGAAGAAGAAGAAGAAGTGAAGAACGAAAGAAAGATAGATAGAATGATAGATAGAAAGATAGAAAAAAGGAAGAACGAAAGAAAGGAAGAAAGAAAGAAAGAAAGAAAGAAAGAAGAAAGGAAGAAAGAAAGAAAGAAAGAAAGAAAGAAAGAAAGAAACAAAGAATGAAAGAATGGAAGGAAGAAAGAAAGAAAGAAAGAAAGAAAGAAAGAAAGAAAGAAAGAAGAAAGAAAGAAGGAAAGAAAGGAAGGAAGAAAGGAAGGAAGCAAGAAAGAAAAAAGAATGAAAGAAAGGAAGAAAGAAAGAAAGAAAGAAAGAAAGAAAGAAAGAAGGAAAGAAAGAAGGAAAGGAAGGAAGAAAGAAAGGAAGGAAGCAAGAAAGAAAGAAAGAAAGGAAGAAAGAAAGAAAGAAAGAAAGAAAGAAAGAAAGGAAGAAAGGAAGGAAGAAAGAAAGAAAGAAAGAAAGAAAGAAAGGAATAAATAAGGAAAGAAAGAAAGGAAGGAAGAAAGAAAGGAAGAAAGAAAGAAAGGAAGAAAGAAGGAAAGAAAGGAAGGAAGGAAGAAAGAAAGAAAGAAAGAAAGAAAGAAAGAAAGAAACGAAGAAAGGAGAAAGAAAAAAAGAAAAAAGAAAGAAATGAAGAAAGAAGGAAAGAAAGAAGGAAAGAAAGGAAGAAAGAAAGGAAGAAAGAAGGAATGAAAGGAAGAAAGGAAGGAAGAAAGAAGGAAAGGAAGAAAGAAAGAAAGAAAGAAGAAAGAAAGAAAGAAAGAAAGAAAGAAAGAATAGAAGGAAAGAAATAAGGAAAGAAAGAAAGGATGGAAGAAAGAAAGAAATAAAGAAGGAAAGAAAGGAAGAAAGAAAGAAAGAAAGAAAGAAAGGAAGAAAGAAAGGAAGAAAGAAAGGAAGAAAGAAGGAAAGAAAGAAAGGAAGGAAGAAAGAAAGAAAGAAAGAAAGAAGGAATGAAAGGAAGATAGAAAGAAAGAAAGAAAGAAAGAAAGAAAGAAAGGAATGAAGAAAAAAAGAAAGGAAGAAAGAAAGGAATAAAGAAAGAAAGAAAGAAAGAAAGAAAGAAAGGAAGAATTATTGGTGGCTGCTGACGTTGTCGTCATTGATTACTTGTCTTACCGGCCCAGTGTAAGAAAGCGAGACGATGTGGAACGACCCCTAAATTGTTTGAAAGGTAGGTCTCATTGTCTCCGAAAGGAGAAGAGCAGGAAACTACTTCGGGACACTGTGGCTAGCTCCACTGATTAACTCTCCTGCGCCCATCAAACAATTGAGCACCAAGATTGAATTGTGTGGAGACGTAAATCAGTTTCTAATAGCCTCTCACCCAGCAACGTAGGCGAGTGGTTTGCGGTTCATTCCACGGCTTCATTGGGTAGCTGGCATTTGGAGAACCGAGGTTTGAATCTCAGCGTTGATAGTGGCACCGCATTTCAAGATCAGAGGTGCCATCTCCAATCCTTGGCATAATAATTACTGCTGCACACATCTCTAGAGTTATCACAGAAACACACGTTATCAAACAGATTCAACACACAGCCTACTAGGCCTATACCGGGCTGATGACTAACATGTCCTAAACGCCTAAAATAAATTAGAACTAACAAACTCCACATACCAAAGTGCACGGAGCAGAAGCCCGATATGTTCAAAACCCCTAAAATGAATGAACAATTAAATACATTCACAATCGCATGTGTACGGAGATGATGACCGATATGTCCCACAATTAAAACTAAATCGACAACAAATTCCACACAATGTATCACGCGTAGATGATGAGTAATATGTCCTGACCCCTAAAATGAATTAACAAGAACAAATTCCATACATTAAAGTACAAGAAGCTGATGACTGACATATCAAAATCCCCTAAATTAAGACAAGAACTACAACAGCATTTCTTGCCTTTCCCGCATATTCTTACAAGTCGTAAATATATTTGCATATTTTCCAACTGATGTAGCGGAACTACACTACCCTCACGCAGTCTAGGAATACATTATTTTTAACGTGCAGCCAATGTTGTTTTTCTCTTATTCCTCACACACAGACTATTTAACACTTATCATGGCCTTCCCTACTCAGAGTAAGAACATTAAATGCTCTGTCTAAATTAATTCATTCATTCCTGTCAGTTTAGATTTGGACGTTTGTTTTAGTACGGTACTAATGATCCTGTAGTCTCCTTACCGTAAGTCCGTTTTTTTCTACCACTGTACTTCGCTAATCCCAGCCAAATTCAACCTTAGCTTATCCATTTCTCTTTCCGAGTTTTCAAACCTACCAATCAGCCTTCCAATATTCCACGCTCCGACTCGTAGAACGTCGGCTTTCCCTTTTGTCATCTTTGTGATATATGCCGTATGTAAAGTTACCCCCCCCCCCCCCCCCAATGTGATTACGTAGACTGTGTTTGGCACTGTATTATATTTCCTTTATAGACCTATCGCGTGTGGAATTCAGGTGGCAGAGCAACCGACTCTAGCCGACAACGTGTTTTCATTTCCTGTTGCTATTAGTGTGCCGTAATCACAAGCTGGGTATCTCAAGATTCATTTTATGAAATGGCGTTGAATATTTATATAGGCTGATACTGTTTTCATCATTGTGAAGACAATCATCTTATTTCTCCTACCCTACAATTTCCTCACAATTAGTGTGCCGTATCTCGATAAGTTCTCTTGGCAGCTTGAGAATATTGAATACCGTGTCGCAACCTCGTCTCCTAGGTTATCTTGGCCATTCATATTGCCAATATGACAACATTGAAAAATGGCTATAAAGTTCTCTTTATTTTGTCCATTCTCTTCAAACGGCTCTGTGTATGTAGCCTAATCCTGAAAATGATCAAGGTATTCAAATACCTTTAACTGTTATTTGTTTTAATGTTTCAAATCTTGCTTCGTGTGGAATACCTTCTTTTAGCTGGATTTTATTCAAAGGATTGAATTTTAGAAATTGTTTCTTTAACCCTCTCGTGCATATATGCCTCATATGAGGTCTCAAATATATAGCTGTTTGAACTGGCATATAAAGTCTCCTTGACAACAGATGCCATTGTTTCTGTTCCCACATCTACACATATACCTCAGATGAGGTCTCATTGTAGTTACACTAGCACGAGACTGATCGCAGCACCGTACGGACACATAACTTACACTTCCGCTCTGATATTCTTTGAAGTTGCTGCGTCATTGCTTTCGCGTATGTTCAGTGACCTGTGCTGCTCAGCAGATATCACCTCGGAGGTAAGTAAAATTATTTATAGGTTTATAAAGCATGTGAAATCAAATATACAGAACATTTTAGCAAATATCTTTATTGAAGGTCATGTTATTTGTGCTTGAGTATGAGACCTCATATGAGGCCTATCTGTGTTGAAGGGTACAGCATGGATTCTAACCTTACATTTTACTTTCGTTACACAGTTTAGTTTATCTTTCCTTTTTGGTGGCATATCTTGCTAATGTTAACTTCTTACACTAAAATCCTGTTTTTGTTTTACATTTGGATTCTGTAAGTTTGTTATTTTGTTTATATCCTTGCAGGCATGGACGGAGATCCTGGTTCGTCACGATCTGGCATCCCAGTAAACCCTGGCCTTGCTGAACAAAGAAGGAAGCTCAGGTACCGTAGTAACTGTCTTATTAGTATCAATTATATATTTACCAGTTATTTGTGAATAGAAGTAGCCTACTTTTGGGATATTTGAAATGCCATAGCCTAATTGCACAGACTAACATAAGAATAGTGCATGTCTGATGATTTCATTTCATGCTAGTTTTGATTTTTTTTTTTTTAGGAATGCAGGCATCATGGAGGTGCTATCAACACGTGAGATCCATAACTTGCTGTACATTGAAAGCTCAGAGGACGATTTTTCTGGATCAGAGGATGAACTATGGGTCCCCTCCGAGGATGAGGAACCACAGCCATCAGACACTGCTGACGACTTACCCAACTCTCATGATGATTCTCAGGAGGAATTGCCTCCGCCACCCCCTGCGACCAATAATGCAAACGGTCCTCGGATAGATCCACGGCCACTTCTGTGGTTTAGTGGGAAAGAAAATGACCTTGTAGGCAATATTCCTCAATTTCAGGGTGAACATAAATCAAATATTGAAGGTAATATGCCCATAGATTATCTTTTATCTATGTTTCCTGAAGAGTTCATGGAGAAACTAGTTGATGCCAGTAACCTGTATGCCACACAGAAGGGCAGAGACAATTTTAGACTTACAGTCCCCGAGGTCAAAGTATATTTGTGTATCAACTATATGATTACCTATTTACGGTATTCAAGACTAAGACAGTACTGGAGTCCCACACGTGGTACAAGACTCTCAACCATTGCTGATAACATGTCATACACTAGGTTTTGTGAAACAAGGAAGTACCTTCATTTCACCAATAACGATGAAATCCCAAGAGACAATAGTGATCGTCTTGTGAAACTAAATTCAATCGTTGCTCATTTTCGTCAGGTGTTTCGAGACTCGTGCAGTCCTGAGGAATATCTCTCAGTTGATGAAATGATGGTGCCTTTCAAAGGGCGCTCTACTTTGAAGCAGTACATCAGGATTAAACCTCATAAGTGGGGATTCAAGATTTGGGTTTTGGCTGGTTCCTCAGGCTACTGCTATGATTTTGAAATATACCGAGGCAGCAGTGGTGGTCGGGCAGAACCGTCAGAGTTTGGAGCTGTAGGTGATGTTGTGCTTCGACTTTGTGACAGTATGAAAGGAGCGAATCACAAAGTGTTCTTTGATAACCTTTTCACGAGTTTGAAGCTACTTTCTAAGCTCGAGGAAGACAAAATTTACGCCTCAGGGACAATGAGGAAAAACAGATTAGGAGGTGCTTTGCCTAAACTGAAGTCAGCTGCAGACTTGAAAAAATCTGGAAGAGGAGCAGTATCTGTTGCTACTTCGCAAACCAACATCACTCTAACTGAATGGCATGACAACTCAATTGTCTATGTAGCGTCCACATTTGCTGGCGTTGATCCGAAGGATTCTGCTAGGCGATGGTGCAGGAAAGAAAGAAAGGTTATTGAAATTCCTCGTCCTTTCTCTGTACGAGTTTATAATAAACATATGGGTGGAGTTGACCTAATAGATTCACTGGTCGGTTTGTATCCACATTCTGTGCGAAACAAACGATGGTATTTTAGACTGTTTCACCACATATTGAATGTAGCAATTGTAAACTGCTGGATTTTATGGAGAATGAAAGATGAGACTGAAAACTTAGATCTCCTAGAGTTCAAGAGCTCAGTTGTGACTTCACTTATCTATACTGGGAGTGTAGAGAGGAAAAAAAGAGGTAGGCCAAACTCATCAACACCTCCTGCTGTGAAGAAACGCGTGAGAGTCACAGCAGCTATAGAACTTCGTCGAGATGGTGGCCCTCACTATCCTCAAAAATCTGTGAACGGCTATGCTTCCAAGTGTCATCTTCACGGCTGCAAGAGAAAAACTCGTTATCAATGTCGCCGTTGCAAGGAACCACTTTGCCCAGAATGCTTCCACGACTTCCACACAAGGGCATAAACAGAAGGGTCAAGCGTTTCATGCTATAGGGACTAAACAAGGAACAGGCAGCAAGAAGACTGTTTCACAATTGAGGGGGAAGGAATATGATAAAGGCGGGAGGGGATGTGACGTCCCTGATCGATATTTCATATGTAAACCTGTTAGATGTAGAGTGTCATCTGAGAAGTTCAAGTTGATTTGGAATAACATTCAATTTTCTGTGTTATTATTCATTATATTTTATTATTATCATCATTATTATGCCCTGGTATATGAATGTATTATAATTTGTCTGAATAAACATTAAGATGGCCAAATGTTGTGCTCTATATTTCTGTTGCGTTGTCATCCATTCACATTCATAAGAACCGAAAAGATGTCGTTGGTACATTTAAGCCTCATATGAGGCCTCTCATTTTTGGACAGTTGTAACTGTCAATTTTTTGAAAAATGTATTAGGTGATATTACTTACTGCATTTCCTGCCTAGAAATCCGAGTAAAATTTTTTTTGCATCCCATTTCATAATTTGTGCATGAGAGGGTAATCAATCAATCAATCAATCAAATGGCCCTATTGTTATGATACCGGTAATTGATACTAACAATCACATCTAAGGAATTGATCACTAACTTGACCTTTATATCCAACCTTCATCAAAATAGCCTGATGCCACACATTCGTTTCAATAATTGAAATGTAAGTGAAAAGCAGGTATTATCTCTGAGCATATTTATTTTTAAAATTGAAGTATTAGACGAAATTTGTCAGTGTTACTTAGTTCTTTCCAGTCTGTCAACACAGATTGTGCCCAATTAAATTAGGCGCGAAAACAAGTATTTGTACACCCTAACCTGAAATAAAATATTTATCACTAAGTCACACGCATTTATGTAGAAAATGAGGGAGGGAGTACTTAATAGGATTTTTCTTGGTTCCTTATTTTTTGAAAAAAATTGATGATTTTGTACGAGTTTGAATTCACGAAATGAAACTCTCGAACTTGCTTACACTATTGGTTGGCGTTTAGACTATACTATGTTTTGTCCAATGTCTTAGTATTATTTGATAATTGGGTGTGAATTTGTTCCTTTAGCTATTTGTTTTATGGTTTTAATTTCTTGATTGTATTTTTGTTATCCAATTAAGTACCCCCCCCCTGCCCCCCATTTTGTACATAAATGAGTTTGATTTTGTGATAAATATCATATGTAATATTTCTTTCAGGATAAGATGTAGACCTATAAATAGTTATTTTCCCGCCTAATTTAATTGAGCACAATTTGTGTGGACCGACTGGAAAGCATTCGTTAATATTTATTTTATTCCCTACCTTAGTGAAAAGTTCAACTCCAAACAAAATATCGAGGTTGTATGGTTAATGTAGGGTACAAGAGAAACTATTCCAAAAATATAGTGAAGACAATTAAATATATTGCCTAAATTGTGATATAGTTACCACGTTTTCTAATCATCCCTCTCGGAGCATAGAGAAGTTTGTACATTCCAGGTTCCCAATTGTTAGACAGGGTATTTGCTCGGTGACGACCTGGGAAGCCCTGCTCCCTCTCCTGCCGGACCCGACATCATGCTGTGCATGAGGTGTGATCTTAGAATTGCAGTTACTTTATCAAAATCAGAACTCTTCAGAGGTTTTCCTTGGATGAAGACCGAGGCAGAACTGAAAAGAGGAGGTTTAGATGCTCACCTCAATCATTCTAGAAGTGGCTTTCCGACGTTTTCTCCACTTCTACTCCAAGCAAATGCTTGGATGGTACCTAACTTAAGGACACGACTGCCCCGTTCCTAATCCTAGCCTCAGTTGAATTTATTGTATTCAAGTTATATTTTCTGTCTCTTATTGGTATAAAGGTATTCCGCCCATTCCTTCTTACAACACGAAACCCCCGCATTGGTTATTCAGGTTGACCAGGACACTCGTATCTCCAGTCTCCTTCTAGAAATTCACGTCGCAGATACTCACATACTTTTTAGTCGTTCAACACGATTTTAACCGGTTGTATTGAAAACAATTTACATGATATTAATAAATACACTTGGATTCATTTATTAATCTCGTATTAAGATTTTTCATGATTAGATAAACACCCATTATAATTGGGTACAATCATGTTGACCGACTGAAAATAAATAAACTTTTGATTCCAACTGCTTAGTTAAATCATCAGCCAGTGTCCATGTCTCAGCACCATATTGGAAGAAACAGAACGCCTAGAATGTCAAGTAATATTTCCACTGGCCAAATTAGCAGTATGTCAGAGCTTTACCCTTAAATTTCATCTATTTCAATTTCTTACGTTTGTTATTCTAATAACTTAATGAAGACAAAAAATTACAGTCAGTTTGAAAAACTAGACGTTATATAATTTCAAATGACGCATGCTACAAATGCTACACATGTTAGAAAGGCTCAGGAGGGCTTCTCGCTTCACCCGAAACCCCAGGACTCTTTCAACAGACTCTATTGCCCTTTAACGTAGGCTTCCCACGCGGGCACCTCTTTAAGGGTCATCCTGTATTTGAGTCTGACATCTTTTACAACTCTCTAAGAGTCACCTATTATTTGAATCTGATATCTTGCATACTTCTTTAAGGGTCACCCTGTATTTGAATTGAATCTAACAAACTGTACACCACGTTAAGTGTCACCCTGTAATTTGCTCTGACATCCTGCACACCTCTTTAGGAGGCACCCTGTATTCTTATCTGGCATCTTGTATATAGAAGTCACCCTGTATTCTTGTGTGACATCTTGTACACCTCTTTAAGAGTCACCTTGTATTCTTATCTGGCGTCTTGTATATCTCTTTAGGAGTCACCCTGTATTCTTATCTGGCATCTTTTACATCTCTTTAGGAGTCACCCTGTATTCTTTTCGCTTCGGTCAAAGCCCCAGGTCGCTCGACGCCCCATGACTCTTTCAACAGACTCCATTAACCATTAGCTTCCGCTTCCCGCACGGCTGCATAACGTCACTTCCCGCGCGGCTGCATGACGTCACTTCCGTCTCCGTAACGCATAACTTTAAGGTGCGTTTTCACTTGTGCGCCGCGCCGCTCGCGCAGCAAGTTCGCTAGATTAGTACGGGGTTTTGAAGCAGCGCGCGAGCGGCGCACGACGAACCATCTCCTGTCAGTTTTTTTCCACGCGCACTCTGATTGCAATATTTGTGCGTTTTAAGTGGTGATAATGGAGTGATAAAACTGATCGATGCTTATCGCAAAAAGCATCTTCTGTGGGAACTTCAACATAAGGATCATTTTAAGAAACCATTAGACTAAAAGCAGATGCCTGGAGGGAAATAGGGGCTGAGATGGATATATTGTATCTGCGGACCAATACAAGAAGAAGGTGATATCTCTGCTGTCTTCCTACCGGCGTGAGAAAAGTAAAATAAATCGCAGGGCGGAAATATGTATCTTCTTTGGAAATGTGGGGTCCAATCTTCTGCAGAAGATTCGCAAAGTCAGAAGGTGACCATTCCTTTTTTAAAACAGGTCAGGGTGCCACCAACGTCGTCGTAATTTCTTTTTCTTTTTGCATAAACTTGCCATTAAAAAAAGCTGCACCACTCATCACCGCAATCGCGAAGTTTTCCTCGTGCGGCGGACACATGATTATATTTACCACACTCCAAACTGACTAGTGAATGTTCGTGGGTTTCCTATGGATCGCGGGAGGTTCTTAAATAATAATTCTGGACGAGTAACACACGAGCGACGCACGCACCGCGCGCAGTGCTCGGCGCGCAAGTGTATACCCACCTTTAGACTCAAGCATAACGACGAAGTCGACCAGATCATTTGAAATGATAAAAACTAACGGAGGTGCCTTGGAATTTTGAGGAAAGCAGATTCCACCCCCCCCCCCCTCCTCTCCACCACTGGATACACGGGGACAGGTGTTAATTTCCATTAATTTTTTTAGTAATAGTTAATTCACTGGACATTTCTTATAATAGTTATGGGTTTTACGTTCCTTTTATATACTGCGACTTTTAGAGACGCCGGGATGCCAGCCGTATGTCCCAAAGGGGGGATCTTGAACTTGCCATTAAATCTACTGACACGACTCCCTTGCATTTGCACACCCTCAAATGCCAACTGACTGTGCCAGGATTCGAACCTGCAATCATAAGCACAGCAGGCGAGAATGTTTACCCTGAGCCACTCAGCCAGTCAAAGTTACTTGTACTTACTTTTTTATTTAATTGCCCTAATAATTACAGCTACACACACTACCACAGTGGAGTTCCGGGTTCAATTCCCGGCTCTGCCATGAAATTCAATTCTGGTCTGAAGTATCAGGTAAGACAGGTCGAAACCTAACTTGAAACTTTGTGGACGCAATCGTTGTATTACAGGGCGCCAGAAAATGTACTCCGCAGTGACTGCCGGCTTGTGCCAGAGCTAGCATCAGCTGTTTAGTTGGCAGCACGGTGTCCATGACAGGCTGAATCCCACACGTGTGGGCTGTAGGCTGTCAAAATCGTCAGTGTATATTGCAATAAGCGAGCGTGTGTGTCATCAGCACTTCCAGCATCAGTTAGGAATGGCTGTGATAAAGTTTACTATTTGTTTTGTTTTGTTTTGATACAAGCGACAGTACTGCTGCCCACGTGGGTGATACCGAGCTCCGCTAATGGTTGCGTTCACGGTAGCAAACAGTTGATCAACTGTTGAAGAAAGTACGCTGTGAACGCGGTGTGATGGAGCGCTCCCTAAACTTGTTCCATGGAGCGGACGCCATTTTATGGAGCGTAGAAAAACTTCGCTCCATCCACGGAACATGTTTAAATCCAACATGGCGTACCATGAAGTAGATTTAAAAACAAATGTAAACATTGTGGAAATCGCTCAAAATAGTTCCTAAACTGATGAATACTGAAATAATAATGAAGAACACAACATCACGGTCCCTCTATAGCCTATAAAATGACCTGCATTGTGTTAAATTCGTGATAAATCTTTATTCCGATTTACGGACCGCAGTTGCGACAAATTTTAACCTATGTGTGAAACAACATAACCTGATATATCGGATGTTACATTCTTTCTTTTGTTACAAGTATTAAAAATTATATGAATTCAGGTGTGTGGTTTCATTTTTAGTGGCAATGTGCATTTTTAAAGTTTTTAAATCGATGTTTCAGCGTTTTTTCATCACTTATCTGGGGTAATTTGGTCTGAAAATACGATTTTAACCTATGCTTTGGGCTGAATACTGTATCTCGATGAATATATTGTTGTGTAGGCAGTGTAGAGAGAATCAAACTTCTAGGCTACCGGTACTGTATAAAAATACCTTTCATTTGGAGCAAGCATAGGCTACCAGTACTGTATAAAAACACCTGCATTGTACTGGGCCTACCCCAAATTCTGATAGGCTAAGACCTATTGTCAAGAGTCTTGACTCAAAAATAAATTATTTCAATACCGTTGGCTACCGGTACTTGTTGGGTTAAGGATTTGTATGCAATAGAATATAAGAATCACCGTAGATCGGTTTGTGCCTGCATTATTAGGTGATTCTTCCAATAGAAAACTAAGTGTTTGGCTGATCAGAATGTAATGACTGGGAAATACTAGTAGCCTATCAGTATTTTTCTTTTCATGGTATTATCAGATTTATCTGAACAGTTCTCTTGCTTCTTGGATGCTGTTTAGGTCTAGATTAGCCTACACATCCACATTCCTTTCAAGAATGTTGAAAAACCTATTCACTAGGCCAATATTTTTTCTTGAAACAATCGTAAATGTTTCACTAAATTGTACGGTATTTCAAATTCACACAGCTCATTATCAGACCGCAAGACCTCCCCCCCCCTCCCGGCTTTCAGCTTGGACTGAGTGAAGTCAGTTTGGTCATGTACAGGCCCTAGCCTATAAATATGTTTCTATGTTTGAAAGAAACCAGCTTCCCTTGGTAAGCATTTCAAGTACCGGTAACCATTACTTTTCTTTTCATGGCATTAGCAGTCTTATCTTAACAGTTATCTTGCTTCTCGGTTGCTGTTCAGGTCTAGATTAAACATCCACATTCCTTTCAATGTAATGAATATTACCTACCGTACTGGTACCGTACCATTGGCTATAATTGGGCAAGCTCAATAGCCAATGTTCACTGCAGTAGGCTACCAGTACGGTACATCAAGAAGCTGGGAATGATTATGCACTGAAACTCAGTATATAATACATATATACTGTATATAAGTTTCTTGTTACACAAGGAGAGAAAATTAAGCACTCTTCAACATAGCACTTTGTCCTTTATTTCCTTCACTTACGGTATCTCAACATGCCTGAGTATTAACATTTTGTAACAGGTATTGTATGCACATACTGTATTTTGTCCATGCTTCAACTAATCCAACACCAAAATTTCCATCCTTGACTTCCTTTTGTCAAACGAGCGATGGTTTTCTCTCTGATGACAGGTTAGGACTCTGTACTCAAATAGGAACTGACTATTAAGTAAAATGCATTATGAGAATGGATTTAGAAATTGTGACATAAGGCTAATTTATTTTACTCACTCTCTTGTGTGTATGCTACATATTGATCTATATTTTAACAGTAGCTTAGGCTACAGGATACATTTCAAAATGCTGTGGTATCAGTAGTTGTGCATGTATTTTTAACTGAGGCTAGGATTGGGAAGGAGGCTTTAAGTTACAAGCTTAGTAACCTGTAAAGGAAATTGTTAGTAAAATGAAAACTTTAAGGGAGTGAGGAGTCATGAATATTACCTACTGGTACTGTACAGTAGGCTATAGGTTACAATTGGGCAATCTTGCTAGCCTAGGATCACTGCAGTAGGCGACCAGTACATCAAGAAGCTGGTAATGGTTATGTACTGACACTCAAGATATATAATATATTTTTCTTCTTACACTAGCAGAGAAAATTGAGTACTGTTCAACACAGCACTTACCCAGTTTGTCCAATATTTCCTTACCTTATCTCAACCTGCTTGAGTATTAACATTTTGTAACAGGTATTGTTTGCACATACTGTATTCTGTCCATGCTTCAATTAATCCAACACCATCATTTCCATCCATGACTTCCTTTTGTCAAACGAGCGATGATTTTCTCTCAGGGAACAGGTTCGGTCTCTGTACTCAAATATGAGCTGACTAATAAGTAAAATGAATTATGGGAATGGATTTAGAAATTGTGACATTAAGGCTAAATTATTTTACTCACTCCCTTGTCTGTACAGTATGTTATGGTACATATTCATCTCTATTTTAACAGTACAGGATACCTTTCAAAATGCTGTGGTGTCGGTAGTAGTGCATGCATTTTTAACTGAGGCTAGGATTGGGAAGGAGGCTTTAAGTTACAAGCTAAGGAAATTGTTAGTAAAATGATAACTTAAAGGGAGTGAGGAGTCATGGATATTACCTACTAGTACTGTACAGTCATCATCATCATCATCATCATCATCTTGAGCAGTTTCCAACCGCTGGTCGGGTCTGTACAGTATAGGCTACAATTAGGCAAGCTCACTAGCCTAGGTTCACTGCAGTAGGCTACCAAGAAGATGGTAATGGTTAGGCCTATGTACTGAAACTCAAGAAATATAATATATTTCTCTTCTTACACAAGCAGAGAAGATTGAGCACTGTTCAACACAGCACTTACCCAGTTTGTCCAATATTTTCTTACCTTATCGCAGCTTGCCTGAGTTTTAACAGCTCATTACAGTGATGCTTCACTTTATAATCTGCATATTCATTCACACAGCATTATTTTCTGCTGACCACAGAAGACCTGATGTTCTTGTACGGTGACTGAATGAACTATGTTTGTTACAAAACTACACCTACGGTATAGTTCTTTTGTACTGTAGTTTCCATTTGTATTCAATCTGGTACTGTAATGAGCCTAGGTGGAAGATATCACTTCTTTTAACATTTAGTTTGCTGATTCGTACCAACCATCTAGCTACCAGGCATATATTGAGCAACGAAGGGAATTGTTAGTAACCAAGTATCAATATCTTTGAGAGAGTGATGAGTCATGAATGTTACCTCCGGTAATGGTATGCAATTGTGCGAGCCCACTAGCCAAGCCCTATTGAAGTACCAGTATCGTACATCAAGCAGCTGGTAATGATTATGTACTGAAATTCAAGATAAAATGTAGTCATCGCTGCTTTTCGGGTACAAAATTATAAATATATAAACACTCTCCTGGAAAAAATTACATGTATTACTTCTTCATTCATTCCAATCCTGACCCGGTCGGAGACTGGAAGCAGGCTGTGGATTTTCATTTTTCACTTAGTTATCACACCTAAATGGGCAATGGGCAACTAATACATGTAATTGTTTACAGGAGTGTGTTTACATATTTATAATTTTGTACCCCATGTTGACCGACTGAGAAGCAGCAAAGACAATTTGTATAGGCAACGCTGAAAAAAAAGAATGGCTTCAAATTATCACAGAAAAATGTATTCTTTAGCACTGTTTCATTTATATTTGTTCCTAGGAGTCATTCATCCTGGTACTTTCCTGCTTTTTTCATCTTATTTTTTCAGTTTATATTTTTGTAGTCTAGTTTCCTCTACCTCATTCTATACTGTCCAGACTTGGGTTGCAATAATTTTAAAATGCCCTACTTTCCTTAATTCTTTCTATGTTACTGGACCATTTGTTGACATGATCTATTGAAAAATCAATTGTGAAAGCATCTTTTAGACAACTGTTTTCAACCAAAAATCTGTAGCCTAACATTTTTCATTTTCATTAGATGAACAGTAGCCTATAGGGAATATGGTATGGAAACCAGTTGTGTATTGATAGGAGGAGAATGGACTGCCAAGTAAGAGACTCATATTTAAGGTAATCCATCAACAGTTCATGTTGTGCCTTTCTCTTTAAGTACTAATATTGGGGTGTAAACAAGTAAGGTACCGGTATAACAAGGATAATACAGGCTCGTACCATGATTTCCTTTGCTTTAGATGAGGGACCAAGAAATTTTATTTCTAGATGCTGGTTATAATTTTAAAGGGTGGAACCTTGAGGTCATCTGACCTAATTGGATAGGGGAAGGGTAATGATCCAGATGAATACCCCTAGTTGACAGGTAGGGACAATGTGTTTTATATTCTTGTAGTGTTTCAAATTAATTTTGCAATCTAACCTGATTTTTTTGTAAATACAATTAATTTGTATAGTACAGTAACTAAAAACTGTACAGCACAGTTAAGCTGACGAATAAATCCAAAAGCTTCAAATATAAGAAGCAGGAACAAATTAGATAGATGAAGCAGTGCTAACAAATAATGAAGTCATCATGTGTGGATGACTGGTAAGAGGTTTACTGCTAGACTTACAGACTCTTGACCCTTCTCATATGATATAACCCTACATTAATAAAATCAAAGCTACGTATATTAATATGCTTGAATAAATATTCGTCTATTGAGACGTAGGCCTAACCTACCGTGTTCAATTTGAAGGGATTAAAATGACTTCAATTATCATAAATCTTGAGATATACCACCTTAATATACCGTAGCCTACCATACGTTAAACTGTCAAGTATTCTTGACCGTCGCCGAACTAGCATAACACAATAAATGTCGTATCAGAAAGACAAGAAATTTACGTACGTAGGCCTAATATTATCGGGAGCAAGGTATGGTTTGATACATGTTCACAGCCTTCGGTACATAGTTTCAGAGCAATTTCGTTCCGAGTTGCAAAACTAAAGGTAAATTAGATACTGATCTAATATCAGCATTCACTCTCATAAGATTATCTGATAATTTCAACATCGCCCTTGTCCACTTTCGAACAACGCGCGCTGCTACAGATCAGATGGAGCAAACCGTTCACAGGTACACGTAAAACCTGATCCCGCTCCCGATGCATCAGCTTTGGAGCAGTTGATCAACTGTTTGCTACCGTGAACGCAACCAATGAGTTCTCTCCACGGGGGTCAATTAGGAAAATCCTAACAGTGGAAGTTGCCTGAGGTGTGTTCCACTGCCCCCCACTCCAAACTGGACGAGAAGGTAAATATATTTTGGAATGTGTCAACCTGCCCTGATCTTCACGGTGTTCGCCACTATCTACTCTTGTTATCTCAAAGACGTATTCGATAATACTCATTAGCAACATTTGGTATTATTCCAGTTTCCTGGTTTTCTTTAGCCTTGCACTTGATAAAGATAAGTTTCGGTTATTTTTTTTGTATTTCACAGTTACTATTCAGATCTGCAAATTTTAATTTTTATGTTGTGGCTTCGTCAACATGCAAGTTATAGCCTGCATTATGAGCTTTAAAACGATATCGTGGGAACGAAAATGCTTACACTGTATGTATTCTGCTACAAAATAAGGTGCATTCGTAAATGAGTTCCTTGTTCGAACATCTCTACTTTTAGCCCCGTTGGGACAACTCAAACGTACAATATTTATAGTTTCCAATAACTCTCAATCGCGCACTTCTATGACTGTACAAGGATAACATGTTAGCTATATCTACGGAGGCGGCTTCGGTGGCGTAGTCGATAGCATGCTGAGCTTCAATGCCCAAGATAGCGGGTCAAACCCGGCCGAAGCCGTCGGATTTTTTAAGAGCGTTAAAAAACCCTCAGTATGCCTTCCTTCGGAGGGGAAGTAAAGCCGGCGGTCCCATGTCATAGATTTATGG
The DNA here is from genome assembly GCA_946902985.2 of Meconema thalassinum. Taxonomy (NCBI): domain Eukaryota; kingdom Metazoa; phylum Arthropoda; class Insecta; order Orthoptera; family Tettigoniidae; genus Meconema; species Meconema thalassinum. Next base: position 832,570,907 of record OX336390.1, on the reverse strand, counting down.
CATGTTAAAGAACCGTCCACTAATTACACCTGTGTGAAGCTCAATTGGATAGGTTAAAGGTGCGTATACACTTGCGCGCCGCGCCGCGCGCGCGCAGCAAGTTCGCTTGATTAGTGCGGGGTTTCGAAGCTGCGCGCGCGCGGCGCACGACGATCCATCTCCTGTCGGTTCTTTCCACGCGCACTTTAAGTGTTCGCAGTTCAGATTTGGACGGGATTGTGAGAAGTTCGTTGTTTCTCGCGCGCATCTGATTGCAATATTTGTGCGTTTTGAGGGGTGATAATGGAGTGGTCAGACGAATCTGTGATAAAATTTTCGATGCTTATCGCAAAAAGTCTCTTCTGTGGGATCCTCAACATAAGGATCATTTTAAGAAACCAATAGACTAAAAGCAGATGCCTGGAGGGAAATAGGGGCTGAGATGGATATATTGTATCTGCGGACCAATACAAGAAGAAGGTGATATCTCTGCTGTCTTCCTACCGGCGCGGCGTGAGAAAAGTAAAATAAATCTCAGGGCGGAAGTACGTATTTTCTTTGGAAATGTGGGGTCCAATCTTCTGCAGAAGATTCTCAAAGTCAGAAGGTGACATTCGAGTAAAATTCTTATACTGGCCGCTTATTTCTTGTGACTTCAAGTCCATCATTAGCTCCGCACCATTCCTTTTTTTAAACATGTCAGTGTGCCACCAACGTCGTCGTCGTTTCTTTTTCTTTTTGCACAAACGTGCCATTAAAACAGCCGCACCACTCATCACCGCAATCGCGAGGTTTTCCTCGTGCGGCGGAGACATGATTATATTTACCACACTCCAAACTGACTAGTGAATGTTCGTGGGTTTCCTATGGACCGCGAGAGGTTCGTTTAAATAATAATTCTGGTCGAGCAACACACGCGCCGCGCATGCACCGCGCGCAGTGCGCGGCGCGCAAGTGTATACCCTCCTTAAGAATGTAAACAACGCTCTTAGGTTTCTACGTTCGTTGCCAAGAGCCGACTGCGGTGGCGTCTAGTAGCTAAGTTCTGAACTTGGCCTAGTAGTCGTTGACGTTGGCGCTTGGCGGCAAAAGTAGGAACTATTTGAAAATTCTAAGTTGCAGTACTTAAATTAAAAAAACAGATAACACACACTAATACAGTCATTACAATTAACACTGGTTATCAGACAGATTCTACACACACCCATAGTACACGGGGCTACATGACCGCGTTGTCGCAGCCCCTAAACTTAAGAACCAACCAACTATATCTACGGAAACTCCAGGGGGCCCAGGTGTATGTAGCTGTCAGTCAACTCATGGCTTAACCAACATTTCAGGAGAGGTTGCCAATCCCCACTCTCTTCCCAAACCCTTTAGCATGAACTGACAGGACTGTTTGGGTTTAACCTAATTAGCGGAGTTCGACCATCCCGGCCCACGTAACTACTGATGAGAGCTCTCGCAGACGCATGTAGGCACTGCGGAGAACATTTCCTGACGCCTTGTATAAGAGATACAACGTGTGGAAAATCAGCCGCCAGATTGAACTGCAAGGCTCCGATATCGTACGTGACATCCTGCTAAGCAGACTTGACGGCTGGCAAAGGTGGACATCCCTGGCACTCGGAGTAGTCACGTGGCGGGGCGTATATGCTGACTGGAGCGTGCGGCTGCTTCCCACCGATCTTGAGTGCCTGGGCTGTCAGGGCTGTCTCTTCCAGCATGTACGGTACTAGGTACTTCCCATTGATTTATATGAGAAATTCGCCACATGATTTCGGAGTCTTGAGGGCTGGAACGGGGTACACTAAACCTCGTAATGTGGGTTCGATTCCTACCACAGCCATCCTGGAAGTGGTTTTTCCATGGCTCCCAGGTAAATGCCGGAATTATACGTAACATAAAGCCAAGGACGCTTCCTACCCAAATCCTACCTCGATTACAAATACACACACACTGACAAGGGAAGGGATTGCGGTGTAAGATTCTAAACTGGTTGAAATTTATTAAACAATATTCCTACCTAGTTCTACAATGATGTAGTGCAAACCGCACGGGCCACTTTCAATTTTGAAAGCCAATATTGAACGCCGAAAACCTGTCAGGTGATGGCATGAGCGAGGAGGAGGGAAGAGGTAAAACTGACCTTGGATCCTAGCAGCACGCGATGGCTCCCGGCCACCAGCTTTCTTATCGATAACATTCAGCAAAGCAGTTTTGTAAGCAAAAAAACACATTCAAAGGATTAAAATTTGGAAGGTGTTGAACACCGTCGTTGTCAGTTTCTGACATTTGAAAATATTTTGACTGTAAAGTTAAGTTTAACATTAATTGTTGTCTGTGCCAGTGAAATTAAAAACAAACTAAATTAAATTTTCACATTTACATGGCTTGATGAAGGAACGATTTGGGACCTGTTCATCCGGAACGTCACTTTTGTTTTGCACAGTCCTACCGAACTGATAAGTGAGTGACGGAATGAGGGGAAGGTGGAAGGTGGGGAATGGAACGTAAAACGGCCTGGTGGCCGGGAGCCATCGCGTGCTGCTAGGATTCAAGGTCAGCTTTACCTCTTCCCACCTCCTCGCTCATGCCTTCGCCCGGCAGGTATTCAGCGTTCAATATTGGCGTTCAAAATTGAAAGTGGCCCGTGTGGTTATCAATACGTCATTGTACAACTTTGTAGGAATATTGTGGACTAAATATCAACCAGATTCGAAGTGTACATCGCAATCCGTTCCCTTGTAAGTTAGTACAGACTTCTCAGTAACACAGGTTATCACACAAATTTATGACACACCCATGTGCACAGGGCTGATGACCAAGGATATTGCATGATCTTAAATCGAATTAACAACAACAATCGAACATCTCCAAAGCAGAATATGTCATTTCATTTTACTCTCACTGGAAATTTTTCGAATTTAGATCGAGTATATTATATATTTATGACGCATTTCTTCACATAGCCCCTTCTGTGCCATCTTGAGTGGATGAGCTCTCTCCTTTAATATTAATTCCCTTCGTACTGCAATATCGTAAGCCCTGATAGTTTCTCAAGTTATCAGCTCGCCGTTTCAGCGAGTTTTATGAGTTCCTAATTAACTTAACTGTATAATCCTCTCTAAGTTCCTGCTTTGTAAGCAAGCGCCGAAAAGAGACGACAAGTTGCAGGGCTGGATGATGAAGAAAGTGAATTGGCGATTGTTATAAAAGAACTAGTTCTGTTGTTCCTTGCTTCTGCCATTCTGAACGTACGATCAATTTTGCATATTAGTCATCGAAAAGAACGTTTCCTTTTGTCATTTATTTGCCAATTAATTTAGGGAGTTTGAGAAATCAAGGTTATCAGCCCCGTGTTCTGAATGTGTGTGTATAGACTTGTTTGATACCCTGTGTTTTTGTAGTCACTACAGTAGTGTGTGCAGCTGCTATCATTGGGGTCAGGGATTCAATTCGGAGCTCCTGGGCTTGAAATATGGAAATCCTGGCATTTTCATGGAGGGAGGTTTAAAAAATCAGAAGAATGGCTACTCTCAGCGTTGAGATTCGAACCACCAGTCTCCGGACTTATGCAGCTCCCCATCGTTGTCGTGGTGCGTTATTTAACGCACGCTCCTACGCCACGTGGTCCTTCGAATGAGGAAGATTATCTAGTTATTGACTTTTGAAAGCAAATATATCCCTTAAATAATTGATTTACGAACACAATTTGAAAGCCTTAAAATTGGTAGTTCTTGATTGATTGACTGATTAATTGATTGATTTTTCTGGTCATTGGCACCGTGTACATAAGTGTGTAATTTTATGAAACGCCTCGCGTAGCCGTGCTTGTTAAATCGTTAACTACTGCCACGAGGGCAGCTGCAGTAAATCTGGAGATTGGACGTTCAAATCCCGGCGCTGTCTGTGGCTATCCTGAGTGTGGTTTTATCCCGGGATTTTATTTTTTGATCTACCAGACGAGACCACCTTTAGTTGATGATACCTGTGTATGAGAAAATTTGCTGGCCCCGTGGTGTTGGGGGTAGCGCACCTGCTTTTCACCCGGAGACCCCGGGTTTGATTCCTGCCTCTGTCAGGGATTTTAGAAACTGATATGGGGGCTGGAACGGGGTGCACTCAGCCTCGTGAGGATAATTGAGTAGCTGTCTGACAGTGAGGCAGTGCCCCGGTCACGAAAACCAAGATTAACGGCCGATGGGACCCGACGCACTGACCACGCATCACCCCAATATCTGCAGGCCAATTGGCTGGGCAGCTGTCGCTTGATAGGCCTAGGCCCTCGTTAACTGTTTGAGAAAATCTAATTTTAAGGTTAATCTGGCAGTAGTCCCTCTTTCATGAACAACACTTCCGTGGCATCTCAGAAGAGATAATATACGCCTACCCTCTACTTCTGCATTGAATTCCAAAATCTTTAACTTCTTTCCGTCCTATTTGCTTTTATCAAGTAAATGATCATATATCACAACGAGTGCACCGCTGTTTCATGAGATGATGATGAGCATCCGGGAAATGAAGTATAGGCGTAATTACATGTGGCGGTGAGAGTTAGTCGATTCATGGAGTTCCAAGGCTTATAATGAATGTCATAACTGTTTCAGTAAACGCTTTATTGTAATGAAGTAACTAGGATTTTCATGAAACGATTGCTTTCGTTAAAAGCCTATGACATATCCATTATTTTGTGAGAAGGTACTAGGTATTGAATTTTTTTCAAGCATCGTTTTATTCATTTTTTTTTTTTTTTGGTGTTGGCGGTGGTGCCAATAGCTGCTTATGAGGTAAATCAATGACATATTTGACCCCAAAAGTTGAAAAAGGATACTTGGATCGTTTAAAGAATCACCGATTCAAATGAAACTACAAACATAATGATGAGGGAAGATTTTTATTTAGCTTTTCACCAGAACTACTGAGAACACAGACCCATTGTGACAGTTGTCCATCAGTAAGTAACATCTCAGACAATGAAAACTCTGAAATACAACGACATGTCACTTGCAGGGCAGGAACACTTATAATTGTATCTTCATTGTAGAAGATAAGTCACTCTTACCTCCCTGCAAGGGTGCCACTGAACCGGCAAGTGAACGAACGCTAGAACTGATCCATTGTCAGTACAAATCGTGCCATTCACAATGCGTTCATCATGTGACACCATAAAGACTCATGTTATATCAATGACATGGTTTGCTTTCCAGTTTCCATATGTACAGTAATATTGTTCTTACATGCCACAGACTAGTCCCAAAAACTACATTCGTTTCTTGTGGTTTGTAGTAAATGTACCGATCAAAGACTGTGCAATTTTTCTTTCGAAGCAGTAAGATTAAATTTCAGCTATTGTTCAAGATAAGTACCGTGCTTATCCTCTTTTCAATAAGACCAAAGCATTGAAGAAGAAACGAATGAGTTCTTGGCCTTTACAGTAAGAAGGCTCAAGATAAATAGGCCACACAGAATAACTGAAGTAGTTAGTGGTTTGACTAGACATTTGAAAATATGGTGAATTTCGTTGAAATTTCACATGTCAGTTAACTTGTTTTCAATATTGGCTTGATTTTAGCTTTGACCACAGCTTTTGAGGGAAAGCTACGTGAACTGACTAGTTAATGCATTCTGTGCAGCGATTATCTAAGCCTCCTGTACTCGCGGTTCGACTGGCAACGCTTACTGACCATGACCATAGCTGTAGCCCTGAGCAAGGCCGTGGCTGGCGTACTCTTCGCCACCATATCCACCATGGCTGACACCGTGGTCGATGGCGACGTTGTGTACGGCACCCTGGCTGGGAGCAGCATAACTCTTCTCTTCGCCGTAACCGTGAGCGGACACCTTTCCTCCCTGGTTCACCACGGCCTGGAAGCCGTTGTGCTTGTCAGCAGAGTAGTTGACGGTCCTCACGGAGCCATCAGACTCGACCACGCTGTAGGAACCCTTGACCACATCACCATCGCGGGTTTCCCACTGGTTCTTGATGTCTCCGCTGTGTGGAGAATGGACGGCATAGTTGAACTTGTATTCGGGGTGGGCCTGCAAAGAGCAACATGAATTTATATTCCAATACTTTGGTACTACCTGAATGACAAATGGGACTGCAGCTATGAAATCAAAGCTCGCATTGAGCAAGCCAGGGGTGTCGTTATCAAAATGAAGAATCTGCTGTGTCACGGAGATATTAGTCTGAGAACGAGACTACTTGCTCTCAAGTGTTACATAATTTCAATACTAATGTATGGACATGAGGGGTGGACGTTAACCAAAACCTTGGAGAAGAAGTTGGAAGCATTTGAAATGTGGCTGTATCGTCACACGCTTCGTATATCGTGGACCGACAAGGTGAGAAACACCGATGTTCTGGATCGGATGGGCAAGGAGGTGGAGGTTTCTACAACATCAAGCGACAGAAGCTACAATATATTGGCCACGTGATTCGAAATAACAAGTACCGACTCCAGCAGCTAATCATGGAAGGCAAGATTGAAGGACGGCGCAGACCAGGGCGGAGGAGGATCTCCTGGCTCAAGAATTTGCGGGAGTGGTTTGAACTTGACTCAGCATCTCTGTTTCGAACGGCGACATCGAGGGAAGGGATTGCAATGATGATCGCCAATCTTCGACGCGGAGACGGAACATAAAGAAGAAGAAGAAGAAGAATACTTTGGTGTACAACAATGGGATGGGAGCGCAGGGAGTATTTATGAAATTTTCAAAAATAAACCTAGTTGTAAAATGTTATTTCAGAAAATGTGTTTACGTAATCTCTTGGTGATCATTGCCTGTTTAACATTAATTCTAATGTGTTCGTACTCCCTTTGTTCCTGAGTGTTTGCCATTTCATAAAGCAGCCATTATTCAGGTGTCCTTTTGTACATTAACCGCCATTGTCCAAGCATACCTTCACTATGCATATCATTATTGTGTCATTCTATAGAGAGGATTGTTACTCTACCTTTGTTGATTTGTCTGTATAGACTAGAGGAAAATGTGGCTTTACACCGATGTCAGTCTCATTTATGGCTGTGATTATATGGAAGCTAATTAAATGAGGTTGGTTCCTAGTAATGGCATTAAAAAGACAGTCAGTGCCTGTGGATATTGTGAAATGTGCTAGGCTACTCACACGGTCAATGCTGCTGCACTTTCTCAGTGATCAAGTCAATGGTGCAATACATCACTCTTCACCTTGTCTAGTATGGCTCACTGTAGCACTGTAGCCTTAGATTTTTGGGCTTCATACCTACATAACTTAACGTGATGCGTTTTGAGGCCTCCGGTCTGACTCGCTAAAGGCTCGGTCAAACAGGAAGCGGTCTGCCCGCGCGAACCAGGCCGCCCGACCGCTGCGAACTCTGTATCGTGTAATATTGCATCATCCTGGTTAAACAGAAGGCGGTCTACCGCGGCGGACCAATCTAGTTTGCGACGGACAAGTGAGCCGTTGTGATTTTCCACAAAGTCCGCGCGGGTTGGAAGCATGCCCGACGAAACTGAGAAGTTAATTGACCTTGTGCGCGAATGCGTTCTACAGTCATTCGAAAATATACGAAAATACGGTCTGGAAATGACCTCAACTCGCACCTTAGTTTGCGATAATCGCCCAACTCCCGTCTTTTTTCATTAGTATCATTCACTCGTTGTCTTTTTCGTCTAGCTGGACTCAAAGTGAACAGAAGAAGTAATTCTTCTTCGTCCGAGGAACTGCTGGACATGTTGAATTAACACCACGAAGAGAAAACACTGATATGCACTTGATCGCGATTGCTTTCACTCTGGATCGCCATGACTTGTCCGTATTCAGTTTGACCACCCCAGTCCGCGACGGGCTGCGGTCGTTCCGTTCGTGCGATCAGCCCGCGTGCTGTTTGACCGAGCCGTAGCAAACAGAGTATGTAGAGACAAGCTATGTAACAAATACTACTATCTAAAGCTGGAGAATGTAATCAAAGAGATTTGAAGATACAATCGAGTAGAATAAATAAATACAGTAAGGTGAGGCTTTGCTATAAATCTTCATAGCAACGCTCTCGCTTTGGTAAATACTCTGGCACCTGCCAACTACCATATGTGTGAAGACTAGCTGCATCCGACAATGTGTAATACCATTACCTTGCATATAAAACACACGTTGCTATAATAATGATAATATTTAATCAGTGAGGAAAACTTGATCATTGTAATTTTAAAGTTGAACTGTAAGAGCTACGTTTACCATGAAGTGAGCACAATATAAACTGTAGTTTACTGTGAATCCACTTATTCTATTAATTGACCAAATGAGTTTGTCATAAAATCATACTTCACCGGCGCATTATGAAGCTGCTACGCGTTGTATTGAGCAATATCTTAGTCATTTGAGGACATAATACACACATCAAAAAAAGTTTTGCATCACCTCGGTTCCAAGAGTTCCGGAACCTTTAAATACAAAGGGAATAGAGATCAACACAAACAACATTTCAGCTCGTTTTATTGCTCATGAGACCCACACATTGCATGTTGTACCATCATACAGCTAGACTTTCAGCATTTGTGGTCCAGATTGCAGTACACACCACTACCTCTAATACCCAGTAGCACGTCCTCTTGCATTGATGCATGCCTGTATTCGTCGTGGCATACTATCCACAAGTTCATCAAGACACTGTTGGTCCAAATTGTCCCACTCCTCAACGACAATTCGGCGTAAATCTCTCAGACTGGTTGGTGGGTCAAGACGTCCATAAACAGCCCTTTTCAACATATCCCAGGCATGTTCGATAGGGTTCATGTCTGGCGAACATGCTGGCCACTGTAGTCGAGCGATGTCGTTATCTTGAAGGAACGCATTCACAAGATGTGCACGATGAGGTCGAGAATTGTCGTCCATGAAGACAAATGCCTCTCCAATATTCTGCCGATATGGGTGCACTATGGGTCGGAGGATGTCATTCAGGTATCGTAAAGCCGTTTCGGAGCCTTCCATGACCACCAGTGGCGTACGTCGGCCCCACATAATGCCACCCCAAAACATCAGGGAACCACCACCTTGCTGCACTCGCTGGACAGTGTGTCTAAGACGTTCAGCCTGACCAGGGTGCCTCCAAACACGTCTCCGACGATTGTCTGGTTGAAGGCATATGCGACACTCATCGGTGAAGAGAACGTGATGCCAATTCTGTGGGGTCCATTCAGCATGTTGTTGGACCCATCTGTACCGCGCTGCATGGTGTCGGGGTTGCAAAGCTGGACCTCGCCATGGACGTCGGGAGTGAAGTTGCGCATCATGCAGCCTATTGCGCACAGTTTGAGTTGAAACACGACGTCCTGTGGCTGAACGAAACGCATTATTCAACATGGTGGCATTGCTGTCAGGGTTCCTCCGAGCGGCAATCCGTAAGTAGCGGTCATCCACTACAGTAGTAGCCCTTGGGCGGCCTGAGCGAGGCCTGTCATCGACAGTTCCTGTATCTCTGTACCTCCTCCATGTCCGAACAACATCGCTTTGGTTCACTCTGAGACGCCTGGAAACTTCCCTTGTTGAGAGCCCTTCTTGACACAAAGTAACAATGCGGACGCGATCGAACTGCGGTATTGACCTTCTAGGCATGGTAGAACTACAGACAACATGAGCAGCGTACCTTCGTCCTGGTGGAATGACTGGAACTGATCGGCTGTCGTACCCCCTCCGTCTAATAGGCCCTGCTCATGCATGGTTGTTTACATCTTTGAGCAGTTTTAGTGACATCTATGAACAGTCAAAGGGACTGTATCTTTGATACAATATACACAGTCAACGTCTATATGCCGGAGATCTGGGAACCGAGGTGATGCAAAACTTTTTTTGATGTGTGTATAATCAAAGAAATTGTGATTTTAGTGTTTGTTTTTTATAAAAGCGTGTGCTCAAATGTCACGTAAATCCTAATGGCATTCCCTCATTCAATTGATGTTATATATTAAGCCAAAAAGGCGTTGTCCAAACGATATAATCAAAATTAAAGCAGTGATTCCTCATCGCAGATTTAGTTAGCTAAATTGAGCACATTTCTAAGAAGTAATCATTGAATTAAATTCTGGTAACACAAACACATTTCTACTTACGTAATAATCGATATTCTTCTCGTCCAAACCATGTCCTCCTTGTTCTCCAAGATCGTTGTGGCCACCGTATTGCGACAGAGTAGGGTAGGCCGTCGTCAAAGCCAGTAGAGCGAGGGTGGCAGCGAACTGAAACACACAGTAGATATGTACTTTGCCGCTTCGGTGGTGTAGTTGGTAGCGTGAGCTTCTATGCCCAAGATCGCGGGTTCAAACCCAGCTGAAGTCGTCGGATTTTTTAAGAACGTTAAAAATCCCTCAGTATGCTTTCCTTTGGAGGGGAAGTAAAGCCGGTGGGCCCATGTCATATATATATATATTTATAGCATGTAAAAGAACCTTCCACTAACTAAAATTGTGTGAAACTAAATTCGTAGGTTAGATTTGATTAACGCTCTATTAAATTCCAACGTTCGTCGCCAAGTGACGGTTGTGGTGGCATCTAGTAGCTACGTTCACAGCTAGATGTCGTTGACGGTAGTATTTGGTAGCAAATGTAGGAACTATTTGAAATTGATCGTCTCCAGTCCTTACCTCAATTACAGATAACACACACACTAATACAGCCATCACAAAACTGGTTATCAAACAGATTCTACACACACCCAAAATACATGAGGCTACACAACCGCGTTGTTGCAGCCCCTAAACTGAGGAACCAACCTACCAATATGTACTTTAATGCACCAGATAAAATTCCTCACGGGGTTGATGACCAATATGTTCCAACCCCTACAGTGAATCAACAACAACAATATGTTTCTAATATCATCAACTGCGTAAATCTACTGTGAGTTTGGTGTCTATAGAGAACGCTGAAAGACAAAACAGTCTCTAATAGTGGTAATAATAATAATAATAATAATAATAATAATAATAATAATAATAATAATAATATCGTATGGCCACCGGTGCCGGGTGCAAGCTTTGTTTCTTGCACCCAGAGGGCAGCTTGCATGACAATTTTGTTGTTCCTTTGAACGCTATGAAAGTCAAGGAGGTTATATATCTAAGTTCCTTGACACTATAGCGCATTCTAGTAGAGAAAGGAGGAACGTTTGTGTTGGCGAAAAATCCCGAGATTAACTTTGCCATTATGAACACGGACTTCTGAATTCAAAAGGGTTCTTCAACATGCCAACATCTTGTGACATCCGTGCCGTGATTTTTGTCGGCTTTCAAAAAAAAAACACTTACCACGGCCAGGAGCGAACCTGCAAGCTTGAAGTTGGTAGTCCGAAACGATAACCACTCACCCACCGTGACACGCTAACAGTAATGAAAATGAGTGAATGATTGAATGAAGCTTCAACACATGGCGCCGCAGAACGGAAAGGCTTTCCTATTATTTTACTGGCTGAGATACTACTTTATCTTGGCTTGTTAGCTCAGTCTTATTATGAAGAGGAGAATCGCGTGTTGAGTTATAATTGCTACATTAGTGGGTTATTATTTCTTGGCGGCTGGGCTACACCATCGTTAATTGGTTGGCAAAGCGCGCTCTGCCGTCAAGCTTATGGCTCGCTTTACACAGCTGCTTGCTTGACCTGGGAGATAACTCGGACGAGCAGGTATCTTATTTCTCTTCAGCCTTCAATGTCATCTTCCATAAGCCGGAAATAAGAACTGAGTAATGAACAAAGTATTGATTATATTGATAGTGTCGCATAGGTGATCATGAATAAAGTCTTTCCTTGCCGCCTGTATTTCAATGGATTAGCCGACGTTCGATAATTTTGATGGAACTCATATCACGTTAATGTGTCCAATTAGGTTGGACGGGAAATAACACTTCTCTATTCACACCTACTAACCTCGCAAAAATTACATAGATTATAGATTATTCCCGAAAATGAGGGAAAGACAAGAAGTCTCTAATGAAAATCAATGAATTAATTAATCTATTTACTCCTACATTAACGCAGGCTAATTGCATAACGCAAAGACTGCTGTTTCATAACAACTACTACTACTACTAATAATAATAATTATAATATCGTATGGCCTCTGGTGCCTGGTGCAAGCTTGCTATTTGATACCCAGAGGGTAGCTTGCATGTCAAATTTCGTTGTTCCTTGAATCACTATGAAAGTCAAGGAGGTTAGATATCTAAACTCCTTGAACACTATAGCGCTTTCTAGTAGAGAAATGAGGAACTTTGTGTTGGCGGAAACTCCCGAGATTAATTTTGCCATTATGAACTTGGCCTACTGAATTCAAATGGGTTATTTGACACGCCAACATCGTATGACATGCGTATCGTATTTTTGCCGCCTTTCGAAAATCACTTACCACGGCCAGGAGCGAACCTGCAATCTTGGGGTTAGTAGACCGACACGATATCCACTCACCCACCGTGGCAAGCAAACTACTACTAAAGGTCCCTAGTTCGATCCCGGGTTCCGGCATCAAACAAGTTTTGGGTGGTTGAGCCTGAGCTCAGACACTACCTAAGGGAAGATGATTTGAAAAGAAAAGGAAAATGCCTTAGGAGTGGAAACGATCTTAGGTGATAGGAAGAGAATCCAAGCCAAAATCATAATCAGATAGTGAAAAAAAATAGTTATGTATTAGACAGCTATACGTTTTAGCAGAATCCCACGTAGGAGAGAAGCATCTCCCTTATTTCGTACAAGAAGTACTAAATTTCATGTTTAGAAATAAGCTTAGTTAGCTTAAGCATGACAGGAAAAGTCCCACGATGAGCAGTTATTGCACAATATTGCGAAAATCCCAACACTGCCTACAACTTTCATTAAAAGCATTCAGAATTTGTTTAAAACCTTTTAAAAGATGGTTAAAATCACTTATGATGTGTATTTAACGTTTCATGGTGTATTGAAGGTTGACATTTCCTTGCAGCCGTTAGACAAACTTTACAACGTGGCGTCGTTTTGAATTACCTCATAGCTAACTACTACTACCACTACATTCATACGTTTGAGACTGTTTTGCCTTTCAGTGTCCAGTCTAGTCTGCAAGCCTCTGTATGCAAACAAGTCGCCTCCATGATGCCCTATTGGCAGTTACCACTGCAGCCTGAAATCGTTCAATACTGAATCTAACCATCGCCTTCTAGGTCTTCCTCTACTTCTCTTACCCTCTACAGCCGAACTCTTCAGTCATTTGACTGGTTCGATGCAGTCCTCCAAACCTCCATGCCCTGAGTTAATCATTACATTTCTACATAGCTAACACATCCTACGTCAGAGGCAATCTGCTAAACATATTCTAAACTTCATCTACCCCTACAGTTCTTATCCTCGACCCTTCCTTCCATAATTAAGTTTGCTATTTCTGGGTTTCTTAGTATGTGTCCTACCAACCTATCTCTCCTCTTAATTGGCAGTCAGCAGTCCCCTCGTCCTAATACCTCTTTATTTGTTACTCTCTCTACCCATGTGTTCTTCATCATTCTCCTGTAACACCACATTTCAAATGCTTCAATTCTCCTCTTTTCTTGTGCGCCAACAGTCCAAGTTTCACTTCCATAGAGCGCCACGCTCCAGGCAAAGGCTTTTAAAATTGACTTTCAATACCTAAATTTATATTAATAATAATAAATTTAATTGCAACCGAATGGCCAAAATACATTTCCTGTTGGTTCTTTACAAATCTTTACTATACTCCAAAACTGATTTTGTCCTATATTTGCATCGGTTGACGTGATAGCGTTCACATCCTTCACCACAAAGTACACACGCACTCCGTTTGTGGTGGTATCCATGCACCGCTAAACTTGTGATGTCAGGCCTTAATTCTTGATTCGCCTCTGTCCAGTGTCGGTCCCAAATGTCGACTGTACAATAGAATCCAAGCCAAATATCCTCCCTTTAAATCTATATTAATTTGATGTCGACAGATTTCACTACTGTAGAAATGCTTTCCTTGCCTGATCCAACCTACTTTTCATATCCTCTTTGTTTCCTCCATCACTAGTTATTTCGCTTCGTAAGTAGCAGAAGTCTCCTTCTTCCATTAGCTTTTCACCTGTCAATTTGACGTCAATAGAAGTTTCTAATCTCTTTCGGCTACATGCCAATATTCTTGTTTTACATTTAATTGATTTTCTTCATGAATTATTTCCTCAAGACGGAGTCCATCCCATTTAAAAACTCATTCAAATCCTCGGCTAATATGACAATGTCTTCAGCAAATCTCAGAGTTGAAATTATTTCTCCTTGAATCATTACCTCTCCTTTATTTATATTGGCAATTTTCGTCAATCTAAGTGTAATAAATTGGCAGATAACCTCGATGTTCCAACCCTTAAAACAACAATTCTAAATAAGTGCAATAATGGTCTAAAGGGAGATCTTTATCAATCATATACAGTAGTTGAGGATTTGTCACAAATTTAGAAAACGTATTGAAACTTTGAATAATATCTTGAGCGGGACATACAACCTGTGTTTCTGTGGTGTATGTAGTTTTGTGTGTAGGGATTAGGAATGGGTTAGATGTTAGATGAAATAGGTACTGCTCCAGCATTTTCCTGGAACGAGTGCGGAAAACCCCGGGAAAAACAGTCTACTCATGTTTGGAACTTCTTATCTCCGAAATAGCTGCATATCCCTATGGTAAGCGATGTCACACGCACAGCTACACTGCTGGTTGCTCGTAATAGACTTCTTCTGTGATCTATAAGAAAAAGTCTATTATCTATTGTTGTAATAACTTGCTCTCACTTTCAGGTACATAAAGAGAAATATATCCTAAGACTGTTTTAAGGTTTCTAGGTGAGCAGTTATCCATGAAAAGTACACGAGAAATGAAAGGAATGCTTTGAATGTGGCCCTTAATATGGATGTCTTTGTTCGCCTCCTCCAAGACACTTCATAAACAATGCAATTATTCAGCCTTCAGTCTGGGCTCACTCGTTTTATAAAAGCCTCGTTTGAGTTTCCTGGCGGTAAGTGACGAGTGGATAAAAGGGCTGTGGAGACCAGTCTCACATGATATTAGTTTAACTTTGCAGATAAGGTTGTCTTATCAAGATTTCGTTTACTCTAACATAATCAAAAATTCCTCAGCAAAATTCTAATTTCATAGAAACGACTTCCTCAGTCTTGGGTTTTTAAAGGAGAAGTAGAAGGCGATTCATGAAGAACCCCTGTAATCATTAGGATTCGCAGCCTGTGTGACGCAGGGGCGTGGTACGCAGTGGCGCAACGGTCAAGCTGTTGGCCTCTCACCACGGTGGACTGGGTTCGATTCCCAGTCAATGCCTGTGAGATTTTCGACGTGAAAAACCATGTCATGTGGTTCGGATTCCACGTAAAAAGGAGGATCCGTGGCACATGATCAGTAGATTAACGGCCATGTAAAACTACAAAATTCAAATCCATTAAATGTGTGATGCAGCGGTAATGATCTCAACTGAAGTGATCAAGGTTGCACAGTACGATAGAATTTGAGGATGTTTAAGTGAAAGAAACTCACAGCAGTGTTAACAGCTCAATGATTAATAATGAAACTCATCCGTACTGTGATCATGTGCCTCCTTTAGTATTCTGTCTGTGTGTTGGGTAGTCAGACTGGAGGCTGGTTGGATCCTCAAAAAATACCACCTTAGGTTATGTAGGTGGAAACTGACAAAGATTTAAAAGAGCGCTATAATGAGGCATACTAGGCAAGGAGAGGAATGAGGTCGTTTTCCATTACTTTTCTCATTGAGCCAGTACGAGTGGAACCTTTCACTACATCCACAGGCACTATCTGTGCCCTAAATGTCATTACTCAACACCACCCATGCCACAGTAACTTCCAGCCAGGTATCGGTAAGAAGCCACATTTTGCTCTAGCCTGTGCCATCAGACAAACGAAAATGTACTGCATTCATCGAGAGATGGTAAACAGGACTTATTTACTATACTTCAAAACATGACAACTCCATGTAGATATCTACAGCGGATTAGAAACATTTGAGGGAAACATATGACGTTGGTTGGATGGTTGGTTCTTAAGTTTAGGGGCTGCGACAACGCGGTCATGTTGCCCCGTGTACTTTGGGTGTGTGTAGAATCTGTCTGATAACCGGTGTTAAATGTGATGACTGTATTAGTGTGTGTTATCTGTTTTTTTTAATTTAAGTACAGACTGCGACTTAGAATTTTTCAAATAGTTCCTACTTTTGCCGCCAAGCGCCACCGTCAACGACTACTAGGCCAAGTTCAGAACTTAGCTACTAGACGCCACCGCAGCCGGCTCTTGGCAACGAACGTAGGAACCTAAGAGCGTTGTTTACATTCTTAACCTATCCAATTTAGCTTCACACAGGTGTAATTAGTGGAAGGTTCTTTGGCATGCCATAAATCCATGACATGGGACCGCAGGCTTTACTTCCCCTCCGAAGGAAGGCATACTGAGGGACTTTTAACGCTCTTAAAAATCCGACGACTTCGGCCGGGTTTGAACCCGCTATCTTGGGCATAGAAGCTCAGCATGCTGCCGACTACGCCACCGAAGCCGCTCATATGATGATGATGTTTCATTAATTGAGGGGCTTGGAGATTGTGGTAATTTAGCCCCGTGCAGTTAGGTGTGTGTTAGAAGAATTTTGTCTGATAACCTGTGTTATTGTGATGACTGTGTTAGTGTGTGTATTTGTAATTAAGGTGAAATTTGGGAAGGAGGCGGCCGTGGCCTTAAGTTAGGCATTTGCCAGGAGTAGATGTAGGAAACAACGGAAAACCTCTTCCTAGATGACTGAGGGGGAAATCGTACCTACTTCTTTTCAGTTTCGCCTCATTAGGCGGAGTGTACCCCGTTCCATCCCTCATACAACAATTAAATTTAATTGTAGAGCCGAGAATCGTACCCGGACCTCCTGGGTGATAGCCAAGAATGCTAGCCGCTACACCACAAGGGGGAAAATATTATATTGATTCGTTTTTGGGGCTTGGGTCATCTTGGGTATCAGCTCCGTGCACTTGAGTGTGTGTTCAGTATCCTGGCATTTGCCAGCAGGAAGTGTGGAAGAAGTTGGGGAAAATCCACACTTATGATTGTCAGTGTCAGAGTCAGGATTCGAACCTCCGATCTCCGGACTTGCTGCAGCTTAGGTGACTAACCCTGTGTATTCGAATTGAGAATATTGTTTTGGGGACTTTGTGACGTCGTGGTCATCTAGTCCTAGGTGTGTGTTGCTTTTGATAACCTGTTTCATTTGGAGGATTGTACTACTGTTGTGTGCGTATTTGTAAATGAAGCTGAGATATGGAAGGAAGCGCTGCGTACGAGGGGACGTAGTTACTTAATTCACTACCCCTGCGGCGGTCCAGGCACGAACACCACAAATGACAGGCAAAAACCTAGAAGAATTGCTGGTTGTTACGAATTATCATTATTATTATTAGTAGTAGTAGTAGTAGTAGTAGTATTATCTAGCAGTTTCTCTAATTATTAGTGCAATTAATATTAAATGTGTACAGTAACTAACTGTTATGATTATGTATCACGTACTTTTATTGATATTTGTATCTTTATTATATCGTTTTTATTAATAATAATAATTTATTATGAATATTATTTATTTTCGTCTTGGCCATTTATGGACCACGCTAGACAGTATTTACATTATGCTTTGCGTTCTCTGCCTTGACTCTCTGCCAGTATTTTCTCACCCTTTCTCCTACTTCCCTCTTCTGTTCTTCTGTGTAGGTTCTTTTCTTTGTCCCTAACTCTTCCCCCGCCCCCTGGAAACCACTCTACTCCTTAATTAGTTATCTAAATGTCTCCCTGTCTGCTATGTTGTCTTCTTATTCCCCTATCTTGGCAAGGTCCATTCTCACTTCTCGAAACCATTTGAGATCTGTCTTTCTCTTTCTGAAAATTTCGAAAATTCTTGTTGTCAGTCTGTTGCCATCCATTCTCAGGAGGTGTCAATAGAAATGTAACCTCCTCTTCTTCATCAGTTCAACCATACCTTCAGTTTTTCTGGAACAATTCTTTGTTTGGTCTTATTATTATCATTGTTATTCTTGTTACAATTGTGTTAATTATTGTTATTATTATCTTTAAGTGCTGCCTCCGTGGCTTAGGCGGCAGCACGCCGGCCTCTCCTGCTGGGTCCGTGGTTCAAATCCCGGTCACTCCATGTGAGATCTGTGCTGGACAAAACGGAGACAGACAGGTTTTTCTTCGGGTACTCCGGTTTTCCCTGTCAAAATTTCATTCCAGCAACACACTCTACTATCATTTCATTTCATCTGTCATTCATTTAATCATCGCCCCAGAAGGAGTGCGTCAGGCCTCGGCAGCTGGCACAGTTCATATCCTCGCCGCTAGATGGGGGCTTCATTCATTCCATTCCTGACCCGGTCTGAGACTGAAAACAGGATGTGTATTTTCATTTTCATTTTCATTATCTTTAAGTATCGTATCACATGGTTAATTGTCAGAGAAGGCCATGAGACCTAACTTCACCTCTATCGCCTTTTTTCGGAGGGGAAGAAAAGCCAGCGGGCCCTTGTCATAGATTATGGCATGCAAAAGAACCTTCCACTAACAACACTTGTGTGAAGCTAAAATTCGTAGATTAGGTTTTATAACACTATATTAGTTCCAACGTTCGTTGCTAGGTGCTGGTTGCGATGGTATCTAGTAGCCAATTTCGCAGCTAGGTGTCGTGGACGGTAGCATTTGGTAGCCAAAGTAGGAACTACTTGAAAATTGATCGCCTGCAGTCCTTACCTGAATCACAGATAACACACACTAATACAGCAATCACAATTAACACCGGTTATCAGACAAATTCTACACACACCCAAAGTACACGGAGCTACATGACCGCGTTGTCGCAGCCCCTAAACTAAGGAACCAACCATCCAAAGATATAATATAAATAACTAAAATAATACACCTCACACGTGAGACTGATATATAGCTTATGGGTCCATAATCCTTAAGTTACGCAACAATCGTAAGCAGGAACCACATGGTTGACAGGATACAGTAGTTGGACCATGATGCAGATCCTCTGCAGTGATAGCAGATAAAGTAAACTCCCCAAGCACGGAGCAGCAGCAGTATCCAGTAATCAACGTACGAACACTTCCTTCTTTATTGTAATACTGTGGAGAAGTGTTCTGCAGACAGTTTCTCCGGATGTGAAAGTAGCGTCGTATTGTCCAGCGGTCCCATATATCATGACTCCTCCATGCTTCAGAAGGTTTTCTTTCCCTTTAGAAGGTAATTCACGGTTTGACTCCACGGTCTCGAATGACAGAATATAGCCTAATGTTCATTTCTCTTTGTTCTATTATGTAATGTCTCGTCCACTGTGGCGTACTGGATTCATGCCTCGATCGGTACATAAAATAACGATGTATATTTTCATAGTCATTATGCCTAACTAACGAGCGCTCTAGAACTTATTTTGCCCAATGTATCCTCTCTTCTTCCCTATATAAGGTATTATCATAGTCTATATATTATTTCAGTAGTATAGATCTCTCCTGCGGCGCTCACAAGCGACCAATCGTGAAAAATGAGCATTCAAATGAAAGAGAATATACATTACAGTGACGCATTGCACTCTAATCTCATAAATAAATATATTTCTTTAGAAATTGACCTTTAAGAAACTGTATGAAGTGTGCGATTTGCAGATAGTGTTGCTGCAGGAGGATACGCTCCATAATTGCTGTCCACTTCACATTTTGACCACTGTGACGCCTGTTTCATGTTATTTTAACACTCTGAGGCCTTTCCTTCATCATTTAGCATGGATTTCAGAAACAATAATTTAAAGGAATGAGTACCGGTACTCAAAACGTATAATTTCAAAAAATAACAACGAATAACCGGTGAGTGTTACGTCTAAGCTGTCAATCAATGGACTCAGCACACAAATGGCATTAGCAGTGACGAATTGCATTCTAATTTCATAAATAATATTTTTTGTAAGAAGTGTGCGATTTGCAAATACTGTTGCTGTACGAAAATACGCGCCATCAATACTGTTTAGTTCGCATTTTGGCCGTAGGGACGTCTGAAACGTAAATAGTGTTCTATAATCATTTGGTTCAAATAAAAACAAAACAACTATTCTCCTTAAGTCTCTTATTATAAACCTATTAGGGAAGTGTGGCTTATGAAAATGCGAGATTTCTCGCATGGTCCGCTAGTCTATATATAATACGCTAAGGCTAAGGTGTATGTTTCACCAAACTGAAACTCCTAAACCAAAAGGAGTTAAAAGGTGTGGTCTGTACCAAAATCTTCCAAATCGTCTCAATAGTACAGGAACAATCTTGCATTTCTTGAAAAGTCTACGGAAATATATTTATTCGTTTTTAAAGTGCTTTTACACAAATAAACAGTTCGATAGCCCCTGGCAGAACTGTGCCATGTAAAGCCCGCATAGCACTACAGCCAGGCGAGTAGTCTGTACACATGGGGCGCACACAACCCATTGTGCAACCAGCAGCAGTGATGAATATATTGCTGCTGTTTGATTTCGTAAATATCGACAATTTGCTTTAAAAATGCGTTTAAACAAATAGACATATTTATAGGAGCCCGCATAACAGTAAAGCCAGGTGGGTGGTTTATACACAGGCGAGAGTTCTCGCACGGGTCCGCTAGTATACAGTATTACCTGTGTCAAAGGTCTATTATGGCAGTAGTAATTCTCAACGAATTTTCAGACTCAACTGAATATTAGCTAACTCTCATTTCTGTGATTTATTGGAGGGCGTTGGCTGCCAGCGCTTGATCGTAATAGAAATGTAATGTCGTATAAAATTGATCAACTAATTTATTCATAATAACATTCTAAAAGGTCACACAGATGTAAAACTTTCGATCAACGTACAATGTGCCTTACAAGTCAACACTTTATTGTATTGTCTGATTATTTACCCCATGCAGCATGATGTCCTAAGGAATTAGTAAACGACATTTCATTTCTATCTTTCCCGTCTAAGTAACCTCTTATGAAATAATGTTACTTTCAATGTCTTTGGTTGTCATATGCGTAATGTATCGATAAAGAAAATCACATGGAACTTGGTTATATTAATGCCCTCCACGTTAATGAAATTATACTTCGAACGGATAAAGTTATTCTTCTTTTCAAATTCTTTTGTCGTGTGGCCTCCTGAGAGGTCGAGTGCAGGTTTTTGTGGGTGACCTGCGTGCCAGAATGAGTGATGACATGAATGAATGAATGAAACTAGGCAAGGATGTTAAAGGAAGCGGCCGTAGCCTGCTTCCCAGCATTTGCCTGGAATTGAAAATGGGAAACCACGGAAAACCATTTCAAGGGTGTTAGACGGTGTGGCTCAAACCCACGTCTACCGAGTCAGCGGAAAGCTTGGCCCCATGGCCTAATGCTGCGCTTTAGCCACCACTATCGGTTTCTTTTCAATATTCAACATGCACGAATAACATTTTACAGATAATTCACTCGTGCCTAGTTTATGTTTTTAAGTCTTATATCTAGATGTCTTTATTTTGTGCTTAACATTAAATAACTTGAATGCCTATCACGAAGGATCATATACGAGAATCAATGATGATTTTAATTTCAAGTGACATTTTTATCTCAACAAAACTATGCATAAAATATTTTTGATATGGTTTCAAATACAGTACAACTGCTAATGTTTTTCTGAACTTACCACTGCAAATGGTAGTGTGTAGCAAAATGTTTAGGTAATATTTGCCTAGTTAGGAACGTTCTATCAAGTTCCAGCGTTTGCCGCTAGGTGTTAATGACAGTAGCATTTGGTAGCCATAGTTGCAACTACTCTGAATTGAACTTGTTGGGAGCCCTCTTGCGTTCAATCAAAAACACCGAGTTATTGGCTGCAATTCATAGACTATAATTTGTAATTATTATTTTCTAAAATATATATACATACATTTTCATTTGAGACTGTTTGGCCTTTCAGCGTCCAGTCTAGTCTGCAAGCCTCTGTTTGCGAACAAGTTGCCTACATGATGCCCTATTAGCGGTTAGAACTGTGGCCTCTTCTGCTTGTACACCTCTCACATTGAAATCGTTCAACATTGAATCTAACCATCACTTCGTAGGCCTACCTGTGCTTCTGTTACCCTCTACCGCAGAACTCATTAAACTCTTAGGTAATCTCTCCTTCCCCAGTCTCATCACATGAACAGCTCATACGAACAGCTTCATCTAGCGTGTTCATCGCTTAGCTTTTATCTCTTCATTACGAGTACCTTACTGCCATTTCTCCCATCTATTTGTCCCAGCAAAACTATAAATCTGAGAACTATCAAATAAACTTTTACGATTTAGGTTGGCTATTTGTCTTAAAATTAAAATAATTGTTGGGCAGGAATTGATTTGACTGTTTTTGGGAAATGCTTTTAGTTATCTCTACTAATACTAAAATTACATGTCGTTGATATAAAAATTACCATAATAATAAAATAAAATTACCATAATAGAACTGTTTTATGCAACTGTTAACTAAACAATTAAAAAAGGGGTTATCCCATTAGTATATTTTGAAAATTATGAGAAGTATTGCAATTGCAAAATGAAATAAAATGTGCAAATCACCAGTATATTTTCAGAGCATATTTTAAAATTTGTAACTTGCAATATTAGTGCATCAAACAATTATTTTTTGTGAGATTTCATTGATATCGCTACATACCTGTATAGTCTGCATGTTGAGCTTGGCGATGTTCAACTGGGTGAACGGAGAGGGAAGATAGACTACTAGAGTGTGTGAGGTAAGAGTGACATGCCTTTGCTCGGCCACCAGAGCTTATATACCCGCAAGAAGGAGGCACCTTACCGGAACGAAGATGCGTGCCGTGTTAATTAGAGGATCACATATACGAGTTTCTCTCTGGACCGCTGGTTCAAGCCTCGCCTAACAAGGACCCTTGCCAGTATACTTTCTCTGATAAGGATACAAGATAGTTCCTGAAGGAACCATTAACAGAACAATACATACTAAAGAGGGAAATAATTTACCTACATTTCTTGTATCCAAGTCTCTAACACTTGTTAGTGCTTTACATACCCACTCAACGTATCATCTAGTAGCTATATAATGCACATTTTAAGTAAGGATTGGATGGCATTCGTTCCAAAAGCCGGTCTTTCCATAAAAGGATCTTATTAAATTGTCTGGAGTCAAACGATTTAATAAGATAACGAAATTAATACGTAGAAGCAAGCATTATCCAATACGGTTAATGTGTTTGTCGTATGTAAAAAATTCTACCCGATTAAATTTTACTATGTGATAGGACAGTGTTTTCCTAAACGTATCAGTCCACGAATTACCTCGCCAGAAAATTGAAAATTTTGGTGAGTCCTTGCGAGCTATGAAATTTGTTGGTTGGTTCCTCAGTTTAGGGACTGCGACAACGTGGTCATGTAGCCCCGTGTACTTTGGGTGCGTGTAGAATGTGTCGGATAACCAGTGTTAATTGTGATGTCTGTATTAGTGTGTGTTATCTGTTTTTAATTCAAATAAGGACTGAAGACGATAATTTCAAGTAGTTCCTACTTTTTCTACCAAATGCTACCGTCCACGACACCTAGCTTTGAACTTGGCTACTACTAGATGCCATCGCAACCAGCGCCTGGTGACGAACGTTTGAAATTAAGAGCATTAATCAAATCTAACCTGCAAAATTTGCTTCATACAGGTTTAGGTAGTGGAAGGTTCTTTTAAATGCCATAAATCTATTACATGGGCCACCGGCTTTACTTCCCCTCCGAAGGAAGGCACACTGAGGGATTTTTAACGCTTTTAAAAAATCCGACGACTTCGGACGTGTTTGAACCCGCTATCTTGGGCATAGAAGCTCAGCATGCTACCAACTACGCCACCGAAGCCACCATAAAATGCGTTTGAGGGGCTTGGGACATCCTGGTCATCAGCCCCATGTGCAGTAGCTGGGTGTGTGTGTTGAGCTTGTAGGATAACCTGTATTGCAGTGATGACTGTAGTAGAGTGTTTAACTGTATTAGGGGCAGGAATGAGGTAGGTGCTCCAGAACTTGAAGTAAGGTACTATCCCGGTATTTGCCTGGAGGGAGTGAGAAATATTTACACTTTGTAAGGATAGCCACTGTCAGCGCCGGGATTCGAACCTGCGATATCCGGATTTTCTGCAGCTGCCCACGTGGCCATGGTGCACGATTTAATGAGCATGACAACGCCACTGGGTAGTTATGAAATTAAGAATTAGGATAACTTACAGTCTTATATTTTAATTAAAATGTATTCAAAGCAAAGTGCATTAAATCTGCAAAATTTCAATATTATTTACGGTACGAAGCGAGGGTGGATAAACTAGATTCTATTTCGAGATAATGAAAGTGTCGTTTTCAGTATCTTTATCGACTATAATTAAACATCTATATTGATAATATATTGTATTTATTGCTAAAAACGACATTCGATTCGGCTGGCAAACAGTTCTGCTACACGAGGTTTCTTAAAAATGTAGAAGTATTACTAAACCTAAAAAATAAAAATGTAACTCCTACTAAATGTTTTATATCAGAATGTATATGCATATAGATTACAAAGACTAAAGAGTAGCCTATATATTACAACAATCGGACCAAATAACGGTAGGTTTATATTGTATTTTTTTAACAACTATTTGCTGATCATCTGAATCATTGACGTGTGGGTTTTAACAAGTGTCTGCTAACTCTCTGAATCATTGTTGTGTATGTCTTTAACAAGTGTCTGCTAACTCTCTGAATCATTATCGTGTATGTCTTTAACAAGTGTCGGCTGATCCTCTGAATCATTGTCGTGTACGTCTTTAACAAGTGTCGGCTGACTCTCTGAATCATTATCGTGTATGTCTTTAACAAGTGTCTGCTGACCCTCTGAATCATTGTCGTGTATGTCTTTAACAAGTGTCGGCTGATCCTCTGAATCATTATCGTGTATGTCTTTAACAAGTGTCTGCTGACTCTCTGAATCATTATCGTGTATGTCTTTAACAAGTGTCTGCTGACTCTCTGAATCATTGCCGTGTATGTCTTTAACAAGTGTCTGCTGACCCTCTGAATCATTATCGTGTATGTCTTTAACAAGTGTCTGCTGACTCTCTGAATCATTATCGTGTATGTCTTTAACAAGTGTCGGCTGATCCTTTGAATCATTGTCGTGTATGTATTTAACATGTGTCGGCTGACTCTCTGAATCATTGGCGTGTATGTCTTAAACAAGTGTCTGATAACTCTCTGAATCATTATCGTGTATGTCTTTAACAAGTGTCTGCTGACTCTCTGAATCATTGTCGTGTATGTCTTTAACAAGTGTCTGCTGACTCTCTGAATCATTATCGTGTATGTCATTAACAAGTGTCTGCTGACTCTCTGAATCATTGTCGTGTATGTCTTTAACAAGTGTCGGCTGATTCTCTGAATCATTGTCGTGTATGTCTTTAACAAATGTCGGCTGACTCTCTGAATCATTATCGTGTATGTCTTTAACAAGTGTCTGCTGACTCTCTGAATCATTGTCGTGTATGTCTTTAACAAGTGTCTGCCGACTCTCTGAATCATTATCGTGTATGTCTTTAACAAGTGTCTGCTAACTCTCTGAATCATTATCGTGTATGTCTTTAACAAGTGTCTGCTGATCCTCTGAATCATTGTCGTGTATGTATTTAACAAGTGTCGGCTGATTCTCTGAATCATTGTCGTGTATGTATTTAACAAGTGTCGGCTGACTCTCTGAATCATTGCCGTGTATGTCTTTAACAAGTGTCGGCTGATCCTCTGAATCATTGTCGTGTATGTCTTTAACAAGTGTCGGCTGATCCTCTGAATCATTGCCGTGTATGTCTTTAACAAGTGTCTGCTGACTCTCTGAATCATTGCCGTGTATGTCTTTAACAAGTGTCGGCTGATCCTCTGAATCATTGCCGTGTATGACTTTAACAAGTGTCGGCTGATCCTCTGAATAATTGTCGTGTATGTCTTTAACAAGTGTCTGCTGACCCTCTGAATCATTGCCGTGTATGTCTTTAACAAGTGTCGGCTGATCCTCTGAATCATTGCCGTGTATGTCTTTAACAAGTGTCGGCTGATCCTCTGAATCATTGTCGTGTATGTCTTTAACAAGTGTCTGCTGACCCTCTGAATCATTATCGTGTATGTCTTTAACAAGTGTCTGCTGACCCTCTGAATCATTGTCGTATATGTCTATAACAAGTGTCTGATAACTCTCTGAATCATTGCCGTGTATGTCTTTAACAACTGTCGGCTGATCCTCTGAATCATTGCCGTGTATGTCTTTAACAAGTGTCGGCTGATCCTCTGAATCATTGTCGTGTATGTCTTTAACAAGTGTCTGCTGACCCTCTGAATCATTGCCGTGTATGTCTTTAACAAGTGTCGGCTGATCCTCTGAATCATTATCGTGTATGAATTTAACAAGTGTCGGCGGATCCTCTGAATTATTATCGTGTATGTCTTTAACAAGTGTCTGCTGACTCTCTGAATCATTGCCGTGTATGTCTTTAACAAGTGTCTGCTGACCCTCTGAATCATTATCGTGTATGTCTTTAACAAGTGTCTGCTGACTCTCTGAATCATTATCGTGTATGTCTTTAACAAGTGTCTGCTGACTCTCTGAATCATTGCCGTGTAAGTCTTTAACAAGTGTCTGCTGACTCTCTGAATCATTATCGTGTATGTCTTTAACAAGTGTCTGCTGACTCTCTGAATCATTGCCGTGTATGTCTTTAACAAGTGTCTGCTGACTCTCTGAATCATTGTCGTGTATGTCTTTAACAAGTGTCTGCTGACTCTCTGAATCATTATCGTGTATGTCTTTAACAAGTGTCTGCTGACTCTCTGAATCATTGTCGTGTATGTCTTTAACAAGTGTCGGCTGATTCTCTGAATCATTGTCGTGTATGTCTTTAACAATTGTCGGCTGACTCTCTGAATCATTATCGTGTATGTCTTTAACAAGTGTCTGCTGACTCTCTGAATCATTGTCGTGTATGTCTTTAACAAGTGTCTGCCGACTCTCTGAATCATTATCGTGTATGTCTTTAACAAGTGTCTGCTAACTCTCTGAATCATTATCGTGTATGTCATTAACAAGTGTCTGCTGATCCTCTGAATCATTGTCGTGTATGTATTTAACAAGTGTCGGCTGATTCTCTGAATCATTGTCGTGTATGTCTTTAACAAGTGTCGGCTGACTCTCTGAATCATTGCCGTGTATGTCTTTAACAAGTGTCGGCTGATCCTCTGAATCATTGTCGTGTATGTCTTTAACAAGTGTCGGCTGATCCTCTGAATCATTGCCGAGTATGTCTTTAACAAGTGTCTGCTGACTCTCTGAATCATTGCCGTGTATGTCTTTAACAAGTGTCGGCTGATCCTCTGAATCATTGCCGTGTATGTCTTTAACAAGTGTCGGCTGATCCTCTGAATAATTGTCGTGTATGTCTTTAACAAGTGTCTGCTGACCCTCTGAATCATTGCCGTGTATGTCTTTAACAAGTGTCGGCTGATCCTCTGAATCATTGCCGTGTATGTCTTTAACAAGTGTCGGCTGATCCTCTGAATCATTGTCGTGTATGTCTATAACAAGTGTCTGCTGACCCTCTGAATCATTATCGTGTATTTCTTTAACAAGTGTCTGCTGACCCTCTGAATCATTGTCGTGTATGTCTTTAACAAGTGTCTGCTAACTCCCTGAATCATTGCCGTGTATGTCTTTAACAAGTGTCGGCTGATCCTCTGAATCATTGCCGTGTGTGTCTTTAACAAGAGTCGGCTGATCCTCTGAATCATTGTCGTGTATGTCTTTAACAAGTGTCTGCTGACCCTCTGAATCATTGCCGTGTATGTCTTTAACAAGTGTCGGCTGATCCTCTGAATCATTATCGTGTATGTCTTTAACAAGTGTCGGCTGATCCTCTGAATCATTATCGTGTATGTCTTTAACAAGTGTCTGCTGACTCTCTGAATCATTATTGTGTATGTCTTTAACAAGTGTCTGCTGACTCTCTGAATCATTGCCGTGTATGTCTTTAACAAGTGTCTGCTGACCCTCTGAATCATTATCGTGTATGTCTTTAACAAGTGTCTGCTGACTCTCTGAATCATTATCGTGTATGTCTTTAACAAGTGTCTGCTGACTCTCTGAATCATTGCCGTGTATGTCTTTAACAAGTGTCTGCTGACTCTCTGAATCATTATCGTGTATGTCTTTAACAAGTGTCTGCTGACTCTCTGAATCATTGCCGTGTATGTCTTTAACAAGTGTCTGCTGACCCTCTGAATCATTATCGTGTATGGCTTTAACAAGTGTCTGCTGACTCTCTGAATCATTGTCGTGTATGTCTTTAACAAGTGTCGGCTGATCCTCTGAATCATTGTCGTGTATGTCTTTAACAAGTGTCTGCTGACTCTCTGAATCATTATCGTGTATGTCTTTAACAAGTGTCTGCTGACTCTCTGAATCATTGCCGTGTATGTCTTTAACAAGTGTCTGCTGACCCTCTGAATCATTATCGTGTATGTCTTTAACAAGTGTCTGCTGACTCTCTGAATCATTGCCGTGTATGTCTTTAACAAGTGTCTGCTGACCCTCTGAATCATTGCCGTGTATGTCTTTAACAAGTGTCTGCTGACTCTCTGAAACATTATCGTGTATGTCTTTAACAAGTGTCTGCTGACTCTCTGAATCATTGCCGTGTATGTCTTTAACAAGTGTCTGCTGACCCTCTGAATCATTATCGTGTATGGTTTTAACAAGTGTCTGCTGACTCTCTGAATCATTATCGTGTATGTCTTTAACAAGTGTCTGTTGACTCTCTGAATCATTATCGTGTATGTCTTTAACAAATGTCGGCTGATCCTCTGAATCATTGTCGTGTATGTCTCTAACAAATGTCTGCTAACTCTCTGAATCATTGTCGTGTATGTCTTTAACAAGTGTCTGCTGACTCTCTGAATCATTGTCGTGTATATCTTTAACAAGTGTCTGCTGATCCTCTGAATCATTGTCGTGTATGTCTTTAACAAGTGTCTGCTGACTCTCTGAATCATTATCGTGTATGTCTTTAACAAGTGTCTGCTGACTCTCTGAATCATTATCGTGTATGTCTTTAACAAGTGTCTACTGACTCTCTGAATCATTATCGTGTATGTCTTTAACAAGTGTCGGCTGATCGTCTGATTCATTGGCGTGTATGTCTTTAACAAGTGTCTGCTAACCTTCTGAATCATTGGCGTCTATGTCTTTAACAAGTGTCTGCTGACCCTCTGAATCATTGCCGTGTATGTCTTTAACAAGTGTCTGTTAACTCGCTGAATCATTGCCGTGTATGTCTTTAACAAGTGTCTGCTGACTCTCTGAATCATTGCCGTGTATGTCTTTAGCAAGTGTCTGCTGACCCTCTGAATCATTGTCGTGTATGTCTTTAACAAGTGTCTGATGACTCTCTGAATCATTGCCGTGTATGTCTTTAACAAGTGTCTGCTGACTCTCTGAATCATTGCCGTGTATGTCTTTAACAAGTGTCGGCTGATCCTCTGAATCATTGTCGTGTATGTCTATAACAAGTGTCTGCTGACCCTCTGAATCATTATCGTGTATGTCTTTAACAAGTGTCTGCTGACCCTCTGAATCATTGTCGTGTATGTCTTTAACAAGTGTCTGCTAACTCCCTGAATCATTGCCGTGTATGTCTTTAACAAGTGTCGGCTGATCCTCTGAATCATTGCCGTGTGTGTCTTTAACAAGAGTCGGCTGATCCTCTGAATCATTGTCGTGTATGTCTTTAACAAGTGTCTGCTGACCCTCTGAATCATTGCCGTGTATGTCTTTAACAAGTGTCGGCTGATCCTCTGAATCATTATCGTGTATGTCTTTAACAAGTGTCGGCTGATCCTCTGAATCATTATCGTGTATGTCTTTAACAAGTGTCTGCTGACTCTCTGAATCATTATTGTGTATGTCTTTAACAAGTGTCTGCTGACTCTCTGAATCATTGCCGTGTATGTCTTTAACAAGTGTCTGCTGACCCTCTGAATCATTATCGTGTATGTCTTTAACAAGTGTCTGCTGACTCTCTGAATCATTATCGTGTATGTCTTTAACAAGTGTCTGCTGACTCTCTGAATCATTGCCGTGTATGTCTTTAACAAGTGTCTGCTGACTCTCTGAATCATTATCGTGTATGTCTTTAACAATTGTCTGCTGACTCTCTGAATCATTGCCGTGTATGTCTTTAACAAGTGTCTGCTGACCCTCTGAATCATTATCGTGTATGGCTTTAACAAGTGTCTGCTGACTCTCTGAATCATTGTCGTGTATGTCTTTAACAAGTGTCGGCTGATCCTCTGAATCATTGTCGTGTATGTCTTTAACAAGTGTCTGCTGACTCTCTGAATCATTATCGTGTATGTCTTTAACAAGTGTCTGCTGACTCTCTGAATCATTGCCGTGTATGTCTTTAACAAGTGTCTGCTGACCCTCTGAATCATTATCGTGTATGTCTTTAACAAGTGTCTGCTGACTCTCTGAATCATTGCCGTGTATGTCTTTAACAAGTGTCTGCTGACCCTCTGAATCATTGCCGTGTATGTCTTTAACAAGTGTCTGCTGACTCTCTGAATCATTATCGTGTATGTCTTTAACAAGTGTCTGCTGACTCTCTGAATCATTGCCGTGTATGTCTTTAACAAGTGTCTGCTGACCCTCTGAATCATTATCGTGTATGGTTTTAACAAGTGTCTGCTGACTCTCTGAATCATTATCGTGTATGTCTTTAACAAGTGTCTGTTGACTCTCTGAATCATTATCGTGTATGTCTTTAACAAATGTCGGCTGATCCTCTGAATCATTGTCGTGTATGTCTCTAACAAATGTCTGCTAACTCTCTGAATCATTGTCGTGTATGTCTTTAACAAGTGTCTGCTGACTCTCTGAATCATTGTCGTGTATATCTTTAACAAGTGTCTGCTGATCCTCTGAATCATTGTCGTGTATGTCTTTAACAAGTGTCTGCTGACTCTCTGAATCATTATCGTGTATGTCTTTAACAAGTGTCTGCTGACTCTCTGAATCATTATCGTGTATGTCTTTAACAAGTGTCTACTGACTCTCTGAATCATTATCGTGTATGTCTTTAACAAGTGTCGGCTGATCGTCTGATTCATTGGCGTGTATGTCTTTAACAAGTGTCTGCTAACCTTCTGAATCATTGGCGTCTATGTCTTTAACAAGTGTCTGCTGACCCTCTGAATCATTGCCGTGTATGTCTTTAACAAGTGTCTGTTAACTCGCTGAATCATTGCCGTGTATGTCTTTAACAAGTGTCTGCTGACTCTCTGAATCATTGCCGTGTATGTCTTTAGCAAGTGTCTGCTGACCCTCTGAATCATTGTCGTGTATGTCTTTAACAAGTGTCTGATGACTCTCTGAATCATTGCCGTGTATGTCTTTAACAAGTGTCTGCTGACTCTCTGAATCATTGCCGTGTATGTCTTTAACAAGTGTCTGCTGACCCTCTGAATCATTGTCGTGTATGTCTTTAACAAGTGTCTGCTGACTCTCTGAATCATTATCGTGTATGTCTTTAACAAGTGTCTGGTGACTCTCTGAATCATTATCGTGTATGTCTTTAACAAGTGTCTGCTGATCCTCTGAATCATTGCCGTGTATGTCTTTAACAAGTGTCTGCTGACTCTCTGAATCATTATCGTGTATGTCTTTAACAAGTGTCTGCTGATCCTCTGAATCATTGCCGTGTATGTCTTTAACAAGTGTCTGCTGACTCTCTGAATCATTGTCGTGGAGCCTACTTATGGTGCAACTGTGGAAGTATGTATAAATTATCACATTTTAAGCACTTTATTTTGTTATATAACCCATTATTTAACAGTCAAAATAATTTTAAACATCGACAAATTTTCCAATATTAACAAACAATTCCATTCATTATAAACGTTGTTGACCATTAAGTTATAACAGTCCTACTAGTGTATGTAATTATTCTTCATTTCAGACGTCAAAATTGACAATACATTTATATCCGATATGTTTGGTTTTAATTTTTGTTTATATAAACAAGATTTTATGTGATTTCAATTAAATACACATGAATGGTGTTCATTTTA
Source organism: Meconema thalassinum (assembly GCA_946902985.2). NCBI lineage: Eukaryota > Metazoa > Arthropoda > Insecta > Orthoptera > Tettigoniidae > Meconema > Meconema thalassinum. The sequence continues at coordinate 832,538,726 of OX336390.1, read as the reverse complement.
CAATTCATGCCTCGATTATTGTTCCAAAACTGGCAAGTCTTGACTCATGAAACAAGTGCAGCAATATCCACTCGCTTTTGTTCCAGAATGGTTGCAAAATAATTTAGCTTTAAATTCTTACAGCTGTAGTTTATTATATTAAGGAAATAAATGTTTAGAAAATCAAAACAAATACTCTGGTGATTGATGGCAGTTGTGATGGTTGTTTTGAGAGGAATGTCGAAGTCACCTGCCACAATCAAGTAGTTAATTAATACGTCTAATAGGATTAAAGTTACATTATTGTCTACCCAACGGTGTAGCTGAGTGCATTAATTCGCGGACGTTTGGATCCTTGGCTAAGTGATCAGCACGCTAGACTTTGACTGAAAGGTCCTTGGCTCTATTCCAGATAAGTCTGAGAGGATCTTAATCTAAGGTCATTTCCCCTGGCTATGGGACTGGCTGTTAGCTACAGTCTCATAAAAGAATCACCGACAATAAGATAAACATGAAAAGAAAAAAGAAAATTTTGCGTACCACATCTGTGATGTGGAGCTCTAGAGCAGTATGTCCCGAGATTGGGAGTTCAAATCCTGGCGCTGACAACAGCGATCCTGAGTGTTGTTTTCCATATTTCTTTCCACACTCCCTTTGGGTAAATACCAAATGGGTTTTTCATTCAAAATCCCGGGAGACCTACCCCATCCTTAACCATAATAAATACATTAACACTCACTACTAGCCATCACGGAAATAGAGTTTGTCAATCAAATTTAACACACACCAAAGTACACAGGGCTGATGTCCATGATGTCCCTAATATGAATTGGCGACTACAAGAAACAACAACTCCATCTCCGTCTGTTAATGAAGATTAATTTCTATAGACGATAATATTAGCCCAAAGTGTTGTTCACTTTAATCCTCATCACTAAGTTGTAGGAGAAAGAACTGTTACAGTTGGTTGGCACTTAAGTTTGCGTAAATATGACAAATCAGTGTCAGTAGATGTATTCGAACATAAAATATCCCACCTAGAGTCCTCAGTCCGTTGCACTCAGACGGTTGTTTTTCTTGTCGTTTTATTTCTGTGGTCTTGTGTATATATACATTTTATCTGCAAACCAATGTTATTGTGGTGTCGGTGTTAGTGTGAAGATTTATAATTATTTTGAACAACGATTACGTTAGTTGCCACGCGAAATTATACTGTGTAAGGTATTATCGCAAGTATTTTATGGAATAAGTGAGAAAGTCTCTGGGAGAGAACCAATCCCCAGGATGGTCAATGGGAATTTAATTTCGGATTGCGATTTGTGGAGTGTGAGAGGGTTAAATCTAATGTGGAAAATTGACTGTCCTTACTTGGTCATACTATCAGTCAGAGCGGTGCGGATACTAGGGTATATATATTTCGTATGGCATGAAGATGCAATATACAATTATTTACATTCTACAGTATTTACAGTACAAATATATACTGATTGAGACCTTGATCTGCAAGTAGCTTCAGTTTTGTTAGAGCTGGATATCTAATTTCTCTAACCATTCTAAAGCTTCATCACTAGCTTGATGAATCTCCTTCATTGGACCATTGAACCTTCGGAGTGGGAAATCCATAGCGATGTGACTGATGGTCTGAGGCACATCTGCACAGTTGCAGAAAGGATTCTCGGCAATTTTCCATGTGTGCTTCCATAACTGACACCTACCGTGTTGAGTTCTTATACGGTTCAGTGACGTCCAGATTTTCATGGGAAGGTTGAAACCAGGGGGCTGCTTAACTGGATCCGAGATAAGACCTATTCTGTCTGGATTTGAAGTCAGCCACTCATTGCGCCAAGCTTCATTCACTTGAAACTGCTCTTGGACCAACTTCCTTCCTTGTCTCCAAGAAGGATTCCGGGATTTCAGCCTGAGATCTTTAGGTGAGCAGTCTAGATAAATTGGCAGAAGATGATTGTCACAAAATTTAAGCCATTCTTTCTTCAGTGCCATTTGTCTTCGAAGATGAGGAGGCGGGATGTTGGAGAGTATTGGTAACCATTCCAAAGGTGTAGATTGGATGGTTCCTGATACAGTCCTCATTGTGTCGTTCAGCTGTACGTCTATCTTCTTTGCATGGGCGCTGTTTAGCCATACTGGGCAGCAATATTCTGCTACTGGATCCTAGGGTGCTTGCGCGCAACGCCACAGGAAAGGTTTTATAAATAGTCTAATGCTGAGAAAACTATTGAATATTGATACCGCACACTGGACTATCATTCACATATACTGTATGCGTTGTACAAAAATTGTGTTTTAACAATTTATTAAAATTCATAATAAAATATCTCTATCCTGCTGGGTGCTACATAATACCGATAACCTCAAAGCATATTTACAAATCACAATTACAATTTACAAATTAGGCACTGATTCTTAAAACAAGTTGTAAGAATCCTTATTAATCCTTATTAATTAATTTATTAATTAATTAATTAATTAATTAATTTATTTATGTATTTATTTATTTATTTATTTATTTATTTATTTATTTATTTATTTATTTATTTATTTATTTTTGCGTTACGGCTTTCTGAGGACCACGTTACACTATAAATTCGTCCTCCATAGATGTTCTATCCTTTTCTTCCAGCATTCCTTCATTGTTGCACTATGTTTCTTTTTCCTGTCTTCAGCCCACTTTGTGCCTGATTTCTTTTTCTCCCTCGCTTGGAATCCTTACAGTTGCAAGACTTTCATCACGGAAACCTCTATTTTCAATTATTCATCTTCTCTTATGTTGTTCTTTTCCAGATTTTTCTTGACTTCTTGAATCCAGGTGGTTATTGATTTATTTTCCCAAAGATATTTGAAAATTCGTTCAGTTAGTCAGTTGTCATCCATTCTGTATGTCCAAGAAACATCAATCTTCGATTCCTTATTGTTTCTGATATGTTGTCTATGTTCTGATAAATTTCATTGTTACTTTTTAATTTACAAAACTCTGCAATTTTCAGAGGGGCTTGTATTTTCCTTACAATTCTTCTTTCTAATAGGCCTACTTCTAATGTATTAAGCATCTAATTCAATACTAGACATTTGCTGGCATACAGGAATTCCGGTTTCACTACCGTGTTGTAGTGCTTTACTTGCATAAGCACTTTTTGTGTTAGGGATTTATTTATTTATTTATTTATTTATTTATTTATTCTTCTTCTTCTTCTTTTCGTTTGGGCCTACTGAGGACCACGGGGCGACTTCTTGTAAGGAATTTATGTTTCTTCTTAGCCCATGCAGCTTTCATCTTCTGGCTGTGTGTCTGCTTTCTTTCCTGTGTCCACTTCGGTCTGGTAGTCCCTGCACTCTTCCTGCTGGTGAGAGACACTGGAAAGACACCATGTTGAATCATCTGTCGGAATTGTGATCGATCCTGTATGTGTGTACTGTTGGAAACTATTTCGGCCAAGTCCCAATGGCAAATTTTCTTAAAAACGTCTGCAGCGGTGTCAGGTATTTGGAAATATATATTACAAGGTTACTCGACTCTTTCATTTGAGTTTTTGTTATGGGCTCGAGAACTAACCAGGAAATAAAGAAATAATGAAAAATGGGAAGAAAGAAAGAAAGAAAGAAAGATAGGAAGAAAGGAAGAAAGAAAGAAAGAAAGAAAGAAAGAAAGAAAGAAAGAAAGAAGAAGAAAATAAAATATTGTACCATAATTTATTTGAGCTTATTGTACAATAGTTTAACTGTGTGACTTAACATAATTATCGCAAAGATATATATGTTTTAGGAGACTAGCACACATTAAGTTGATAGATGTGTGAAATTAACCAAGTGTTTACGACGGTATTGTTAATTACCTTAATATCAGAACCCAGGCTCATATATGTATCACAGAACGCATGGCACTGAGTGATTCATTATAAAGTTCATATAATCTTATTGGTAATTCAAATCTGGGTCTCTAGTGTGTGCGTCATTCTTAGAGCCAGCGCGATATTAATTCTCCAACCTTGTATGAGGCTCGGCGTGCGACAGACTAATAACAGGGAGTCAGGACTTGTCACCTGAATACCAGCAATTACCTAATATTGCACGAACATACATCAACATTTCTTGATCGTTGCTACTTTATGCTATTCTCTAAGTAATAATCCCGAGGAGACTATTCAGGGGGTGTGTGATATTACAAGGCAGTCGGAACCATACAATTACCCTGATCAGGAAGCACCATAAGATGCTCACAGTAAGAGGTTTAATATATTGACGTCTAATTTAATTTAATTTAATTTAATTTTAGGACAACTTAAAAATGGCGTCGGTACGAAATGTATAAATCACATTTTTATTTCTTGTGTCCTAAACAAGCGATATAAATGTACATTAGTATAATTAACCACCATTATAATATTCATATCCTGGAATATAATCCTATAGTCTATAAAACAATCTAACATGGCGTCTGTGCGATATATTTCACCGATTCACATTATCTCCGAAACGATCACAGCAATCAAGAAGAAGTTGTGTATGATGATAAACGTTTTGATGATTGTCGTTGATATAAAGGATGGAACAGCGAGGTCATCTGTCCCTTGGTGATAGACGAATATTACGTACAGTAAGTACAGTACATGTCACTTCAAAAATAACAACATGGTGGCCAAGTGATTTTTAATTATTTTAAATGACTTCCCTGGTGATCAAACCATCCGAGAGCAGTGAAACTTGGCACAGTGAATCTTTATTCAGAATTTAGTATATAGACATCATTGTTATAATGTAACAATGTTCAATAGTTTTTGAAAATTCTATATGGCGTCAGTTCGAAATTTTAAAACCTTATTTTATTTATTTATTGTTACAGATACGAGGGCTGTTTTTTTAAGTTATACTCGTTGTGATATTACGCCGTTGCAGCGCAGCGGTCGGCATTCCGTGCAGGTGCGCTGTGTACCTGCATCTATTGGCAAGGCTGAGACGCCATTACGGCAACAGTCGCCCATGTGTGGGTGTGTTGACAAGCTTTTGAAATGGCATCGCCGATCGCGAGTGCCGCCGACCCGTAAACGAGAGAGAAAACTCCCCTGTATGATATCCTGCCGTTTGGCCACCACTGTCAGGCAAACTGCGTATGTGGTCAGGAGAACTCCTAAACATACGCAGTTCTCCTGGTAACCACGCAATTTGCATGACAGCGCACCTGCACGGAATGCCGACCGCAGTGCTGCAACGGCATAATATCACAACGGGTATTACTTAAAAAATAAGGCCCTCGTAGTTAGAATGCGTACACAATAACCATTTTTAAAATAGAAAGTAGATATATCCGTATTGATTGATAGAATTAATAAATTGAAATCCGCCTGATCAATACTAAGAGAAGTTGATTAATGAAATATTTAACGACTTGCCTTCTCACAAATGTACTGTTCACTCTAAAGAAGAAGTCTCCTATTAATATATTTTTCGTAATACTAATAGAATTCAACAAACAGTAGTATTTTAAAGTAGTTTGTCTAATTGCACACCAATTCATATTATTATGTGCGAATGGACCCAGATGGATCACGCAATACTTTTATGATTCGCCTTTCTGATCTTCCACATATCCCTCATTCTCTCTCCGTGGGCTATCTTCCTTTCTTCAGTCCACTTGGTTCCTTGTCTCTTTGGAGCGTCATTCTCTGGTGTTACATTCCATCCATTTACCCTACATCGGAATAGGTTCCTGTCAAAGACTTCCACTGGTCTTACTTGGGCCTTCTCCAAATCCTGTTTGACTTGCTGAATCCACGGTATATTCTTCAGTCTTTCTGCGTAGTCGATGGAAGTCTTTGAACATGTCCATAAAACTTCAATCTTTGCTTTCTGATGTCCGCCGCAAGATTAGATAATTTCTCAGTTGCTTTACGAGATTTCAACCTGTATCCATCTTCTGTTCTTTCTGGGCCAAGAATTCTCCTCAAGATCTTGCGTTCTTCCTTTTGGATATTTTCCAAGTCACCCTTCCTATTGAGTATTAGAGTTTCACTTGCATACAGAGCTTCCGGTTTGATCACCGTGTTGTAGTGTCTGATCTTTGTATGTGTGGTCATGCACTTTTTGTTGTAGATGTCACGCGTTCTCCCATACGCTCTCTTCAATTTCTGTAGCCGATATCTTTGTGCTTCCTTTTCTAAACCTGTTGGTTCCAAGATCTCCCATAGGTACTTGTGGTGTGAGACGCGATTGATTTTTCCATATTTGCTCTTCAATTTCTGAATGTTTAAATTAACACTATTTGTAAGGATACCGTGCCCATTTTTTTTGACAATGTTCAACTAGTTTTTAAGGTGTAATATTTTTTCACGCTGTGGATGGAATCATTGATATTCCGAAACATGTAGCCTACGTCGTTTAATATTTCATTAAACAATTTCTCTTATGATTGATCAGGTGGATTTTCAATTTTCCAATGACAGAAAGATGCCATCTTGCGGGAGGAGTCTTTATCATTAATACAGAATGTTAAAATAATTTCTCAATTTAATGGTGTTGGTGGAAATTTAGATCATGTACCAAAATATATTCAGTACATCATATGGAAAATCCCCTTAACAGGCAGGAGAGTTTCGAAAAGACCAGTAGAATATTTAGTTCTTCACGAAACTACTTGATATTTTCGTTAAATATCCTCTATTATGCACATTGCCAATTAATGAAAGTGATTGTGGCCCTAAGAAGAGCCGATATGTCCTCAGGTTTGGACGATGGCAGATACATAGATTAAGAGATAGGTTGGTAGATAAATATTGGAGGAACCAAACAACAGTAACAATGTTTAGTTAATTTGAGAGTTGATTGAGGCGATGACCTGTTAGTTCTATGCATATCTGGGCTCATGGATCAATGGATATTGTGTAGCATAGCCGATGTTATTTATTCGAAGGTTTTGTCTACGAATTGTTGAATGCGCTCTTGACTTTCTAGCACCTTGGAGGAAACTGTATTTTCAAATGCCTTCAGGAAGAAGTATCTTCTTCTACTTCAATTCCCTTATGTCTTCAAGCGTTGGGATAGCCTCGTTTGAGCCATTTCTGCCATTCCGCTCTATATCTGCACATTCTCTTCATTTCCGCAACAGTTTTGAAATATTCCATGTTCCGAATCTCGTCTTCCGTTTCCGCGGCTACTTGTAGTTCTCTGAATCACTTTAGCTCCACATGGGTGATTAGCCCAACGTAGAGTGGTTTGTTGGTTTACCTTCGCATCCTCCATATTTATCCCCTGGACATAGGGTGCCCCAGAGGGTCAAGGTTTGGGCAGCCATTTCCTCCTTACCTACATGGGTATGGTTTTCCCGCCAATACTCGGGTGGCTGATTGCAGTGGTTTCCCACTGGGCGATGGGGCCGCCAGGAAGAAGTATAATGGCACTAAATTCGATGACCTGGCGAGCCAAGATACAGGTCCTTTTCTCCTTCCCCATTTTCCTGAATGTGTTGTGTTTATTTGTGGGACTTGGACACCCCAGTCACTTCAGTCTCACCTACTTAGTTTAATGTAGAATTCGTCTAATAACCGGTGATGTTGCAATGTCTGTAGTAGTGTGTGCATTTGTAATTGATGTCAGGATTTGGAAGGAGGTGGCCGTGGTCTGAACTTAGGGACCACTCTGGCAATTTCAGGAGTAGAAGTGGGAAACCAAGGAAAACCACTTCTAGGATGGTTGAGATGGGAATTGAACCCACTTGATCTCAGTTTTGTCTCGTTAGGCTGAGCGTATTCCCTTCCTGACCTCACACGAGTATTAGATGCTAGCCATTAAACCATGAAGTTGTCTTGTCTCATTTATATGATTAAAGCAAGCTAACGTCCAAAGCGGTGGAGCTCCGTCCTGTTGAAACCACACCGATAATATCATTATCCAAGTGGCACAACCCCTTGCAGAAGTGGACATTCTTGGCGTAGAACGTGCAGGGTTAATGATACTCAAGAAATACTGTCCCATAAGGCGATCACCCAAGACTCCACACCATTCATTCACTCTCCATTGCACTTCATAGGCCGCCTGACGTACCTAGTGAGGACCGCCTGCCCTCCAACAAGGCATGAAATGGCGGTTGACAGTACCTTTATTGTGGGATTGTGAAATCCTAGAAGAGGATTTTTTTAGGATTGCTGCTTTATTTCCATATTTTCTAACAGCCACAGACAGAAATTCATTCAAGGACTTCGGTGGCGTAGTCGGTAGCATGCTGAACTGCTGTTCCCAAGATTGCGGGCTCAAACCCGGCCAAAGTTGTCGGATATTTAAGAGCGTTAAAATCACTTCCTTTGGAGGGGAAGTAAAGCCGTCAGCCCCATACCATAGATTTATGGCATGTAAAAGATCCTAACACTGCAATTAGTGGTGTGTAGCAAAATTTTTAAGTTTTGGCTGATTAGGTAACGGTCTATCAAGTTCCAACGTTCACCGTTAGATTAGTGATACTGGCCTCTGGTAGCCAAAGTTGGAACTATTTTAAATTGAACTTTCATTCATCTTGATTCATTTCATCTCTCATTAACCCCTCTCGTGAGTTTGGCGTCAGGAAGGGCATCTAGCCGTTGAAACTATCAGCCACGTGGTTCGTCGCATCTCATCCCCGACCCGACGCGATTAATAGACTGACAGAAATGCATTCGAATTTCGAAATTCCGTCCATGGAGCTCCTGATTGATTGAAACGGTTTAGCTGTAGGGAGACTTTGTTAATCCCGCAGTGCTTGAATTATAATGTTTATGCAGATATACTCCAGTGCAATAGACAAGTTCATCTCACCAGTTGTGTTGAGTCAATTATTGTATTTCCCTTGGCTATCAATTACGAAACAACAAATCCATCTGGTAGTAAAATAATTATTAAATCTCATGTATTTCGGTGATGCGGTAGTAGTAGTAATAAGGCATATTAATAAAGTTATCATTTGGTCAAGGTACTGTGGATTTAGCACCAGTACCACTAGTATCATCCAAACATCTCTAAAAGTTTGTTGTTGTTTGAGTCTTCAGTATTTTCACTGGTTTGATGCAGTTCTCCATTACTCCCTGTCCTGAGCCAATCGATTCATCTCTACATTGTTACCACACCCTACATTCGAGGCAATCTGTTTAACATATTCCAACCTTTGTCTACCCCTACAGTTCTTGTCCTCGACCCTTCCTTCCATAACTAAGCTTGCTATTCCTGGGTGTCTTAGTATGTGTCCTACCATCTTATCTCTTCTCTTCATTAGCAGTCGCCAGAAACATCTCTCATCTCCCACTCGTCTTAATACCTCTTCGTTTGTCACTCTATCTACTCATCTGATCTTCATCATTCTCCTGTAACACCACATTTTAAACGCCTCAATTTTCTTCTTTTCTGCTGCACCAATAGTCCAAGATTCACTTCAATAGAGCGCCACGCTCCTTACAAAGGCTTTCAAAAATGGCTTTCTAATACCTAAATCTATATTCGATGTCAACAGATTCCTTTTCTGTAGAAATACATTCAAATTTCTTCGAACGCGTTATTTTAAAAATTTGATGCCTTCAAGAACCCCTGCCAGATAGAATTTCAAGAACTGAATTTATGTCACAAATATGCAGTAATTTAATTTATTTGCCTTAATTTATCATCAAACCCTTAATATTGCTTAGGCCTATTTAGTTGAGACTCTCCTGCATACGTTACTGTATGGTAGTAATGGTGATTCTATGTGGATTCAATATTCGTAGTAAAAATCAAGCTGATGTTCATGTGTTGTGCAATTGCCCATGAACTTCTATTACCCGTTTCACGAAACACTACCATTCTCAACTGTTTACATCCGTCTATCGGCACGTCAAGAGATGTTGTGGGGCAAGAGGGAAGGCATGTCCACTCCGCATTGACACTAGGAGATCACGTGTTGTTCTGCTGTTGTTGCCAATATATAATAATATACAAACAATACTAATTTTACTATAATTCATTTACTTTATTCGTAAATGAGGGAAATTCCCCGGTGGCAAATTGTACACACAGAAAATTACCAACAATAATATGAAACACACTTAATGAACACAACTCGCAATTTGGGGAGACAGTTCAGCAAGTGACAAATACAAGTACGTAGGAACAAATGTGAACTGTTACATTGACTGTACTGAGGAGATAAAGTCCAGGATCGGTCAAGCCAGTAATGCATTCAATAAAATAAGGAGAGTGTTCTGTAGCAAAGACCTTAATTTACATCTAAAAATTAGACTTCTGAGATGTTATATCTTCTCCACCTTGGTGTATGAAGTTGAGACCTGGACCATAAAGAAACGAGAAATGGACAGATTGGAGCCATTTGAGCTATGGACGTACAGAAGTATACTGAGGCTGAGTTGGAAAAGAAAGGTCACCAACGATGAGGTGATGAGGCGGATGGGAAAGAGAAAGGAAATATTAAATATTGTAAACATTAGAAAACTGCTGTATCTGGGTCATGTGATGAGAGGAGAGAAATATCATCTGCTGCAGCTGGTCATTCAAGGTAAGCTACAAGGCAAAGGAAGACCAGGAAGAAGACGCATTTCCTGGATCGATAATCTGAAAACTTGGTTCAATTGTTCCACTATTGAGCTGTTTCATGCTGCATCATCTAAGGCAAGAGTCTCTATGATGGTTGCCAACCTCCTGAGAGGAGATGGCACATAAAGCAGAAGAAGAAGAAGAAGCAATTATATCGTAGTATTTATACAACATGTTAATCTTCTCCTAAACACATCAATCTGTTTGGAGAAAGGCTCTAAGACTGCGGCAGGTAATGAGTTCCAATCAATTCCACGATTAATGACATAATATTTCCCATAATTTGTACGCTGCGGTTGGCCTTCAACTTTATACGAATGATCTGCCCTGCTTAGGTAGGTGGGATTTCCCACACGTCTGCTTAGTTCTCCCTATGCTGACCGATTAGTGTTTTAAACATAACAACTAGTCTGGATTTCGTCCTTCTACCTTCCAGAGATTCCCACCCTTGTTTTTCTATAATTCAAGTTTAAACTAATAATAGAATTGAAATCCTTAAGCACAAACCTAGCAGCCTTCCTTTGTATCTTCTCTAGCTCATTGATAATCCCTATTAGATATGGGTCCTAAACCACTGAGCCGTATTCCAAGAATGGCTTCACCACGGTCAAATATCCTAATTCTTTTGTGTTGGAACTACTAACTTTTAATAGTCTCATTACAAAATGAAGTAATTTGTACGCTTTGGTGATGACACAACCCACATGGCCACTCCATTTCATATCATTCCTTACATGGATGCCCAAGTATTTGTTCGAGTATTATACAAGTATTTCCGAGCCGATACTATATTGAAAATCATAAAATTAAACTACACTGAAGTTAAGCGCATGGATACCTCAAAACTTAAACTTGAAGCACCCAAATGACCAACCACAAAGCTCGTGCCACAATGATTCATGATTCATTCATTCATCATTCCGGGAAAGCAGATTGTGTCACGCCGCTGACGACTCGTACTTCATACATCGACCGTCGGCAAAGATCTGTCAGACGTGTAATATGTGGGTTATTGCGTCCTGAATCCACAGCCTCCTTAATCTCGCCCGACGTTGCGGTCATTTCTCCGACGTGTGGTATCGTGCGAAGTACAAACAAGAGTTGTACTGAAGTAAAGAACAAATACATTTTAGTTATAATGCTGTATTATTAACATACAACTGCTCTTACTTGATTAACGTGAATTGCATTTTTGGCTACGGGACTGGCACCCTGGTTTGACCGATTTGTTTACATTCTTCGTGACAAAATACTGTTGTAAGATTTGAACGGTTGTATTCTACTGCGTTGGAACAGTTAACCTCACGCCATTTTTATGATCTTCGTTGAATAATTCCAGAATTTATATCAATTTGATTAGGTCCTTCCCCACGGCCGTTGCTATTAACACCATATCAGTCATCCTGGAAATAAATTTCCGTCGTTTCGTACTTCTATTCCATAAAAATGAAGGGATGGCTCCTACCTTAAAGCCACGGCTGCCTCCTCCCCATGCCTCACCTGAATTACAAACACACATACTACTACGGATACCAAAATAACACAGATTATCAGACAATGTATGTGTGTGTGTGTGCGTGTGCACACCAAAGTGCTTGGTGCTAAATGACCACAATTTTAAGCTCCTCAAAAGAAACAACTACTACCCATTCACAAACACGAGTCCTTAAACTACTTCAATAATAAATCTATACCAAAAAAATAAATTTTAATTTGTTTCCAAAGAGAAAAACCTATTAATAAGTAAACTTTTCAACTACTGAAACAATTGATTCTGACAAGGTCTTTTAAACTTCAATAAACAACATCATCGTCGTTATATTATAAATACAACCAAATTAAAGAATAAGACATAGTATAAGAGAAAGTTAATGCTATGAGATTCTCGAATATCACTGAGGGTTCACGTAAAAGAAATATTTCACATGCGTAAAAGGCCTTAGTTGTTTGGAAAGCAGGTGTTATATGCTGAAATACACTTCTCTCAAGTCCTGCGCACTTACTTCTTTGAAGAAGAGAGTCTACAGAGACACGAGCTGATTGGTATCTTTGTGAAATCCTAATTACATGTCATACTTGAAGACGTAGGACTCTTTCGCACAACGTCCTCTCACTCAATCGTGTCCGCAGTGCGATTTGTTCCGCTGTTGGGGATAGTTGTACTTGAGAACCTTTACTTGTATTGAGCTCAACATGAATCACAAGGCTCCAGGTCTGCATTCTATCTGTAGCAATTCTCAATCTGTGTAAAAAGAGTAAAAGTCTCTAAATATCTTTGGAAACATAGATTTCCCACTTCTTATTTGTAGTTAGTTTCAAGGCCATCACTGTCATGTCAATATATCTGCGGTCATAGGAGAATTATTGGAAGTTATCTGCGACAACCATCTTCTGATAAGAGGTTGTTTCCTCCTGCTATTCGTATCAATCACAATGAATATAATATAGGTACCTGACATCCTGAAATGTCATAAGCAGTTTCATCCTTCTTTGGTCATCAATATGAAAATTGGTGGACATTTTCTGGGATATCAACTTTTTATAAGAGGTCGTTTCTACTGGTATTCATATAATGTATAATGAATTAATATCCTGGTGCGTGATATTCTGAAAAACATCTCGCATTCGTTGTCAGAATCGTGAATTTGTTCTTCAAGGTATGTACAGTTTTTGCTGAATCCAAACCCGTGGAGTACTTAACTGGATTGACACCTCTGTTGCAAAATGCCAAAAACTATTTTGCGCTCTAGTTCGCATAAAAAGCATCAGTTACAAGTAGTTCATGAAGAACTAAACCTATTTTCATATATACTATTTATGTTACTTGCCACTATCAACATACACAATTTCAGTTTGATTGCTGAAATAGATCCGTAGATATTGAGAACCGACTAAATATTGCGGACGGTCGCCATGTTGGATTTTTATATATGTAGTTCTTAGAGTTATGTACTCTTACATGAAGATTATTGTGTACGTGTGGTATTCAAACTTCAATCGCACGATTAGGACACAAGAAGTAAAATCGAGATATTAAAATTTCGCATAGCTGCCATCTTGTGGGTATGGAAACAATTGAAATAAATTAGATACCAGTGGATTAACATTTGTATAAGGATTTATTGTACCAAGTTTCACTGCACTCGGATGGTTAAATTGTGAGAAACGTCCATGTGAATATTTATACTTCGCGTCGCCGCCATGTTGGATTTTTAAACACCAGGCTATTGAAAGTCCTAGAGGTGAACTTATGTCCATAGCCCCTATGAACATTAAAAAATTCAGTTTGATTGATGTAATAGATTCGTAGATATTGGGAACCATCTACATATTTCGGATGGCTGCCGTTTTGGATTGTTATATGTATAGGCCATAGAGTCATGTACCATTAAAGGAAGGTTATTGCATAGGTTCATTAATCATACCTTCACTTTGATCGCATGATTACGACACAAGAAATATAAACTTAATTTTAAAATTCGCACAGCCGCCATCTTAAGGTTATGTAAACAATTGAACTAAATTAGATACCAGTACATTGCAATGTGTATAAACATTTGCTGTACCAAGTTTCATAGCGTTTGGATCATAAAATCGCGAGAAACGTGTATTTAAAAGTCGCAACTTCGATTTGCCGCCATGTTGGTTTTGTAGTTACCAGGTTTTCAGAAGTCACTTAGGTGAACCTCTAGTAGTTCCCTTTATCACCGTACAAAATTCCAGGTTGATATCTGCAATAGTTTCGGAGATATTGAATGCTGGTGAAATATTTCGCACAGCCGCCATTTTAGATTGGTGAGACGTAAGAAAATTTGAAGGGCACGGTCGGGGTCGTCTTGAATAGTGCTCTGATCTTACGTAGTTTCATTGAAGTCGCTCCAGCCGTTTAGACTTTATTAGGGGGGGGGGGCACACGAATCACACACTTACGCACACACACACACACAGACAGACACACGGACAAAAGGTGATCACATAAGCCTATTTTTTTTCATAAATGAAAATAGGCTAAAAATACCACAGCATGATGCCCATGATTGGCTTTGAATGTATGTTAATACAAATTGATGGTAATAACTAAAGTTAACTAATTACTCGATCTTAACTTTTCATTAACATAGTTGGTGACCTTTCTGAACAATGCTAGGTAGACCCAGATCACTGACTGCAGATCCACCACAAAGTGAGCTTGACTAAATTGTCCGATGTCATTCTTCTAACGCCAGGAGACGTCGATTGACGTATAAGACAGTAACCTATATACAACATAAATATAATGACTAGAATAGAAAGGTAAAAGAAAATAATGTAAGAAATAGCCTATGCGTAGGCTGATCAAAGTAATGTTATTCTATCGATACAAATAACAGATTATCACTCAATAACTGTGACCGCCCTTCCAGAATAAATATTGCAATAATAATGTTATTGGTTTTACGTCCCCTTTATCTACTACGGCTTTTAGAGACGCCGGGGTGCCGACCTTTTGCACCGAATGGAATCTTTAAAGTAAATATATTGGCACACCTCCCTCATACTTGCGCACCCCCAAATGCCAACTGACTGCGCCAGGATTTATCCTGCAACCTTGGGTACAGCAGGTGATAACGTTACGCTGAGCCACGCATCCAGTCCACAATAAAGAAAATGATAGACTGGCACATTTGTATCTACAACCCAACAATATTCTGTTACAGTATATTTGATATTATTCTTGGTTTTAAGTAGTAAGCCTAATGAACATCCTGAATACCTTCCACTCATGGTCAACAACGCTGCTTAATTGTATACTGTAAATTAATTATTCTTCGATCAGTCGAGGTGTAATGAAATTAAACTGCACATGGGGTATAC
Source organism: Meconema thalassinum (assembly GCA_946902985.2). Lineage (NCBI taxonomy): Eukaryota > Metazoa > Arthropoda > Insecta > Orthoptera > Tettigoniidae > Meconema > Meconema thalassinum. Next base: position 832,523,336 of record OX336390.1, on the reverse strand, counting down.
AATATTATCAATTTACAATGTGTGTAAGCAAGACGAGTTCAGCTAGTATATCCTCATTAACGAGCTGCGGAACATCACAGGACTCCAAGCGTGAACCATTACTAGGCCACACAGGGGAAGCCGAGTGAGACATTAATATCTTATTATGATACAATTACCTTCATTAGTGCGTAAACCATCCAGACAAAGTTACTGTACATTGCAAAGCATTTCAATTACCATTGCCTCCAATTAGCAGGTTAAACTGTCTTTACTAGTTCATTGCATATTTTAAAAATCTGTAGTGCATTTTAAAGCGACTTTTATCTATGTTTGTGAGTCAAGTCAACTAAGATACGAGGGGTGATATGAAAGTACGGTTACAAACCTGCAGTGAAACGTGTACATTTAATTTCATACAACCAACTGGTAATACATACATTAGGTTAATTTTCGACATTGTCTCCATATCGGTTTAGGTACTTGTCGCTTTGTGGGGTAAGTTTCAATATTCCCTTATGCGTGGAGAGTTTGAATCCAGGTCTTTAATAGTTGAAGATTATCCTGAATACAGTAACATACACCACATTAGGGAGACTAGACTTGGCAACTGAATACAGGTACATGTGCACGAGGAACACACAGCAATTGGGAATTCGAGAGGGGGAACAGCCCAAGGAGGTAAGAAACACTCACACATTGGAATTTCCCGTCAGTCGAGTGCCATCAGTGTCCAAGTGAACTGCTCTCATCAGGTCCGCGCAAGACTCAACCAGATAAGTAGCCTGTACAATACAATATGAATTGACCATTTACAACAACCACATATTCCTCCAAACAAGCAAATTCCGGAGGTCAATCACCGCTTCCAGTATCTCAACAAAACATCACATAGACCACAACTAACAAATATTGACGAGTTGCGTTATCTCAACCAATACTGCAACTAAATAAGTGTATATATTGTAAATATTTTCACCCATACTTTCGTTCATAATTTTCATAGCCTAAGTGTAATGGATCTGATGATGATCGCTTGACGATCGAAACTGGTCATCCAAGTGCATTTAATAATCTCATGTAAATTATTTTCAGGGTTAGGGAACATCCCATCTCATTTGGGTACAATCGTGTTGACCGACTGCAAAGCATCAAACTTTTGGTTTCTTATTCTCTAATGGTCTGTCCTTGCGTCTCCAGCCACGTTGTGAAGTGATTCGGCTTCTCGTCTAAAGCGAATCGTCGGCCTCCTTCAAGTGAAGAAACAGGTGAAAGTCGCTTGGAGCGAGGTCCGGGCTGTGGGGAGGGTGGTCAATGATGTACCAGCGTAACCGCTTCAACAGCGGGGTGGTCTTCTGGGCTGTCAAAGGTCACGCGTTGTCATGAAGAAGATGAGCCGTCGGTGAGAAGTCCTGGTCGCGGTTATATGTTTCGACCACAGAAATCCAATGAATGAGTGGATCTCTTCGCGAGACCAGTTTTCCAAACGCTGTAGTTGGTGGGTGGCTGAAACTCTGCACAGTTACCAACCGTAGGTATTCAAATTACCCGCACTCAACTAATTTCTCAATAGCAGACGATACTCCTGGAATATCGGCCTTGTAACCTTAGTTTCTGATCACCCCCTTCATTAGCAAACAACGAATACTTTGATCTCTTAAATATGCAGTCAAGACGAGCCGGGATTATCTATGCTGTCCATGTTTATTTTCAGCTTTTCATTTAGAATTTCTCAGAAGTGGCTTCAGTGGCGTAGTCAGTAGCATGCTGAACTGCTATACCCAAGGTTGCGGGTTCATACCCGGCCGAAGTCGTCGGATTTATAGGAGCATTAAAATCCTTCAGTATGTCTTCCTTTGGAGGGAAAGTAAAGCTGGCGGGCCCATGTCATAGATTTATGACATACATACATACATACATACATGCATACATACATACATCTTTATTGACGGCTTCCACCATTTTCTTTTATACATGATAAAATATATTACAGTTAATACAAGTACAAACAAATATATACAATGTAGTATTCCAAGACATAGTTTGTGTAGGCCTACTAGTACAATCAACTGTATTCATACAGAGTATTTAATGAAGAGGAAAATATATACTTTCTAAGGGGTCTTTCATCAGTAATGAACAAGTCTATGCTGACCCCATTTGAGATTCGCATCATTCTGTCAATGGGACTATTAAGACCATAATTAGTGGGATGCCAGTTTGTTCCAAACACATGATGTTTGCGCATCGAACGGGGTGGCACATAGATATTGACTTCATTTAATAATTCTGGGCAGTCTATGTGAGAGTTTACGATCTTGTACATATTAAGAATATAAAAATATAAGAATATGAAAAGGAACCAACCACTACAATTGGTAGTGTGGCTTAATTTGTAGGTTCATTCATTCATTCATTTATTTGCAATGGGGGGTGTGTCCCCCGGTGGCAAATTGTATATACATAACAAATAAATAATTATACATAACAATTCAATAACAATTATACAACAATTAAACTGGAGTATTTACACAAATAGTCAGTCTTTTCTTAAACACACCTATATGTTTGGGAAAAGGCTCTAAGACTGCGGCAGGTAGAGAGTTCCAGTTATCAATGGCACGGTTTACAAAAGAATATTTACCATAATTTGTTCGCTGTGGTCGGCCCTTAACTTTGAAAGGATGATCGCTCCTACCCATGTAAGTGGGCTTTCCCAATCGTTTGCTAAGCTCACCCCATGCTGGTTGATTTGTATACGTGTTGTACATAGCGCAGAGTCTAGATTTCATCCTCCTAGCCTCCAGTGATTCCCACCCAAGTTTCTTTAACATATGGCTCACACTGCTCCTGGGATTAAAGTCACCGAGCACAAATCTAGCGGCCTTTCTTTGTACCATTTCCAACTCATTGATGAGCCCTACTTGATATGGATCCCAAACCGCCGAGGCATATTCCAGAATAGGTCTTACAAGTGACAAATAGCCTAATTCTTTAGCAGAGGTACTACTTCCTTTTAATACCCTCATTACAAAGTGCAGGGATTTGTAAGCTTTTGAAACTACACATCCTACATGACTACTCCATTTCATATCATTCCTTACGTGAACGCCCAAATATTTGCAAGAATCTTCTTCTACAAGTATTTCCGAGCCAATGTTATATTGAAAATCCTGCTTTCGCACTTTCCCTATTTTTAAGAGACTACATTTTCTTGTGTTTATTTTCATTTTATTTACAATCGCCTACTTATAGACCAGGTTCAGGTCCTCTTGAAGCACTGCATTGTCTTGTGAGTCATGTATCTTTCGATATATTACACAATCATCCGCAAACAATCGACAGTCACTGCGAATCCCATTTGGTAAGTCATGTATAAACGCCAAAAATAACAAAGTTCCGATTACGCTGCCCTGAGGGATACCCGACGTTACGGTAATTTCATCCGAGAATATGCCTTCGACTTCCACTTTCTGAGAACGACCCGTCAAAAATTCTTGGATCCATAAAATTACTCTTCTATCAATCTTCGTCGAAGCTAATTTATGGAGTAGCATGTCATGCGGAACGACATCAAATGCCTTCGCAAAATCTATAACCACGGCGTCGACTGAAACTCCATGGTCTAACGATTCGCTAATGTCTTGAAAAAGTGATAGCATCTGACTCTCGCATGAGTAACCTTTCCGAAATCCATGTTGCCTATCATTAAACCATGATAATGTTTCCCACTGTTCCCTCAAGTAGTCGCAAATGAGATGCTCCATCTGTTTACAAACGACGGACGTAAGGCTAACCGGCCTGTAGTTGCCCAATTCAAGTCTGCTCCCTCCCTTAAATATTGGGACTACCGTAGCTCTTTTCCAGTCATCTGGAATTTGCGCATTGTTTATGGACACATTAAACATCACCTCCAAGTATCGTGCCACGGCTCTACCTCCTAGTTTAAGTACTTCACTAACAATATTATCAGGACCCTTTGATACATTGAAACGTAGTTTTTGTATTAGCTTTACAATTGCTGACTGGTTTATTTGGAACAGGGGAGCCCCTGATTCGTCGTTAAGGTCTAACACACAGCTATTGGATTTATTGAACACACTACCGTAAAAGACATTTAATTCATTAGCAATGGCCTGTTTCTCAGTAATTAATTTACCGTCACCGGACATTATCATCGACAAATTATTTGAATTTCCCTTTCTTCTCCTAACATAACTGTAAATTTTTTTCCACCCATCACCTCCCGAACCAAGTAAACCTTGCATATAACTGTCATGAGCAGCCCTCTTTTTTAAGACGAGCTCTCTTGATAAGGACTTAAATTTCAACATATACTTGTCACTATCATGTCTTTTATTGTATAATTTCCTAATTTTCCGTTTTAGACTCCTAATTTCTCGTGTGTAATACTCAGGATCTGGGTTTTGTTTCAGCAATTTAAATGGGACAAATTTATCAACAGCGCTATTTAAAATTTTCAAAAAGTTAGTCCACAGGATATTAATGTGATTTCCTTCCGATGCCCATCCTACAAATAGCTCATTCAAATACCCCTGAAACTTGCCCTGATCCGCCCTGCGATACTGGAATATGATCTTTTTTGCTACATCAGAGTCTAATTTTGTAATGTCACCATATCTAATATTTAATTCAACCCCAGAATGGTCACTAATTCCTGGTACTTTCAGACAGTTAATATACAGCTCTACAGGCCTTACGAGATAAACATCTAAGGTATTATTGTCTCTAGTTGGGAAGTCAACTACTTGGGAAAATCCCCCCTTCCTTAAGAATTTATTTGCAGCGCTCTGAGCCTGACCACAGCTAGTTGACTCACCAGACCAGTCTACTTTGGGGAGGTTTAAATCTCCAGCAATTATTATGCTCTTTTTCATAGCATTACCCGTACAAGTTTTATCATACAGTGTTTCGAGGAGAGAAAGGTTATCTTTCGGTGCTCTATACGCCCCTATCACCTGAAGAGGGAATTTATTTCCTTTATCCGAAATTTGTACACATAACATTTCATGATCCATATCAGCCCACTTTAAGAAACTAGCTATATTTTTGCGCACACAAATAAATAGCCCACCACCTCGCTTTCCCCGATCCCTTCTGTACATCTCGTAGGTCCCTTGAATTATTTCGCTACTATTTATGCCCTCATATAACCAAGATTCAGTTGCAATGACAATGTCCGGAGAATACGTCTCTACAAGATTCCAAAATTCAATTAATTTATTTCCTAAACTCTGACAATTAACCTGCAGTAATCTTAGAGTCTTACCTCCGCAGCAAATATCTCGAAATAGCTCCTTCTGTTCCCATCGGCTGGCAACCTCTGGACCTGCTCCTCATCACAAAAGCCGGCACGAACCGATGACCCTGTCATGTAGGCTCCCTAGATTGAAAGCGCCCCGTCGATTTAGATGCAGCCCGTCTCGGGCGAAGTCACGGCCACCAATCCAGCAGTCAGCTTCTACGTACACTAATCCCAGTTGTGCACATACCCAGTCCATGCGGTCATTTACAGTCTTAACTCGCCTCAACGGAACATCTCCCCGCCGAACAATGCCACTCATTATAATTTTTGCATTTCTAAACTTGCTTTTAGCTTTTCTGCCTAGTTCGTAGAGCTCCCCCATGATGTAATCAGCTGTAGCCCTCTTCTTCAAATCGTTCGTCCCAACATGGAGCAACAACACCTTAACTTTGTCACAGTCCTCTACATTTGCTTCTTCCACTTGTTGGGCAAGCTGGTCAATCTTAATCCCCGGGTAACACCGCACTTTCGCACCTGATTTCCTCGAGATATTCGCACTCCATCGTATCATAGAATCACCCATTATTATAACGTCATCCTCAGTTTGCTCCTGCACGCCCTCTTCCACACTGATCCCAGTAGAAAGCCGTTCAGTCACATCCTTCATCGTTTCTTCTGATTCACGAAGCTTTGCTCTAAGTTCCTGTATTATTTGATCCCTTGCTTTGATTTGCACCCTAAAACTGTCCGGCGTATCACATACTTTACAAAACCAATTTCCGACATCACAATCCTCCTTCTTGACCTTAATACAGCCGAAGTGAAACCATTTCTCACATAGTCCACACTCAACACCATTCTTCAATGTTTTACTGCACGTCGAACACTTTAAAGATGCCACTGGATCATTTGCCTGATTCACATTTGGAGTAACAGGCCCTGGATTCACTTCCACTCCACCAATAACTAACAACGCAGCTATCACTAGGGCTATAAACCACAAGTTACTAGGTCCCGTACGCACACACAAACACCGGAAATCCCGACTACCCTTCGCATACCACAGCCCGATCCTCGCCCGATAACACTCCAGAGAACACCCCATTTCAGCACACCTGAGAGCTCGGGAAAAACACGACCTTCCACTTTGACTGCCAACTGCGTTTAGAAACGCTCTACCAAGTTCTAACGTTCACCGCTGGCGGCAGTGTCAGTGACAGAGGCGTTTGGTAGCCAAACTTGGAACTACTTGAAATTGAACTTACTGTACATTCTTTTTCATTCATTTCATCTCTCATCAACGCCTCTCCTGAGGTTGGCGTCAGGAAGGACATCCGGCCGTCGAAACCACCAGCCACGTGGAATTTCATCGCATCTCATCACCAACATCGTTGGAAACGGAATTAATAAGCGGCAGACATAGGTTGGTTGGTTGGTTGATTCCTCAGTTTAGGGGCTGCGACAACGCGGTCATGAAGCCCCGTGTACGTTGTGTGTGTGTAGAATCTGTCTGATAACCGGTGTTAATTGTGATGTCTGTATTAGTGTGTGCAATCTGTGTTTTTTTATTCAAGTAAGGACTGCAGACTTTGAATTTTTCAAATAGATCCTATTTTTGCCGCCAAACGCCACCGTCAACGACTACTAGTGCAGAACGTAGCTACTAGACGCCACCGCAGTCGTCTCTTGGCAACCAATGTAGGAACCTAAGAGCGTTGTTAACATTCTTAACCTATATAATTTAGCTTCACACAGGTGTAATTAGTGGAAGGTTCCTTAACATGCCATACATCTATGACATGGGACCGCCGGCTTTACTTCCCCTCCGAAGGAAGGCATACAGAGGGATTTTTAACGCTCTTAAAAAATCCAACGTCTTCGGCCGGGTTTGAACCCGCGATCTTGGGCATAGAAGCCCAACATGCTACCAATTACACCACCGAAGCCGATTAGAATATTGATTGACCATTTCTCTGAAACTATTAAAGGGGACTAATTGCAATTTTTTGGGATATTGCTTGATGCACTTGCTCTACATTGCACAGGCTTTTTGAAAATGTGGACGTTTTTGTTTTTTCGTGAATTTTTAGCCTATTTCCATTTATGAAAACAAGGCTTATGAGATCACCTGTTGTCCGTGTGTATGTGTATGTGTGTGTGTGTGTGTGCGTATGTGTGTGTTTCCCCCTAATAAAATCTAAACGGCCGAGGCTATTTCAATGAAACTCGGCTCCAACATGGTGGCCACGCGAAATATTTCACTGGCATTCTATATCTCCGCAGCAGTAACACCCTGAAATATTGCAACACCCGTTTTGCTTTCCTGAGAAAAATAAAAATCTACACTGTGGATTTACTAATAGGACGCACGATTGAGGGAAAATGTAAGGAAAGTAGTCTTAAAACTGAGCCATGAAGAAAATGAAGCTACCTTTAGAAAGCTTAGAATCTGCAGCAAATATGATTTTAAATAATACTTTGCAAAATTTTTACGATCTTCAAGATTCAGATTTTCAGCATTCCGGAACTCCTTAAACATGAGATTTTAGCCTTTTCAACAAATGAAACATTTATTCCCATAGGTTTGTGTTTGTTAGTCTATGTGTCCCGTTATAACGTTTATTTTCTTAAGTATTTCAATAAAAAATGGTCAGGACTAATCACTTGCCCGTCCAAACCCAACCGTACCTTTCAATTTTTTGTATAAGTTTGACCAATCCAACATAGCGACCGTGTGAAATATTTCACCACTACTCAATGTCACAAAAACTATTGCTACAATCAATCCAAAATGTAATATGGTGATATACTATTATGAAGTTAGTTCACATATGGAATTTAGAGCTAAGTGTATAGCCACCTAACTTAGTTTAGCATGTAGACTAAAGAATAATGTAAGATGGTGACTGTGAAGTTTTATAATAATTTTATTTTAGTATCCAATTCAAGCAGTTGAAGTGAAACATTGTATAATGGACCACAACAATAATCTTGACCTACTGGTGCACAAATAGATGGCTTACATGAAACATGGAACAAGGATATACCAATTAAGGCTAAAGAAGTTATGTACAAAGCATATTATGTTCCTATAATGACATATGCAGCGGAAACTTGGACAATGACTAAGAGGGATGAGAGCAGAGTACAAGCAGCTGAGATGAGATTCCTGAGAAGTATGGTCCAGAAAACGAGGAGGGACAGAGTGAGAAATGAAGATATACGGAAAGAACTGGGAGTACAGAAACTAAATGACAAACTGGAGCAAAACAGATTGAGATGGTTTGGACATGTCAAACGGATGAATGAAGTAAGGCTACCAAGACGAGCACTGGAACGACGGATGACTGGGAAGAGAGGACGAGGAAGACCAAGAATGCGTTGGATGGACTCGGTGGAGAATAGTATTAGAAAACGTAACCTGGTTTGTAACACTGTTTCGGAAGAGGAATGGTGGAACGACAGAGCAAATTGGAGAGGAACCATATTTGCCCCCACCTAGTGTCAACTGGAAAAGGGGAAATGAAGATGATGATGATGATGACATGAAGCAATTCATAGGTAGCACGCATGTTCATTATTGACAGTTCAATTACTTGAACTCTTAATAATGATCCGATATGTGTCAAATTTGGAACAATGGTCCACTGCCGTGATCTAATAGTACAGTTACAAAAGCATTTATCGTCATTATTATAAATAGCTGGCTCACATGTCCATTCTTCAAAAATGAATTCAACTAATTCACCATTGAATGATCCTATCATCGTGAAAAGTGGCATAGTGCACCTCTACGACAATCTAAACCGACAGGTGTATACATCTAGTGCTTCCTTTTCTCAAATTATAGATAGCGCGCTTGTCGATTCCAAAAATAAGAATTCCTGTAACTCGTCGAGGAATGATCCGACGTTTGTGAAAAATAGTATGATGGACCACTACTATGACCCAAACGCACAAATATAAAACCTTTATCTTAATTCCCATGGAACATAGATGGCACTCCAGTCAAATCGTCAAACATGAATTCACCTAATTGTTCATTGAATGATCCAATCATGCGAAATATGGCATATTGGATGCTTACTTTAATCTAAACCTCCAGTTATTATGAATGGTGCACATTACAGTTTCCAACATGTGATTCATTTCTTTACCTCGTCACGGTCGACTGTGAAACTTAATGGGCTGCAACTATAGCCATAACGTACAGGTATATGAAGTATATATCTCCTTACATAAATCATAAATGGCGTGCATGTCACTTTCTCGTGCATAAATTCGTCAATGAATTATCTGATATTTCTGAAAAATAGCATAGTGAACCCGCACTATAATGTAAATCTATTGGTAGCCTATATACGAACTGTGGATCATGGCATGGAAACTATTTTGTATTTTCCTACAAGTGCCAACACACAAAAATTAACCACATACAATGAAAAGTATGTAACATGACCTTTGCAATGTAGTTTCCTAATGGGGTGTGGATGCTGGAATCTGTGAAAGAGGCCAAGATTACACAGAACATTTTGAAATCATTGTTTTATTCTCGTACAATCTGTTTAATAGCATTTGTCAACGCATTATCTCTTGACGAGGGTTGGAGCATGGTGATGGTTAACACCCTTCAAAGTAGTCGCCTACGTTGTCCACGGTTCGCGGTTCGTTGCCAGATATGGGTAGGACGGAGAATACCATCCAATGCATGCGTTTGTTTAATTACGCCTGCTGTTCACATTTGGTTACCTCATTTACGCACCGCTGTCAACAAACGACTGATATTAGGATCGTGTTCATGTTCAGACTGGTGCACTCAAACTCTACCTGGTGGCAACATTACGGAAGTCGTGTAACATATGTTCCATTGTTTCTAGTTCAGTTTGTGTGTTGGCAAATTGTCGGAAAATAAATAAATAAATAAATAAATGGATATACTTACAAAACATTAAGTTAAAACATAATGTTTTTAAACATTATTTCTCTGAATTCTGTTAAAGATGTCAAAAGCTAATTAAATATTCTCAAGAAAGGAACTACGTGCAGTCAGTTATCACAAATGAAAATTTCCTGAATTTCTTTCAAAACAAAGTTCATTCAGTAATCAATTTGGAAAATATCTTCAAAAGATTAAGATCTTATATCCTGTGACATTTTGCTAATTGATAAATTTGGTTAGAACTTCTGATACACAATATCACAACTGTATTAATTTGCAACAAGTCACAGGATAAATAATTTTAAATTTTTGAAGATGTTTCCAATATTGATACCTGGATACTCTTTATTTTGAAAATGTTTCAAGAAATGCTCAGTTTTGATTACTGACTGCACGTACTCTTTCTTTTTAGAATATTCCATTAGTTTTTGACATATTTAACTGGATTTAAAAATATTATTTTCTTTAATTTAAAATTTTGTAACGATATCCATTTATTTAATTACAGTTCATTTGAACGTAGATATAGCTTTATGACTATTATTACTCTAAGTTTTAATAAGAATAGATTTTGACTTAGATAAAAGCTGAAGAAGACTCCATCGAAGGATCTAAATATGTACTCTAATTCAATATACAGTATGTTTCATGATTTGTGTTGATCAACATATTATCTTTAAGAGGTAGTAAAACAATAGTTGGCATGACATATGAATCGTCCTACGTACGTAATATTCCGTTTCACAAATTAGGGTGATTGAGTCAATTATTCATAACGCTTCAATAAATAAATGATCCGATCACAGTGATATTTACTATGATAGTTTTGACGCTATGAGTGAAAAATTCTAGCATATATTTTTTAAGCGAATCTTCGGATTTACAGGTAGGCATTTGCCGTCTGCATCACTGGATATCCAGATATCTGGTGGCATAATATTCTCCCTGCAAACAAGCTAACTCCTCCCCGCCGTGGAAAGTAATCAGTATGGAAGAACAAAAGCACCGGGGTATGTATGAATGAAAGAATGAGGACATTAGGAAAGTAATTGCTATGCAATGTTTACGACTGAAGTACGAGTATCAACCACTTAACCTGATTACGACATAATACCTCGTAGTGTGCGAGAGCTTTCCTCATCTTGTGAGGAAGCTTGTGTCGATATCCGCGAGTTTTCTTACGCAAGCAAGTACTGTAGTCTGCGCAATGCTTGGCGCGGTCTAGTTAGCAAAGGAGATAATCTCCGATGCAGATCGCTGACTCCTGGCCGCTCTCAGGAATGTGGAAGTTACTGTAAATTGCCCAACACATCTTCCTCCTGTTCTCTACAACCATTACTGCAATTAGTTCTTCCCCGGGGCAACGCTTGAGACTACACGGGCAAAACCACTAAACCCCACACAGGGATTCTAACCGTATCACTTCACTGAACATACGTATGGAATAATAATATTTTTAGCCTATTTTCATTTATGAAAAAAAATGGGCTTATGAGATCACCTTTTGTCCGTGTGTCTGTCTGTGTGTGCGTGTGAGATGGTGTGTGTGATGGTGCGTCCCCGCCCTAATAACTTCTAAACGGCTGGAGCGATTTCAATGAAACTCGGTAAATTCATAGCACTATTCCGGACGACCAGACCGTGCCCTTCAAATTTTGTTACGTCTCACCAATCCAACATGGCGGCTGTGCGAAATATTTCACCAGCCCTCAATATCTCCGAAACTATTACGGAGTCCCACAGGGATCGGTGCTTAGCGTAACATTATTTGCGATTGCCATAAACGGTATAGTCGCTGCTGCTGGTCCAGCAGTGGTACCGTCGCTATATGTAGACGACTTTGCTCTACATTATAGTGCGCAAAATATGGCGGTCGCTGAACGACAGCTACAACAAGCTATTCGGAGAGTGGAACGCTGGACACTGGAGCATGGCTTTCGATTCTCAACCGCTAAGTCCTCGGTTGTCCATTTCTGCCGAAAGCGCACCCTCCATCCAGATCCTGAGCTTTATCTGGGCAATGTAGCTTTGCCTGTTGTTGCTGCGTACCGGTTCCTTGGGCTCCTTTTCGATCAGAAATTGACATGGGAACCACACGTGCGGTGTTTGAAAACTGCCTGCGCTAAGAAACTCAACATGTTGCGGTTTCTTAGCGGCACATCATGGGGGGCGGACCGCGTGGTGCTCCTGCGCTTTTATGAGTCACTGATTTTATCTAGGTTAGATTATGGCAGTGTAGCATATGGTTCGGCCCGTAAGTCAGTGCTTGTTAAACTGGACAGTGTCCACCACGGCGGTGTGAGGCTGGCGACGGGTGCCTTTCGGACAAGCCCAGTCGTCAGCTTGCTCGCCGAGGCTGGCGTACCTCCTTTACACCTGAGGCGCCAACAAGTACTGCTGACCTATGCTGCAACTATTCGACAGATGCCACTTCATCCAAGCTATCCATGTTTGTTTTCCAATCCGAATCGCCGGCTGTATGATGTGCTCGCCCGAGCCACTCGGCCGGCGGGGATTCGCGTGGATGATTTATACCGTCAGTTCCGATTTCCTTCTGTCTCCTGTATCGTCCGAGTACCTAGCAAGGCCCCTCCGTGGATGGTCTCTCGCCCTGATATCATCCTGGATCTGCACACCGGCCCCAAGTCGGACACGGACTCCTCCGTCCATCGGAGGTTGTTCCAGTCCGTGGTGACACGGTATCCGGGATCAGGGCTTGTATTCACGGACGGTTCGAGGGTAAACGAGAAAGTAGGCTGTGCATTTGTGGTTGAGGATCGTCGGTTTCTCTTTTCACTTCCCGAGGCGTGTAGCGTGTACACAGCGGAGCTCTATGCCATCTTAGAGGCTCTGCGGTACACGTTATCAGACGATCACCAGCACTTTCTTTTGTGTACTGACTCTCTGAGTGCGCTGCAGGCGATCGATGTGTGTTTCCCGAAGCACCCGTTGGTCCAGCGTGTGCACGACCTGCTCGTCAGTTCGCGTAACGCTGGAACCGGGGTGACCTTTGTGTGGCTTCCTAGCCACATGGGTATTGCGGGAAACGAGCTTGCTGATCAGGCGGCGAGAGAGGCAGTCGCACTGCCCTCGCTACCGTATAAGGTGCCTGCTAGTGATGTGCGCTCTCAGTTGCGGCATACGATCCTGTCGCATTGGGAGGAGGCATGGCGTGCCACGCCTCCACCCAACAAACTGAGAGGCATCAAGGAGACAACGAAGGTGTGGAAATCTTCCTTCCGATCTCTCCGGAAGGAAGCTGTGGTACTCTGTCGACTCCGGATCGGCCATGGGATTGCTACGCACTCCCACTTGCTAAAGAGAGAAGATCCTCCTGTGTGTACTTGCGGCGCCCACCTAACCGTGGCACACCTTCTCTTGGAGTGTGTGGATCTGGCCGATCTGCGCAGGACTCTTAAACTGCCTAATACCCTCTCCCTTATTCTCCGTGATGACGAGCCGTCAGCTGACCTCGTCATCCGGTTCATGAGGGAGAGTGGTTACTTTTTTAAGTTTTAAGGTGTAGTTACGACTTTTAATTGTGGTTAAATCTGTTTTATGTTTTTTATTGTGTTATGTATTGTATTGTTCCCTATGCCTTATTTGTTTTATCCTTTTTTAACTTCCGCCTTTTATTCTTTTTATTCAAATAAGGCATAATTTTTGGGGCTCACTGTCTGTTTTATAAACACCATTTTCGCTTCATCCATGGCAGTGAGTTGTTTTTATCTACATCCTTTCATTTCACGTCATTCCATTTCATTAGGGGCCGATAACCTCGATGTTAGGCCCCTTAAAACAACAATTATCATCATCATCATCATCACCATCAATGGTTTTTCTTCGAAGGGGATGTCGTCGTTGATCTGGTTTAGGACGTGTGAGTCCTGGGTCTCCAACCAGTCCTCTAAGTAGTCCACGCACACCTTCAAATAGTCGGCGGAGTCGTAGACGTCCCCCACCACGTCGTTCCGCATGTAGGATACGATGAAGTTTTTGAACATGGCCACCGCGAGCGTGTCCTCATCGGACACGCCGGACAATTCGGGGGCGTTGCTGTTTCTCTTGCTCATCGCCAACAACGCTTCCTTCACGCATGATCTTCGCTTCTCTGGCATCGCGGTCCGCAATACCGGTTGTAAGGTGTCGAACTGTCTTTCCGAGTATTCGGGCAAGAGTGCCTCGCACACTCGTACCCTGCCTAATGCGATCCCTACATCCTCGTCGTACGCCACGCGGTGGCAGTCCATGTCGTAGTAGTGGATCGATTGCTGGGGGAAGACCGAGTCGATGAAGACCTGCAGGGACTCCACGCTGTAGTCGGTGTTGCAGAGGAGCGCGGAGTGGACGAGGTCCAAGCCTCCTCCACAACTTTCTCGTATCTGACGCCGGAGCCCCTATAGGCGTCCATGCTGTCGGCCCAGTCCTCGACCTCTCGGGCGCGCACGCTGCACCGGGCCTCGAAGTCGACCAACCTTACCTCGGAGAAGTAGACGGGTTTTTTGTCTGTTTCGGGTGCCCACAACAAGCTCCGGACATTGATGAACGGGACGAACAGCCGGTACGGGTCGCTAACGGTTGGGTTGCCGTTGGTCAGCATCTCTTGCGCGAGGCGGCGGCAGTCGGTGAAGGGCAACAACATCGAGTCCCCCCCCGACCATCAACACCTTGCGGGAGTCCCTGTAGTTGAGGTCGCCCAACATTGATGCCCGTTCGATCATGTTGATCAAGGAATCCTTTATCCCTGGTGTGTAGTACCTGAAGCTATTGGTGTGTCTGGTGATGGCCACCAGGATGTGCGCGTCGGAGTTGTAGATTGACTCGCTCGAGATCTGTGAGATTCGGACCACGTAGATGTTCCTGGCTTGTTTCCCCTGGAATTCGTGGATCGTGCTCACGTTCATGAAGCCGTGCTGCTTCAGCAGCGCTTTTTCTGACTGTTTGAAGGTCAAATACTGGACGTCCTTCTGGTTCGGTATGTGCGAGATGTTCCGCACGATCTCAAAGGACATTTCGCCCTTGACTTCGTTTGTTGTGAACATCTTCGGGTCGTAGACGTCGTGCAAGAGTGCAGCCACTGTGTTGGTGCACCTGCGTGACACGTTGAGGGAGACGTCTAATGGCTGCAAAATTGATGTGAGTCCTCCCGGGATAATCGCTGGATAGGTGTTAGTGCCATTTTTTTTTCGCCGCCATCTAAATGGCCGTGAAAGCTGTCTAGAACAAGCATGGTGAAGTCCTCCTCAAACTTAAATTATTCCGACGCATAAAACGTACAGCCCAGCCTCGGCTCGCCTTAAATTGTGAGGTTGAGATTCCTTGACTTTTCGCAATTTCACGCGCTTTGAACTTAGTATGTAATGCGTCACGGCGTGACGTTGTTTCAATGATCCACTGTAACTTTCACATCATCATCTTGGTATTTTCCTTTCCGTATGCCACGGAAATATTTAGAACCCTTTTTCACTATCGTTAGTGGTCTTCCTGATTGCACCAATAACGAATCCTTTTAGGCTGCACGTTGAATTCACGAGATGCCATTTTTATACCGTTTTTTCAATGCAAACTCGACAGCATATAATTTAAACGAAGCCTTAAACTCATTCTGCGATTACCGGTACTCATTTCACAAATTTTCACACAACTCATCTCGGATTAAAGTCCGGACGTGAATGCTATGACCCACGTAGCCAACAATGAACCAACATCTGGTAAACAAAGACAAGTAACTTATATTGTCCATCATTATTGCTAACCACCACTGCGATTGTTTTGTCTGACCCCCCCCCCCCTGTGTGTGGGGGGTTTAGAATACACCCACGGTATCCCCTGCCTGTCGTAAGAGGCGACTAAAAGGAGCAAATTGGCCCTCGTTTCAAGAACGAGCTGTATTCGTTGATCTTGGTTGCCGGAGCGTCGATGACGAGGTACAGCACATCACCGATGTGCTTCTTGCTGCCGCCGAGGAGTCCATTCCATCCTTTTCTGGGACTCCTCGTCGCAAACTCGTCCCTTGCTATGACAACTGTTTGTAACGTGTACCTTCCACCGAACCAGCCCCTTGATATTAATGACGTATTTGATCTTGTTGATCAACTTCCAGTCCCTTTCCTACTCGTGGGTGATTTCAACTCTCATCACCCCCAATGGGGATCACCATCTTCCTGCCCCAGAGGAAGGGACGTTGAGGGCTTAATTCAAGGGTTGGATTTATCTCTATTAAATACCGGGGAAGCTACACATTTTAGCTTAGCGCACGGCACGTACTCACACATTGACTTGAGTGTGTGTAGCCGTGCGCTGGTCCCCCTATTCGGTTGGTATGTACACGACGACCTCTGTGACAGTGACCATTTCCCGATCGTTCTTACACTTCTGAACCAGACGCCCGTGGAGTTCCCCAGTCGTTGGGTTCTTAAGCGGGCAAATTGGCCCTCGTTTCAAGAACGAGCTGTGTTCGTTGATCTTGGTTGCCGGAGCGTCGATGACGAGGTACAGCACATCACCGATGTGCTTCTTGCTGCCGCCGAAGAGTCCATTCCATCCTTTTCTGGGACTCCTCGTCGCAAACTCGTCCCTTGGTGGACAGAGGATATTGCAGCGGCAATAAGAGGCAATAAGATATATATATTTTCTCAATCAACCATTTTTGGAATGCAGACGCTAAATTTCAAGCAGTAGTTCCTAATGTTGCTACCAGATACTAACGTCAACGCCACCCAGCTGTGAACTTGGCTACTAGATGCCACCTCAATCAGCAACTCGCAACGAACGTTGGAACTTCCCCTCCAAAGGAAAGCTTAGAGTTGAGGAGTCGTGTTTCTGACGCTCATTTGGAGAGCTCTCTTCGAATTGCTTCATACAGCGTAGAAGCCAATGTTGACGGATTGGTGAGATGGAGGCGGTATCAGATTTCATTGAACTGGAAAAGTGCCATTTTGATATTTTTAATTTGGTTTTGTACGAAGTACGTCCAGAAGTCGATCACAGGTTTATTTCAGCCTAGAAACGACTTCACACATCATATGGGGTGAAATCGATCATCATTTTAGTTTTTAAAATATTTCAGTCAAGATTTAACATATAGAAATGGCAAAATTGTTACATTTTACTAATATTTAACGCTAGCGAGCTTACTCTCTCAAGCATACTATATAATTCATAAAACAAAGATTTCCTATCACTTTGTAAATCACTTGTAAATATTGTCAATTCAAATAACAGTACAGTAAGTATGTAGTTAGTTGTAA
This sequence comes from Meconema thalassinum, assembly GCA_946902985.2. Taxonomy (NCBI): domain Eukaryota; kingdom Metazoa; phylum Arthropoda; class Insecta; order Orthoptera; family Tettigoniidae; genus Meconema; species Meconema thalassinum. The sequence continues at coordinate 832,505,902 of OX336390.1, read as the reverse complement.
GTAGGTAGTTAGTTTGTCTATTAGATATATGTCATTGTTCTATTAGACTGTGGTGTGTGAGTGTGTCTGGTAACAGTTGCATTGTTTATTAGTTATAGTTCATTGTTTCAGTAGACTGTGATGTGTGATTGCATGTGAGTGTGTCTGGTGACAGACTGTTTTAGTGGTAGTATTTGTTGTTGGTGGAACTTAAGTATTTTTTCGTTAGTAGAATTTTGGTATTTAATTGTTAGTACAGTAGAAGGTTAGTATTTTTGTTAGTAGAATTGCTCTTTACTTATTCTGAAAGGGAGTAGCAGCCTTTCAGAATAAATCAATTCTTTACTAGTCTTATAGACGGTTAAGATATTGATAATATAAGCCAAATAATGGCTACACTGCGTCCTGCTGCACGGCTGAAAGCAAGGGGAAACTACAGCCGTTTGCTATTCCCGAGGATATGCACCTCTCTATGCATAAATACATGTGATGATGGCCTCCTCCCTTGTAAAATTTCAATCCGGAGGTAAACTAGTCCCCCGTTCGGATCTCCGGGTGGGGACTACTCGAGAGGGGGTTAACATCACAGAAGTGACAAAGAGGAACTCTGACATTCTACGGATCGGAGCGTGGAATGTTAGAAGTCTGCTAGGAAATGGAAGGTTAGAAAACTTAGAAAGGGAAATGGATAGGTTGAGGTTGGATTTGGTTGGGATTAGTGAAATGCGCTGGCAGGAAGAACAGGACTTTTGGTCAGGAGACTATAGGGTCATTAGCACTAAATCAAACAATGGCCAAGCAGGGGTTGGCCTCATATTGAGTAGGAAACTTGGACAGCGGGTGGAATATTATGAGCAATATAGTGAACGGATTATTGTAGCAAAAATAAATACTAAACCTACCTGCACCACAGTGGTACAAGTCTATATGCCTACCAGTCAAGCTGATGATGAGGATGTTGAAAAGGTCTACGAAGAAATAGACGAAATTCTGAGGTATATCAAGGGTGATGAAAATGTTATAGTAATGGGAGATTGGAATGCTGTGGTAGGAAAAGGGAGAGAAGGGAAGATAGTAGGAGATTTCGGATTAGGTGAAAGGAATGATCGAGGAAGCAGGCTGGTAGAATTCTGCACTGAGCATGAGTTGGTCATAGCTAACACCTTATTCAATAACCACAATAGAAGAATATACACATGGATGAGACCAGGAGATACAGGGCGTTACCAAATCGACTTCATTATGGTCAAGCAGAGGTTTCGAAACCAGATTTTGGATTGTAAAACATATCCTGGTGCTGACATAAACTCTGACCACAATCTGGTTGTAATGAAATGCAGATTAAAGTTGAAGAAACTGAAGAAAAGTCAAAAGCCAAAAAGGTGGGCAATAGACAGACTGAAAGAGAAGGATGTAAACGAAAGATTCAAGAAGAGTATAAAGGAAGGACTAATGAAAAACCCTAAACAAACTTCAATTGCAGACGAATGGGCACTTTTGAGGAATGAAATAACAAAATCCGCAGAAGAAAACATTGGTAGGAAAGAAAGAATAGGTAGAAAACCGTGGATCACTCAGGATATACTCGAATTGATGGATGAAAGGCGGAAGCACAAGAATGTAAGAGATGAAAAGGGGAAAGCAGAATACAGACGTCTGAGAAATGAGGTTAACAAGAAGTGCAAGGAAGCGAAAGAAGAATGGTTGAAAGAGAAATGTGCTGGTATAGAAAATTGTCTGAAATTAGGAAATGTAGACACAGCTTATCGAAGGATTAAGAATACTTTTGGGGAAAAGAAGACTAAGTGCTGTAATATTAAGGACACAAATGGAAAGCCTCTAACAGATAGGGAAGAAAAGGTTGAGAGATGGAAAGCTTACATAGAGAGTTTGTATAAGGGAAAGGAGATTGAGAATCATGTAATGGAAAGGGAGGAGGAAATTGATGAGGATGCGAAAGGAGATTTAATATTGAGATCAGAATTTGATAGAGCTTTGGAAGACTTAAGCAGGAACAAAGCACCAGGCATAGATGATATACCGATTGAGTTGCTACGCTGCATAGGAGAGGAAGGTCTGATCAGGTTATTTCACTTGGTGTGTAGGATTTATGAGACAGGTGAGGTACCCCCTGATTTCAAGAAGAATGTAATCATCCCTATACCAAAGAAAGTGGGAGCTGACAGATGTGAAGATTACCGTACAATCAGCTTGATTACTCATGCTTCAAAGATCCTGTCTAGAATAATTTACAAGAGGATTGAGAGCCAGATAGAAACGGAGTTGGGTGAAGACCAGTTTGGTTTCAGGAGAAATGTAGGAACAATGGAAGCTGTACTAAGTCTTAGGCTGATTTTGGAAGGTAGGATAAGGAAAGATAAGAGAACGTTCATGGCTTTTGTAGACTTAGAAAAGGCTTTTGATAACGTTGATTGGACTAAATTGTTTGACATTTTGAAATCTATTGGAATAAAGTACAGGGATAGGAGGGTGATATACAATCTATACAGAAACCAGACAGCAGTCATTCGAGTTGAAGGACATGAGAGAGAAGCTGGTATTCAGAAAGGTGTAAGGCAAGGCTGCAACTTATCACCCATACTTTTCAATCTTTACATTGAACAAGCAATGAAGGAAATTAGAGAAAAATTTAAAGTGGGAGTGAAGATTCAAGGAGAAATAATTTCAACTCTGAGATTTGCTGATGACATCGTCATCTTGGCCAACAAGCCTGAGGATTTGAATGAGTTTTTGAATGGTATGGACTCCGTCTTACGGAAAGAATTCATGATGAAAATTAATAAGTGTAAAACAAAAATACTGGAATGCAGCCGAAATAAATCAGAAACCTCTATGGAGATCAAATTGGCAGGTGAAAAGCTGAAGGAAGTAGGAGATTTATGTTACTTAGGAAGCAGAATAACCAGTGATGGACGAAGCAAAGAGGATATAAAAAGTAGGTTGGCTCAGGCAAGAAAAGCATTTCTACAAAAAAGGAATCTGCTGACATCGAATATAGATTTAGGTATTAGGAAGTCATTTTTGAAAGCCTTTGTCTGGAGCGTGGCGCTCTATGGAAGTGAAACTTGGACTATTGGTGCAGCAGAAAAGAGGAGAATTGAAGCATTTGAAATGTGGTGTTACAGGAGAATGATGAAGATCAGATGGGTAGATAGGGTTACAAACAAAGAGGTATTAAGACGAGTGGGAGAGGAGAGATGTTTCTGGCGACTGCTAATGAAGAGAAGAGATAGGTTGGTAGGACACATACTAAGACACCCAGGAATAGCAAGCTTAGTTATGGAAGGAAGGGTCGAGGACAAGAACTGTAGGGGTAGACCAAGGTTAGAATATGTTAAACAGATTGCCTCGGATGTAGGGTGTGGTAGCTATGTAGAGATGAAACGATTAGCTCAGGACAGGGAGGCATGGAGAGCTGCATCAAACCAGTCAAAAGACTGAAGACTCAAACAACAAACAACAACAACATTACCGATATCACCCTGGAATATTTTACGGTGATAAAGGGAACTACTAGAAGTTCCCCGACGCGCAGGTCACCGACGGGCGTCGACTAGAAAGACCTGCACTCGGCCTCTCAGGAGGCTACACACAAAAAAACAAGATGTTCGGGAAAGAACATATAGCCTACTTTCTCCTAAATGTAAGGGTATAGTTATAACTCTCTGTCCTTATCATCTCCTAATTTCTTCCTATTTGAAGTGCAAATTGGCACACAGGATTTGAACAGTGGCGTTCAAACCATAGTTTATAATTTACCCCAGCATTTTGCAATTTCATCAGCAAACACTCCAAACACCGACTACTTACAATAATTGAAACTTCGTTGCTCTAATAAGGCCCATCTACAATGCGCAGTTGGCAGTCCGTAGTTGGTAGTCCTCGGTCGGCAGTCGCGATCGACTCCGTGTATACTATAGGCACCATACACAACATGAAGTTGCAGTTGGTAGCTGGCAGTTGGCAGTCGAGAATTTTATCCTTGACTGCCAACTACCCGACTGCAGCAATGTAATAGCCAATCAGAGCAGATCAGAAACTGACGTCACGTTGTTGTTCTGTGTCGTATACGAATGATATAGGACTAAGTGAAGTAACTTCGCAACCCGTTAATTTATAGGCTAATCTTAAATACACGGTATAACAAAATAATCCATCTCCAAATCATCCATATTGCAAGTTTTGAGGTTATCAACAACGCCTCTGTGCACAAGGAATAAACGAATGTTACTGTATTATTACTCCTAGCAGTCGTTAAGACTGGGTTCACTAACTGACCGGTATAGAGCGCTGCTCGAATCTATAGTTTCTGCATAGTACAACTGAAGGATGGTAGATGTCACTCCGGTGGAGAATGTCGTTTTTTTAATATATAATTTCCATTGCAAAAAGCACCATATAACGCTTTATTTTATAATGTCTCAGTACTCAAGAAACAATAAATATAAAAAAATCAAGCAAAATAGTTCTACTCTGATAGGATTTGAACCCCGGCCAGCCACATGAGAGACGGGAGCTCTAACCACACAGCCAATCGTACACTCATAACTCACGCGTTATCGATCAAATACATATAACGTACTGTATTAGCAAATAATCACTTGGACTGAAGATTTCTTCACTGGAGTGTATTTCAAACCGAGTTCATTTCATATTAAGTTCATATAATTTTTATCAGTAGGTTATATTGCATGCAACACACTGAAATTAGTAAAATGTAGGTCAGAACGAGAGATCAGCTGCCATCTTGTCAAATAGCCGAGACGATTCAGATTTTTAAAGTCACTTCTAGATTATAATATTACAATATAAACTTTTAATTTCGAACGAACCACGTCGCTTAGAACAGATTAAAATATTCTTGGTTCGATGTGCACAAGGAATAAACGAATGTTACTGTATTATTACTCCTAGCAGTCGTTAAGACTGGGTTCACTAACTGGCCGGTATAGAGCGCTGCTCGAATCTATAGTTTCTGCATAGTACAACTGAAGGATGGTAGATGTCACTCCGGTGGAGAATGTCGTTTTTTTTAATATATAATTTCCATTGCAAAACGCACCATATAACGCTTTATTTTATAACGTCTCAGTACTCAAGAAACAATAAATATAAAAAAATCAAGCAAAATAGTTCTACTCTGATAGGATTTGAACCCCGGCCAGCCGCATGAGAGACGGGAGCTCTAACCACACAGCCAATCGTACACTCATAACTCACGCGTTATCGATTAAATACATATAACGTACTGTATTAGCAAATAATCACTTGGACTGAAGATTTCTTCACTGGAGTATATTTCAAACCGAGTTCATTTCATATTAAGTTCATATAATTTTTATCAGTAGGTTATATTGCATGCAACATACTGAAATTAGTAAAATATAGGTCAGAACGAGAGATCAGCTGCTATCTTGTCAAATAGCCGAGACGATTCAGATTTTTAGAGTCACTTCTAGATTATAATATTACAATATAAACTTTTAATTTCGAAAGAACCACGTCGCTTAGAACAGATTAAACGATTCTTGGTTCGATAATCGGAACTGGTGGGTCCCATGTTATGGATTATAAATTTTGCATAATTCACACGGCCGCCATCCTGAAATGGTACGTTTGATGACCTTGTAGTTTGGGCACAAGACGCGTCCCATATGAAGGTAGGTTGTTACCAAATTTGGTAAAGATCCGATGATTAGTTTGGTCGTAATGCATTATTAAGTTTTGACCATTCGATTGGCCGCCATTACCTTTTGGTAAAGATGGCGGCAATATAAAACATGACACTGAGGTGCCCTTTGCCAGTGCTACCTCTGTACCAAATTTCGTTCAATTCGGTTTAACCGTGTTCGAATTGATGGGGGGGGGGGACAGAAATTCAGAGTAGACACACTCACTCACACACACACACACAGACTCACACACATACACACACACACAGACAGACACACTTTTTTCGCCCTGTAGTGATCTCATAAGTCTACTTTCATTTTTTGCAAAAATCGAAAGTAGGCTAAAAACTATGAGACGTTCAAAAACCAGTTAACTGCAAAACGAATATGGCGACCAAGCGAAGTTAAAAATTTTGAATAGACCTTTCTCGCGATTTAATGAACCAAACTCAATGAAACTTGGTACACGAAATGTTTATACACATTGTAATGCACTGGTATCTAATTTAGTTCAATTGTTTACGTAACCTCGAGATAGCAGCTGTGCAAATTTTTAGATTAAGTTTTTCTTTCTTGTATCGTAATTATGTGATCGAAGTGAAAGTTTGAATAATGACCCTACGCAATAATTTTCCTTTAATGGTACAAGACTTTATGACCTATACATATAACAATCCATCATGCCGACCATCCAAAATATTTAGATGGATCTCAATATCTACGAATCTATTACAGCAATCAAACTGAATTTTTTAACGTTCATAGGGGTAATGAACATAAGTTCACCTATAGGAATTTCCATAACCTGGTGATCACAAATCCAACATGGCTGCGACGCGAAGTATAAATATTCATATGGTCGTTCCTCGCCATTTAACCATCCGAGTGCAGTGACACTTAGTACAGTAAATCCTTATACAAATGTTAATCCACTGGCATCTACTTTTTTCAATTGTTTCCATAACCACAAGATGGCAGCTGTGCGAAATTTTAAATTCTCGTTTTTACTTATTGTGTCCTAATCATGCGATTGAAGTTTGAATACTGCACGTACAAAATAATCTTCATGTAACAGTACATAACTCTAAGACCTACATATATATAAATCCAACATGGCGACCATCCGCAATATTTAGTCGGTTCTCAATATCTACGAATCTATTACAGCAATCAAACTGGAATTTTGTATGTTGATACAGGCAATTAACATAAGTAGGATATATGAAAATAGGCTGTATAGTTCTTCACGGAACTACTTGTTTTCATATTTAATGGTTGAATGAAACATTACTATTTGTTAAAATCCTTTTTATTTACTTATTTATTTATTCATTTATTTATTTATTTCTTTATTTAATCGAATAACACTTTTACAGAGCACGTTAAATCAATACTTCAATTCTTGCTAAATGTCTTCTTCCGCACTGTCCACATATGTTTCATACTCTCTGATCTCTGCTTCCAGAGTTGTTTGATTTTACGTGGCTGCTTTCATTTTCTTTCTTGAAGATCCCTGCAGAACAATTTTCAAAGTTCGCCTCTAAATCAATCCCTATTATGTGTATCCTTAATGCCATTGTAGGTCATTCAATGTCTGTGTAGACCACGTTGGTTGTATTTTAAGCTTTAAAATGTTATTAACAATTTGTTTTATCAGTCTGTAAATATTAATTCTATTTAAATGCCCAAAAAAGTGAGAATCTTGTTTATTTATTTACTTTTATTTAATTCAGAGAGAACTGACAAACATAAATGGCTTAGCAAGCATGTAATGCAACTACGTTTGACTGGCTGCGTGGCTGTTCCCAGGATCGAATCCTGATGCATTCACTTACCATTTAAGGGTGCGCAAATGCGAGGGAGTCGAGTCAGTAGATTTACTGGCAGGTTAAAAATCATCTATGGAAAAAAATTCTGGCTCTCCAGCGTCTCTAAAAGACGCAATAGTTAAAAGGGACGTAAAACTAATCGGATTATTTTATTACTAGCAGGTACCCGCGGCTTCGCACGCGATCAAGACAATGGTGACGATGCATTATTGCTGATATGACATCAATCGCGGCTAGAGGTGGTTCCATTTAAATTCTGATACATACAGTATATTGATATGAGCAGGAAAGTGGGAATTTTATAGTTGTGAAAGTATGCAGGGTACGACGGTACATTATGTGAACACATTTTAAAATTATGTTTTTGGTTTTGCCATCTTCTGCTGACACATAACGATTTAGTTGTCCGGACACTCGCGAGCACGCCACATACAGTTACCCATGGGAAAAAATGGTTTTGTCTAAATGTACACCTGCTGCTGTTAAGTGTGTGTCATTGCGCTTTGTTAATATAAATTGCGAATATTGTTTGAAGAGGGAAATGCACTCTTGCACACTGGAATGGCAAATCTATCGGAATATGGGGAATTAAAAGTATTTTTCCTAAAGCTAATCTGGGTGTAATTTTGCCACACTTATTGATGATTTCAACGTCAACATATCGCTATTAACAGACCTATAGTAAAATATATCTCACCTTGGCCGCTGATGTATATCTACCAGTGTTACATCCCAGGGATTGAAATTCTCCAAATCCCCTTTCCCTCACATGCCTCTGTAAGTAATTAAAATTCCTGATTGTTGTTGTTTGAGTCTTCATTTTTTTGACTGGTTTGATGCAACCCTCCATGCCTCCCTCTCCTGAGCTAATCGTTTCATCTCTACATAGCTACCACACCCTACATCCGAGGCAATCTGTTTAACCCTGGTCTACCCCTACAGATCTTGTCCTCGACCCTCCCATCTATAACTAAGCTTGCTATTCCTGGGTGTCTTAATATGTGTCCTACCAACCTATCTCTTCTCTTCATTAGCAGTCGCTGAAAACAACTCCCCTCTCCCACTCGTCTTAATACCTCTTCATTTATTACCCTATCAACCCATCTGATCTTCATCATTCTCCTGTAACACCACATTTCAAACGCTTCAATTCTCCTCTTTTCTGCTGCACCATTAGTCCAAGTTTCACGCTCCAGACAAAAGCTTTCAAAAATGATTTCCTAATACCGAAATGTATATTCGATGTCAAAAGATTCCTTTTCTGTAGAAATGCTTTCCTTGCCTGAGCCAACCTGTTTTTTATATCCTCTTTGCTTCGTCCATCACTGGATATGTTGCTTCCTCAGTAACAAAAGTCTCCTACTTCCCGTAGCGTTTCACCTGCCAATTTGACGTCCATAGAGGTTTCTGATTTATTTCGGCTGCATTCCAATAAATTTGTTTTACTTTTATTGATTTTCATCATGAATTCTTCCCTCAAGACGGAGTCCATACCATTCTAAAACTCGTTCAAATCCTCGGGCGTATCGGCCAAGATGACGATGTCATCAGCAAATCTCAAAGATGAAATTATTTCTTCTTGAATCTTCGCTCCCACTCTAAATTTTTCTCCAATGATCTTTGAAATGCGTTGCTCTCGCACATGGTGTAGATGCATTGTCAAAGGAAAACATTCCATGTTACGAACATGGGTCGCATAACCTGTACCGAAAGCTTATGCAGATTTAATACAAGGCCTATTCTGGACAGCAGTTCCTTGAATTCAGATTTGCCAACATTTTATTGTATCTTTCCGTGTGGTTTATCTCTGTACATCAACATACAGATGAGTGCTTTCAAAATCATGTCTTGTGTAAATTTTGGAAAAGGTAGTGAGTGTGGTTTTTGCCGGAGTGTGTACTCGCTCGTAGAAATTCTTTTCAGTAAAATAGACTGGTTCAAAATTTTGTAAGTGCACTTTGAGGTATGAGACGGTGGGATGCCTTAAGTGTTACGAAAACGGCAATAGCCGCCACAGAGCTCCGTTGCTACTGAAATAACGACCAGACTGATATTATTGTACTTAACTATACGGGATTTGTGAGCCCAGTGTTTATGAAATTGAACGTAGCTATATCGCTACCTTTATTTAGTATCCGCTACCGTAGTGTTTAAAAATTAAAGGTGGTATTAGAAGTCGCTTTCCCTAATTTTTGTACCCCTGGCACTACAGCCCATGAGGGCCTAGGGCTATCATGCGACTGCTTCCCAGCCATTTGGCCTGAAGATATTGTGGAGACGCGTGATCAGTGCATCGTGTCCCCTCGGCCGTTAACCTTGTGCTTCGTGCTTGTGCTGCCTCATTATCAGACAGCTACTCAATTGTCCTCACGAAGCTGAGTGCACCCCCATCACAGCCCTCACGTCAGTGTCTAAAATCTCTGACGGTGCCGGGAATCAAACCCGGGGCCTCCGGATGAGAGGCAGGTGCGCTACCCAGTTCTTATTGTGGTTATATATATCTTGAAAAAGATAATAAATGGATTGGCATTGCCTCCTACAGGGATATATAGCAAATCGGATGTCATACCTTAGGTACTTTGTGTTGCCATGGAAACGGACTTGCTATTAGTTCATCAGTTTATCAGAGCGAAGATAGTTTTCTGCGAATATCTTTGAAACTGTTGGTTTTAGGGCCTTAAATTGTGGTTTTCGGACACACCGAGTATTGTTGCTTGCATCGAGGGGCGTAAAATGAGCTTTGTCCGGTCTTTATGCGACAACTTCGATATTTTGTCCCAGTTGACTATTTTTGGGGACTTTTCAGTTATGTTGCCCGTTCCACGGGAACATTGATTTATTTCCGGATGAAAGGCAGCCTTTAAGTTATCTCAAGGTATAAGCTGTATCCATTTCAAATTTCATCCAAATCCGTCCAGCTGTTTTAGTGTCAAGAGGTAACAAACTAACACACACACGCACACACAGACACACATACTTTCACAATTATAATATAACTCCATGTTCAGAGAGAGTTACTGCAACAGAAGAATCGACAAACCAATACTTCACCAGCTTGCTGGTGATTATGCACTAGGTTTCATAATTACTGTATTGATGTACATAATATTGGCATGCGGCCTCCGGGAAGGCTTGGTGAGGTCTATCGAGTAGACACCTGTAGACCCACGCCCAGGTCCTCAACCAGGGTAATTGAGGCATCCGAATCCCTTCACCGCACCGAGACTCGAAGCCAAGAGTCCTTTGATTAATAAGCTAGCGTCCTATCTACTTAGATACAAAGCCGCACATGCGGAAGACGTCACCAACACCTCGTCCTCGAGTGGGGGGAATCAACCTATGAAGATTAAACTTACCACTCGATATATACAGTAGTTATCAAAGTGGACACGAGTAATTTGTTAACAATGCGGACGGAATAATGTTCGTGTCGTGGCTCTGTTTACAACTATGCTACCAAGATTCCCTCTTAACTTCCCAATGAAAGACTACTCCATGTTCAGAGAGAGTTACTGCTACAGAAGAATCGACAAACCAATACTTCACCAGCTTGCTGACGTCAGCAGAAGGAGGCAGTTCGTTTGTGTCAACGGCTAGAGTCATTTGTAAATAGTCTCTGTTTAAGTAGTCGGTCAGCAGAATCTTCTCCCCCTCCCTCTCAGCGAACTCCACTCACATAGGGTGAGGGACGATCTTTCATCACGAACTTGTTGGAAGGCAAGAAAGTATTGTCACGGAAAAACGCAATCGTAACTTTCTTTGTCCACTTTTCAATACAAAATATCACTATGCCAACTATCGGTACATGTTTCGGCACATTGTGCCTCCTTCAGCATTTCAGCACAATATCATACCATTATTACAGCAATGTACGTCACTTTTAATATACAAGGTGAATCATCTGGAGTGGTTGCATTTAGGAGGCTACGCTATACAGCTGTTCTTAGAATTTCAAAGAAGTATAAGGCGTTAATACCCGTACTACTCATTCGCAGCGTCATCGGAGTCCCAGTCAAACTTCAGCACGTGCTACAGCATAAGACAAAGCCGGAAATTAAACAGTGACTCATTACAAACAAAAAACAAAAAACCTTTTACATTCTCACTTTTGCTGTGTCCTCTAAATAAAACAACAAAAACAACACTAGTAAAGCTGGCGAATGATATTAAGCATACAAATAAATAATAATAATAATAATAATAATAATAATAATAATAATAATAATAATAATAATAAAAAATAATAATAATAATAATAATAATAATCCCTGGAATTACAGTCCTTGAAAGGCCTAGGCCTACCAAGCGACCGATGCCCAGCCATTTGGCTTGCAGATATTGGGGTGACGCGTCGTCAAAGCATCGGGACTCCTCGGCCATTAATCTTGGTTTTCGTGACCGGGGCGCTGCCTTATTGTCAGAAAGCTATTCAGTTGTCCTCACGAGGCAGAGTGCACCCCGTTCCAGCCCTCACGTCAGTTTCTAAAATCCCTGACGGAGCCGGGAATCGAACGCGGGGCCTGATTTAAGCAAAAAATGGAACTTCAATTTGGATCATAAGGTGACCCTCACGGTGAAGTAGGATGATATAGTTATGGATTTCTTAGGTATAATAATAATAATATCATATATGGCCTCGGGTGCCGGGTGCAAGCTTTGTTATTTGACACCCAAAGGGTAGCTTGCATGTCGAATTTAGATGTTAGATGTTAGTTATATAAGCTCCTTGAACACTATAGCGCTTTCTAGTAGAGAAATGGGGAACTTTGTGTTGGCGGAAACTCCCGAGATTAAATTTGCCATTGTGAACTCGGCCTACTGAATTCAAATGGGTTCATTGACATACCAACATCATATGATATGCGTATGGTATATTTGCCGCCTTTCAAAAATCACTTACCAGGAGCGAACCTGCAATCTTGGGGTTAGTAGACCGACACGATATCCACTCACCCACCATGGCAAGCTATTTCTTAGGTATTCATGCAGATATAACAACTTACTTGGTAGACGGACGTATTCATTAAACCGAATACACTATCCCAAGCAGATATGTGTATCCTCAGATTATGCCTCGTCCTTTTTGTACAGCTCATGGAATCTCTTTGATGCAATGTTGATGTGCTGCTCTCCCATTAGATTATAATTTCTGTGTTTGTATATCTGATATACTGTTACTTAAGGTAGCCAGTTCTCTAACAATGGTAGGAACGTGAGCATTGGAGAATGCGGTGTGTACTCAATGTCGCGTAGTTATATCTCCCATTAGAAGATAAGGACCGAAGTAGGTAATGTGTGCACAATGTCACTTACAAGGAAATAATATTTTATAGATTCATGTCGCAACATGTCCAGGTATTTGCTTCGTAGTGAGAGTAAACTCGTTAAACCTGGTTTTAATTAATAAAATAACATTTTCAAAATGGATTACAAACATTATTAATCATTATATTCAATACTTAGGCTATTGCGTTTGCAATCAGTTCAGGCTGTCGTTAACAACCTCTAAACGTAGTATATATTTATTTTAACCTTTATATAAGTGTCTAATGAGCCTCCGTGGCTTAGGCGGCAGCACGCTGGCTCCTCACCGCTGGGTCCATGGTTCAAATCCCGGTCACTCCATGTGAGATTTGTGCTGGACAATGCAGAGGCAGACAGGTTCTTCTCCGGGTACTCCGGTTTTCACTGACACAAATTTCATTCCAGCACCACTCTCCACTGTCATTTCATTTCGTCTGTCATTCATTTAATCATTGCCCCAGAGGAGTGCGACAGGCTTCGGTAGCCGGCACAGTTCATATCCTCGCCGCTAGATGGTGGCTTCATTCATTCCATTCCCTGACCCGGTCAGTCGACTGGAAGCAGGCTGTGTATTTTTCATAAGTTTCTAATCACCGACAGTGGTAGCTACGCTCGCTAACGCGTAGCGCTAGGTCATGGAGCCAAGCTCTCTGCGGACTCGGTAGACGTTGGTTCGAGCCCCAACGTTGGCCGTCCTTGAAATTGTTTTCCGTGGTTTCTCCATTTTCAACTTCAAAGCAAATGCTGGGACGGTACCTTCTAACAGGCTACGGCCACTTCCTTCCACATCCTCGTCCAGTTTCATTCATCTTCATTAGTTTCATCTCTCATTAACTCCTCTCATGAAGTTCGCGTCAGGAAGGGCACCCAGCCGTTAAACCACCCACCCCATAGACACTCATCGCATCTCATCCCCGTCCCCCTTGGAAACGGGAATAATAAGGTGTAGACATGCATACATATAAGTTTCTAATCATAGGTTACTTAGTAAATACTGGTCTGTAATATTTCAACGTGCATTAGTTCACTACAAATGCGTTGGAGGGCTGCAGCGTATTCCGAGATCAAGTGTTCTAATGACTTAAGTCCAGAAACAGCTTTTTGAGGGGACTAACAGCTCACAAGAAGCTGCCCGTGTGAAGATATGGAAGACAGAGATCACAGACCCAACTATTCCTCTACAGGGAAAATGGCACCTGGTCACAACTTGCCATATGGAATTTGGAAATCATTGAACAGGCTGAGGACGGGGGTTTCACGCTGCAAGAACAATCTCAAGAAATGGAACATGCTCGTTTTGTGACTGCGGCATGTTACAAGATCCAGAACACCTGCTGATCTGCCCCTTGATGGAGGACATATGTTCAAAAGACGATCTTATGGCTGCAAATACTAATGCTGTAACTGTTACTACTTACTGGCAAAATGTAATTTGATTTGAACACGGAAAATTAAATAAATAAGTGTTTAAATCCCAGTTCTGACAGTGCACCTTCTAGCTGGCTTATTCCAAACTCCTTCAACGTAAATTCCAGGGTGGTACATTATTTCCAATTTCTGGTCACCTAGCCCAATCCTAGACTCAAATAATTACAAATTGTGCCACAGCCACAACAATAAAACAGGCTATAATAGAAATTCGCCACGTGACCTTTGCTTCTAAAATGGAAAAACTACTACTCGAACTCGAGACCATTGCGATAGGAGTCTCATTGCGTACCCCTTCGCTACATAGGGCAGTATTGTTGTTCATGTGAGAAGCCTTTCAATGACATTGGAGATCTGTAATGTGCACTAGACGGTTGGTCACATGATCCTACAGATATTATAAAACTCCCTCATAAATGGAAAAGCTACCCTCAGCTTATGAATAAGATATTCGGAACCCTTCCGGTTTTTGCTCCCTTGTAGCCCAGTCTGAATATTAAACATGTCAAATTAATCCTGTTATTGTTAGAGGAATGAAATTTCCCTTTGAAATTTTCAACTCGACTGAGGGTTTGTACAAAAGGCATTCGGGATGATGCGTTTTGCTCTCAATAGCGATATTTGTTAAACATACAGCAAATTCTCCTAGGTATTATGCCGTGCCCCTTCATCTTTCCCTCAGATGTAGGCTACAAATTGGGCTCGTCAGTAGACGTCCGTACACCTTGTCAATACCCAGTGGCGTACTCAAGAATTCCTTCAGCGGAGGTTTCATTCATGCTGTAGGGTAATTGTGTACATTATTAAAATGATATTTCGATTATTATAAATCATACATAGTACATTATGCAACGTGCCCATAATGGCAATAATTAGGACACGAATATTTTTATGACACGAGCAAAGCGAGTTTTAAAATTTCCATACGAGTGTCTTAATTACCATTTTAGGCGATTTGCATACGACTGTTTATGTTCGACGATAATTATAACATTTTTATATGTTCTAAAATAAATATTCACAAATATCTGTCAAGATTCTGGTTGGTTGGTTGGTTGGTTCCTCAGTTTAGGAGCTGCGACAACGCGGTCGTGTAGCCCCGTGTACTTTGGGTGTGTGCAGAATGTGTCTGATAACCGGTGTTAATTGTGATGGCTATATTAGTGTGTGTATCTGTTTTTTAATTCAAGTAAGGTCTGCAACTTTGAATTTTTCATATAGTTTCTACTTTTGCCACCAAACGTCACCGTCAACGACTACTAGGCCTAGTTCAGAACTTAGCTACTACACGCCACCACAGTCGGCTCTTGGCAACGAACGTAGGATCCTAAGAGCGTTGTTTACATTCTTAACCTATACAATTTAGCTTCACACAGGTGTAATTAGTGGAAGGTTCTTTAACAAGCCATAAATCTATGACATGGGACCGCCGGCTTTACTTCCCCTCCGAAAGAAGGCATACTGAGGGATTTTTAACGCTCTTAAAAATCCGATGGCTTCGGCCGGGTTTGAACCCGCTATCTTGGGCATAGAAGCTCAGCATGCTACCAACTACGCCACCGAAGCCGCTTGTCATGATTCTGTCAGTTGACTTTAGTGAACAGAGCGCATGCGCTGGGTTCCCACTAAGGATCAAAGTCTTCCAGAGCTTTCTTCTTCTTCTTCTTCTTCTTCTCCTCTTCCTTCGTTATTGTGTGGGCTCAGCATTAGCTCTGCACCCAATAAAAAAATCTAAACCTTTGAAACACTGTTTATCCTGAACTAGCACCAACAGATAGCGCTCAGGTACTATGTGAGATTATTTTGTAATTTTTGTTCAAATAACACACAATAGGTTGTTACAAACACTTTAAAATTAAAATGTATCGTATTCTCGAAATTCGATGCGTATAGAATGTCAATGGAAGGCAAATCAATGGAGTCCCACATAGAAGTCATGATATCTTGCGGAATAGTTTCGCATAAGAAATCCCTCTACTGAACAGAGAAGCGGGTTATTGATTTCCGAGGGTCTAATGTCATATGTTTGCTGCCTCCTTGAAGTTATATCAACACCAGCATCCAATAAAATTGTCACCGAACTCGTACGAAACCAATGCCCTGTGTAGAAATTGGAGTTGGGGATTTTAAGGTACAGAACTATTTCTTTTCCCATATTCCCTAATTTACTTATGCACAAATTAGGGACAGTGCACACTTCTCATGTTGGTAATTTATATAGGCTAGAGGGATGGAGTGTTGCAAACTTCTGGAGGTAGAATCCTAAATTTCTTGCATATTTCATAGTATTGTTCTGTTTCCGTAGAGGTTCCTTCTAATTTTGTCTTTGTGTTTGGAATTTAACTACAATGGTTGATCGCATATCCTTTACATAGACAACTTTCTAATCATGTAATTCATGTCCGACATGTTGGATTTTGTGTGCATGTGCGAAGCTATTCTTACCTAATTGGTCACACAACTGTTTCATAATGAAAATCTTGAGCTCTGATTGGTGGAGAAACTGTATCATAATGAAAACTTGCACTATAATGGCCTTCATTATAGAACAGTTCCTGGCATATAAAATTAACATTTCGCCATGATCGAACATAAAAGCAATTATGAAATAAACATTCTCTTTGGATCCAAACTACTTTAATTATTTTTCCGGCACAATAAGAAAATTAAACAAATTATTATGTTCTTTAAATATGGAAAACAGTAATTAGATATTAAAACTGAAATGATGCATGTCCATACGTGACTGCTCTGCTTATAATATTGATCATATGTGAAAGAAATATAATCTTTTGCTCTCGATGTTCTTACTGCCATTAGGCTGCTATTGACTCCAAATGTGCCTATCTTGATGGCTTTATCTGCACCATTGGTAAGAATAAATGGCAGAAACTCCTCATGCACTTAATTGTCTTTAACGAAAGGGATACACCGTGACACAGATATGCACATTTATAGCATCCCGAACCGGCGTGAAGAAAGTAACCGATCGCACACTTCAACAACGCTGAAAGGACAGTCTCGGTGCGAGTCGAGTGTAGGGCATTTACCAATTGAAGAACTTTCCAAATATATACAGGAGTAAAGAAGCCTCACTACCGGTAGCGTAAAACAGGTGATAGATTGGACAATATAATGATTAAAGTAAATAAAATGTGTCCGAGGAGGGGGGAATTTAAACCCTAACCCCCATTGTCGGTACGACACTGTATACCCCTTGTGGGATAGCAACTACTTGCTATGACCCATCTAGAGGAATTTTCTGTATATAATTACCATGACCGTATAAAACCAAAATATTCCATCGTTTTGGTGACTCCATAAGGAGCTAGTTAGTGCTAAAAGAGCTGAAAGTTCTTAGCTCCTTGAGCCATTACGTTGAACACTTAAGTGCATAAGATATCTTTTTTGTACAGATTTACATTAGCCGGGCCTGCGAGGCCCAGGTATGGACTATAGAGGAAATAATGGCGTGAGATCAATATTAATAATACGTATGTAATATGAGTATTTAACTACGTTCACTTAGGTTTTAAAATGGAAATTTAACATCGAAATGGGGAAATAATTGAAACAAATGTGAGAATATATATACGAAAGTGTGATTTTAAAACACCATCACACAGCATGAAACAATGACGTCTCACATGAAATCATCACTAAATTAACAAAGTATGGTTTTTACCAAGTTTTCTGTCAACATCCACGCATCATGCACCATAAAATGAATAAGTAACTGAGTAATTTTAAAACATGAAACGGAAAGACCCGGCTCATGAAAATGTGTGGTAAATTGCAACAAAGCTACATTATTACTCAACTATAAGCAATAATGGTTGATACAATTACTGTTATTCTATTTAACTGTGAGTGGAATATTGGGAATTTCACACTAGACGCCCAAACACTTTTACCATAAATGATTAATAAATCACACCCAGGGCCTCGGAGGCATAGCTTATGCACTGAATGGTTAATAGATGGGACATAGCAAAACATCAAACAAGAATACATCGGCACATCAACGCCAACGCTTACTCAGTTTAACTCGACGAACTATTTACTCATTTCTATACCATGATCCACTTAATCGGAACATCTCCCTGATGTAGTGGCTAGTGTTCTTGGCTGAGGTCCAGGTTCGTTCACTGGCTCTACCAATAAATTTTAATTCTGGTGTGAGGGTAGCAACGGAGTACACTCATCCTCTTGAGACAAAACTGAAAATAGAAGGGTTCGATTCCCACCTCGCCTCTCCTGGAAGTGGTTAACCATGGCTTCTCCACACTCTACTCCAGTAAAGTGTCTTAAGGCCACGGCCGTCTCCTTCCCAATCATCGCCTGTATTACAATTACACACACTACTACAGATACCACAATAACACAGGTTATCACGCATTTTGTATATCTCTTTCTTTATATACACACCCAAGTACACGGGGATAGATGACCACGATGGCCAAGCCCCTCAAATAAAACAACAACATCTGCTTCATCAGTGTTTTCTCTATTATCTCTATAAGTGGCTCAGTGGAGAAATAAGCCAACCAGGACATAGCAACATTGCCGTGGTCACGTGCAAGCAGTTCCGAACGGAATCAGACAACTTGTTCCTCGCACTTGAGCAGCACACTACGTCCACGTTAAATTTCATAAAGAATGGCTATATGCGTAGTGAAAGGGATTATTTTGGTAAGTCTCGTGATTGTGATGATTGTCGTGTCAAAGGATGGAATATCGATGGGGTAGGTCTCTGCGGTTAGTGGAAATCCAGTGGAAATAGACCTTGAATAATGAGGCAAGGAGACAGCACACTTCTCGCAAAATTTTTTGCAGTTACTTCTTGAGGCGTGACTATCTAATTCATCCTTGTGCGCAAATTGGTATCCACCCGTGCACAATTACACGCACTGAGAGTTTATGAGTGAACATCCAACCACAACTGACGATGGGACTGTAGGTCGTCAACACTATGCCACTGTATAGGTACTGGTTGTCCTTCGTCACCTGTGCGAGACAATTCTTGAAGCAGGGGAAGTATAGTGATGTGCTGGAAGATTTATATCCTCATCCAATGTAGGTTATTAAAGATTCCGCCATTGTGTAATCGCGCGTGCAGTTCTGGCCACGTAAAGAGAGTGATTTAGTAGCAGTAATTGTTCTTTATGTGAGTTTCCAAACTATAATATGATGCATAAAGCTGTTTTATGTTCGACCCTGACTATTATATGTTAGAAAACTGTACTATAATGAGGCCCATTATAACATTATTTTTTATCATGAAACAGTTTCTCCCACCAATCAGAGCACAAGAAACAGATGTTTGACCAATTGGATAATTAGATGCGCTGAGTTCCATGACCTTCTAATTTAAATTTCACTGCCTGGCCTAGTGTCATAGTAGGGAAACGAGGAGGCCATGGTCAAATACAAGGCATTCTCGGCGTCTCATGCGCCCTGTTCAGTACATAAAACTGGCGAAATCTCGACAGATATTTATGGATATTTATGTTCGAACATAAAATAGTTATAATAATTATCGTCGAACATAAACAGCCGTATGCAACTCGCTTATAATGGTAATTAAGACACTCGTATGGAAA
The DNA here is from genome assembly GCA_946902985.2 of Meconema thalassinum. Lineage (NCBI taxonomy): Eukaryota > Metazoa > Arthropoda > Insecta > Orthoptera > Tettigoniidae > Meconema > Meconema thalassinum. The sequence continues at coordinate 832,486,066 of OX336390.1, read as the reverse complement.
TTATAAAACTCGCATACGCACGTTTTATAAACATACTCGTATCTTAATTATTGCCATTATAGGCTCGTTGCATAATGTACTATTAATTAAGTTGGAGTACATGGTGCATGTAAATAATAAATACTGTTTTTGGTTTAACGTCAATATTAACTACTGAGTTTTTAGAGTCGCGGGGTGCCGATATTTTGCCCCCGAAGGCCTTTAAGGTGCCAGTACATAGAGTGACACAGCTTCCTAACATTTGCTCACCCACAAATGCCAACTAACTGCGCCAGGAATGGTGCATGTTATTGTGATACAGTATAGGCCTACCTATATTCTTCTAGTATTTGTAATTCTACCACTTATTTATCTCGTTTCTACGGATGCGAAGGGGGATTTCTACGGACAGATACCGGGTGAGTTAGCCGTGGTCGTTACGGCATGGCTGCAGGCAGTCGCTCACATCGGGGAGGCGAGGAGGTTCAAAACCCCCCGCCGACAACCTTCAAGATGGTCTTCTGTGGTGTCCCATCTTCCTTCCAGGCAAATGCCGGGGTTGGCCCCTAACTATAGGCCACAGCCGCTACCTTCCAATTCCTCGTCCTTACATTCAAACTTTCCTCCCCAGACAACAGTCCACACGTGACGGTACTTGTAGATCACCCCATGGGTGTCTGGCTAAAATCAGCTATAAACTGGCGAGCCGAGTATGTCCTTGGACACTCCCGGCACTAAAAGCCATACGCTAAAAAAACACACAAAAAAACGGACAGATGGCCTTCGTGTCACCAACCTCAGTATAGGCGTTAATGGAAGATGAAGCGAATCAATAATAATTAAATTGGCCTAATAGCCTTCATAGCCAAGTAATTAAAGCTCAGTAAATCTTCTAGGGTTTCGCCTAGGTGAACCAACTCAGGCTCATCAGCGGGTTCAAGGTGACCGTGCCCGGACTGCCAGAGGGGAGTGAACCGTTGTTTGGTTGGTAGGAGTTCCTTTTATCCCCATGCCCAATGTCGCAAATTCCGCAACAGAATCAAAAAAGGAATTCTATTAATATGGAAAAACCAAATCAATTGACAGTAGCTAACCGAATTTCTAAATATTGGCCTGTGTTCGATTCCCGTCTGTGTCATATATGTTAATCCTAATATTAGGTTGGTCAGCCTCTAGAGGACTGTTGAGAAAAGAGGTGAGTGGTGGGTTCGTATCCTACTGTTGGCAATAGTAGAACTGGTTTTCCGTGGTTTCCCAAAATTAAATTCATATCGCAACTGCTTTCTTCCCAAACTTAGCTCCTAGTGACAATCACGTGCGCTAGTACGATCACTACAATAACACAGATTATCAGATTAGATTTCACAAACATTCAACAACCCGAGCTGATGACCATGAATTCGCAATCCCTATATGTAACGACAATAGTTCGCTCTGTCGGGCTTTGTTTAAAGGTTATTCACCACTGTTCTGTCAAGTAAATATGTGCTCTTTCATATATTATGGATAATCCAAAAATTGTTTCATTTTGAAAGTGTAACGGACATTTGGTTACTTCGTTATCCCTAAAAGTAGATGCATTCGAGTTACTTAATCTAATTAAAGATAGCTTTAGGCCATTGTTCAGTGTTGCGTTATTAACAATTAATATTGTAACATTCAATCGGTCAACAAATCATAATTCTAATTACTGTGAATAAAACATATCGTTATAGTGTTATGCGTCATTATTGTCGTGCGAATTGTACCTTCTAGGCTAGGTTCTGCCATCCATGATAGCTTTTATGCTACTCACGGAATTGAACGGGTGCCAGTTTTCCCAGCAGTTTTCATGGAATATTGAGTACAACAACCAAACGAATTGCTTTTCTTTTTCTAGTCCCCCCAGGGGCTCACATCTAGTGGGACGTGGGTTGGCGAACACGGGGCCGCAGCTGAGTCCGGCATTGCTTCCACTTACTTGTGCCGGGCTCCTCTCTGTCTTCTTTCCTGTCGACCTCACTTGGTCAACTCTTGTTCTCTTCCGACCCCGACGGTATTAGGGTAGCCGAGGCCTAGAGAGTCTCTTCATTTCCCGCCTTAATTGGCCCTTGTCTCATCTTTTCTGATACCCTCCGTCTGCGAGGGGTCAGCCTTCTTTTTTTTCCTGTTATCTCCTGCCTTCTGCTCAAGGCCCTCAAGGAGGCAGGAAGTATGTAGCCCCACCACTTCTGGTGCACCCTGGATATTGCTACACCCTCAGGGGCTCATGGCTGGTGAGTTCGGGAGTTGGTGACCGCGAGGGATTCCTGAGCTGGGACCGGTTTTCCCCTTTTATCCATTACCTCTGGGGCGAACCCACTCCTCTTTCACTTTCCTATCTGCTTTTCATGGCTCTCCTTCCTTCCAAGTCCCTCAATCCGCATTCTTCGAGGGTTGAGGGCATTTCTTTTCCTCCTGTCCTTTATTTGCCTTAGTCTCCTTTCGTTTTCCATTTCTTCTTCTAGTATATAAGCTAGTAGTTAGTTTTAGTTATAAGTTTACATTTCATTTTCATCTTCACAATCACCCAAACCATTAGGGGCCGATAACCTAAATGTTATGCCCCTTAAAACAACAATTATCATCATCATCATCATCATCATCATCATTTTTCTAGTCGAAATCCTAGCAGTAATATAAAGAAATAGATATATTGTTATGGACTATTGAAGAAGGAGAAAGCTAAGGGATGACATGTTTCGTTCGTCAAGCGAGCATCATCAGACCCAAATCTACAAGACAATTGGTACTACATAACACTATCAAACCTACAGTGAAACTCACAGAAAATCACCGTCTTCCGAGAACAAAAAGCCAGTCAGAAAACTTAGTAGGCCAAGGTGTGGTAAACAGTACTGATAATTATTAAGGCATTCTGTCTGTTAGGTAGTCAGCCCAGAGGCTGGTTGGATCCTCAAAAAGTAACACCATAGGCTATGTGCGTTTAAAGACATAAAATCCAAATGGAGCACTATAATGAGGCATAATAGGCAAGGTGAGGAGTGAGGTAGTTTGCCATTGATTTCCTCACTGAGTCAGAACAACAGCACTGACCCTATGAGCAGAACCTTTCACAGCATCCATAGACACTAGATATGCCCTGAAGGCCACCACTCATACCACAGTAGCTCCCATATAATCACAGTCATGATAGAGGCTGAGACATCGGTGAAAGTCGCATTTTACTCTAGCCTGTGCCAATAGATAAACGCAAAAATACTGCAGCCATCAAGACATGGTAAACAGGCAAATTAAGGCATTAAGCACCCAAAAAGAAAACTATGCATTTCTCTAATACAAACCATAGAAATTACGATGCAGCAAACAAAACAGTCTTCCTCCCGAAACTTATCTATTGTGCCCATTCAGCAATGAAATATGCAAATCACAGTTTGCCTGCAATGCTCAATCGGGAGTATCGGGGTTCATGGTTTGTTCTCCCACTCTGTGATCTACACACTTTGGACTAAATAGAGGATACACTTCCAAAAATAAACAAAAATCAACTCCTACTATTTAAAACATTTAATTATCCAAATATATGGCGCTACAAAACATTAAACAAATAAATTACTGACCCTTCACATCCTACTTGTTCAAAGTTGAACAAGGAATTCATATTAAACAAATCTAAGATCATAATAATTGGCTTTCCTTAAACCAACAAACTTCCACTAAGTTTCACTTCCATATAGTATCACTTCACAATCTTTAAAATAAGAGCTCCAAACGGCTCGGTATTGTTTACATACAATGTGTTATCAATTTAATACACATCCATTATTATTTATATGAGTATATCTTTTAATCATAAATATCGAAATTTACCAAAATATTGTTAATCATTACTTAATTTTGGGCTTTCACAATGTTCATATGTTACCATCCCTCTCTCTCAAGTCAACAACTCACTACTGTGATTGGGAAAAACCTGCGTACTCCCGAGCTACAGAAGACTACTGAACAAGTCAAAATTAAGATCACTCCCGGAATCTAATTGTCCTCACTAAAACTCGTGAATCACTGAATCATATAATGATAAAGTTAGGGATTTATCATTATTCGTCTTAAAAGACCATTATATTATAAGAAAGCAACGATCTGAACTCTGCAAGCGATAATCATTCATCTAAAGGGACCTCGGTTCCAAGACCGGGTCGTTAAAACAAACTCTAAACACTTCTGTGTACTATAACTCAAACAGACCATTCACCGACCTACCACAATACGTCAAGGGTGAGACCATAGCCTTGGCTACTTAACGTGATTTATTGCAGGGATACAGAGAGTCCCCAGTCTCGCTGCTACAAGTGACTGGCTACCGTCAGCTTTCATACAGCCGTTCTTAAATGCAATTCCCTGAATGACAAGGCTTTCATATTGATTCTTATAACAACATATTTAGGCTCAACAAACCTATTCTCTTGGCTTCGGCATATAGTATTTGTGAAGTGTCCTCATTGGCGGGTAAGAATAATTCAATAATACAACAAATATTTAGGGGCTTCAACACGGACGACTCAGAGTTCTATCCTTTCAAATGCCTCGGGAACAATATCCCAAATTGGAGGACTTATACATTTGCGGCTTAGGGCAGGGATCACCTTATACCAGCGCTCATAATACACATAATAGCACCCTTTTTACCATACAACATACAATGCCTCGTGATTACTGTCACAACTTTTGTGGACTTACCATAGTTCAATTACCGCGACCAACTGCCCCTCATAATTAGTTTTACCGAGCATTTCAACGCATTCCTAGCGTGATAAATTACTTCAATGCGCTACATGGTGCTTATACATTAATTAGCCAAGTTGCCTTCAGAGAATTAATAAATTCAAATCACCGTTTGATCTACATCTCAAATATATATTACTCTTCTCCCTTGACAATAATCATTTTACTATAAAGAACATGTATTCATAACATGCATTAATTCATTTAAAGGAGCTCGGAAGCTACTACTTTCAATATAAAATTCATCGTACTTATTCATTCATTTATGTAATTATTATTATTATCGCCATTACGCTTGCTTTCTTATATTTATATCATTTATCATTTACATTGATGTTTTACTGAATACATTCCCCATGGGATTCATTTACATTTCACACTTTTATTATATTTATCTCAAATTTATCGTTCAGATCGCGCTATTATTCCTTTATCTGTTATTCAACATCCCTATTCTTCCTTTCTTTATGTGGATTATTCGCAAATCTTCCCAAACACATATCATAATGAAATAGTTACTCACATGACTGTCCGGTCAGCAATCGAATCCTCCAACGATGGAACATGTTTGCCCACTCACTGTTTTCTAAGCCATTTTCATTGATACATTTACACTTAATAACACTTTTTTAACTACACAGAAAATATTTACCTTAATCACTTGGAATATATTGAATACCATTTTAGTATTCGTTTCAATTAACACAATATAAATTCACAAAAAATATTACTCAAGAATTTTCACAATATTTACATTTCCTAACACTGTTATCACTTGGGCGTTAATTATTCGCCTTACACACGTGACTTCTTTTCTTTCCCGTTTCCAAGGGTGGCATTTATAGAACTTCGGCTTCCTAATCTGACCAGATGATGGAAAGTCTCGATTTCTACACCTCACTGGAACGGCTGATCATCCAAACCGGAGTTTGACTATCGGCTTCTATATTTTAACGGCACGATATCGTTTCTTCTTAGACGCTAACTTGTTCGTCTAGATAAAGTCTGTCCTTCAGGTATTATTATTACGGCCGCTCGAATAGTTTATCGGTGACCTAGTACTTTCCTTGCATTAATTTGCTATTACTTTAATTCGTAGCTTATTGGCGTCCTCCCCAATGTTTACATGTTCGTTTGCCTGGAACATATATTCCTAATTCTGATCGTCCTACGCTCTAGTCCCTATCTTTCCGGAACACTAGGCGTTATTTATTGCGTTCTACCCTGATCGGGTTCTTTAACTTCGTTAAAACCGTTTATTTCACTTCCTTAAGCACTTCGAAACCTTATGACGCTTTATGTCTTTAACTGAACTATTATTCGAGTACCTATCGCCTGTTATTTCTTCAAGTTCTCAGCCTAACTTTGACTGTACTAATGAACTTTAACGATAAAGTCTGAAGCTTGCCTATATTAATCCTATACAAGGATTCTGATATGTCTTCACACGGCGATACTAATGACGATTCTGCTTGGCCACTCCCATACGGGGTGCGCGTTGGTGATACAGCGTATCACGACCTCTCAAAGTCTGGTAAATACTGCATGATCTTTCTGGCTTCGCCAGGGTTTTTATACAAATCGGCGACAAAAAGATAAAATCCTCATCTTCTCCAGCACTAACTTTTGAAGTAATTGTCGTATAATTTTGAAACCTATATGTCTGGAAAGCTCTTGTTCAAAACGTCAACTGGTTTCTTTGATCATGAAAATCGATCGCACAATTCCAAGATATTAAATAATTTTGCTCTCCAGATACGTGGGTGTTGCGGTTTATTTTTCTCTCCCTACCAACTCAGGTCTCGGGGAATTTCTAATTACGTCATGCTGCGTCGGCACTTCTTTCCTGTGCAAATATTATAAACTTTGTCCCCACACAAAAATCTCTCTTCCAAAATGATCAACCATGATATGTTTCTTTCATTAATTAAATGCTCGCAAATGGCTTAATTCTAATTATTTCTATTCTTGCGCAATTCCGAGGTTGTCATTTTATTGCTGCGTAAGGTCAATTTCCGAAACCTCCTCTCTCTTACACGCAGTGGAAAGTTTTTATCGTTCTATTAATTGCCATGATCGGCTCCTTATCAATGCGTCATGCATGATATCATTTCCGCGTGACTCGTGGTCCCTTCTTATTGCGCCACTTTATAACAGTCCCCTTCATAAAATCTTTCTAAGTCATTCTAAAGACTGTATTTTTCCTCTCTTCTTTTGCCAATAAAGGATGGATTCGACGCTTGAACCAACAGCACATGGGTTCAAATCTCCCCTCCTTAGATAAATAAATTTTCGAAATTTTGAGGAAATTTATTTAAGTGTTTTTTCCAACATTTTATTTTCTCAGTGTCGAAGCCATCATAACATCCCGCAGTACCTCTATTTTCCTTTCTCATAGAATCCCACGATATTTCGGGTTTTCCAAATTTTTAAAGTCATATCCGGTATTGGTGTAGGTTCTTCGTTTCTTATTTTTCTGGACTAAGAGTCTACAAAACGTAATCCTTCGTTACGGGTGTGGCTTATCCCTACCCGTTTCTTTCTTTCCTCATTTTCTCTCCTTAAATTGAAATTTTCTTCTTCAATAAACTCAATTATTTCTCTTAGCTCCAAATACGTTTTCTCTAGTACACATTCACAATTGAATGGTTGAGCTCTATTTTCTTGTTCTAACTCACTCCTGTTTGTATCAAAAGTGGATTTATCATCTCTAAATTGTTCCTTAACCAGGGCCTGTTCATTTGCTTCATCGAAGTCTTCGGGAGGGTAATATACTTTCAGGTTGGCTGAATTCATAGTCACTTCGTGATTCGTTTCACAGTGCCGAATTCTATAGTCATTATTTCTTAAATCCCTTATTATCCGATACGGGCCGTGGTACATTTTCTGGAATTTCTTGTACACGCGGTTCCCTGGATCCGAAATGGCTGTTCTTTTCACTAACACCATTTCTCCTGCTACTAGTGGTCGATGATACCTCTTGTGCCTGTTTCGCCTCTGTCTTCTATCGGCTTGAGCTTTTAAATGCTCAAAAGCTCTCCTAATTCGTACATCTCTTCCAGGCTGAGCGTCTGTAGGGCTGGGAATGACCAGACTCCAAGGTCTCTCTGGTTGTTCATTCCGATGTAATGTTATTGGTATCTCTCCCGTAGATTCGTGGATCGTATTATTTATACAAAATTCGATGATATCGAGGATGGCTATCCATTTCCAATTTTCCTCAGCACAGTATATCCTACAATACTTGGCCGTTTTCCCTCATAACTCTTTCTACAGGATTTGCCTCAGGATGGCGAATGCTGGACAGGATCTGACATATTCCCAGTCTTTCTAATTCCTGTCTAAATTCTGCACTTGTAAAACAACTACCGTGATCTGATAACAAATTCTCTGGTTTTCCCAGAATAGGTATCACTTTTTCTTTGAGTCGTTTTAAAACCTGTTTGGTACTAGTCTTCTGTATGGGAGCAAGAACAACCATTTTTGTGAAAACATCCATAGCCACCATTATGTGTCTGTTTACCCTCCTAGCCTTTGGCAAAGGTCCGAAGTTGTCAATAGAAATAATTTGGCCTGGTCTCTCGGGCAACAGTGGTATTGGCTTTTGTCTCATCAAAAACACATTTGGCTTAATTCTTTGACATATGTCACATGTCTTGAGCGTATCCCTTACAGTTTCTCTCAGTCTCGGCCATACAAATGCTTCTTTCAGCATCTCACTGTTTTGTCGACTCCCATGTGTCCAACCGATCTATGGCCCAACCATACCATTTTTCTCTACAAAATAGCAGGTATAACGATCCTCAATCGAGTATGGTCAGAGTCTGGAAACTTATACAATAATCCATTAAAGAAAGTATAATCTTGAGCTATCTTATTAGTTTCGGTGTACGCTGGTGTTCCCCTTATCAAACTTCCTTCCAAGAAAGATATGAGCATGTTCATCCATGGATCTTCACGTTGTCGTTGACCAATGCTTCTTAATTCATCCAAAGTGCGCTGATCTCTGTCTTATAAATCAATAGCCATTACTTCCTCTTCTGTGGACTCTGGCTGTCTACTTAAATAATCTGGAACTACATTTTCTTTCCCCGGGCAATACTCTATATTTACATCGAACTGTTGTTTATATAAAGCCCAACGCATCAACCTTTGACTGGATAAATCCGTCTTCATCAAAAAGGTTAAGGCTTTATTATCGGTTCTTGATGTGACTGGGAACCCATATATAATCTTTCGCCAATATTGCAACGCATGCAATATCGCTAACAGCTCAATCTCGCTGATTGTATAATTTTTCTCGTGTGGTTTCAGTCTTCGACTCGTGAAAGCGATATAATTTTTCTTCTCAGGGTTAACCGGGTCTTCCCCTATTCCAATCTGGGATGCATCCGTCTGTATTATAAATCTTTGACTAAAATCATGATATCCTAGCTTCACATAATTTAAAAGCATTTCCTTGGCCTCTATAAACGCTTTTTCTGTTTCCTCCGTCCATTTCCACTTGCCCCCCTTCTTCAGAAGGTCCTGTAGTGGTGCAACAGTTTTGGTGTAGGATTGACAATGTCCTGAGAAAAATCCAATCAATCCCAAAAACTGGCGAACGTTTTTCACTTTCAAAGGCCTCGGAAAATCTCTTATCGATTCTAATTTGCATGGATTTGGTTTGACACCATCCTTGTCAATCACATGCCCCAAAAACTTAACTTGTCTTTGACAAAAGTTCTATTTCTTCAAGTTAATCTTAAAGTTAGCCCTTCTCAAATCTTCCAATAATTTCTTTAAATTTTCCAAGTGTTCATCTATGTTTTCCGAGGTAAGCAATATGTCATCCACATAACGGATAGTGCAATCCTTTACTTCCTCTGACAGGTTGCGATCATGTGCTCTTATTGAGGCGGATTCCGCGGTCTTCAAGCCAAACGGACATCTCTTGAGCAATACGTTTGTTGATCGAACTGAAATCCAGTTAAGAGACTGGTTTTCTCTTCAAGTTCGAGATGATATGAAGAAGTCATGTCAATATTTGTGAAAATCTTCTTGCCTTTAAATTTCCTCAGTATTTCTTTTATGGGTGGTGCCGAATCATTTTCTGGTATAATTTTCGCGTTCAAATTTCTGGCATCCAAACACATCCTTACTGAGCCATCCGGTTTACTCACAATTACTAATGGACTAACATATGGTGTCGCCATCTTTTCTATTACACCTGCATCATTCATCTCCTGCAGTGTTTTCTTGGTTTGTGTGTAATGTTTTTCTGCAACTGGGTATGGTTTTTGTCTGAACGGTGCCCAATCATTTACTTGAAATGCGTATTTAAAATTGTGGATCTTTCCTGGCTTGGAATCAAATACGTCCCTGTAATTTAACAACAATTCCTTTAAATTTTCATTGTTTTCGAGGGTAACATTAGCATCCTCTATTTTTCCTGACAGGTTGGTCTCGAACTCGGTTTCCATACTATCTTCAAGTTCTATGTTTAGGACTTCAACTCTCTTCTCTATGTCCCAACAACCTTCCACGGTCATTTCTTCCACATGCCATACCTGTTCTTCTATTTTTGCATCCTGTTCCTGTAGATTAATGTTTTGTCCATCCACATCCTCTCTTTGAATCCTAATGCAATTTTGCGCTAGGTCTATTAGGACCTTGTTCTCACGGATAAAATCAATACCCAATATAATATTGTATGGTAATTGATTTACCAGCAAAAAGCATTGTGAAATTTCAGTGTTACCCATGACCAGATCAATGAATACCTGAAATATACATGTCAAAGATTTTTCAGGAATAATTCCCTTAATCTTCACGCTTGAGGTGGGAATTTTTAATATACGACCTCGTGTTTCTAATTCATTTAGGAGGGCTTGCGTTATTAAACATATAGTTGATCCAGTATCTATTAATGCTCTGACCAGTAATCCTTCTATCCTTAACATGATGATAGGTAATTCCCTTCTAATTGGTGGGATTCCTTCCACATCCTCTTTGATTAGCTCATCTGGTCTCGCTATCCAAGTTACAACCTCCACCTCCTCCCAGCTCCTGGTATGTTTCCACTTTAGATTATTTAAATTTGGAGTTTTTTTTATCTTGAGGGCTTCCTTAACCCTCATTCTTCAACTGAGCTTGTAACTCCAAGCTTTGAGCTCCTTCCAGTCGGTCGGGTGATTTTCGGTTCTTCATTGCCTCACTCCAACGGACTCTTTGCATCTCAGGTTGGTCTGTTTGTTCATTCATATAACGAAGACTTTCCTGATACCTTTCTTCAATTTCAGCCCGATATTCATAGTTTCTATCCTCAGGTCTCACATTCCTTCTGGGATAATTTTCCCATCTCTTTCTGTTATCCTGCCTTTGATTATTATTATTATACGGTCGGTTTTCTTGTTTCCTATAACCCGTATTTCTGGGATTTCTTCCTCGATATCCCCCTCTATAGTATGGCTGTATTCCCCTATGCTCTTGATGTCCATATTCTCGACCCAGTCCCTGAGTATTTGTACTCGTTGACTGATTTCTTGTCGATGGTTTCTCTCTATCCTCTTGACTACTGGCCATGTGTACTTGTTCAGTCTGTCTCTGATGCCTGGGAGCAACGTGTGAAGTCGTCATGTCCAATTGACGTAATATGCTCTCCACTTCCACAGCACTTCTGGCTTTGGATGAGATTAGCAACCGTTGTATCTCATATGGAAGTTGTCTTGCAATGGCGGCACACAAGTCGTTTTCAGCTGGGGCAATATCAAGTTCACGGAATTTACACAGCTCAGCGGTGAAAAATTCTGAGTATTTAGTGGGGGCATTCGTACTATATTTCCTAGAGTACAGATCTAGCCTCAAATTTTCTTGTACATCTGCTGCCCAATATCGTTTCAGAAAAGCTTCCCTAAAACCTTCCACCGTGTCAAAGGTATATCTGAAACTCCTGAACCAGGTGAGACAATCACCTGCCAATAGCTCTCAGTCTCCGATCCTGAGGAACTTTCATCTCATTCAAGTATTCAGCTACCTCCTTCAACCAATATTTAGGAGTAATCGACATATTATTACCCGTAAATTTCACCGGTCTATCCTCATTTGACTTGATAATGTTAATTATTTGTCCATTTGTTTGGTTAATATAAGGGGTTGACATTGCCATTGGATATCCTGGTTTCTTATAAGGGCTCTCCCCTCCTAAGTCCCTATCTTGATTAGTGCCTCGTTCATGGGGATCTACCCATCCTGTCTTCTGGAATTCATCCTGACTTTCAAATTCTAATTTTCTTTCTCTTCGGGCACTCTCTTCTTGAGACATGAGTTCAACTTCCATCTGACTGTTCTTGTGTTCAGTCCTTTCCAACCGTGATCCAAATTCATTCTGAAATCTTTCCTGATTCTTCTTACTACTTTCCACTTCTTGTCTGAGTTGGAATTTGTCTTCCCTGAAACTATCCCTTATTTCAGATAATTGTTCTTCTACCTCTTTCTTGATGATCATGACCTGTTTTTCTATAATTTCTGGCTTAACGTCACCTTTGGTATCTAGGCCTTCTCGTATCTCATTTATCTTTTTCTCCATTTCTTTTCTTCCCTTGACCATCTGTTCCTTCATTCCCTCAAGCTTTTCGTCAGTTTTCCCTTGATTTTTATACAATACCGTTAAGTCGTCTTTGACCAGTTTTACTTCAGTATTGGTTTTTCCTACTTGTCCCTTTAATGTTTCTAAGTTTTCCTGAACCCCATTGATACCCTTACTTATTTCATCTATCTTCTGAGTAGTCTCCTTATTTTCATCATCTCGTTGCTTTCTTTCTCCCTGGAGATGCTCTTCGTATGTACCTAATCTCTTATTTATTTCGTCCTCGTGCTTCCTCAAGTTCTCATCTACCTGCCCGGTGAAATGATCAAATTGATCTTTCCTGCTCTGCGCATCTTCATGATTTTGAATTTTCATATCATTTACTTCGGCCTGAACTCCCTCTATTTTTTCCTCGAGTTTTCCTACTTTTTTCTCAACCTCTTCGAATCTTTCTCCTAGCTTATTAAGACTACCTTTTATCTCATCCCGGGATGTTTGACAAAGATCCCTATTTGACCCTATTTGCATTATTAACTGTTCTCGCACCCCTTGGATCTGGGTTACAAGTTCCTGTTTACATTCGTCTACATTCCTTTGACAAGTTTCTTCCATGTTACTTATTTTACTTTCCATAGAACCAAATTTATTATTTAAATTTTCAAAATTATCTCGACATTCATTTTGGGATTTTGTAGTACTTTCCTCCAAAATCTTTATTTGGTCTTGCAATCCTGACTGAAGTACCCCGTTTTCCCTCTCAATTTTACTTGTGATTTCCCCTTTAAACTCATTTAACTTAGTCTCCAACCACGTGTCAAAACCTTGAAATTTGGTATTCATTGTCTCTTCTATTTCAGCCTTCAGTACCTTATTATTTTCTTTACTGTCGGCTGCAATAGATTCTTTCACACTTACAAACTGTTTTTCAAAATTTTCACAATTCTCTGCTTTCATTGTTTCTATCTCAGCCTTCAGTTCACTGTTCATGTTTATACTGTCGGCTTTGATAGATTCTCAACGCTGATTTATGGATTCTAAATCTTTTTTGTTTGCACCCTGTTGGAGGTCCAATGAATTGTCTATCGTTTTGAATCTATTTTCCATGGCCTCCAACTTTTCCTTGCTATCTGCCTTTCTAGCCGCCAACTTTTCACTGCTAACGGCCTTTAAGGCGTCCAAGAGCCTCTGCATTTCCTCACTTAATGACATCTTATTATCTTATAGAATACAGTGGGCTATTATGTCCCATCGTCAGTTCATGCATGAGAGATGGTACTCTGAACTCTTGTGTCCCAATTTCAAAAAATTCAACCTCAGTACGGGTGTTTACTAAAACGTACTCTTCTGATACAATACTCATTTTAATATCAACATCTTTATGGAAGTGATTTAAAAATTCAAAAATTTTGAAAAACCATATTTTTCAAAAAATGAACATTATGATTTTCAAGAAAAACTCGGGTTTTCCCTTGGAAAACTCATCCCAACGTACTGGGCGCCATTTTAAAAGTTGCTAAGGGTTTGTTATCAAGGGCTGCTCGGTGTGAGTTTCCAGGGACCCAATGCGGTCAGTTAAATTTATATTTTGTAGCTAATTCTATCACTATGTTACTTTTACGTGATATGACCGTCTTAAGTGTTCCTCTAAACCTTTAATCCAAGCACATTATTTCTATGCCCCCATGTGCCCATTCAGCAATGAAATATGCAAATCACAGTTTGCCTGCAATGCTCAATCGGGAGTATCGGGGTTCATGGTTTGTTCTCCCACTCTGTGATCTACACACTTTGGACTAAATAGAGGATACACTTCCAAAAATAAACAAAAATCAACTCCTACTATTTAAAACATTTAATTATCCAAATATCTGGCGCTACAAAACATTAAACAAATAAATTACTGACCCTTCACATCCTACTTGTTCAAAGTTGAACAAGGAATTCATGTTAAACAAATCTAAGATCATAATAATTGGCTTTCCATAAACCAGCAAACTTCCACTAAGTTTCACTTCCATATAGTATCACTTCACAATCTTTAAAATAAGAGCTCCAAACGGCTCGGTAATGTTTACATACAATGTGTTATCAATTTAATACACATCCATTATTATTTATATGAGTATATCTTTTAATCATAAATATCGAAATTTACCAAAATATTGTTAATCATTACATAATTTTGGGCTTTCACAATGTTCATATGTTACCATCCCTCTCTCTCAAGTCAACAACTCACTACTGTGATTGGGAAAAACCTGCGTACTCCCGAGCTACAGAAGACTACTGAACAAGTCAAAATTAAGATCACTCCCGGAATCTAATTGTCCTCACTAAAACTCGTGAATCACTGAATCATAAAATCATAAAGTTTGGGATTTATCATTATTCGTCTTAAAAGACCATTATATTATAAGAAAGCAACGATCTGAACTCTGCAAGCGATAACCATTCATCTAAAGGGACCTCGGTTCCAAGACCGGGTCGTTAAAACAAACTCTAAACTCTTCTGTGTACTATAACTCAAACAGACCATTCACCGACCTACCACAATACGTCAAGGGTGAGGCCATAGCCTTGGCTACTTAACGTGATTTATTGCAGGGATACAGAGAGTCCCCAGTCTCGCTGCTACAAGTGACTGGCTACCGTCAGCTTTCATACAGCCGTTCTTAAATGCAATTCCCTGAATGACAAGGCTTTCATATTGATTCTTATAACAACATATTTAGGCTCAACAAACCTATTCTCTTGGCTTCGGCATATAGTAATTATGAAGTGTCCCCATTGGCGGGTAAGAATAATTCAATAATACAACAAATATTTAGGGTCTTCAACACGGACGACTCTGAGTTCGATCCTTTCAAATGCCTCGGGAGCAATATCCCAAATTGGAGGACTTATACATTTGCGACTTAGGGCAGGGATCACCTTATACCAGCGCTCATAATACACATAATAGCACCCTTTTTACCATACAACATACAATGCCTCGTGATTACTGTCACAACTTTTGAGGACTTACCATAGTTCAATTACCGCGACCAACTGCCCCTCATAATTAGTTTAACCGAGCATTTCAACGCATTCCTAGCGTGATAAATTACTTCAATGCGCTGCATGGCGCTTATACATTAATTAGCCAAGTTGCCTTAAGAGAATTAATAAATTCAAATCAACGTTTGATCTACATCTCAAATATATATTACTCTTCTCCCTTGACAATAATCATTTTACTATCATGAACATGTATTCATAACATGCATTAATTCATTTAAAGGAGCTCGGAAGCTACTACTTTCAATATAAAATTCATCGTACTTATTCATTCAATTATGTAATTATTATTATTATCATCATTACGCTTGCTTTCTTATATTTATATCATTTATCATTTACATTGATATTTTACTGAATACATTCCCCATAGGATTCATTTGCATTTCACAATTTTATTATTTTTATCTCAAATTTATCGTTCATATCGTGCTATTATTCCTTTATCTGTTATTCAACATCCCTATTCTTTCTTTCTTTATGTGGATTATACGCAAATCTTCCCAAACACATATCATAATGAAATAGTTACTCACATGACTGTCCGGTCAGCAACCGAATCCTCCAACGATGGAACATGTTTGCCCACTCACTGTTTTCTAAGCCATTTTCATTGATACATTTACACTTAATAACAATTTTAACTACACAGAAAATATTTACCTTAATCACTTGGAATATATTGAATACCATTTTAGTATTCGTTTCAATTAACACAATATAAATTCACAAAAAATATTACACTCAAGAATTTTCACAATATTTACATTACATAACACTTTTGTCACTTGGGCGTTAATTATTCGCCTTACACACGTGACTTATTTTCTTTCCCGTTTCCAAGGGTGGCATTTATAGAACTTCGGCTTCCTAATCTGACCAGATGATGGAAAGTCTCGATTTCTACACCTCACTGGAACGGCTGATCTTCCAATCCGGGGTTTGACTATCGGCTTCTATATTTTAACGGCACGATATCGTTTCTTCATAGACGCTAACTTGTTCGTCTAGATAAAGTCTGTCCTTCAGGTATTACTATTATGGCCGCTCGAATAGTTTATCGGTGACCTAGTACTTTCCTTTCATTAATTTGCTATTACTTTAATTGGTAGCTTATTGGAGTCCTCCCCAATGTTTACTTGTTCGTTTGCCTGCCTATACAAAGCCTGGAACATATATTCCTAATTCTGATCGTCCTACGCTCTAGTCCCTATCTTTCCGGAACACTAGGCGTTATTTATTGCGTTCTACCCTGATCGGGTTCTTTAACATCGATAGAACTATTTATTTCACTTCCTTAGGCACTTCGAAACCTTATGACGCTTTATGTCTTTAACTGAACTATTATTCGAGTACCTATCGCCTGCTATTTCTTCAAGTTCACAGCCTAACTTTGACTGTACTAATGAACTTTAACGATAAAGTCTGAAGCTTGCCTATATTAATCCTATACAAGGATTCTGATATGTCTTCACACGGCGATACTAATGATGATTCTGCTTGGCCACTGCCATACGGGGTGCGCGTTGGTGATACAGCGTATCATGACCTCTCAAGGTCTGGTAAAGGCTGCATGATCTTTCTGGCTTCGCCAGGGTTTTTATACAAATCGGCGACAAAAAGATAAAATCCTCATCTTCTCCAGCACTAACTTTTGAAGTAATTGTCGTATAATTTTGAAAACTATATGTCTGGAAAGCTCTTGTTCAAAACGTCAACTGGTTTCTTTGATCATGAAAATCGATCGCACAATTCCAAGATATTAAATAATTTTGCTCTCCAGATACGTGGGTGTTGCGGTTTATTTTTCTCTCCCTACCAACTCTGGTCTCGGGGAATTTCTAATTACATCATGCTGCGTCGGCACTTCTTTCCTGTGCAAATATTATAAACTTTGTCCCCACACAAAAATCTCTCTTCCAAAATGATCAACCATGATATGTTTCTTTCATTAATTAAATGCTCGCAAATGGCTTAATTCTAATTATTTCTATTCTTGCGCAATTGCGAGGTTGTCATTTTATTGCTGCGTAAGGTCAATTTCCGAAACCTCCTCTCTCTTACACGCAGTGGAAAGTTTTATCGTTCCATTAATAGCCATGATCGGCTCCTTATCACTGCGTCATGCATGATATCATTTCCGCGTGACTCGTGGTCCCTTCTTATTGCGCCACGTTATAACAGTCTCCTTAATAAAATCTTTCTAAGTCATTCTAAAGACTGTATTTTTTCCTCTCTTCTTTTGCCAATAAAGGATGGATTCGACGCTTGAACCAATTGCACATGGGTTCACTATGAAGGTGTAGTTACTATTGCTGTGATACACTCAATTAATAGCTTGCCACGGTGGGTGAGTGGTAGCGTGTCGGTCTACTAACCCCAAGATTGCAGGTTCGCTCATGGCCGTGGTAAGTGATTTTTGAAAGGCGGCAAAAATACGACACGCATGTCATACAATGTTGGCATGTCAAAGAACCCATTTGAACTCAGTAGACCGTGTTCATAATGGCAAAATTAATTTCAGGAGTTTCCGCCAACACAAAGTTCCTCATTTCTCTACTAGAAAGCGCTATATCATTCAAGGAGCTTAGATATCTAAATTCCTTGACTTTCAGAGTGATTCAAGGAACAACGAAATTCGACATGCAAGCTACCCTCTGGGTGAAAAATTACATAGCTTGCACCCGGCACCCAAGGCCATACGATATATATATATATATATATATATATATATACTTAATTAATAAGCTCTAAACTACTGTAGAATTGTAAACAAGTATCCAGAAATGGCCTACAAGTTCTCTGTTGTGAGCCGCTTCGGTGGCGTAGTTGGTAGCATGCTGAGCTTCTATACCCAAGATCGCGGGTTCAAACCCGGCCGAAATCATCGGATTTTAAGAGCGTTAAAAGTTTCTCAGTATGCCTTCCTTCGGAGGGGAAGTAAATCCGGCGGACCCATGTCATAGATTTATGGCATGTTAAAGAACCTTCCACTAATTACACCTGTGTGAAGCTAAATTATTGTAGGTTAAACATTTCAATAACGTTCTTAGGTCCCTACGTTCGTCGTCAGGAGCCGACTGCGGTGGCATCTGGTAACCAAGTTCTGAACTACTGTATATAGTAGTCGTTGACGGTGGCGTTTGGCGGCAAAAGTAGGAACTACTTGGAAAAAAAAGCAATGTCTGCAGTCCTTACTTGAATTTAAAACAGATAACACACACTAATACAGCCATCAGAATTAACACCGGTTATCAGACAGATTCTACACACACTCAAAGTACACGGGGCTACACGATCGCGTTGTCGCAGCCCCTAAACTGAGGAACCAACCAACTACTCTGCTGTGGTGACGGTAAAAATGTATAACTACAACATATGGAATAGTATATGTCTACAATTAATGTGTAGAAAGATCTGATATAGAGACTTATCTGAAATTGTGGAATGTCTCCAAGCTCCTCAGACAACCACTAGGCCTACTCTGATGTAAGAAACAAGATGTTCAGTAAAGAACATATAGCCTACTTTCTCCTAAATGCATGGGTATTGTTATAACTCTTTGTCCTTTACAAAGAGTATGATTGAATGTTGGTTGTAGTAGCTTGTTGAAATACAACGTGCTATAGGGATATTAAACATGAATATGAGGTGCCCTTTGCTAGTGCTACCTCTGTACCAAATTTCGTTCAATTCAGTTTCACCGTGTTTGAATTGATAGGGGGAATCGATTTGCACACATACTTGGCCACCATCTGCAAACTATTGGGCTGATGTTCTTGCAGTTTGGTCTGAATATGTTTCCCACATAAAGATATGGTGTTGCAAAATTTGGTAGGGACTAGATTATTAGGTTGGTCGTAATTACATTTTATCTTTTAACATTTGGGTGGCCACGATTACGTTTCCGTCAAGATAGCGGTGATATAAAACATGACACTGAGGTGCCCTTAGCTAGTGCTACCTCTGTCCCAGATTTCGTTCCATTCGGTTTCACCGTGTTCGAATTGATAAGGGGAATCGATTTTCACACAAAGATGGCCGCCATACGCAAAATATTAGGCTGATGACCTATTAGTTTGGTCAAAGGATGCTCCCTCCATAAAGGTATGTAGTTGCAACATTTGGTAGAGATCGGATGATTAGGTTAATCGTAATTTGATTTAAGCTTTGAACATTCGTGTGGCCGCCATTACGTTTCAGTCAAGATGGCGGCGATATAAAACATGACACTGAGGTGCCCTTTGCTAGTGCTACCTCTGTACCACATTTCGTTCCATTCGGTTCCACCGTGTTCGAATTAATAGGGGGAATCAATTTTGACATAAAGATGGCCGCCACCCGCAAACTATTAGGCTAATAACCTATTAGATTGGTCAAAGGATGCTCCCTCTATAAAGGAATGTTGTTGCAAAGTTTGGTAGAGATCGGATGGTTATGTTAGTCGTAATTTAACTTAAGCTTTGAACATTTGTGTGGCCGCCATTACGTTTCTGTCAAGATGGCGGCGATATAAAACATGACACTGAGGTGCCCTTTGCTAGTGCTACCTCTGTACCAAATTTCGTTCATTCGGTTCCACCGTGTTCGAATTAATAGGGGGAATCAATTTTGACATAAATATGGCCGCCACCCGCAAACTATTAGGCTAATAACCTATTAGATTGGTCAAAGGATGCTCCCTCTATAAAGGAATGTTGTTGCAAAGTTTGGTAGAGATCGGATGATTATGTTAGTCGTAATTTAACTTAAGCTTTGAACATTTGTGTGGCCGCCATTACGTTTCTGTCAATATGGCGGCGATATAAATCATGACACTGAGATGCCCTTTGCTAGTGCTATCTCTGTGCCAAATTTCGTTCCATTCGGTTTAACCGTGTTTGAATTAATAGAGGGAATCGATTTTCACACAAAGATGGCCGCCATCCGCAAACTATTAGGCAAATGACCTATTAGATTGGTCAAAGGATGCTCCCTCCATAAAGGTATGTAGTTGTAAAATTTGGTAGAGATCGGATGGTTAGGTTAATCGTAATTTGATTTAAGCTTTGAACATTCGTGTGGCAGCCATTACGTTTCAGTCAAGATGGCGGCGATATAAATCATGACACTGAGATGCCCTTTGCTAGTGCTATCTCTGTGCCAAATTTCGTTCCATTCGGTTTCACCGTGTTTGAATTAATAGAGGGAATCGATTTTCACACAAAGATGGCCGCCATCCGCAAACTATTAGGCAAATGACCTATTAGATTGGTCAAAGGATGCTCCCTCCATAAAGGTATGTAGTTGTAAAATTTGGTAGAGATCGGATGATTAGGTTAATCGTAATTTGATTTAAGCTTTGAACATTCGTGTGGCCGCCATTACGTTTCTGTCAAGATGGCGGCGATATAAAACATGACACTGAGGTGCCCTTTGCTAGTGCTACCTCCGTACCAAATTTCGTTCATTCGGTTCCACCGTGTTCGAATTAATAGGGGGAATCAATTTTGACATAAAGATGGCCGCCACCCGCAAACTATTAGGCTAATAACCTATTAGATTGGTCAAAAGATGCTCCCTCTATAAAGGAATGTTGTTGCAAAGTTTGGTAGAGATCGGTTGGTTATGTTAGTCGTAATTTAACTTAAGCTTTGAACATTTGTGTGGCCGCCATTACGTTTCTGTCAATATGGCGGCGATATAAAACATGACACTGAGATGCCCTCTGCTAGTGCTACCTCTGTACCAAATTTCGTTCCATTCGGTTTCAACGTGTTTGAATTAATAGGGGGAATTGATATTCACACAAAGATGGCCGCCATCCGCAAACTATTAGGCTGATGACCTAGTCATTTGGTCAAAAGATGCATCCTCTATTAAGGTATGTTGTTGCAAAATTTGGTAGAGATCGGATGATTAGGTTAATCATAATTTGATTTAAACTTTGAACATTTGTGTGGCCGCCATTACGTTTCCGTCAAGATGGCGGCGATATAAAACATGGCACTGAGGTGTCCTTTGCTAGTGCTACCTTTGTACCAAATTTCGTTCAATTCGCATTCACCGTGTTCGAATTGATAGGGGGGGACAGACATTCAGAGTACACACACTCACACACACACAGACACACACACACACACACACACACAGACTCACACACACACATACACACACACACACAGACTCACACACACACATACACACACACAGACAGACACACTTTTTTCGCCCTGTGTTGATCTCATAAGTCTACTTTCATTTTTTGCAAAAATCGAAAGTAGGCTAAAAATATGTTCCAACTACCGCTCTACAGATTAATTATTTGAATTTGAATAGCATTTTAAAAGCAGCTATCTCTTGAAAACTTTTCAGATTATGAAATCTAATTAGCAACGTCTACAGGCCCTACCAAAAGTTTACGGACACCCGCAAATTACATGACCATTATCCCTGCCCCTATACTTTTGGTCTCTGGCATAGGAATTTTTGCAGGGACCTGTAGTAGAACGTGCTCCAAGGAAACGTTTGTGAATTTATTATGAAAACATCACTGTTAGTTTTGAAGTTACGATTTTTTAGCCTATTTTCAATTTTGAAAAAATAGGCTTATGAGATCACCTTTTGTCCGTGTGTGTGTGTGTGTGTGTGATTCGTGTGTGTGTCCCCCCTCCCCTAATAAAATCTAAACGGCTGGAGCGATTTCAATGAAACTCGGAAAGTTCATAGCACTATTCCCGGCGACCTCGACCGTGCCCTTCAAATTTTGTTACGATTCACCAATCTAACATGGCGGCTGTGCGAAGTATTACACCAGCATTCAATATCTCCGAAACTATTACCGATATTACCCTGATATTTTGTATGGTGATAGAGGGAACTACTATAAGTTCACTTATGTGACTTTTGAAAACCTGGTAACAACAAAACCAACATGGCGGCCAAGCGAATTGGCGACTTTTAAATAGACGTTTCTCGCGATTTGACCAACCAAAGGCAATGAAACTTGGTACAGTATATGTCTACATATATTTTAATGTACCGACATCTAACTTCATTCAATTGTTTACATAATCACAAGATGGCGGATGTGCGAAATATTTCACCGGCATTCTATATCTCTGAAACTATTAGCGGTAAACCCCTGAAATTTAGTACGGAGATAAAGGACACTACTGGAATTATATCTATAAGACTTTCAAAAACCGGTTAACTACAAAACGAACATGGCGGCCAAGCGAATTTGAAAATTTTAAATAGACCTTTCTCGCGATTTAATGTTCCAAGCGCACTGAAACCTGGCACAGGAAATATTTATACACATTGTAATCCACTGGTATCTAATTTAGTTCAATTGTTTACATAACCTCAAGATGGCGGCAGTGCGAATTTTAAAATTAAGATTTTATTTATTGTGATGTAGTCATGCGATCGAAGTGAAAGTTTGAATAATGAACCTACGCCATAATTTTCCTTTAATGGTACATGACTCTATGGCCTATACATTTAACAATCCAACATGGCGACCATCCGAAATATTTAGACGATACTGAATATCTACGAATCTATTTTAGCAATCAAACTGCATTTCTTAATGTTCATAGGGGCTATGAACTTAAGTTCACCTATAGGACTTTAAATAACCTGGTGATCACAAATCCAACATGGCGGTGACGCGAATTATAAATATTCACATGGACGTTTCTCGCAATTTAACCATCCGCGTGCAGTGAAACTTGGTACAGTAAATCCTTATACGAATGTTAATCCACTGGTATCTAATTTATTTCAATTGTTTCCATAACCTCAAGATGGCAGCTGTGAAAATTTTTAAACTCTCCTTGTTTTTCTTGTGTCCTAACTATGCAATTGAAGTTTGAATACTACACGTTCACAATAATCTGCATGTAACAGTACATAACTCTAGGACCTACATATATAAAATCCAACATGGCGACCATCCGAAATATTTAGTCGGTTCTCAATATCTACGAATCTATTACAGCAATCAAACTGAAATTGTGTATGTTGATAGTGGCAATTAACATAAGTAGGATATATGAAAATAGGCTGTATAGTTCTTCACGGAACTACTTGTTTTAAATAAAAGTGTGAAAAAAATTAGATTTTTTTAATATTTGAAGCAATCAGGACAGAACACCATGATGATTACATCCAGAAGCTTGGTTATGAAGAAACACAGATACCTGCATTATATTTATAATTTCAATAGAGCACATGAATGCGTTTCCTGCAATAAATATTACCAGTTTTATAGCCAGAAATAGAACCGCAGAAAAAAGTCAACAGACAGACATTCTTTGAACTAGGAGGAAGCTGTTCTTGATCCAATACAGTTCTGCAACTGTAGAACTACAACGTGAATCATAAAGGATCTCTGTAGCCAAAGCCAAAGAATGTATGTCAGTAATTTTTCCGCGGTTCTATTTCGGGCTATAAAACTGGTGATATTTCTTAAAAGAAATACATTCTTGTGTTCTATTGCAATAATAATAATAATAATAATAATAATAATAATAATAATAATAATAATAATATAATAGACAAATAATAATATCGTTTGGCATCGGGTGCCGGGTGCAAGCTTTGTTAATTGACACCGAGAGGGCAGCTTTCATGTCGAATTTCGTCGTTCCTTTGAACGCTATGAAAGTCAAGGAGGTTAGATATCGAAGAACCTTGACACTACAGCGCTTTCTAGTAGATAATGGAGAAACTTTTGTGTTGGCGGAAAATCCCGAGATTAATTTTGCCATTGAACACGGCCTACTGAATTCAAATGGGTTCTTTAACAAGCCAACAACGTATGACATCCATGTCGTGATTTTTGTCGCCTTTCAAAAATCACTTACCACGGCCAGGGACAAACCTGCAAGCTTGGGGTTGGTAATCCGACACGTTAAGCGTGGCAACTATTGCAATCTTCGTTTCTTCGTAACCAAAATTGAGGATGTAATCCTCATAGTGTTCTCTGCAGGTCGCTTCAAATATGAATAAAATACACACTTTTTTAACACTTACCGTAAAGAAAGAAATTCCTAACTTCAAAACTATCAAAGATATTTTCATAATAGATTCACAAAATATTTCCGCGGAACACGTTCTAGGTCTCTGTAAAAATTCGTATGCCTGAGACCAAAAGTATAGGATCAGGAATAATGGTCATGAAATTTGTGGGTGTCCGTAAACTTTTGGTCGGACCTGTATACCTCCCGTTACCGCAAAGGGTTATTTAGCGCTATTCTGTCAAGTAATTTCTGTATTCTATATATTCACTTTCTGCTCATTTCATACATCTAAGATAATCTCCGAATTGCTTCATCCTGGAAAAGTAACATTTATAGGGAACATTTATAGGGTGCGTTCAAAAAGTAACGAGCCGGAGGCATAATTACAGAAACCAGTACCTGTATGTTAGAAGTATTGGCCCTGGCTGTTGAGGCACTTGTCCCACTGTGACATGAAGCGGTGAATGGCTGTCATAAAATTCCCTGGGCTGTGATGTGAACCAGTTCCGCACATACAGCTGGACGTCGACGTTCGAAGCGATTCGTTGGCCCCGCAGAGCCCTTTTCAGGGGACCAAACATGGCGTAATCACAGGGAGAGAGAACCAGCTGGACGTTGTCTTCGGCAATGCAGGGGAGTGCCCCAGACCGGGCATCATCGGTTAACGACACCCGCTCTTCCCTGAAGCGCTTGTGCCACGCCTTGACCCTTGCAAGGGACATGCAGTGTTCGCCGTACACTTGTGACATTCGGCGATGAATGTCCGTTCCCCCTACTCCTTCCGCTGTCAGAAACCGAACAACACCTCTTTGCTCTTCGGTTGACGCCTGCATGTCACTGTTTGCAATGCGACTGGCAGCGTTGGACGATTGATGCATGCTGCTGCTCGCTTTGTATAGACACGTGACGTGTACGCGTGCCCTCTAGCGACGAGCTGTGACCTTCCACGCTCAGGTCGGAACCACGCCTCGTTTCACACGCCACGATTAGCCGATATAGTCACCGGTTTGCGCATTCCAGCCTCCTGCTCGTTACTTTTTGAACGCACCTTATACTAATATCCCCAACTCTGCTCTCTTCTCTCCATTGTTCAGTCTCCCTCCTTGGGAGATTCACTAAGCTCGCCCGATATCACAGATTTTCCCTCCTCGCACTGGTTTTTGGTCTGGTCTGTCCTTAGTTTCCACCTGAGCAAGCTGCTCGCCATAAACCTGTATCTTCCCTTGTGCAGCGTGCGGACTTGTTGGAAACTTTTTTGATTGGATCATAGCAGCCCAGCTTTCTTTCTTTCTCCTTTACGATGTGAACATAACTCTGTGCCACCCGTCAACGCTTCATTGATAAACAGCGCACCGGAAACCGTCGTCAACCATCCGTGGTTTGACGTCACAGCGATCCAGAACTCGTTGTACGAGACTTGAATAGAAAACGCCTCTACATTGAACCCTGTTTTCAAAATATCTCTCTATTCCTTCTATTTCGTTTTGTGCAGAATAAAATTCTGCTTCTTGTATTGCCAGCCACCTCCAATATGCAAATAGCAAAGAATGAAGCGAAATCTTATTTCATTTCCCCAGTGAATATGGTGACACAATTGTGTCTTGAATCCTAATCTCGTAGATGGAAAATAGGGTGATAAATTGATCGGCAAAAAAGAGATTACCTCCATGGAATTTAAATAATCTTATGATTCGTGTTTCACTGGCGAGAATAAGGGGTATATATACTGCTCTCACGTCTTGAATACCAAGAGTGGAAATATATTCCGGGTGGTCTCTAACTAATCATATCGTCTATTCGTGTGATTGAATTTTGTGGTATTCTAGATTCTATGGATCTTGAGGTTCAGCAGGTATAAATTTGTGATTTTATTAGGATATGGGCCCTCGTCTCTTCCTGTCTAAATTTATTTTTTGTGTTTGAGTCTTCAGTCTTTTGACTGATTTGATGCAACCCCCCATGTCTCCCTGTCCTGAACTAATCGTTTCATCTCTACATAGCTACCACACCTTGCATCCGAGACAGTTTGTTTAATGCGTTCTAACCTTGATTTTTTAAACAAATAACTTGTTAGAAATTGTGATGGTTTATAAACCTCTCACAATGATACAAAAGAAGCCATTCAGCTATAATGCACGAATAGATGTAGATGGAAGTCAGAGAATTAAAATGCAATCTGTAGTTTTATACGCAGGTGCTCTGATAACGGGGCTGTAGCTCACTTTAATTTTCACTTAACAATGATACATCTATGACACTGACCTGCGCCAGCCTATCACTATGATTATTTACCACCCTGGGCTATCGATAGATTCAAAGATTAGTAGATTTTCACGACCGGAATGCTGAGAAATGAACGCTTCAAGCTGTTAGGTCTTGTAATGCACTTTCTTTTTTTTTTTTTTGTCATGTGGCCTCCTGGAGGCCAAGTGCAGGTCTTTCTAGTCGACGCCCGTGGCCGACCTGCGCGTCGCGATGAGAGATGGAAAGGATGAAGTTGAATGAAACTGGGCAAGGATGTGGAAGGAAGCAGCCGTGGCCTGTCAGAAGGTACCGTCCCAGCATTTACCTGGTGTTGGAAATGGGAAACCACGGAAAACCATTTCAAGGACTGCCGATGGTGGGGCTCGAACCCACGCGTTTACCGAGTCATCAGAGAGCTTGGCCCCATGACCTAACGCTGTGCTTTAGCGAGCGTAGCCACTGATGTCTGTATGTAATGCAAATTGATATTTTTTTTACATCGTTTTACCCTACTCAGGAGCACGATTGAACCTGATTAGCTGATGTGTTGGCCTTCTTTTCCTCCCAAAATCTCTTCATCCTCTCGCTAAGCTTCTTCCTTCGTTCTTTCATCCAAGTTATAGTGGCTCTGATGTTGGGTTTGTCTCCAAATTGGTGATTGTTGATTTTGGTTCTGAAATTACATCTGTCCTGTACAATGTATTCTGAGATGTTGATTTTCCGGAGATCTATTTCAATTTCACGAAGCCAGCTGTTCTTGCTTTTTAATGAAAGGTCTAGGTTGAGAATTTATTTTTAGTTCGTCTGTTGTTGTCCATTATAATAATGTGTCCGTAATATTTTAATCGTCTTTTATATTATTATCATTATTCGTTCTTCGTTATGT
Organism: Meconema thalassinum; assembly: GCA_946902985.2. Lineage (NCBI taxonomy): Eukaryota > Metazoa > Arthropoda > Insecta > Orthoptera > Tettigoniidae > Meconema > Meconema thalassinum. The sequence continues at coordinate 832,458,561 of OX336390.1, read as the reverse complement.
CCATTAATAGTTCGCGTTGGAACTTGTTTATTGGCTTGATGAATATTGCCTTCTTCTTCCTCTCCAAAATTCTGTACATGAACTCACTGTGTTGCTCCTTGCGTTCTTCTGTCCATCTTGTGCCAGTCCTGCGTTAAAGAGCGTTAAAATTCCTCAGTATGCCTTCCTACGGAGGGGAAGTAAAGCCGGGAGTTCCATGTCAGAGATTTAAGGCATTTAAAAGATCCTTTCACAGACTAAACTTGTGTGACGATAAATTGTTAGATTAGATTTCGTCGGAACGCTCTATCAAAATTCCAACGTTCACCACTTGATATCATTGATATCTGGTAGCGAAAGTTGGAACTACTTGAAATTGAACGGAACTTGTAGCTCACCCTAAGGGTGTCCGTTGGAAGCACCTACAGACTCAGGTGAGCCGAACATGTCCTTGGACTCTCCCGGCCCTACAAGCCATACGATAAATAAATAACCAGTCCAGCTGATAGATCTCACCCTAAATATGTACTTATTTACAGTGGCTCTGAATCATCTCATTATGTTCTCTCCGATGTTCATCCCATTCAGGTCCCCCTTGCTTTTTACAGCCAATTTATCCTCGATTTGTTTCTATTAATTATAATTAATAATCTATTTGTTAATTTATTGTTGTCCATCCTAAATAAGTGCCCAAAATATGTCAACCGTCTCCTGCGTTTCTGAAACTGTCGGTGAGACGACAGAGGTCTGCAGTTCGTGTCTTGAACCAAATTCCATTTTATTGTGCAGGGTCAAATATTTTTGTAAGAATTTTGCGTTCTTGCTTTTCAATGTCTGAAAATTTTGAATGGCCTACTAAAGTTATGGTTTCTGATACATATAGAGCTTCTGGGAGGACAACGGTTTTGTAATTATTATTATTATTATTATTATTATTATTATTATTATTATTATTATTATTATTATTATTATAATAATCAAGCCTCCATGGCTTAGGCGGCAGCACGCCGGCCTCTCACCGCTGGGTCCGTGGTTCAAATCCCGGTCACTCCATGTGAGATCTGTGCTGGACAAAACGGAGGCAGACAGGTTTTTCTCCGGGTACTCCGGTTTTCCCTGTCAAAAATTTCATTCCAGCAACACTCTCCACTATCATTTCATTTCCTCTGTCACTCATTTAATCATTGCCCCAGAGGAGTGCGTCAGGCCTCAGCAGCCGGCACAGTTCATATCCTCGCCGCTAGCTGGGGGCTTCATTCATTCCATTCCTGACCCGGTCGGAGACTGGAAGCAGGCTGTGGATTTTCATTATTATTATAATCGTGTTGGAAGTTATTTTCAGTTTTGCCTTAGTAATCCTAATTTAATTCTTTTGAGTTGGTCAACACGGTTGTACCCAATTGTAAAGGGTGTATCTCTAATCCTTAAAAAAGATTTATTTATTCAAAGAATTATTTTCTCCTCTACCTGGAAAGAACTGATGCAGGTTTTGTGGTATGAGGGTTGTTCATAAGAAAACCATTTCAAGGTTCATGGGAACAAGAATAGGAGAAAAAGGAAACTCAATATTTAAGCCCAATGAAAGAACAGTATTTGTTTCAGACTTTACTGCGTATATTTATTCAAAAAAAAGTCACCCATTGTGTTGAGGCTGGTAACCTATTGTTTGGGTAAGTGGTGATTGCCGTCAGTGAATAACAATTTCGGTTGCGGCTAGAACTAATCCATGACTCATCCCTTACCTCAAAATCTTTATCCATCTAGACATTCCTTCAACTGTCCAAACAGATGAAAGTCACAAGACTCAGCAATTACGATTTTTCCTCCCCGAACTCACAGAAAATTCGCGGCCACTCCGGAACAGTTATTTTCGGCAAGCAAATTTCGCCGTACACAGCAACTCTTCTCCGATGAATCTCCACAGATTTGAGTTGTTGATTTCTTTAGGAGTTTTGCGACATCGTGGTCATGTACTACGTGTACTTGGGTGTGTGTAGAACTTGTCTCTATACTACATCACTGTTATGTCTGTACTAGTATTTATAATTGAGGTAGGATTTGGGTAGAAAGTAGTCATGGCCGTAAGTTAAGTACCATCCCAGCATTTGCCTAGAGTAGAAGTGGGGAAACCACAGAATACCAGTTCCAAGATGACTGAGATAGGAACCAAACGTTCCTCTTGACAGGTTTACCTTGCGAGGTTGAGTATACCCCTTACAGCCCTCAGACCAGAATTAAATGTCTGGGTAGAGCCAGGAATCGAACCTGTGCCCCTGCGATGACAGCCAAGGATGCTAGCCCCTACACAACGAGGTGGATTCACTGACTTTAAACCTTCTGCCGTTAAAAACCGGATTATGGCATATTAGTTCACACGGCCAAGTAATTTGAACCCAGCGATCCATCTAGGTTCTTGCCGTTTATTATTATTTTGGGGGGGATTCACCTGATGAACCCAGTCAAGCTCATCAGTGGTGTTCTGGGCAGGGTCTGCAAGAGCACATTGATGAACGTGACTTGGTGCATCTAGGCGAAACCCTGAAAAAGGCATGGTAAACAAGAAGTTCCGTGACGAACTAAAGAGCCTACTTTTCTTAAAATTTAAGATGCATGCCAATGATTAATCTATATGGATCTATCTAGAATAATGACGAAATTAAGTTGGTAATATCGACATTTCTAATTAGTTCGAAATACTGTATACCTGGCATAATGTAGCCTATTAGAGAACTACAGTTGGCAGCCCTGGTGACTGAATATATTCTTAGTTCCATCTCTTAAGGTACAGAATACACAATTTGGTTGATGTCCAATGGATAGCATGGACGTTACATGCAGTTAAACATTGGATCTAACAGCGCGTGTAAAATCATGTTGGCAACAATGACATACATGTATTGGTCAGAAATAATCTGAAATAATATGATCTAATGTTGTGTCAATTTTGAATGAAATCCATTAGTTAGTATAGAAGTTACATGCATTTTAAAATTGGACCTATCAGCAGGCTTAGAATCATGTTGGCAGCACTGGTGTAGACCTATATTAGTTACCACAAATTAATCTAGAATGCCAGGCACTATACGTGTGCAAAGTTTAGAGCTATTGGCCTGCATACTTTCTGATATATTGATATTAGGGTAACAAAAATAGAGACAGTATTTATTAACAGTTGGCAGCCCTGGTTTCTTTTAAGAATCGGCATAGTCATATTTGTTATGGTACACATAGCACACACGAAATTTGGTTGAAATCCAAACGATAGTGTAGAAATTATATGTATTTAAAGTTGGACCTCTCAGCAGGCTTAGAATCATGTTGGTAGCACTGACGAATATAAGTTACTCCAAATTAATATAAAATGTCAGGTACTATACGTTTGCATAGTTTAAAACTGTCGGCTTGCATACTTTGTGATATATGGGCATTTGGATTAAAACATTTGAGAGCATTTATTAACAGTTGGAAGCCCTGGTGGCTCTTAAGAATACGCTCAGTCATATCTGTTTATGTACACATAGCGCATACGAAATTTGATTCACATCCAATTGATAGTGTAGAAGTTATATGCATTTAAAATTTGGATCTATCAGCAGGCTTATAATCATTTTGGCAACACTACCATGTATGGCCTCCAGGAAATTAAACTGCAATATTATTATCTATACGTGTGCCAAATTTAAAATAGCTCCCATTTGCACCAGGAGTTGGCAGTTGGGTTTGAACTGCAGATATCTTCCCGCTCACTGCGTATCGCGCATTCCAAAAACATTAAATCTGTCACTACTCGTTTCACTCACTCAGCACATTCCTTCTTCCACTGGCTGCGTGTCGTGTGCTGCAATAACAGCGATTGGCATGAACGAAGCCGATATATTTAAGTTTGGAATATGAGGGCTGCGCATGCGTACTGCAAGACCCCCCCCCCCCCGCACTCCGTCGCTGCGTGTTGGACTGCCATCTCCTGACGCGATATCAGTACCTTCCAAGATATCAAACATGGAGGTCAAATTTCAATTGGGATTTTTCAGCAGTTGGTAGCACTGACATCATTTTCAAATATGGCCGTGAGATATTCAGGTATAGATCTTTACTCCTACCTAATTTTGTTTCGATTGCTGCAGTCGTTTAGGACTTGACAGGGGGACACACACACACACATACAGACAGACAGAAGGACAGACAGACACACATTTGCCCGATCTCATAAGTCTACTTTTTCCTCATTTTTGCAAAATGTGAAAAGTAGGCTAAAAAAATACAAGATTTGCCGAGAATTAGCGATATTATTGCTTGGATGCCAACCACCTTGATGTAATGGCAAGTGGGTACAATAAAAGCAAAGCCTACGTATCGAACCACAGCACTTAAGCAATTTACTCAACCTAACTTACACTTGTTTTGTTTTCAACCTCAAACAACAACACATCACACAAAATTTTCCGAACGGGTTTCAGTTGAACATACCTCGTAGATCCTATATCTTTGTACATTTTCTCCAATTCGTTTCTGTGCAATAAGCACAGGACGGAAAGAAAGAACGCAACGAAGAAGGGGAATACGATGCGTGATGTGGTGATGCTGGGATGGAAGCAGTTCCACAAGCTAAAGCGAGTCTCGTCAACTGTGCAGCGCAACCAAGTTATGATTCATGATGCGGAAGACATTTTATTTTTATCTGCGCTGCTCACTTTAAGAAACCATTTCACGAGGTGAATTGAAGTTCATCGGCCATGGATAACGAGAGCCATAAACCAAACCTTTGATATTCACAGAAATAGAGTATATCTGGAAATACGCTAGACATCCCTCTACCGATACTCCGTAGCGTACTAGCTTTTATGTTCGATAATATCGAAATGTAAATAACTTATTATATGTCAGAAAACTGTATAAAATTGAGGGTCATTAAAGTACTAATTTTCATTATGATACAGTTTCTCCAACCAATCAGAGCTCAAGATTTTCATTCATTGACCAATAATGTAAGGATAGCTTCACACATGCTCTCAAAATTCAACATGTCGGACATGGATTGCATGATTTGAAAGTTGACAATGTGAAGGATATCGGATCAACCATTGTAGTTACATTCCCAAACACAAACACAAAATCAGTACGAACCTTTACTGTAACAAGAAAATACTATGAAATATGCAAGAAATTTAGGAATCTAAGTCTAGACGTTTGCAACGCACCATACTTCTACCCTAGCATATATAAATTACCGACATGGAAAGTGTGCACCGTCCGTAATGTTTGCATAAACAAACTGCGGAATATTGCAAAATAAATAGCACTGTACCTTAATATCCGCAACTCCAATTTCTACACAAGGCATTGCATTCGTACGATTTCGCCGACAATTTTAGTGAATGCTAATGTTAATATAAACACACTAGAACGTCATGGACGCAGCAAATATATGACATCTGATCCACGGAAATTATAACCTAGCTCGCTGTTCAGTAAAAGGATTTCATATGCGAAACTTTTCCGACAGATGTCATGACTGTTCTATTTGGGACTCCATTGATTTTCCTTCCTTTGATATTCTATACCCATCGAATTTGAAGACTGACAAATTGATAATACGATACATTCGAACTTTAAAGCGATTGTAACAGCCTTTTGTGTGTTATTTGACTAAAATATTATCCCACATAGTACCTGTGCGTTATCTGTTGGTGCTACTTCTAGATAAACTATGTTTCAAATCTTTGGAATTCGTTATTGGGTAGAGAGAAAATGCTGAGCCCACACAATTCCCAAGGAGAAGAAATATACCGACAGAATCTCGACAGTTATTTATGAATATTTATGTTAGAACATGTAATAAAGTTATATTATCGTCGACCATGCGCTTCGAGCGGACAAAACAACAGTTGCAAGCACTGGAATGACTTTGCTTGTAGATGCGAAGCGACCAGTTGGACTTCTTAGACAGCGATGGCTTGACACACTATATGAAGAACTGAAAATTGCTGGACTCCATCCCGATATGGCCTACGATCGTATAAAATGGCGACCTAGAGCCAGAATAGCAGACCCTGCCTGTGTGCGGGACAAATGCTAGGAAGAGGAAGAAGAAGAAGATCGTCGAACATAAACAGTCGTGTCTTAATTATTACCATTATAGGCTCATTGCAAAGTATACTATTATGTTATCGTAGATCCAAGTCCTGGTCGATTATAGTACCGTCTAGCTCTAGTTTTCGGCTTACCTACCAGAGATCACCCTCAAAAATATTTCCGGGATATATCTAGTTCACTGTCACCGGTATGCAAATGAGATCGCTACGGCAGTATTCAGTGGTGAATGTACGATAGTGCTGTTCTAGATAGCGTAGGTGTAATGGCAATTGTGTTTGTCTGTCCACCTATCTGCACAGAATCTTACAACCAAAAAATTCAATCTGACTGAGAGATGGTGAGAGTTGAGTAATGCCATGCATAACTGAGAAGGTGCCAGGGTTCACTCGGCCTAGAAAGACCTGGTCAAAATTAAATAGAATCCGTACCAATCACGGTGTATGCGGGAATCTCCTGTACAAGTGGATTAAAAAATCTTCATCATGTTGCGAGTGTGGTGCTGAAAGACAGACTGTTCGGCACCTAGTTCAAGAATGCCCACAAACATCTTACAGTGGTGAATTCAGCGACTTTTTCCTAGGGACACCACAGGCACTTCATTATGTTTCTAATCTTGATCATCATCATCATCATCATCATTTCCCCTTATCCAGCTCCTGCCGGGTCGGGGTATTTATGGCACTTCTCCACTTTCCTCTTTCCTTCCACAATACTTCTTCTACGATCTTATCCCAGTCCAAATTTCTTTTTCCCACGCTGTTCTTCACTGAATCGATCCACCTTGCTCTAGGTCTTCCCCTTGTTCTCTTACCCTTGCACTTTGCCTCCAGCATCTGTCTTGGAATTCTAATTTCCTCCATCTTCTTTACATGTCCAAACCACCTTAGTTTATTCTTCTTAATTCTCTCATTTAGTTTTCCCATCCGAACTTCCTTCCTAACATCTTCATTCCTCACTCTGTTTTTCCTTGTCTGACCTATCATACTTCTTAGGAATTTCATTTCACTAGCTTGAATTCTACTCTCTTGCCTGCTTGTCAGGGTCCAAGTCTCAGCTGCATAAGTTAATATGGGTACATAGTACACTTTATACATCACCTCCTTGCCTTTCCTTGGTACTTCCTTGTCCCAAACAAGTTTCCTCACACTTTGATAGAATGCTGCTGCTGTACCCTCCTGCCAATCTCCATGTCCAACCTACCAGTTTGCATCAATTCACTTCCTAGGTATTTGAACGTGTCCACAATTTCCAAACTCTGACTTCCAATTTTCACAGTGCCCTTTCCTTGTATTTCCCCTCTTGTCATCACCATGGTCTTGCTTTTCTCTATACTGATTTTGAGGCCGTACTTCTGAATATTTTGGTTCAGTGCATCTAGTTATTTTTGCACTTCTTCGGTGTTCCTTCCCCAGACCACAATATCATCTGCAAATAACCTTGATGTCAAATCTTATATATAAAAGTGAAAGTCTGTATGTATGTATGTATGTATATATGTTGGTTCCGTATACAAATCTACACCGTTTCATCAATCTCAACCAAATTTTGCATACACATAGTTTAGGGCCCAGAAGGAACCGCTGGCTAAATGAATTTTTGATAGACTTTCTCATTATTCTGATTTCGGCACTTTTGCACTCAAGCACAGGCTAATCAAATCATAAAATATACTCATGAAGGAATGGCAAGGCAGATAGTTTCCATGGCAACATAGCTCAAGTCGAGACACGGCCGACTGGATGTCATTTGCGCTCTGCACTACCGGTATAGAAAATGTGGATCTTTACTTGAAATCCCGTTAGTTACTCAACTGCTCACAAAGCACTGTCTACCGAGTATAGCATGACAAAGACTTGACACTATCTACTAGATATTTGTCAAATACCACTCACACACTCACTCACACATTCATCACGAAATCTCAGAAACAACCCAACGGATTGGAATGAAATTTGGTATGCAGCTTCCTCAAGGACCGCAAACGCCCACAAAGAAAGGATTTTTGGGTATTCAGGTTCTAAAGGGGTGTTAAGGGGGTAGACCTGCATTTCATTGAATAGCAATATCTCCCGATTGGTTTCATTGGGGGATGTGATACTCGGCATATAAACTCATCATTAAAAATAAGAAGACACGGGTCTGAGTGTTTTTCGAAGTGGTGTATATTATGAGGTGTAAGGGGAGAAACGTGGGGGTTGAAAGATTCCTAACGGAACCTGTATCTCTTAAACGACATAGGCGAGGAGTTTGAAACTCAGCGGAAAAAAATCAGTCAAAAATAAGTAAATAGGTGTTTGACCGGTTTTTCATAAATCCAATTTAAGGGGCCCATGGGGAGGGGTGAAATTCTGGGTAAAAGAAACAGGAAAGATAGTTTCCTAACCGATTGACTCACTCGCTCTTCAAACTCAGGGGGAAAAACTGCTTAAAAATAAGTATAAGTGAGTTCGACAGTTTTCTGATAAATCAAATTTTAAGGGGTTCATCGGGAGGGGTGAAATTCTGAAGAAAAAAAAATGAAAGAAAATGTCCTGACTCACTCACCCATCATCGCCCAGCCAAAAATATTGAAGTTGGAAACATGTCATTTTCGGGATATGTTCGTTGTATGTCAAAACCATACACTAAGGGAGGATTTTTGAATATTCAGGTTCTATAGGGGTCTTAAGGGGGTTAAACCTGCATTTCATTGAATAACAATATCTCACGAGTGGTTTCATGTGTGGATGTGATACTCGGCATATAAACTAATCATTAAAAATAAGCAGACATGTGTCTAAGGGTTTTTCGATGTGGTGTATTACTATGAAGTGAAAGGGGTGAAAATTGGGAGTTGAAGGATTCCTAACGAAGCACGTAGGCCTATCTCCTAAACGACATAGGCGAGAAATTTGAAACTCAGCGAAAAAAAATCAGCTTAAAAATAAGTAAATCGGTGTTCCACCGTTTTTTCATAAATTAATTTAAGGAGCCAATGGGGCGGGGTGAAATTCTGGGGGAGGGAAAGGAGAGAAAGTGTCCTAACTGACTGACTAACTCCCTCACTCATCAAACTCAGGGGAAAAAGACAGCTTAAAAATAAGTTAATAGGTGTTCAAGCGTTTTTTCATCAATCCAATTTAAGGGGCCCATGGGGATGGGTGAGATTCTGGTAAAAATAATTGAAAGAAAATGTCCTGTCTGACTCACTCACTCATCACGCCCAGCGAAAACTATTAAGGTTAGAAACATGAAATTTTGGGTATATGTTCGCTGTATGTCGAAAACGTCAACTAATGAATGATTTTTGTTATTCGGGTTTTAAAGAGGTATTAAGGGGGTAAACGTGCATTTCATTGATTAACGATATCTCATGAGTTGTTTCTTTGGGGATGTGATATTCGGTATATAACTAATCATTAAAATAATCAGACAAATGTCTAAAGGTTTATCGATGTGGTGTATATTATGAGGTGAAAGGGGTGAAAATTGGGGGTTGAGGGATTCTTAACAGAGCGTGTATCTCTTAAACGACATAGGCGAGAAGTTTGAAATTCGTCGGGAAAAGACAGCTTAGAATATAAGTAAATAGGTGTTCGACCGTTTTTTCATAAATCCAATTTAAGGGGCCCTTGGAGAGGGGTGAAATTCTGGGGGGGGGGGGATAAACAGGAAAGAAAGTGTCCTAAATCACTCAAACTCAGGGGGGAAGAACAGCTCAAAAATAAGTAAATAGGTGTTCGACCGGTTTTTTTTTCATAAATCCAATTTAAGGTGTTCATGAGAGGGGTGAAATTCTGAAAAATAATTGAAAGAAAATGTCCTGACTTACTCACTCACTCATCATCCCCCAGCCAAAATTATTGAAGTTAGAAACATGACATTAAGGGGCTATGTTCGTTGTATGTCGAAAACGTCCACTAAGGAAGGAATTTTGGATATTCAGATTCTAAAGGGGTGTTAAGGGGGTAGACTTGCATTTAATTGAATAACAATATCTACCGATTGGTTTCCTTTGTGATGGGATACAAGGCATATAAACTCATCATTAAGAATAAGAACACACATGTCTGAGGGTTTTTCGGTGTGGTGTATATTATGAGGTGTATGTGTGAAAAGTGAGTGTTGAAGGATTCTTAACGGAGCAAGTATCTCTTAAAAGACAAAGGCAAAAAGTAAGAATCTCAGGGAGAAAAATTAGATTGAAAAAGTAGTAAATAGGTGTTCGATCGTTTTTTCATAAATCCAATTTAAGGGCCTCATGGGGAGAGATGAAATTCTGGGAAAAGAAGTCCACTAAGGAAGGATTTTTGGATATTCACTCATCATCCCCCAGCAAACCTATTGCAGTTAGAAACTTGAAATTTTGGGGATATGTTCGTTGTATGTCGAAAAAGTCCTCTAATGATGGATTTTTGGATATTCATGTTCTGAAGGGGTGTTAAGGGAGTTAAACTTGCATTTCATTGAATAACAATATCTCACGAGTTGTTTCATTTGGGGATGTGATATTCGGCATATAAACTAAGCATTCAAAATAAGCAGACATATGTCAAAGGGTTTATCGATATGGTGTATATTATGAGGTGAAAGGGGAGAAAATTGGGGGTTGAAGAATTCTTAACGGAGCGTGTACTGTATCTCTTATTCAATATAGGCGATAAGTTTGAAATTCAGCGGAAAACGCAGCTTAAAAATAAGTAAATAGGTGTTCGACCATTTCTTCATAAATCCAATTTAAGGGGCCCATGGGGAGGAGTGAAATTCAGGGGGGGGGGGGGAACAGGAAAGATAGTGTCCTAACTGATTGAATCACTTACTCACTCATCAAACTCAGGGCGGAAACAACTTTAAATAAGTAAATAGGTGTTCGACCGTTTTTTTTTTTCATAAATCCAATTTAAGGGGTTCATGGGGAGGCGTGAAATTCTCAAAAATAAATGAAAGAAAATATCCTGACTGACTCCCTCACTCATCATCGCCCAGCCAAAATTATTGAAGTTAGAAACATGAAATTTTGGGGATAAGTTCTTTGTATGAGGAAAACGTCCACTAAGGAAAGAGTTTTGGATATTCAGGTTCTAAAGAGGTGTTAAGGGGGTAAACGTGCATTTCATTGAATAACAATATCTCACGAGTGGTTTCATTTGGGGATGTGATACTTGGCATATATACTAATCATTAAAAAATAAGCTGACATATGTCTAATGGTTTTTGGATGTGGTGTATATTATGAGGTGAAAGGGATGAAAAGTGGGGGTTGAAAGATTCCTAACGGAACCTGTATCTCTTAAACGACATAGGCGAGGAGTTTGAAACTCAGCGGAAAAAAATCAGTCAAAAATAAGTAAATAGGTGTTTGACCGTTTTTTCATAAATCCAATTTAAGGGGCCCATGGGGAGGGGTGAAATTCTGGGTAAAAGAAACAGGAAAGATAGTTTCCTAACCGATTGACTCACTCGCTCTTCAAACTCAGGGGGAAAAACTGCTTAAAAATAAGTATATGTGAGTTCGACAGTTTTCTGATAAATCAAATTTAAGGGGTTCATCGGGAGGGGTGAAATTCTGAAGAAAAAAAATGAAAGAAAATGTCCTGACTCACTCACCCATCATCGCCCAGCCATAAATATTGAAGTTGGAAACATGTCATTTTCGGGATATGTTCGTTGTATGTCAAAACCATACACTAAGGGAGGATTTTTGAATATTCAGGTTCTAAAGGGGTCTTAAGGGGGTTAAACCTGCATTTCATTGAATAACAATATCTCACGAGTGGTTTCATGTGTGGATGTGATACTCGGCATATAAACTAATCATTAAAAATAAGCAGACATGTGTCTAAGGGTTTTTCGATGTGGTGTATTACTATGAAGTGAAAGGGGTGAAAATTGGGGGTTGAAGGATTCCTAACGAAGCACGTAGGCCTATCTCCTAAACGACATAGGCGAGAAATTTGAAACTCAGCGAAAAAAAATCAGCTTAAAAATAAGTAAATCGGTGTTCCACCGTTTTTTCATAAATTAATTTAAGGAGCCAATGGGGCGGGGTGAAATTCTGGGGGAGGGAAAGGAGAGAAAGTGTCCTAACTGACTGACTAACTCCCTCACTCATCAAACTCAGGGGAAAAAGACAGCTTAAAAATAAGTTAATAGGTGTTCAAGCGTTTTTTCATCAATCCAATTTAAGGGGCCCATGGGGATGGGTGAGATTCTGGTAAAAATAATTGAAAGAAAATGTCCTGTCTGACTCACTCACTCATCACGCCCAGCGAAAACTATTAAGGTTAGAAACATGAAATTTTGGGTATATGTTCGCTGTATGTCGAAAACGTCAACTAATGAATGATTTTTGTTATTCGGGTTTTAAAGAGGTATTAAGGGGGGTAAACGTGCATTTCATTGATTAACGATATCTCATGAGTTGTTTCTTTGGGGATGTGATATTCGGTATATAACTAATCATTAAAATAATCAGACAAATGTCTAAAGGTTTATCGATGTGGTGTATATTATGAGGTGAAAGGGGTGAAAATTGGGGGTTGAGGGATTCTTAACAGAGCGTGTATCTCTTAAACGACATAGGCGAGAAGTTTGAAATTCGTCGGGAAAAGACAGCTTAGAATATAAGTAAATAGGTGTTCGACCGTTTTTTCATAAATCCAATTTAAGGGGCCCTTGGAGAGGGGTGAAATTCTGGGGGGGGGGGGATAAACAGGAAAGAAAGTGTCCTAAATCACTCAAACTCAGGGGGGAAGAACAGCTCAAAAATAAGTAAATAGGTGTTCGACCGTTTTTTTTTTCATAAATCCAATTTAAGGTGTTCATGAGAGGGGTGAAATTCTGAAAAATAATTGAAAGAAAATGTCCTGACTTACTCACTCACTCATCATCCCCCAGCCAAAATTATTGAAGTTAGAAACATGACATTAAGGGGCTATGTTCGTTGTATGTCGAAAACGTCCACTAAGGAAGGAATTTTGGATATTCAGATTCTAAAGGGGTGTTAAGGGGGTAGACTTGCATTTAATTGAATAACAATATCTACCGATTGGTTTCCTTTGTGATGGGATACAAGGCATATAAACTCATCATTAAGAATAAGAACACACATGTCTGAGGGTTTTTCGGTGTGGTGTATATTATGAGGTGTATGTGTGAAAAGTGAGTGTTGAAGGATTCTTAACGGAGCAAGTATCTCTTAAAAGACAAAGGCAAAAAGTAAGAATCTCAGGGAGAAAAATTAGATTGAAAAAGTAGTAAATAGGTGTTCGATCGTTTTTTCATAAATCCAATTTAAGGGCCTCATGGGGAGAGATGAAATTCTGGGAAAAGAAGTCCACTAAGGAAGGATTTTTGGATATTCACTCATCATCCCCCAGCAAACCTATTGCAGTTAGAAACTTGAAATTTTGGGGATATGTTCGTTGTATGTCGAAAAAGTCCTCTAATGATGGATTTTTGGATATTCATGTTCTGAAGGGGTGTTAAGGGAGTTAAACTTGCATTTCATTGAATAACAATATCTCACGAGTTGTTTCATTTGGGGATGTGATATTCGGCATATAAACTAAGCATTCAAAATAAGCAGACATATGTCAAAGGGTTTATCGATATGGTGTATATTATGAGGTGAAAGGGGAGAAAATTGGGGGTTGAAGAATTCTTAACGGAGCGTGTACTGTATCTCTTATTCAATATAGGCGATAAGTTTGAAATTCAGCGGAAAACGCAGCTTAAAAATAAGTAAATAGGTGTTCGACCATTTCTTCATAAATCCAATTTAAGGGGCCCATGGGGAGGAGTGAAATTCAGGGGGGGGGGGGGGAACAGGAAAGATAGTGTCCTAACTGATTGAATCACTTACTCACTCATCAAACTCAGGGCGGAAACAACTTTAAATAAGTAAATAGGTGTTCGACCGTTTTTTTTTCATAAATCCAATTTAAGGGGTTCATGGGGAGGCGTGAAATTCTCAAAAATAAATGAAAGAAAATATCCTGACTGACTCCCTCACTCATCATCGCCCAGCCAAAATTATTGAAGTTAGAAACATGAAATTTTGGGGATAAGTTCTTTGTATGAGGAAAACGTCCACTAAGGAAAGAGTTTTGGATATTCAGGTTCTAAAGAGGTGTTAAGGGGGTAAACGTGCATTTCATTGAATAACAATATCTCACGAGTGGTTTCATTTGGGGATGTGATACTTGGCATATATACTAATCATTAAAAAATAAGCTGACATATGTCTAATGGTTTTTGGATGTGGTGTATATTATGAGGTGAAAGGGATGAAAAGTGGGGGTTGAAAGATTCCTAACGGAACCTGTATCTCTTAAACGACATAGGCGAGGAGTTTGAAACTCAGCGGAAAAAAATCAGTCAAAAATAAGTAAATAGGTGTTTGACCGTTTTTTCATAAATCCAATTTAAGGGGCCCATGGGGAGGGGTGAAATTCTGGGTAAAAGAAACAGGAAAGATAGTTTCCTAACCGATTGACTCACTCGCTCTTCAAACTCAGGGGGAAAAACTGCTTAAAAATAAGTATATGTGAGTTCGACAGTTTTCTGATAAATCAAATTTAAGGGGTTCATCGGGAGGGGTGAAATTCTGAAGAAAAAAAAATGAAAGAAAATGTCCTGACTCACTCACCCATCATCGCCCAGCCAAAAATATTGAAGTTGGAAACATGTCATTTTCGGGATATGTTCGTTGTATGTCAAAACCATACACTAAGGGAGGATTTTTGAATATTCAGGTTCTAAAGGGGTCTTAAGGGGGTTAAACCTGCATTTCATTGAATAACAATATCTCACGAGTGGTTTCATGTGTGGATGTGATACTCGGCATATAAACTAATCATTAAAAATAAGCAGACATGTGTCTAAGGGTTTTTCGATGTGGTGTATTACTATGAAGTGAAAGGGGTGAGAATTGGGGGTTGAAGGATTCCTAACGAAGCACGTAGGCCTATCTCCTAAACGACATAGGCGAGAAATTTGAAACTCAGCGAAAAAAAATCAGCTTAAAAATAAGTAAATCGGTGTTCCACCGTTTTTTCATAAATTAATTTAAGGAGCCAATGGGGCGGGGTGAAATTCTGGGGGAGGGAAAGGAGAGAAAGTGTCCTAACTGACTGACTAACTCCCTCACTCATCAAACTCAGGGGAAAAAGACAGCTTAAAAATAAGTTAATAGGTGTTCAAGCGTTTTTTCATCAATCCAATTTAAGGGGCCCATGGGGATGGGTGAGATTCTGGTAAAAATAATTGAAAGAAAATGTCCTGTCTGACTCACTCACTCATCACGCCCAGCGAAAACTATTAAGGTTAGAAACATGAAATTTTGGGTATATGTTCGCTGTATGTCGAAAACGTCAACTAATGAATGATTTTTGTTATTCGGGTTTTAAAGAGGTATTAAGGGGGTAAACGTGCATTTCATTGATTAACGATATCTCATGAGTTGTTTCTTTGGGGATGTGATATTCGGTATATAACTAATCATTAAAATAATCAGACAAATGTCTAAAGGTTTATCGATGTGGTGTATATTATGAGGTGAAAGGGGTGAAAATTGGGGGTTGAGGGATTCTTAACAGAGCGTGTATCTCTTAAACGACATAGGCGAGAAGTTTGAAATTCGTCGGGAAAAGACAGCTTAGAATATAAGTAAATAGGTGTTCGACCGTTTTTTCATAAATCCAATTTAAGGGGCCCTTGGAGAGGGGTGAAATTCTGGGGGGGGGGGATAAACAGGAAAGAAAGTGTCCTAAATCACTCAAACTCAGGGGGGAAGAACAGCTCAAAAATAAGTAAATAGGTGTTCGACCGTTTTTTTTTCATAAATCCAATTTAAGGTGTTCATGAGAGGGGTGAAATTCTGAAAAATAATTGAAAGAAAATGTCCTGACTTACTCACTCACTCATCATCCCCCAGCCAAAATTATTGAAGTTAGAAACATGACATTAAGGGGCTATGTTCGTTGTATGTCGAAAACGTCCACTAAGGAAGGAATTTTGGATATTCAGATTCTAAAGGGGTGTTAAGGGGGTAGACTTGCATTTAATTGAATAACAATATCTACCGATTGGTTTCCTTTGTGATGGGATACAAGGCATATAAACTCATCATTAAGAATAAGAACACACATGTCTGAGGGTTTTTCGGTGTGGTGTATATTATGAGGTGTATGTGTGAAAAGTGAGTGTTGAAGGATTCTTAACGGAGCAAGTATCTCTTAAAAGACAAAGGCAAAAAGTAAGAATCTCAGGGAGAAAAATTAGATTGAAAAAGTAGTAAATAGGTGTTCGATCGTTTTTTCATAAATCCAATTTAAGGGCCTCATGGGGAGAGATGAAATTCTGGGAAAAGAAGTCCACTAAGGAAGGATTTTTGGATATTCACTCATCATCCCCCAGCAAACCTATTGCAGTTAGAAACTTGAAATTTTGGGGATATGTTCGTTGTATGTCGAAAAAGTCCTCTAATGATGGATTTTTGGATATTCATGTTCTGAAGGGGTGTTAAGGGAGTTAAACTTGCATTTCATTGAATAACAATATCTCACGAGTTGTTTCATTTGGGGATGTGATATTCGGCATATAAACTAAGCATTCAAAATAAGCAGACATATGTCAAAGGGTTTATCGATATGGTGTATATTATGAGGTGAAAGGGGAGAAAATTGGGGGTTGAAGAATTCTTAACGGAGCGTGTACTGTATCTCTTATTCAATATAGGCGATAAGTTTGAAATTCAGCGGAAAACGCAGCTTAAAAATAAGTAAATAGGTGTTCGACCATTTCTTCATAAATCCAATTTAAGGGGCCCATGGGGAGGAGTGAAATTCAGGGGGGGGGGGAACAGGAAAGATAGTGTCCTAACTGATTGAATCACTTACTCACTCATCAAACTCAGGGCGGAAACAACTTTAAATAAGTAAATAGGTGTTCGACCGTTTTTTTTTTCATAAATCCAATTTAAGGGGTTCATGGGGAGGCGTGAAATTCTCAAAAATAAATGAAAGAAAATATCCTGACTGACTCCCTCACTCATCATCGCCCAGCCAAAATTATTGAAGTTAGAAACATGAAATTTTGGGGATAAGTTCTTTGTATGAGGAAAACGTCCACTAAGGAAAGAGTTTTGGATATTCAGGTTCTAAAGAGGTGTTAAGGGGGTAAACGTGCATTTCATTGAATAACAATATCTCACGAGTGGTTTCATTTGGGGATGTGATACTTGGCATATATACTAATCATTAAAAAATAAGCTGACATATGTCTAATGGTTTTTGGATGTGGTGTATATTATGAGGTGAAAGGGATGAAAAGTGGGGGTTGAAAGATTCCTAACGGAACCTGTATCTCTTAAACGACATAGGCGAGGAGTTTGAAACTCAGCGGAAAAAAATCAGTCAAAAATAAATAAATAGGTGTTTGACGGTTTTTTCATAAATCCAATTTAAGGGGCCCATGGGGAGGGGTGAAATTCTGGGTAAAAGAAACAGGAAAGATAGTTTCCTAACCGATTGACTCACTCGCTCTTCAAACTCAGGGGGAAAACTGCTTAAAAATAAGTATATGTGAGTTCGACAGTTTTCTGATAAATCAAATTTAAGGGGTTCATCGGGAGGGGTGAAATTCTGAAGAAAAAAAAATGAAAGAAAATGTCCTGACTCACTCACCCATCATCGCCCAGCCAAAAATATTGAAGTTGGAAACATGTCATTTTCGGGATATGTTCGTTGTATGTCAAAACCATACACTAAGGGAGGATTTTTGAATATTCAGGTTCTAAAGGGGTCTTAAGGGGGTTAAACCTGCATTTCATTGAATAACAATATCTCACGAGTGGTTTCATGTGTGGATGTGATACTCGGCATATAAACTAATCATTAAAAATAAGCAGACATGTGTCTAAGGGTTTTTCGATGTGGTGTATTACTATGAAGTGAAAGGGGTGAAAATTGGGGGTTGAAGGATTCCTAACGAAGCACGTAGGCCTATCTCCTAAACGACATAGGCGAGAAATTTGAAACTCAGCGAAAAAAAATCAGCTTAAAAATAAGTAAATCGGTGTTCCACCGTTTTTTCATAAATTAATTTAAGGAGCCAATGGGGCGGGGTGAAATTCTGGGGGAGGGAAAGGAGAGAAAGTGTCCTAACTGACTGACTAACTCCCTCACTCATCAAACTCAGGGGAAAAAGACAGCTTAAAAATAAGTTAATAGGTGTTCAAGCGTTTTTTCATCAATCCAATTTAAGGGGCCCATGGGGATGGGTGAGATTCTGGTAAAAATAATTGAAAGAAAATGTCCTGTCTGACTCACTCACTCATCACGCCCAGCGAAAACTATTAAGGTTAGAAACATGAAATTTTGGGTATATGTTCGCTGTATGTCGAAAACGTCAACTAATGAATGATTTTTGTTATTCGGGTTTTAAAGAGGTATTAAGGGGGTAAACGTGCATTTCATTGATTAACGATATCTCATGAGTTGTTTCTTTGGGGATGTGATATTCGGTATATAACTAATCATTAAAATAATCAGACAAATGTCTAAAGGTTTATCGATGTGGTGTATATTATGAGGTGAAAGGGGTGAAAATTGGGGGTTGAGGGATTCTTAACAGAGCGTGTATCTCTTAAACGACATAGGCGAGAAGTTTGAAATTCGTCGGGAAAAGACAGCTTAGAATATAAGTAAATAGGTGTTCGACCGTTTTTTCATAAATCCAATTTAAGGGGCCCTTGGAGAGGGGTGAAATTCTGGGGGGGGGGGATAAACAGGAAAGAAAGTGTCCTAAATCACTCAAACTCAGGGGGGAAGAACAGCTCAAAAATAAGTAAATAGGTGTTCGACCGTTTTTTTTTTTCATAAATCCAATTTAAGGTGTTCATGAGAGGGGTGAAATTCTGAAAAATAATTGAAAGAAAATGTCCTGACTTACTCACTCACTCATCATCCCCCAGCCAAAATTATTGAAGTTAGAAACATGACATTAAGGGGCTATGTTCGTTGTATGTCGAAAACGTCCACTAAGGAAGGAATTTTGGATATTCAGATTCTAAAGGGGTGTTAAGGGGGTAGACTTGCATTTAATTGAATAACAATATCTACCGATTGGTTTCCTTTGTGATGGGATACAAGGCATATAAACTCATCATTAAGAATAAGAACACACATGTCTGAGGGTTTTTCGGTGTGGTGTATATTATGAGGTGTATGTGTGAAAAGTGAGTGTTGAAGGATTCTTAACGGAGCAAGTATCTCTTAAAAGACAAAGGCAAAAAGTAAGAATCTCAGGGAGAAAAATTAGATTGAAAAAGTAGTAAATAGGTGTTCGATCGTTTTTTCATAAATCCAATTTAAGGGCCTCATGGGGAGAGATGAAATTCTGGGAAAAGAAGTCCACTAAGGAAGGATTTTTGGATATTCACTCATCATCCCCCAGCAAACCTATTGCAGTTAGAAACTTGAAATTTTGGGGATATGTTCGTTGTATGTCGAAAAAGTCCTCTAATGATGGATTTTTGGATATTCATGTTCTGAAGGGGTGTTAAGGGAGTTAAACTTGCATTTCATTGAATAACAATATCTCACGAGTTGTTTCATTTGGGGATGTGATATTCGGCATATAAACTAAGCATTCAAAATAAGCAGACATATGTC